>JAIOJX010000006.1:79280044-79996710 GCA_022376925.1 Tragulus kanchil
CTTTCCCTGGGGTCCTGAGACAACAAGAAAAGTCCTGAGCAGTCCCACACCCCCTCCCATTCCCACCCACCCCCCCACAATCGCCGCAGCCCAACGGAAACAGGGAGTCACCTCTTGTCTCCTTTCTCTCCGCAGCTCCACTGGAAAATCAGTCATTTAGGTATAGAACGAGAAGGGCAGCTGAGGCAGCACCTGTGACAGCGGTTGCCCATCCACATCAACAAGAAAGACAACCCCAACCAAACGGAGGTCATCAAGCCCTTCCCCAAGAGCACGGAGAGTCGTGGCCTGAGTGCAGGTGCAGCTGGCGCAGGCGCAGCGGGCTCCCGCGCGGCAGGCACCAGGCGCGCAGGCGCGGGCGGTGGCGGGCCAAGCCCTTGGGCGCGGTACACCGTGGCGGAGGCTGAGCAGCGCTTCCCCGCGCCCGCGCCGTCGCCCATTAGCACGCTGAGCCAGCACGCGGGCTCCCCGGCCATACGGAAGACTAAGTGCCGTTGCTGCACTCGGAGCCGGCTGTGCGCAGCAGCTTGTCCCAGGGCTCACTCATGGAGCAGATCAGCAGTATGGTGACCCGCTTCGCGTCCAGCATCAGTGAGCTCAACTCCATGATGCTGTCCACTGGGGCCCCCGACCCTGGCGCAGGCGTCCCGCTCTGCTCGTCCTGCTTGATCCCCAAAGAGATCCTGCTGCCCACCACCATGACCATGTTCACCGAGAGCCAGCCGCTGCCCGCCATCGAGGTCACAGGCGGCGCACAGCTGGCAGCCGCGGCCCCGACGGCAGAGGGGGAGGGGGGGTGGAGGGGCGCTGCCCTGGAGCCCCCAGCGGCTGGCCGAGCAGACCCTGGAGGAGCTGGTGGCGCTCACGCCGCCGTCCCCCTTCAGAGACTCGGTGAGCAGTGATTTTAACTTTTTCTGGCTGCTTAAACAGGGCAGCTATGAACTATGACAAATGGAGACTTTTCAAAGCAATACAGAAAACTAAAACAGAGGAACCTTAACAAATACAAACCACACCATCTTTCTTAGCCATTCCAAAAAGAGGACAAGCAATTATTAATATTTTCCTTTTTAAAAACAAATGTGAATATAACTTTGTGCGCTTCATACTGTCACTTTTTTAAAAACTGCAGAAAAGAGATATAAAGTTATAATAGAAATATCTGTGCTTTGATAGGCTGATACAAGTAGAATTGAGCTCAAGACCTGCATTCAGGGTCATCTCTTTCTTCCTCCCATTGCAGCTATCCTGGGGTGCCAAAAGGTCTTGATTTAAATAAAGAATCAAGACCTTGCTATACAAAACGGTTGCCCATCCACATCAACAAGAAAGACAACCCCAACCAAACGGAGGTCATCAAGCCCTTCCCCAAGAGCACGGAGAGTCGTGGCCTGAGTGCAGGTGCAGCTGGCGCAGGCGCAGCGGGCTCCCGCGCGGCAGGCACCAGGCGCGCAGGCGCGGGCGGTGGCGGGCCAAGCCCTTGGGCGCGGTACACCGTGGCGGAGGCTGAGCAGCGCTTCCCCGCGCCCGCGCCGTCGCCCATTAGCACGCTGAGCCAGCACGCGGGCTCCCCGGCCATACGGAAGACTAAGTGCCGTTGCTGCACTCGGAGCCGGCTGTGCGCAGCAGCTTGTCCCAGGGCTCACTCATGGAGCAGATCAGCAGTATGGTGACCCGCTTCGCGTCCAGCATCAGTGAGCTCAACTCCATGATGCTGTCCACTGGGGCCCCCGACCCTGGCGCAGGCGTCCCGCTCTGCTCGTCCTGCTTGATCCCCAAAGAGATCCTGCTGCCCACCACCATGACCATGTTCACCGAGAGCCAGCCGCTGCCCGCCATCGAGGTCACAGGCGGCGCACAGCTGGCAGCCGCGGCCCCGACGGCAGAGGGGGAGGGGGGGTGGAGGGGCGCTGCCCTGGAGCCCCCAGCGGCTGGCCGAGCAGACCCTGGAGGAGCTGGTGGCGCTCACGCCGCCGTCCCCCTTCAGAGACTCGGTGAGCAGTGATTTTAACTTTTTCTGGCTGCTTAAACAGGGCAGCTATGAACTATGACAAATGGAGACTTTTCAAAGCAATACAGAAAACTAAAACAGAGGAACCTTAACAAATACAAACCACACCATCTTTCTTAGCCATTCCAAAAAGAGGACAAGCAATTATTAATATTTTCCTTTTTAAAAACAAATGTGAATATAACTTTGTGCGCTTCATACTGTCACTTTTTTAAAAACTGCAGAAAAGAGATATAAAGTTATAATAGAAATATCTGTGCTTTGATAGGCTGATACAAGTAGAATTGAGCTCAAGACCTGCATTCAGGGTCATCTCTTTCTTCCTCCCATTGCAGCTATCCTGGGGTGCCAAAAGGTCTTGATTTTTAAATAAGAATAGTAATAAACGGAGGAAGTAACCTATCAATTTAAAGTTCAGTTGAGCCGGCCTTATACTGAAGATAGCCTTATGAAAAAAGATTGACTATGAGGCAGAAGTATATTTTTAGCAGAGAGAAAATTAAATAAAAACCTTTTCCTTTAGCTAAATCTCCTTAGTCGGTATTACTGTTTCACATCTACTTAAAAGAAGGAATTGAGAAATGGAACTCTATCTATTAGCATAATTGATCATTCTCCTCTTTTAAACATTATAATATACTATTCCACTTTACCTACCTGATAAATGTTCTCATATTAAATTATATGAAATCACATCTCCCAGTATCAAACATGAAAAGCTAAAATTAATTTAATAAAATATAAAATGTTGAAAAACCAAACCTCCCATGCAGATTTGAAAGTAGCTTCATCAGAGCCCCTTGATCTGAAATATTATAATGAGACTCTTTAAACAGTCACTCTTAGCTAAGTTTTATGCTTTCATTGAAAGCAAATATCTGCCTCCACTTGAAAACCAAATGCAAATATATTGAGGTAAATATTAATATCCCTGGATTTTCATCACAAGGGTGGCATTCACCTGGGGATTACTGTCTTGATTAAGACTTCTCTAAATATGCTCTACCTAAGTTTAAAATATTTCATAAAACCCTTCTGTTTGTTTCCATTGTATTCTGAAATACAAGTTTCACTGTGTTGACCAACAGAAGAAATAACTTTCTCCATGATCAAATTTCTTTTCTAATTTCTTAGTAACATAGTTCCTTTAAAAGTACACAGCCATATGAAAAAATTCATTAGAAATTAAACTTTAATGTAATACACTGCCATCTTATCATACCATAGGAAGTAATAGTCAACTGTAATAAGACAAATAATTTACCTAATTAGAGGAGAGCAAAATGTGTTTTTCTGTGTATTTATAGAACCCTTTGCCATTTCATTCAACACACTGTATACTATATAATATTATTAGTAATGCATTCTTGGGATCTTTTTTTTTTTTTTTTAAACCTTTATTTTACTTTTAACTTTTACAGAGTTTTGTTGTTTACTCTTGGGATCTTTTATGTTGGAATGATGCTATCTCTGTCCCTTTGTCGATTCTAATACCAGGTTCCAAGTAAGAAATTTACAGTACAAAGAGAACTGAATATTCATTCTAGGGCTAGGATATGAACTTCACAATTCGCTTGAGTACCTCTGTTCCTGGAATGTCCTAGGAAACAGCCTGTTCCTGGTGCCCAGTGATAATTCAGGTGGGACCAACATGACTCAAAGGAAGGGAAAGTACAGTGAAATGCTAAGGTTCAGAAAAGTGACCATAAAGGACACATAAAGGACCTAAAGTTTGGTTCCAGGATAAAAAAGAAGACGACCTGGTTTGATCAAGTTGTATGGACTCTCAAAGCAGTCCACCCATTTTTCTACTGTGGGAAGGCGTGGAGGCAGCCTGAGAAGACCGTCTCTGCATTGGGAAGAATCAGAACCGTCTCTCTGGGTTAGGGGTGGGAAACAGAAAGGGAGTGTGGAAAGGAAAACCATATGAGATTTGACTGAAGCAACAAAAAAAGGCAAACCCCCGAATGTGCTCATCCTTCTTTGTGACAGTCTTTCTCAGGGTTCTGTGGTTACCAGCATGTGATCAGGCAGACTAGGAACTATTTCTTACTGTGCATGAATTGTGTAATGGCTCTGCTGCAATTCCGTGACTTCCAAACCAGGAATTAAACACTTGAAAAAATGTTGTCTGTGCTAAGTCTCCCAGCAAAATGTACATGTTTTGGAGACTTCAGTGGTATCCTCTGAGTTCACATGTAGCCACAGTTTATGAATAACCCTCAAGTTGTCAGAATTAATAGTTCCCATTCACAATTTTATACTGTGAACACATACAGATCAGTGAAAAGCATAAAGATGAGTTGAAATTCACTTTAAAGAGGGTCTGAAGCCAGAGAGTTGCTCTACTATCTGTTGAAGAATGAGGCATGTATACAATCGTTGGCTGAATTTCACTCATCTTCCCAATGTGAACAAATAGTCTATGTATATTGTGTATATATATTTCTAGAATTCAATGGCAGCTGCTAGTGGTGGTGTAATTAGAACTCTATATAGATTATAGATGTTTTAGAGAGATGGTGCCAATCCTAAAAGATTTGTGTGGGCTCCAAGTGCTTGTACTTACTTTTTTCTGCACTTTAACTGATTTGCTCTTAAAATGCTGTGCATGTATTTTTTTTTTTCTGTTGTTGCAGCTTTTGCTATTAAAACGATAGAGAATGTTAAACTATTTTGATGTGAATTGCAAATGATTTTTTTCATAAAGTTGAACATTTTATCAGCATTGTTTTGCTTTGTACTTGTATAAATGTGTTTTAATTTAGCCCTTTAAAATATTCTTGCCTGTTTCTCAATTGTCTAAATCATGTTAGGGCTGGTATTTGTGAAGTCAGTTACTTTTTGAAAAATATTAAAAAAGAAACTATGATATGACTTTAAGTTTCGTCCCCTTACCTTTGTAGATTGTTGTCTTAATACTGTTTTCTATGACCCAAAGAGCCATACTATTAATTCATCTTCAATTCTGAATGATCTACACATGTCAGTAATGGGGTTTACAAAGCCACCTGTGGACAATAGATTAAAATGAAAATGTAAACTAACAACAACACCACTAGAGATGCTTTCCCCCAAGGCACCTACATTTCAAAACATAAATAAATACTTATATTAAACCAAGAAAGCACATAGGGAATATAATGTTTTTGGTGTGTCTGAAAATACCAATACAAATTAGAGGTGTGGTTCCACAATTATCTGTGCTGACAGAAGTTACATCACAAAAAATCATGTAGATTATCTGTGTGTATATATACATGCATATGTCTATGTACAGATTTACTGTGTCTACATATGTATACAGATTTACACACATCAACAGATACTTTACTTTTTAGTTTATCTATATATGTTTTTGTATGTGTCTGCATATATACATAATTTTCCAGAAAAAAAATTACTTATTAAATCACTTTACACTTAAATAGATTCTCAAGCAAATTTATGCTCCTTGAACACAAATTAGCTAAAACCTAAAAACATAATGTAAACTAGATGAATGATGTATCGAAGGGAAAGACAATGTAAAATTTTCAGTGCCTTCTCATCTGAAATAATCTACATGGGCATATATTTATATCATCTTATAGTTGATGGGAGATATCTGGACTACATATACCAAATTATCTCCTCAAGATCAAGAGATTTGTAAGATTCTATAGAATCATAGAAGGTCAGATAAAACCAGCAGATGAAATAGAAATAGCATTAAATAGAATTAAAAGTCATCACATATACTTGCCTCATCACATATAATCTTGGATAAATTCTCTTGACATTTCTATAACTTAGTTCTTCTTTATTTAAATGGGATGGGTTAAGACCAGATTAGATTTGGTCTCTCCCTACAAAGTAGTCTTAAAATTCTGCGTTTGACAAATCGATTATGGTTTGACAAATTGTAAATTTCTCTGCCTTTAATTGATTTGTACTTACTTTAGAGATCTTCATATAGTTTCAGTTAGAAAATAAATATTATCACAGTGACTTATGATCTTATCTGATCAAAAAGTAACTTTGGGATGTTTTACAGGGTCCCTGTGATATGACAAAGAAAAATAGTTAACTAAGATTATTTTATATAGTAACTTAAATGTAATTGTTTATAATTCTGGTTATTATAACCCTCCTTTATTGTACACTGTAATCAGATGTTGACCATGCCTTTTAAGTCTTAACATGCCTAATCATCAAGAAGATTCATAAAAAGGATAAGGAACCAATTACAAACAACCGTTCTACATCAAGATGATGCTGTGTAAGAATTTTAGCCCAGATGGACTAAAACTAGGAGCTGCTCTGCCCCTGGGGCCCCTAGATCAGGTACTCAAGAGATTTTTACTCCCTGATAGGCAGGATCAAGGCCCATGCTCAGCCTTGAAGCAATTACAGAAGACGACCTTCCTTCTGCCTCCCATAAGAATATGGGAGTAAAATCTCTTGAGGGAGGAATGTAAGGGTTAGGAGGGAAAGGGCAGGGCACAATTTTGAAAAGAATGACATAGCCCAAGGGCACATCATAAACACATTAGAATCAAATGGGTCCAAGATGGCAGACCAGACCTTGATCCTCAGTCAGCAAGCTAAAGGACACCAGAGCCCATGACAGTTCCGCCTTCCTTAGCTAAAACCTAAAAACATAATGTAAACTAGATGAATGATGTATCGAAGGGAAAGACAATGTAAAATTTTCAGTGCCTTCTCATCTGAAATAATCTACATGGGCATATATTTATATCATCTTATAGTTGATGGGAGATATCTGGACTACATATACCAAATTATCTCCTCAAGATCAAGAGATTTGTAAGATTCTATAGAATCATAGAAGGTCAGATAAAACCAGCAGATGAAATAGAAATAGCATTAAATAGAATTAAAAGTCATCACATATACTTGCCTCATCACATATAATCTTGGATAAATTCTCTTGACATTTCTATAACTTAGTTCTTCTTTATTTAAATGGGATGGGTTAAGACCAGATTAGATTTGGTCTCTCCCTACAAAGTAGTCTTAAAATTCTGCGTTTGACAAATCGATTATGGTTTGACAAATTGTAAATTTCTCTGCCTTTAATTGATTTGTACTTACTTTAGAGATCTTCATATAGTTTCAGTTAGAAAATAAATATTATCACAGTGACTTATGATCTTATCTGATCAAAAAGTAACTTTGGGATGTTTTACAGGGTCCCTGTGATATGACAAAGAAAAATAGTTAACTAAGATTATTTTATATAGTAACTTAAATGTAATTGTTTATAATTCTGGTTATTATAACCCTCCTTTATTGTACACTGTAATCAGATGTTGACCATGCCTTTTAAGTCTTAACATGCCTAATCATCAAGAAGATTCATAAAAAGGATAAGGAACCAATTACAAACAACCGTTCTACATCAAGATGATGCTGTGTAAGAATTTTAGCCCAGATGGACTAAAACTAGGAGCTGCTCTGCCCCTGGGGCCCCTAGATCAGGTACTCAAGAGATTTTTACTCCCTGATAGGCAGGATCAAGGCCCATGCTCAGCCTTGAAGCAATTACAGAAGACGCACCTTCCCCCTTCTGCCTCCCATAAGAATATGGGAGTAAAATCTCTTGAGGGAGGAATGTAAGGGTTAGGAGGGAAAGGGGCAGGGCACAATTTTTGAAAAGAATGACATAGCCCAAGGGCACATCATAAACACATTAGAATCAAATGGGTCCAAGATGGCAGACCAGACCTTGATCCTCAGTCAGCAAGCTAAAGGACAGGCCCAGAGGCGCCATGACAGTTCCGCCCCTTCCCTAGAAGAGTTGGAATAATCCTCCTATTCATTAGTATATGGAATTACTCAGCCCATAAAAACTAAGAACGCCATGTTTTCGGGGCCACTGGATTCACTCTCCAGTGGCCCATACTCTGTGGAGTGTGCTTTCTCTGAATCTGAATAAATCCATTTCTTGCCTATGACTTTGTCTCTCACTGAATTCTTATCTGCAAAGAGACATGAAGAACCTGAGCCTCAGTGGGTCCAGAGGTTGGGTGAGTGATTTTAATTACCAGGGTTTTGGCTGGGTTCAAGTTCCAAGCAGGGTTTTGAGTTGGTTCCAGTCCCGGTCACGTGGGTTCAAGTCCCAAGCAAGGTTTGATTAGGCCCTGGCCCTCGGTTTAGTCCCAAATCGGGGTAGAACACTTTCACTCTCAGGCCATCAACACCCCACAGATGCAGACTGAGCAGCCAGTGCTTTCCCTAAGCTCCTGTCCCCTAGTTTCCACGTTGGACCAGGCAGGAAGAGCACTGAGAAGTGTACCGGGACAGAAAGCTGTGCCCAGTGTGAGAATCTCGTGCCAGTGATAGTACTGTGACAGGGATGCCAGGTGGTCAGCTGAGACAGAACATTATCAGGGCACAGAAACAGAATGGGGAGATCCCCTGCAGGACAGTCTAGTAGCCCAGCCCAAGCCCAATTGGGGAGCCCCTCCCTGCAACCAGGACAGAGCCATGCTGAGTCCTGGTGAGACAGGTTCACCAGGCGCCTGGGATGAAGCCACGCACAGTCCCACCAACAGCAGAGCTGCAGCAAGGATACCAGGACAGCTGAGACAAAACGCTATCGGGGTGTAGGGAACAGAACCAGGGAATCCCCCACAGGACAGAGTCCAGCGGCCCAACTAGTGCCGGATCAGGGAGCTTCCGCAAGCATCAGGGACAAAGAACAGTGCTCAGTCCTGACAAGGGAGGAATGTAAGGGTTAGGAGGGAAAGGGCAGGGCACAATTTTGAAAAGAATGACATAGCCCAAGGGCACATCATAAACACATTAGAATCAAATGGGTCCAAGATGGCAGACCAGACCTTGATCCTCAGTCAGCAAGCTAAAGGACAGGCCCAGAGGCGCCATGACAGTTCCGCCCCTTCCCTAGAAGAGTTGGAATAATCCTCCTATTCATTAGTATATGGAATTACTCAGCCCATAAAACTAAGAACGCCATGTTTTCGGGGCCACTGGATTCACTCTCCAGTGGCCCATACTCTGTGGAGTGTGCTTTCTCTGAATCTGAATAAATCCATTTCTTGCCTATGACTTTGTCTCTCACTGAATTCTTATCTGCAAAGAGACATGAAGAACCTGAGCCTCAGTGGGTCCAGAGGTTGGGTGAGTGATTTTAATTACCAGGGTTTTGGCTGGGTTCAAGTTCCAAGCAGGGTTTTGAGTTGGTTCCAGTCCCGGTCACGTGGGTTCAAGTCCCAAGCAAGGTTTGATTAGGCCCTGGCCCTCGGTTTAGTCCCAAATCGGGGTAGAACACTTTCACTCTCAGGCCATCAACACCCCACAGATGCAGACTGAGCAGCCAGTGCTTTCCCTAAGCTCCTGTCCCCTAGTTTCCACGTTGGACCAGGCAGGAAGAGCACTGAGAAGTGTACCGGGACAGAAAGCTGTGCCCAGTGTGAGAATCTCGTGCCAGTGATAGTACTGTGACAGGGATGCCAGGTGGTCAGCTGAGACAGAACATTATCAGGGCACAGAAACAGAATGGGGAGATCCCCTGCAGGACAGTCTAGTAGCCCAGCCCAAGCCCAATTGGGGAGCCCCTCCCTGCAACCAGGACAGAGCCATGCTGAGTCCTGGTGAGACAGGTTCACCAGGCGCCTGGGATGAAGCCACGCACAGTCCCACCAACAGCAGAGCTGCAGCAAGGA
Organism: Tragulus kanchil; assembly: GCA_022376925.1. Taxonomy (NCBI): domain Eukaryota; kingdom Metazoa; phylum Chordata; class Mammalia; order Artiodactyla; family Tragulidae; genus Tragulus; species Tragulus kanchil. Next base: position 79,289,747 of record JAIOJX010000006.1, read on the forward strand.
TACCAGGACAGCTGAGACAAAACGCTATCGGGGTGTAGGGAACAGAACCAGGGAATCCCCCACAGGACAGAGTCCAGCGGCCCAACTAGTGCCGGATCAGGGAGCTTCCGCAAGCATCAGGGACAAAGAACAGTGCTCAGTCCTGACAAGGGCAAAACTGCAACCTGATCAAAGAACAGCTTTGGGGCAAGAACCAGCGTTAGAACACTAGCCAGGTTCAGGGAACTGAACAGTGATTCCTCCACAGAACTGACTGCACCATCCAGGTTGAAAGCCGCGCTGAGAATTAAGGCGCAGAGTGCTACTCAGAATAGGGAGAGCGCTTGGCCATAGGAAGACACACTGTGGAGAAACTAGGGCAACTGGTTCTGCAAGGGCCCTGCCTACAAACTTTAAACCTGGCTCTCACTGTAACCTAACACATAAGCAGCCACTCGGCCCCCACCAGGAAAGACCTGGGACTTCTGGGACAGCACCAAGAGAAAAATGGTGGAAGATCTCCACACAGATGAGAAGATAGACTCACAATTAAGAATCAGGGAAAGCGGTTTTTTAAAATCTTTTTGTTATTATTTTTCCAGTTTCCTCTCTGATCGCTCTAACTGTAAAAGCATTTTATACCTACTATTATCTTCTCCATAAATATTGCCTTCCTTGCTGTATCTACTGTTCTCTTCCTACTGTACTAAACTTTAAAATATATATTATATATATAACATTTAATATATAATATATATACATATTACATATAGCCTTTATAGTACATAATAGTATGTAATATATAACATATATGGTATATTATATATGTGTATAACATATTATACATATATACATATGACATATATGTTATATATAGGATATATAAAAATATATATCCTGTATATAATATATACAGTACATGATATGTATAATATATGCATGTTATAGATACAAAACATATTGTATATGTATTATCTACATATTATATATGATACAAAATATATAATATACACAAAACATGATATATATTAAATATACATTGTGTATATATTATAAAGATTATATATTATGTATCATATGTTACATAATATATACATTACATATATTGTGTTAAATATATAATATGTATTATGTATGTTACATATGTATTACACATTATATACATATTTTAAAGATTATCTGTCATATATTATATGTGATCTATGTTACAAAATATAAATACTATATAATATATGCATATAATATGTATGTTATATATATGCCATGTATATTATATATAATACTATACATAATATGTATAACTATGTAGTTATGTATGTAAATTATATATTATATATTAGATATATTATACATACTTATGTAATATCATGTATATTATATAATATACAATATATTTATTATATATTATATACAAATATATATTATAAAGTCTATGTATTACACAGTATGTATTATATCTAATATGTATATACTATACACAATATAGTATATATTAATAGATATATTATAGATTATATAATATGTCATACATAATATATACACTTATATAATACATATGAGACATATATATGTACAATATATAATATATACATATATTATATATTATATATTATAGTACATAAAAATATATATATAACATATATATAACATATTTTTGTCATATATAATAAATACTACATAGTTTATATATTGTATATAGTATATATTATGTGTTATACTATATATATAATATGTTATATTATATATAGAATATGTAATATACATATTTACTATATATTATATATAATATGTATGACATATGTAATATATACTCCATATTTTTATGATATATATCATATACATGTATTTATACATAATATATGAATATAATATATATAATGTATTGATATATTATATATAATTTATATAATATTAACATATAATATAGCATATTATATATATAATATAATAACATATTATATATTATTTACTATATATGATATTATGTATATATTATACATATAGCTTATATATTTTATTCTATATATATTACATATATTATATATAACAATATATATATTATATGCTAATAATATACTACATATCAAATATTATAATATATAATACATGTATTTATATATATATAATGTATTAATATATATTATATAATTAATTTAATGTAATCTTTGTTATCTAACCCTACATAATCTTTGCAACACGATTCTATTCCTTTTCACTACCTAGCCACTCTCCTCCTCACCCCCGACACATGTCTTATTTGAAAACTTTTCATTGCATATCCCTAGTGGGACCTTGTTCTAGACCTGTTTTTACAGGCCATGTTTTAATTAGCATAGATCTTAACAGTCAGGTACCGACGTTTTTGGCGGGGCGGGATGGGGGTGGGCGGGCCACTGCTATTGGTCTTTCATTTATCCATTTTCATCCGTCTTTGTTCTTTGAAAAGCCCGTGTGGACTTCCCATCGCAGTGGCCTCTGTTGTCGCAGAGCACCGGCTCTGGGCGCATGCGCTCCAGAGCTCCGGCTCGGTAATTGGACACATCGGTCTAGCCACTCCATGGCACGTGGGATCTTCCCAGGCCAGGGATCGAACTGGCAACCCTTGCACTGCAAAATGGTGTCCTTACCCACTGGACCACCAGGAAGCCCCAGGTACCAACTTTGATTGCGTCATTTGCCAGAACAATTCCTGTATTTTATCTCTTTTAGAGTGTTTGGGCTTGGCTCTAGATGTGTATATATGTACGTTTGTCCATTATGTTGACAATATTTGCATGAATTTACAACTGCCATCTACCAGAGATACACCTTTTGTCCCTCATATATTTATATTTGACCTAATACCACTTAATGACATAGCAAACCAGATGTAGAGCCTACACTCCCTGGCCAGAGATCAAATTGGGAACCTCAGCGTGGAAGCATTGACTCCAAGACCCTACACTACCAAGAACACACAACACTAGAGAATATTCACCTGCAAACAAGACCCAACACCATCTAAGAAACAAACCATTGAACCTTTCTACAAGGACAGAAACCAAACAGAAAGGAAAACTCAACCACCAAACCTGGAAAAAGACCTGAAACACAAAAAATCAAAAATTAACATGATAATGAAAAGACAGAGAAACACTGCACAAATGAAGGAACAAATGAGAGACACAGAAATCCAAATGACCAAAGAGAAGCTAGATAAACTGTCTGAAGAATTCAGAAGAGTGATACTAGTGATGATCAAAAACTCTGAAAATAGAATATTAGAGGAAATTAGCACACTGAGAAAAGACATACAAGAAAATAAAAATAAACAGAAACAAACAACTCAACCACTGGGAGAACTCAATAATAGAGTATCAGAGGCAAAAGAACGGGACTAACCCTACATAATCTTTGCAACATGATTCTATTCCTTTTCACTACCTAGCCACTCTCCTCCTCACCCCCGACACATGTCTTATTTGAAAACTTTTCATTGCATATCCCTAGTGGGACCTTGTTCTAGACCTGTTTTTACAGGCCATGTTTTAATTAGCATAGATCTTAACAGTCAGGTACCGACGTTTTTTTGGCGGGGGGGCGGGATGGGGGTGGGCGGCCACTTCTATTGGTCTTTCATTTATCCATTTTCATCCGTCTTTGTTCTTTGAAAAGCCCGTGTGGACTTCCCATCACAGTGGCCTCTGTTGTCGCAGAGCACCGGCTCTGGGCGCATGCGCTCCAGAGCTCCGGCTCGGTAATTGGACACATCGGTCTAGCCACTCCATGGCACGTGGGATCTTCCCAGGCCAGGGATCGAACTGGCAACCCTTGCACTGCAAAATGGTGTCCTTACCCACTGGACCACCAGGGAAGCCCCAGGTACCAACTTTGATTGCGTCATTTGCCAGAACAATTCCTGTATTTTATCTCTTTTAGAGTGTTTGGGCTTGGCTCTAGATGTGTATGTATGTACGTTTGTCCATTATGTTGACAATATTTGCATGAATTTACAACTGCCATCTACCAGAGATACACCTTTTGTCCCTCATATATTTATATTTGACCTAATACCACTTAATGACATAGCAAACCAGATGTAGAGCCTACACTCCCTGGCCAGAGATCAAATTGGGAACCTCAGCGTGGAAGCATTGACTCCAAGACCCTACACTACCAAGAACACACAACACTAGAGAATATTCACCTGCAAACAAGACCCAACACCATCTAAGAAACAAACCATTGAACCTTTCTACAAGGACAGAAACCAAACAGAAAGGAAAACTCAACCACCAAACCTGGAAAAAGACCTGAAACACAAAAAATCAAAAATTAACATGATAATGAAAAGACAGAGAAACACTGCACAAATGAAGGAACAAATGAGAGACACAGAAATCCAAATGACCAAAGAGAAGCTAGATAAACTGTCTGAAGAATTCAGAAGAGTGATACTAGTGATGATCAAAAACTCTGAAAATAGAATATTAGAGGAAATTAGCACACTGAGAAAAGACATACAAGAAAATAAAAATAAACAGAAACAAACAACTCAACCACTGGGAGAACTCAATAATAGAGTATCAGAGGCAAAAGAACGGATAAGTGAACTGGAAGACAGAAAGGTAGAAATAACTGCTGAAGAACAGAACAAAGCACAAAGAATTTTAAAAAACTGAGGGTAGCCTCTGAGACGTCTGGGATAATATCAAACGCACCAACATTAGAATTATAGGGGTCCCAGAAGAAGGAGAGAAAAAGAAAGGGTATGGTAAAAATTTTGAAGAGATTATAGTTGAAAACTTCACCAGAGTGGGAAAGGAAAAAATCAACCAAGTCCAAGAAGCACAAAGAGTTCCATACAGGAGAAACCCAGGAGAAACATGCCAAGACACATAAAAATCAAGGCAAAGACATCACAAAAAAAGAAAATTATAGGCTTATAACTGATGAATTTAGACGCCAAAATCCTGAACAAAATTCTAAGAAACAGAATTCAACAACACATTAAAAAACTTATACATTGTTGAAAGGGGTTCAGAATGAAAGGGGTTTTTAGGCAGAATTGGCGAGGAGGCTAGCTGGTCCCAAAAACAAGAGGAGAAGAGGAAGGACAAGGAGAACTAAAGGCAAAGATCTTCAGTGTTGAAACTGAAAACTTCTAGTCTTGTGTTAATCTGGGCATTTACATTAGAATGTCTCATCAAGCCCTGAGGCCTGGAGATTGTTCTAGCTAATCTCATGTTAATGTTGTGGGTGTGGGCCTAGAGGGCCTATACAACCTTAAGATATTCTTTTGATTTACTGTTTTGGTAACTGACTGGAAGATACATATTGTCATGCTTCAACTGGCAAAGGGGGATAGTCTTCTACCCCTCTTCCAGTGTCTATGCTGGAAGCTTTTCCCGATCCTTTCTTACTTTAATAAATGTTTCACTGCACAAAGCTCTGAGTGACCATCACAGAGTCTTTTGATCCCAATGTGAATTCTTCTCCATTGGGGATTAAGAATCCGACACCGTTCACGGTAACCTACCGTCATCTATCACCTATTCCCACTCAGGTGGGAAGGGCTAGGGATATACCTATGACTGGGGATTAGGTATACCTTTAAATAAGAACACTGTAAAAACGTATAGCAGTAACTGCTGTACACCTGAAGCTCACGCAACACTACTTAAAACAAATACACGCCAATTGAAAAAAGTTTTACTGAATTATTTGGTTTTGACTGCATTGGATTGTCGTTGCTGCAAGCAGACTTTCTCTAGTTGCCGCAGGTGGTGGCTACTCTCTAGTTGTGGTGTGTGGGCTTCTCATTATGGTAGCTTTTCTCGTTGTGGAGCATGCGCTCTGGGGCATTCCAACTAAGTCTGTCACAGGCTTAGCCACCTGCAGCATACAGTTTTCCAGACCAGGAATCAAACCGTGTCTCCTGAATTAGAAGGCAGATTCTTAATCACGACCATCAGGGGAGTCCCAAGTTCATGTAGAATCATCAAAAACAGTTATTTTTTGAAAGACTACCTGGTGACAGTCCAATCTGTCCCATATGTCCACATCACCAGTCAGGTGACATCTGTCCATCCCATAGGATGATGAGCAACAAGAACAAGGGTGAGGGACACATGTCCAGAGGTTTGACATTTGTTTGCCTGAGACTATAGCAGGGGAAAGTACACCTGATGTTTCCGGTAAGACGTCTCAGAAGGTTAAGAGGAATCCAACTGTGGTCAGAGCTATCTTGCAGAGGATAGCAAACCAGCAGTTAGTCAAGTTAAAGGAACCTGCACCAGTTTGAGATAGCTTGTACTAAGCCATTTTCCTTTGAGAGGAAGGCTCCAGGGGTAACTGTTTTTCCAAATGTTATGATCTAGGATTATGTCAAACCAACAAGAGAATCCAGGTGGTTGAATCAGAATTAAATATGAACACTTTAGGCCTCCTTTTGGCTAAGCCGGCAGCCAGAGGATGTAGCAACCAGGTTGGGCTGTAAATGCCGTTTGGACAAAGAAAGCATGCCCAGCCATGGCCAGGGCATATACTGAATTTTCAAAATAAACCTGTACAGCAATCATCAACCCCTCTCATTCTTACTATTACTCAGTAAGCAGCTATGGTAGTTAATTGTGTCAACTTAACTGGGAAAGTCCCCAGATTTAGTTAGGGATTATTCTGCATATGTCTGAGGGTGTTTCTGGATGAGGTTCCTACTTGAGTCAGTCAATCAGACTGCCCTCTCCAATGTAGATGGGCCTCATCCAATTGGTTGGAGGCCTGAACAGAAGAGAAGTAGGGGTATGGGAGGATCCTCTCTGCCTGGCTGCTCTCAAGCTAGGACATCAGTCTTCTGCTTCTGGAATGGGAACTTAACAAGACCAGTTTTCATCAAGGGCCCAATGAGTTAGCAGTTTTGCTTCAGGCAGCCGGGTGGAGAACACATTTCCTCCAAAAGTCCCCTTTTCATATAAGACTATATGGTGGGGCTGGATGCATCCCAAAGCACGCTAGGGGACTGCTGGGCTCCTTTTGTTAGTTGTCAAGTCTGAGTTAATATGGTCCCAAATGGGAATGTTAGGCCAGAGTTATGAGGCTTCCATGGGTCAGATATTGTTTCAGCAATAGCTCTGTAGCAGTCTAACAGATGTCTGCCTTTTTAAAAGATGCACTTGGCAACCGTGAAGTATACTGTTATACTGGAAAATGGCCTGAGTATGCCAGCGGTCACCAAATTTTCAACTAAAACTGTGGTTTTTGTTTCTTTCCTCTGAGGATTCTGTATTATTTTTGTTAGACTATCCAAGAGCATACAGGGGTCACATCTCCTTATGCAGCAGTACTCTGAGCATGGGAGACTTCAGAGCATTCACAGTTCAATCAAATATATGTTAGATCGATCTCAGGAACACACCCACTGAGGCAAAAGTGACAAAACATTAGTACGTTGAATCTGTTTAGAGGCTCCCCCTACAGGTCATTTTCTTTTTCCTTACCCATTGCAAACTGAGTCCAAACCTCACCAGCTGAACTGAGGTTTTCCTCCCATCACAGGAACCCAAACCAAGTAGTTTAAAATTGGTATGTTGCAGGTCACAGCCAACCAAGAGACTACGCTCTCTTCCAGTCAAGAGTGGGACATCAAAGGAGCGGGAGAGGCTAACCTACAGTGTTCAGCGGGCTGGTGAGGTCTTCTCTCCTGATGCAATACTGAATTTTCAAAATAAACCTGTACAGCAATCATAAATTCTTTACTATTACTCAGTAAGCAGCTATGGTAGTTAATTGTGTCAACTTAACTGGGAAAGTCCCCAGATTTAGTTAGGGATTATTCTGCATATGTCTGAGGGTGTTTCTGGATGAGGTTCCTACTTGAGTCAGTCAATCAGACTGCCCTCTCCAATGTAGATGGGCCTCATCCAATTGGTTGGAGGCCTGAACAGAAGAGAAGTAGGGGTATGGGAGGATCCTCTCTGCCTGGCTGCTCTCAAGCTAGGACATCAGTCTTCTGCTTCTGGAATGGGAACTTAACAAGACCAGTTTTCATCAAGGGCCCAATGAGTTAGCAGTTTTGCTTCAGGCAGCCGGGTGGAGAACACATTTCCTCCAAAAGTCCCCTTTTCATATAAGACTATATGGTGGGGCTGGATGCATCCCAAAGCACGCTGGGGGACTGCTGGGCTCCTTTTGTTAGTTGTCAAGTCTGAGTTAATATGGTCCCAAATGGGAATGTTAGGCCAGAGTTATGAGGCTTCCATGGGTCAGATATTGTTTCAGCAATAGCTCTGTAGCAGTCTAACAGATGTCTGCCTTTTTAAAAGATGCACTTGGCAACCGTGAAGTATACTGTTATACTGGAAAATGGCCTGAGTATGCCAGCGGTCACCAAATTTTCAACTAAAACTGTGGTTTTTGTTTCTTTCCTCTGAGGATTCTGTATTATTTTTGTTAGACTATCCAAGAGCATACAGGGGTCACATCTCCTTATGCAGCAGTACTCTGAGCATGGGAGACTTCAGAGCATTCACAGTTCAATCAAATATATGTTAGATCGATCTCAGGAACACACCCACTGAGGCAAAAGTGACAAAACATTAGTACGTTGAATCTGTTTAGAGGCTCCCCCTACAGGTCATTTTCTTTTTCCTTACCCATTGCAAACTGAGTCCAAACCTCACCAGCTGAACTGAGGTTTTCCTCCCATCACAGGAACCCAAACCAAGTAGTTTAAAATTGGTATGTTGCAGGTCACAGCCAACCAAGAGACTACGCTCTCTTCCAGTCAAGAGTGGGACATCAAAGGAGCGGGAGAGGCTAACCTACAGTGTTCAGCGGGCTGGTGAGGTCTTCTCTCCTGACTCATGCTCCACCATCAGTGCAGCTCCTCCCCTGGCGAACCTCGTGGCTCCGACAAATACCTGTGGCTCAGGGACTACCCGCTCGGTTTCTTACCCACTCCCTGCACTTCACTGCAGATCTGTCTCGCAGTCCTAGGCATTTTTGACCATTCCTGCACCCAGGGCTCCCCGTACCCATGGGACATAGGAGGATGGTGACTTAGATGCTTATATTCCACTGAGCTATAAAAAGGGAATCCTCATCCTTCTCAGATATCCCCCAGCAGACACAGTCTTTCCTTAAGGCAGGAGAGGGAGAGAGAGGGGCAAGGTCATGATTTACTTTTGCTTTGAGTGGTTACCTGCTTGGATCGCCCCCCTCTCCAGACTACTAATACTGAATATTTTGGGTCCACATAAAGCTTTATATCCTTATTTCTGATACCACCTTTCCACCTTTGGGGAAGCCTTTACTCATCAGTCAGTCATACTGCCTTCAACTGGGGCCACAAGCTTGCTTGCCTCATTGTCAAAACATCCTATCCTTCTCCTGCCCTGAGAAGGGGCATCAACCAGTCAGTGTGTTTCAATCTCACCTCTTGCTGGTTAGCCTCAGAACATTAACACAGAGGACAGCTGAAGACCCTTAGTCTCTCCTGACGCAGCAGCAGTTGCTACCAGGCGCTTGGTTATCTTCTCATGTCCTCACCTGGCCCAGGACCTGCCTCTTCTGGAAAGCCTTGTCTGCCAGCATCCCATCCTTGTTACCAAACTGTCAAGGGGAGCCCATGTAGGGTTTCAAATTTTATCCTACTTTCGAACAAGTGGATCTATTATTTTTTTCATGAATACTGGCAGAGTGACATGAGACTCCTGGATCAGAGACAAAGATGATTACTTAAAGTGCATCAAGCAGCAGTGAACAGGTTTCTGCCCATTCCCCATTCCCTTCCTCCAACAAAACTGACACAGGTAGGCCTCAATGGATGCCAACCCATGTGGTGGGCTGTGTCACAGAAAAAGAATCCTGAGCTTGCGGGAGTCAACACTTAAAGGGAAGAGTGAACAAACCTGCTCCAGGGGAAGAGACATTCTCTCTTCCCTCAAGGTTGCTCACTACCAATAGAACGCGGAGATTCAGCACAGAAGAAACGGTCAGGGTCTTGCACTCACACAAAATTAAGAATGTGCAGGGAGGCTCACAGCTTGGGGCAGACTGCCTCTCCCAACACTTCCTTATTCTTCAGTGGGTCATCTGTGACAGCATTATAAACCAAATCCAGGGCACTAAGAGCCTGGATACTCAAAATTATTCGATACTAAGCAACAGTTTCCCAGAGCAGTTTGTCAGTCACAGGGAAATCTCCCCCAAAGAGCCAAAGCTCCTTTACAGTAGCCAAGACTCATTGCAAAGAACAAGTGGGAGACAAGAGAGCTTTACTCTTGTCTCGGAATGGATCTAAGGTTGGCATGGTAAATTGCAGGACGGGGCTGGCTGCATGACAGCACCTGGCTGCAACAGGTGCCGTCCCTTCTCACCCAATCAAACCAGTCCAAACTTCAATTCACCTGGTTTCTGTTCAGAGAAGCAAGGAAGTTCCATCCTTTCATGCTTGTGTAGTAGGTGTGTCTCTGTAACTGCCATTTGAAAGGAAGAAGAATCTGCTGCCCACGGGGGATGAATGTTAGGGTTAGCAGTTACAAGAGGGCAGATCTGAAGCTGATGGCCAGCTTAGTCAGAAGCTCTGCTGCTCAGGAGTGAGCACAAGCAGCACGCCTCCTGAGCACCTGTCTTCAAACCCACTTCCCAGTACCTGGCGCCTACAATCCACCTCCCCCATCCTCACTAGCAGGCAATAACACATTCAAAACATTCTGAGAAGGGGATCAGAGAGAACACCAGACGGTTACAAAAGATCTGTGCCATTAAAAAAACGTTAATTCTTGAAGGGGTTGTGGATAGCAAAGGAGTCACCTGAGCACATGTGCTTTCAGGCTGGATAGTGAAGAATATTTTATGTTATTATGTTGTTAACATTAGAGACCGTCTGTGGGGACAGGGTACATTTTGCAAAAAATATTGTAATATTATCAATAGAGGTTTCCCCAGATATTATAACTTTCATCAAGGAGGCAAGGTTTGGGTCAGGGAAGTCAAGGGCAGTGATACAATACAGTTGGTATTAGAAAACTTTAAATTCAGTAGGAACTTGGACTCAGAAAAATACAACTGTGTGTATTCCAAGGAAATTTCGCATTTTGTTTCATTCCCTAAGGTTGTTCTGAAGCAAAAAGATTATTTCTAGAAATACATGAAGCACCAATTCTCAGATACACTTGAGCAAAATGTCTCCAAATAATGAAAAACACAGCTGTCTCTCTCCACTCTCCTTAGCAGTCTTATCCTGGAATACCACACTGGGGTAGAGGGGTGGGTGGGAGTGCACGCAGGATGACCACATGGCGAGGCTGCTAGCCCACTTTTTTATCAAATCGATACTGCCTCAACTGGTTACTGGAGTCAGAGGAAAACTTTAAGACATCCATGAAGCCTAAGAAATCTCAAAGTAGGGGTTATGGGCAGATAGCATTCATACTCCTTATTATTATTATTTTTTTAAGTATTTATTTACTTGGCTGTGCTGGGTCTTAGGTGCAGGATGTGGGATTTAGTTCCCTGACCAGGGATTGAACCCAGGCCCCCTGCATTGGGAGCCTGGAGTCTGAGCCACTGGACCACTAGAAAAGGCCCCATTCATATTCTCTGAAATCAGAAATATTTTATATGTAGGCATTTCTAGGCAGTAAGGAGCCTTCATAAGCTCTAAGGATATACTGTCTGAAAGCTCTTTTGACAGGTTCAGACATTCATTCCTGGAGAAGAAATGAGATTTGCCCACAGTTACAAGTTAAAATAATGCTGAAAACCCAGGTCTCTTGTCTCTCACTTGAGGAACTCTTTTTCCCTCCCCATCTCCAAAATTCACTCCTCTCTTGGTATGGTGAAAAACCAGAAGAAAACAAACATATTAATTTATAGGGAAATAGTCACAGTTAAAAGCATTTCTACCATGGAATATTATGCAACTATTAAAAATGCATTTGACCTATATACTGATGAGGAAAGTACCTAAGAAATACTAAATTATATATATATATAATTAATTCAATCTTCATTAAAAAAATGAAAATACATGCTCCTATATGTAAACAAAATGGTATAACTGGTATGAAAGAATTCCAAGGAATAATCACGGAGTTATTCCTTGTTTATATCCGTGAGCCTAGGGACCCCTATGTCTAACAGTAACTCCTTCATTGTAAAAATACGATTATCTGATTACACTTTCAAAAGCTTCAAGCGGCTGACCGAATGGAATTACCACCTGGGGGGTGGTGAGAGGAAACTAGAAGAGAATTACAAAGCCTACCCAAGGTTCATGGAAATATAGAACCCAAGGCTTCAACTCCCTGACTAGTGATGTCCACAGTCCTCTACCATGTGATGTTATAGGGCAACATTCCCAAGTCAAAGAGGAAAATGCAGTAACTGGGGTTTCTTATAAATTGATTATAGTTTTAGGTACAAGGTTCAGCTGGAATTGTACTTATGTAAAGTGAGCAGGACAATATTCCTATAGGTCACCTAGTTCTTCTCTGATCTTAGTAGGAATATACTAGTAAGGATGGGCTTCCCTGGTGGCTCAGTGGTAAAGAATCTGCCTGCAATGCAGGATCTGCAAGAGACCCAGGTTCGATACCTGGGCTAGGAAGATAGCTCAGAGAAGGAAATGGCAACCCACACCAGTATTCTTGCCTGAAGAATTCCTATGGACAGAGGAGTCTGGCAGGCTATAGACCATAGTGTCACAAAGAGTTGGCCATGACTGAAGTGACTTAGGAAGCACACATTGTTAGCTATGTGGCAAATTAACCAGCTTTGGTGCCTCAGTTTCCTCACCTATAAAATGGGGATAATAACAGTACCTACTTTCTTAGGGCAGCTGTGAGCACTAGTGAGCCCACAGTTACAAGTTAAAATAATGCTGAAAACCCAGGTCTCTTGTCTCTCACTTGAGGAACTCTTTTTCCCTCCCCATCTCCAAAATTCACTCCTCTCTTGGTATGGTGAAAAACCAGAAGAAAACAAACATATTAATTTATAGGGAAATAGTCACAGTTAAAAGCATTTCTACCATGGAATATTATGCAACTATTAAAAATGCATTTGACCTATATACTGATGAGGAAAGTACCTAAGAAATACTAAATTATATATATATATAATTAATTCAATCTTCATTAAAAAAATGAAAATACATGCTCCTATATGTAAACAAAATGGTATAACTGGTATGAAAGAATTCCAAGGAATAATCACGGAGTTATTCCTTGTTTATATCCGTGAGCCTAGGGACCCCTATGTCTAACAGTAACTCCTTCATTGTAAAAATACGATTATCTGATTACACTTTCAAAAGCTTCAAGCGGCTGACCGAATGGAATTACCACCTGGGGGGTGGTGAGAGGAAACTAGAAGAGAATTACAAAGCCTACCCAAGGTTCATGGAAATATAGAACCCAAGGCTTCAACTCCCTGACTAGTGATGTCCACAGTCCTCTACCATGTGATGTTATAGGGCAACATTCCCAAGTCAAAGAGGAAAATGCAGTAACTGGGGTTTCTTATAAATTGATTATAGTTTTAGGTACAAGGTTCAGCTGGAATTGTACTTATGTAAAGTGAGCAGGACAATATTCCTATAGGTCACCTAGTTCTTCTCTGATCTTAGTAGGAATATACTAGTAAGGATGGGCTTCCCTGGTGGCTCAGTGGTAAAGAATCTGCCTGCAATGCAGGATCTGCAAGAGACCCAGGTTCGATACCTGGGCTAGGAAGATAGCTCAGAGAAGGAAATGGCAACCCACACCAGTATTCTTGCCTGAAGAATTCCTATGGACAGAGGAGTCTGGCAGGCTATAGACCATAGTGTCACAAAGAGTTGGCCATGACTGAAGTGACTTAGGAAGCACACATTGTTAGCTATGTGGCAAATTAACCAGCTTTGGTGCCTCAGTTTCCTCACCTATAAAATGGGGGATAATAACAGTACCTACTTTCTTAGGGCAGCTGTGAGCACTAGTGAGTTAATCCATGTAAAGAACTTGGAATACTACCTGGCACAAAGTAAGTGTTGAGTGTCGTCACTGTTACCACAGGAAAGCGAGCAGGTCCTCACCTACAGGCTCACAGGGCCTCGGGCCAGTGAAACAGCTAGAAACAAAAGAAACCTACAACAGTAACACTGCCAATGCATGCTGCTCTCTTCCTTCCATCAAGACTAAGACTCTACTGCTCACATCCTCTTTTATTGAAAAAAATTTTAGAAAATGGCAGTTAATAAAGGGCACAAATCAACAGGGATATTACTAGTGGAAAACATAGACAACATAAAACTAAAAATGCCATTGGCTTCTTTAATTGGTTAAGAGCATAAAATGTAACAGGCAGAAAGTCTCTTTTAAACAAATTAAAAAGCTATTTTTTTCCCCAATTCTCCCCAAGTCAGATATATACACACCCACAAAAATGGTGTGTGAAGGGAAACAGTCATACACAAGAAGTTGTACCCTGAATTAAGGGAAAAGTTGTTGAAACAGGAATAAACACAGAAAGATCAGCAACAGGTTAACAATTTTAAAAATCGAGTCTCCAAATGCTGCATGGCACAAAGCTATACTATATAAAGTACTGCTAGGTAGGAAAGAGGAAGTCTGTACTGCTGTTAGCAAAACTGCCTTTCCAGAAAAGCAAATCAAAATAATGCAATCAACAGACCAAAGAGGCTATAGCTAGAAATCAGAGCTACAACTTCTCATATCTGACCTAGGAGTTTCTATTTATCCAGAATGGACTAAAATTTCAAGACAAAACAGGGACATTTTTAGCATTTCTTACTTTATCCATATTGAGTTTTGTTTCTTTCTCCTCACCCCTTACTTCAGCAAGATCCAGCCAAAAGATGGCTGCTTTTAGAAGTGGCTATTTTACTTTTCTTTCTGTGGCAAGACTGTCGTGGAGTCTGGATATTTCAGGTTCATACGCATCCATGACCAGAGTCCCGCTGTGGTCAAAAAACTTAGCAATGGACTTGGTGAACTCAGCTTCCCGTTGCTGCTTTTAAGGGATAATAACAGTACCTACTTTCTTAGGGCAGCTGTGAGCACTAGTGAGTTAATCCATGTAAAGAACTTGGAATACTACCTGGCACAAAGTAAGTGTTGAGTGTCGTCACTGTTACCACAGGAAAGCGAGCAGGTCCTCACCTACAGGCTCACAGGGCCTCGGGCCAGTGAAACAGCTAGAAACAAAAGAAACCTACAACAGTAACACTGCCAATGCATGCTGCTCTCTTCCTTCCATCAAGACTAAGACTCTACTGCTCACATCCTCTTTTATTGAAAAAAATTTTAGAAAATGGCAGTTAATAAAGGGCACAAATCAACAGGGATATTACTAGTGGAAAACATAGACAACATAAAACTAAAAATGCCATTGGCTTCTTTAATTGGTTAAGAGCATAAAATGTAACAGGCAGAAAGTCTCTTTTAAACAAATTAAAAAGCTATTTTTTTCCCCAATTCTCCCCAAGTCAGATATATACACACCCACAAAAATGGTGTGTGAAGGGAAACAGTCATACACAAGAAGTTGTACCCTGAATTAAGGGAAAAGTTGTTGAAACAGGAATAAACACAGAAAGATCAGCAACAGGTTAACAATTTTAAAAATCGAGTCTCCAAATGCTGCATGGCACAAAGCTATACTATATAAAGTACTGCTAGGTAGGAAAGAGGAAGTCTGTACTGCTGTTAGCAAAACTGCCTTTCCAGAAAAGCAAATCAAAATAATGCAATCAACAGACCAAAGAGGCTATAGCTAGAAATCAGAGCTACAACTTCTCATATCTGACCTAGGAGTTTCTATTTATCCAGAATGGACTAAAATTTCAAGACAAAACAGGGACATTTTTAGCATTTCTTACTTTATCCATATTGAGTTTTGTTTCTTTCTCCCTCACCCCTTACTTCAGCAAGATCCAGCCAAAAGATGGCTGCTTTTAGAAGTGGCTATTTTACTTTTCTTTCTGTGGCAAGACTGTCGTGGAGTCTGGATATTTCAGGTTCATACGCATCCATGACCAGAGTCCCGCTGTGGTCAAAAAACTTAGCAATGGACTTGGTGAACTCAGCTTCCCGTTGCTGCTTCGTTCTTCCACTGATGAAGGTCAGCTTCAGAGTGTATTTATCATCGAACCTAAGCAAAGATGACAAATCAAAAACCATACACACATATTCAGTCAGTAACAGCAGAACACCAAAGGTTTTTGAAGAAAAGGACTGAGCTGGCTACCGGTAATGGAGGGACCATACAGCATTATCCTTTCCAAAACAGCAAAAAACCCTAGGCACGTTCAGGATAAAAAGCCTGATCTGTAAGCACTGCCATGTCTTCCCTGACTGAAGTACTGTGTGCCTCCTTTCCCTTGTCGTAGATTGCTAAACCTAAAGGGCCATCTTCTCTCACTTCTGGCCTTCACCTCACTGTTATGCTAGAAGGGTATTCCTGGAAGATACTTCACTCCAGTCTCACCTTACTAGGTCCCATTTGATAATACTGTACTTGGGCATAGACTTTCCCAGACTGAGTTGGATTTCTTGCCTTTGTCATCTGTGCACCGTCCAGCAGTCAGCCCAAATAAGGAGTGCCCATCATCTGCTAGGTCTGATGACAGGCTCCTGTGCTGTCAACGAAATTATCTACTGAAATGATACTACGTACCTGAAATGATACTACGTCTCAGGGATCTCTGAGGGCAAGGATTTTGTCTTGTTTCTATTCTCAGCTTGGCATTTGCTGGGTAATCACGTTTATGGATAAATGAAGAACTCGCTTCCACAGATGTTCCCCAATTGCAGGCTGCTGGGTCTTTGTTCCCTGTAATCAATCTAGCTCCAGGTTCTGTCCTGATCCCAGGCCAGGGCTATCTTTTACTCCATGAATTCCAGAGATCCCTCAGCTGCACCATAAGGCATCACGAAGGCCTTTACTATGTCCACTCATTCAAGAGGGCTTAGTACAGCAACCCCTGCCAGGCTGATGTTCCTCCCTAGCCAACTCCACCTGATTCTGTCTCCATTTAATTAGGGCATGTTCAGTGGCTTGTCAGGTTGGTATTAACTCTACAGGAAGCAGATGCTTGAGCCTTTGCTTTTTTCCTGCACGTTTAAAAGTGGAAAAGTCCCATCTACTTTTAGGATCACTGTTATGGTTGTTACAGTGCCTATCATCAACCAGTGCTCAAAAATAATCACTGTTCAATAAATTGTTTATAGCCAGTAACTTTCAACCGGATAGCTAGCAGTAAAGATTCCTGAATATTTTCAACACCTTATTTTTTTTTCAAGCTCTGATCAACTATTTCTAACTTATATCACAGTAATTTTTGGACTTTTAAGCCTAGTTCCATGACTCTGATGGCAGGACATGATCTAATTCATCTTTAAAAAGTTACTCATTAATTCAACAGGCATTTATTCAGGACCAACCAGTATTCAGGACAGGCAGTACTGGATGCTAAGGATACACAGCAATGAATACAACAGACAAATCTCTGTCTTGTGAGACCTTGATTTTTGAGGAAACCTACTTTTATGTCTAAACCTAAAGGGCCATCTTCTCTCACTTCTGGCCTTCACCTCACTGTTATGCTAGAAGGGTATTCCTGGAAGATACTTCACTCCAGTCTCACCTTACTAGGTCCCATTTGATAATACTGTACTTGGGCATAGACTTTCCCAGACTGAGTTGGATTTCTTGCCTTTGTCATCTGTGCACCGTCCAGCAGTCAGCCCAAATAAGGAGTGCCCATCATCTGCTAGGTCTGATGACAGGCTCCTGTGCTGTCAACGAAATTATCTACTGAAATGATACTACGTACCTGAAATGATACTACGTCTCAGGGATCTCTGAGGGCAAGGATTTTGTCTTGTTTCTATTCTCAGCTTGGCATTTGCTGGGTAATCACGTTTATGGATAAATGAAGAACTCGCTTCCACAGATGTTCCCCAATTGCAGGCTGCTGGGTCTTTGTTCCCTGTAATCAATCTAGCTCCAGGTTCTGTCCTGATCCCAGGCCAGGGCTATCTTTTACTCCATGAATTCCAGAGATCCCTCAGCTGCACCATAAGGCATCACGAAGGCCTTTACTATGTCCACTCATTCAAGAGGGCTTAGTACAGCAACCCCTGCCAGGCTGATGTTCCTCCCTAGCCAACTCCACCTGATTCTGTCTCCATTTAATTAGGGCATGTTCAGTGGCTTGTCAGGTTGGTATTAACTCTACAGGAAGCAGATGCTTGAGCCTTTGCTTTTTTCCTGCACGTTTAAAAGTGGAAAAGTCCCATCTACTTTTAGGATCACTGTTATGGTTGTTACAGTGCCTATCATCAACCAGTGCTCAAAAATAATCACTGTTCAATAAATTGTTTATAGCCAGTAACTTTCAACCGGATAGCTAGCAGTAAAGATTCCTGAATATTTTCAACACCTTATTTTTTTTTCAAGCTCTGATCAACTATTTCTAACTTATATCACAGTAATTTTTGGACTTTTAAGCCTAGTTCCATGACTCTGATGGCAGGACATGATCTAATTCATCTTTAAAAAGTTACTCATTAATTCAACAGGCATTTATTCAGGACCAACCAGTATTCAGGACAGGCAGTACTGGATGCTAAGGATACACAGCAATGAATACAACAGACAAATCTCTGTCTTGTGAGACCTTGATTTTACTATGTGAGGAAACCTACAATAAAATAAAAATTACAGTGTTCTTTTAAATATGGAAAAGTCTTCACTAAGTAGATGTTTGAGCATAGCCTAAAGGTGAGAGAAAAAGTCATTAGAAAAAGTATATTCTACAGGCAGAGGACACAGAAAATGCAAACACCCTGAGACAAGCACATGCCCAGAATGTCTGAAAAAACAAAAGGAGGCCAATCTGAACAGAATGGAGAGGGAGAAGACGAGAGCCACAGGCGATGGGGTGTCTGTGCATGTGTGAAGGGTGCAGATACAAAGCAAGGATGTCTAACCTATGCTTCGGATTTTAGTTTTTCTCTGCGTGAGAGGATTTTCAGCTGAGGATTGAGTTGATCTGCCTTATGTTTTTCTTTTCTTTTTTTACGTTTTGGCCTTTTTTATTAGTTTTCGATATATTTTCATCCATCTTTATTCTTTGGCCTGTGTGGGCCTCCCATTGCAGTGGCCTCTCTCATTGCAGAGCACCAGCTCTGGGCGCATGTGCTCCAGAGCGCTGGCTTGTAATTGGACACACGGGTCCAGTCGCTCCGCTGCATGTGGGATCCTCTAGGACCAGGGATCGAACCGGTACCCACTGCACTGAAAGGTGAACTCTCTACCCACTGGACCACCAGGGAAGCCCCTGCCTTATGTTTTAAAAGCATCATTCTGCCCACTATACTGGAAATACACTACGGGCAGACAGAGCAGCTGCAGAGGTCCATTAGAACATTATTACAGTAACCTAACTGAGAGGTGATGGCTACGGTGGAGATAGTAAGTGGTCAAAATGAATACAATTAGAAAGCGGAGCTGAGAATTTGCTGACAACCTATTCCAAGGACTGAGAAAGGAGACAAAATGATTTCAGAGTTCTGACTTGAGTAACTAGAAGGATGAAGCTGTTCTTTATTGAGATGGGGAAAACGAGGAAAAGCAGGTTTAGATGAGGGATAACAGAGTTAGGTTTCAGATGTGTTAATCCTGAGATGCTTATTAGGATCCAAAGTCAAATAGAAAGCTGTGGCACAGCTGGAGTTTGGAGGTCTAGGAGGAACATATTTAGAAAACTTCATTACCACAGACGGTATCTAAAGTCCCGAAAGTCTGGCTGAGATGACACCTAGTGAGAGAATACAGGTAGAGAAGAGGGGCTAGGAACAAGCACTAGGGGTGTTTCACATTAGAGAACGGGGATAAAGAATCCCCAAGGAGACTAAGGAACAGATGTACTAAGATAAGAAGAAAATTAGAAGATTGTGGTCTCCTAGATGCCCACTTTAACCAAACAGTATAACAAGGAGAGGGTGGTTCATTGTGTCAAATGTGACAGGTCAAATACGATAAGGAAAGAGAGCTGAAGATAAGTGAATCCAAGAGCTGATGGGAGAAGACAACAAAGGGAACAGAGAAATGAGAAGACCGTGCGAGAAGAGTAAGAGAAAAGAAACACAACTTTTTCAGTTGGGACAAGTTACAACTTATCAGTATGTCAGAGGAAAATGACCCAGCAGAGAGGCAACCATCAAGTGATCAAGAAGTGTTAGAGTCTACCAGGCAAATGGAGAGGAGGCCTCAGACAGGAGCTGAGGAAGAAGGCAGAGGGTGATGAGTGAATAAAGACAGGAGATTGGGGCGGCTGCCACCTTCCCAGAAACAAAAGAAGCCACCAGTGAAGTGGGGCAGGGGGGTCAAGCCCACTGCACTGAAAGGTGAACTCTCTACCCACTGGACCACCAGGGAAGCCCCTGCCTTATGTTTTAAAAGCATCATTCTGCCCACTATACTGGAAATACACTACGGGCAGACAGAGCAGCTGCAGAGGTCCATTAGAACATTATTACAGTAACCTAACTGAGAGGTGATGGCTACGGTGGAGATAGTAAGTGGTCAAAATGAATACAATTAGAAAGCGGAGCTGAGAATTTGCTGACAACCTATTCCAAGGACTGAGAAAGGAGACAAAATGATTTCAGAGTTCTGACTTGAGTAACTAGAAGGATGAAGCTGTTCTTTATTGAGATGGGGAAAACGAGGAAAAGCAGGTTTAGATGAGGGATAACAGAGTTAGGTTTCAGATGTGTTAATCCTGAGATGCTTATTAGGATCCAAAGTCAAATAGAAAGCTGTGGCACAGCTGGAGTTTGGAGGTCTAGGAGGAACATATTTAGAAAACTTCATTACCACAGACGGTATCTAAAGTCCCGAAAGTCTGGCTGAGATGACACCTAGTGAGAGAATACAGGTAGAGAAGAGGGGCTAGGAACAAGCACTAGGGGTGTTTCACATTAGAGAACGGGGATAAAGAATCCCCAAGGAGACTAAGGAACAGATGTACTAAGATAAGAAGAAAATTAGAAGATTGTGGTCTCCTAGATGCCCACTTTAACCAAACAGTATAACAAGGAGAGGGTGGTTCATTGTGTCAAATGTGACAGGTCAAATACGATAAGGAAAGAGAGCTGAAGATAAGTGAATCCAAGAGCTGATGGGAGAAGACAACAAAGGGAACAGAGAAATGAGAAGACCGTGCGAGAAGAGTAAGAGAAAAGAAACACAACTTTTTCAGTTGGGACAAGTTACAACTTATCAGTATGTCAGAGGAAAATGACCCAGCAGAGAGGCAACCATCAAGTGATCAAGAAGTGTTAGAGTCTACCAGGCAAATGGAGAGGAGGCCTCAGACAGGAGCTGAGGAAGAAGGCAGAGGGTGATGAGTGAATAAAGACAGGAGATTGGGGCGGCTGCCACCTTCCCAGAAACAAAAGAAGCCACCAGTGAAGTGGGGCAGGGGGGTCAAGAGGGCTGAGAACTTAGAAGGCAGGAAAGATCCTCTAGGACAGTGAGAGGGTAACTAGACTACAGAAATGCCACAGAAGCTAAGCTCAGTGAGGAGGAAGTGAGACTATGAAGAGAAGAGGACCAGAGAAAAGATGGGGAGGTCAATGGATCATGGATGCCATCACAACTGACAAATTGCTGGGATAAAAGAATGTGAAGAAGACAAACTAGAGAAATACAAAGCAGTGGTCAGAGAACGGGATACTTAAAAAACTAAACTATTAAATGCAATTAGTTAGCTGTAATAGCAAAATCTAGGGTATGTCCAGGAAAATAAGTATTTAAGACATGGCAAAAAACAAAAACAAGATAATCAGAGGAGAGGAAGTAAAACTAAGAGGCCATTATACTGAAATATTCATTTACTGGGATACTGAAATCATCAATCAAGCCTTCTGAAAGAAGCTTTGTTAAAGACAGTGCCTACGAGCCAGGAGCCATCTCTAAGGAAAGAGAAGTGAGTCTATAATTAACTACAAACAGAAAGAACAGAAGTGGCATATTTCCTCTCCATAGGCACGAACAATGTGGCAGTTGGTAAAAGTCAACAGTGAATGTGGAATAAAAAGAAAATCAAAACCCTCATATACTGCTAGTGGGCTTGTGAAATGGTGCAGCTGTTTTGGAAAAGAGTCAGTTAAAAAACAGTTACCAGGGCTTCCCCTAGTGGTCCAGCGGGTAAGGACACCGCCTTGCAGTGCAAGGGGCGCTGGTTCAATCCCTGGCCTGGGAAGATCCCACGTGCCAATAAGCGGCTGGACCGATGTGTCCAATTACCGATGTGTCCAATTACCGAGCCGGAACTCTGGCGCGCATGCACCCAGAGCCGGAGCTCTGCAGGACAGACGCCACCGCGATGGGAGGCCCACAGGAGCCAAAGAACAAAGACGGATGAAAATAGAGAAATGAAAGACCAATAGAAGTGGCCCGCCCGCTCCCCTCCCTCCCCAACCCGACTCCTGCCCAAAATAAATAAATAAATCTTAAAAAAAAAAAAAACAAAACCCAGTTACCATATGATCCAGCAATTACTCCCCTAGGTATACAATATGAGAAATGAAAATGTCTGTCCACACAAAAATTTGTACATAAATGGTTATAGCAGCCCGATTCTTAACAGCCAAAAAGGTGGAAATGACCCAAATGGCCCTCAACTAGTAAGTGGATTAACAAAAATGCAGTATATCCATTGAATGGAGTATTATTTGGCATAAAAAGGAATAAAATATTGATCACGTTTGAACCTTGAAAATACTAAGCTAAGTGAAAGAAGCCAGTTACAAAAGATCACATATTATGTGATTCCATCCATATGAAATAACCAAAATAGGGAAATGTAGAGAGACAGAGAGTAGACTTGTGGTTACTTAAGGTTGGGAGAATGAGGGGATAGGGAAATAACTGTTAAAGGGCCCAGAGCTTCTTTTGGCAAGGATAAAAACGTTCTAAAGTTGACTGTAGTGATGGCTGCAAACATCTTTAAAAACACAAGAAACAAGGCTTCCCTGGTAGTTCACCTGCCAGTGCAGGAGGCACAAGTTCGATCCCTGACCTGGGAAGATCCCACATGCTGTGGAGCTTCTAGGCCTGTGAGCCATAACTATTGAGCCTCTGCTCGAGAGCCCTGGAGCCGCAACTATCGAGCCATGTGCCTCAAATACTGAAGCCTGTGAGCCCTACCTAGAGCCCGAGTTCCACAAGAGAAGTCACCGCAACAAGAAGCCTGCTGACCTCAACTAGAGAGTAGCACCCACTCCCTGCAACCAGATAAGAGCCTGCAGCAGCAGTGAAAACCCAGGAATAGCCAAAAATAAATAAACAAATAAATAATTTTAAAAAACCACACAAGGAACTACTGAGCCACTTTAAACAGCTAAACAGGTGAACTATAGTATGGGAACTATATTTCAATAAGGCTGTTAAAAAATATTTAAGTCAGAATGCATACAAGGAAATCAGGATGTTACTTGGGTCTAGAATTCTGCAAGTCTGCTTTAGTGCTCTGGTAGAGGGCATGGATTTATGACCACCAAAACCTGCCAGGAGATAAGAACTCAGGTGCAACAGCAGAATGAAGGTCGGCTCCTCTCACAGCATCTCCACAAAGTTGGTAACAAGAGGCTGTTTGGCACTGATGCTACACTTACCTTTATATATGTTAGACCCTACTATGGGCGAGGAACTGTATCATGTGTTTTTAGGATGGGACTGACAGCACAAGTTCAGATGTGGGCTAAATTCACTTTCGGGCTCTATAACCCTTGAATAATTAATTAAACCCTTTGGGCCTGCGTTTTTATCTTTAAAATGGGCTCTTGTAAGGTTTAAATGAGACGATGCAGTTGGCACAATACCCAGTCCAGTATACAGTAAATGCTCAACAGATGCTTGCTCTCATAATGCTTGGTGTACAGTAGAAAATATGGGGGCAGTGTTAAGATTGCCTTGTGCAGTTGAAAGTCTACATATATAGTTACTCCTCCATGTAGATGGGTCCTCTGTATCCACAGTTCCAAATCTGTGGAGTCAACCAAACATAAGGTTGTACAGTACTTCAGTATTTACTACTGAAAGAAAGAAAAACTCCATGCATAAGTGGATCCATGAAGCCCAAACTTCTGTTGTTCAAAAGTCAACTACATATACCAGTTTGCATCCTCACAACAACTCTATAAGTCATTTTTTACCCTACTAAAGCTCAAATAGTTTACCCAATATACCAAAAGTCACACAGCTAGAGACATGCTGGAATTTGAACCCAGTTCTGGATATTTAGAAAGACCGGAGGCGGCAGCTGTACAAAGTAACACCTACTGCTGGTCAGGAACAGACTGAATTGTGCTTCTCTGAGTTGCCCAGTGCATTGCTTCAGAGATTCCTGATTGCACAGATTGCAGTCAGGATCACAGAAGACAAAGAAGCTAATGGGGTTCTTCAATTGACAACTGACTTCACACCTATAGCCTTTATACTTATATACGGGGCTTCCCAGGTAGTGCTAGTAATAATGAACCCGCCTGCTAATGCAGGAGACACAGGTTCTATCCCTGTGTAGGAAATGGCAACCCACTCCAGTATTCTTCTTTTTTTTATTAATGCCTGTGGGGTATTTTTGGTTAAAGATTTATTTATTTATTTTGTAGGGGGTGGGGTAAGGAGGGAGGGGAGCAGGCGGGCCACTTCTATTGGTCTTTCATTTCTCTATTTTCATCTGTCTTTGTTCTTTGGCTCCTGTGGGACTCCCGTCGCAGTGACCACTGTCGTCGCAGAGCACCGGCTCTGGGCGCACGCGCGCCAGAGCTCCGGCTCGGTAATTGGACACATCGGTCCAGCTGCTCCGCGGCACGTGGGATCTTCCCAGGCCAGGGATTGAACCAGCGCCCCTTGCACTGCAAGGTGGTGTCCTTACCCACTGGACCACCATGGAAGCCCACACTCCAGTATTCTTGCCTGGGAAATCTCATGGAGAAAGGAGCCTGGCAGGCTATAGTCCATGGGGTTGCAAAGAGGTGGACATGACTCAGCATGCTTCTTGAGTCTTGATATAGTTTATAGCCTGCTTTCTAATTGGCTCCGTTTATTGGCCACAAGGAAACAGAATTACTCCTCCATGTAGATGGGTCCTCTGTATCCACAGTTCCAAATCTGTGGAGTCAACCAAACATAAGGTTGTACAGTACTTCAGTATTTACTACTGAAAGAAAGAAAAACTCCATGCATAAGTGGATCCATGAAGCCCAAACTTCTGTTGTTCAAAAGTCAACTACATATACCAGTTTGCATCCTCACAACAACTCTATAAGTCATTTTTTACCCTACTAAAGCTCAAATAGTTTACCCAATATACCAAAAGTCACACAGCTAGAGACATGCTGGAATTTGAACCCAGTTCTGGATATTTAGAAAGACCGGAGGCGGCAGCTGTACAAAGTAACACCTACTGCTGGTCAGGAACAGACTGAATTGTGCTTCTCTGAGTTGCCCAGTGCATTGCTTCAGAGATTCCTGATTGCACAGATTGCAGTCAGGATCACAGAAGACAAAGAAGCTAATGGGGTTCTTCAATTGACAACTGACTTCACACCTATAGCCTTTATACTTATATACGGGGCTTCCCAGGTAGTGCTAGTAATAATGAACCCGCCTGCTAATGCAGGAGACACAGGTTCTATCCCTGTGTAGGAAATGGCAACCCACTCCAGTATTCTTCTTTTTTTTTTTATTAATGCCTGTGGGGTATTTTTGGTTAAAGATTTATTTATTTATTTTGTAGGGGGTGGGGTAAGGAGGGAGGGGAGCAGGCGGGCCACTTCTATTGGTCTTTCATTTCTCTATTTTCATCTGTCTTTGTTCTTTGGCTCCTGTGGGACTCCCGTCGCAGTGACCACTGTCGTCGCAGAGCACCGGCTCTGGGCGCACGCGCGCCAGAGCTCCGGCTCGGTAATTGGACACATCGGTCCAGCTGCTCCGCGGCACGTGGGATCTTCCCAGGCCAGGGATTGAACCAGCGCCCCTTGCACTGCAAGGTGGTGTCCTTACCCACTGGACCACCATGGAAGCCCACACTCCAGTATTCTTGCCTGGGAAATCTCATGGAGAAAGGAGCCTGGCAGGCTATAGTCCATGGGGTTGCAAAGAGGTGGACATGACTCAGCATGCTTCTTGAGTCTTGATATAGTTTATAGCCTGCTTTCTAATTGGCTCCGTTTATTGGCCACAAGGAAACAGAACTGTTCTTCATTCTTCCACTAAAGTATTTTCTCCCACAATTTATCCTCAGAGTACTTCCGTGATAACACATCTCAGAAGTGCAGTAACAGGAAAAACCTAGTTCATTCATAATCCTCCTTTCTTCATTTTATTTGACTAGCAGTCTGATCTGCAAAGAGTAGGCACATACAATAGCCTGTTGATAATGACTAAACACCCAGAGAAAACCCAACATCAGGATTCAGGAGTCTGTGAGGAAAGTCATACCTTTTGAGACTGGACGACAGCTGCCAAATATCATCAGGATCCATGCCTGTAGGATCTTTCCTGTGAGCCACGAGAAAAATGCTCTTCTCCTTATACGAGGTATAAATGGTCAGGATCCCCATCATCACAAAATAGGTGCAGATAAAGTTAAGGGAAAAATACACAACATACACACAAAAGAGAAATAACACAAACTGACAAGCAAAGGCCACAAAAACTTCCATAATAGTCCTAAAGAACACAGTTTTGTCTTGCTGTAAAAACACGAAATTTTAATTATTTACGATTCATCCTTATGTTTACTGCAAGAGAAGCAAGGATCTCTCTGGTTAGTTCTGGAAAAAACATTTGAGGAAGAAAGGAAAAAAGTAGAGGGCATAAATCAGATCTCTCTTTTTGGCTCAAGGAAAACATATAGAAGATCCTCTGTTACCTGGTTTGTCAAGACTTGTGCTTATTTCTCCATACAATACAAAACGAATAACCACAGTGGACTTGACCACATTCAACCAATTTCAAGGGTGATTAAAAGAAAGGAAAACTGACTTCAAATTGGTTTACTAGTCTTGGGCTGTACCAAGCAAGCCAGCTGGGCAATTACTACAGTTTAGCTTACTGTAAGAACAACTACTGTTAAGTACAACTAAATGTACATGCAGGCTTATTACTATACTCGTTTTTGACAGTATTAACTACCATATTTGGGTTCCTGTGTGCCAGAAACTGTCATAAGACTTTCGTGTAATGCGTCACTTAAATTTTATGAAAGGGACAGGCAGGAAGGTATAGTGCAAAGTGTATGAGCTTTGGAGTAAAGCAGTTCTAAATGTGAATTCTGGCTTTTAACCAATGTAACCTTGGCAAATTACTCCTTATTCCAGGGCTTAATACTGTCGCCGAGTACTTCCGTGATAACACATCTCAGAAGTGCAGTAACAGGAAAAACCTAGTTCATTCATAATCCTCCTTTCTTCATTTTATTTGACTAGCAGTCTGATCTGCAAAGAGTAGGCACATACAATAGCCTGTTGATAATGACTAAACACCCAGAGAAAACCCAACATCAGGATTCAGGAGTCTGTGAGGAAAGTCATACCTTTTGAGACTGGACGACAGCTGCCAAATATCATCAGGATCCATGCCTGTAGGATCTTTCCTGTGAGCCACGAGAAAAATGCTCTTCTCCTTATACGAGGTATAAATGGTCAGGATCCCCATCATCACAAAATAGGTGCAGATAAAGTTAAGGGAAAAATACACAACATACACACAAAAGAGAAATAACACAAACTGACAAGCAAAGGCCACAAAAACTTCCATAATAGTCCTAAAGAACACAGTTTTGTCTTGCTGTAAAAACACGAAATTTTAATTATTTACGATTCATCCTTATGTTTACTGCAAGAGAAGCAAGGATCTCTCTGGTTAGTTCTGGAAAAAACATTTGAGGAAGAAAGGAAAAAAGTAGAGGGCATAAATCAGATCTCTCTTTTTGGCTCAAGGAAAACATATAGAAGATCCTCTGTTACCTGGTTTGTCAAGACTTGTGCTTATTTCTCCATACAATACAAAACGAATAACCACAGTGGACTTGACCACATTCAACCAATTTCAAGGGTGATTAAAAGAAAGGAAAACTGACTTCAAATTGGTTTACTAGTCTTGGGCTGTACCAAGCAAGCCAGCTGGGCAATTACTACAGTTTAGCTTACTGTAAGAACAACTACTGTTAAGTACAACTAAATGTACATGCAGGCTTATTACTATACTCGTTTTTGACAGTATTAACTACCATATTTGGGTTCCTGTGTGCCAGAAACTGTCATAAGACTTTCGTGTAATGCGTCACTTAAATTTTATGAAAGGGACAGGCAGGAAGGTATAGTGCAAAGTGTATGAGCTTTGGAGTAAAGCAGTTCTAAATGTGAATTCTGGCTTTTAACCAATGTAACCTTGGCAAATTACTCCTTATTCCAGGGCTTAATACTGTCGCCTCTAAAATGGCAATTAAACTTACTTTTTAGAATTGTCATGAGATTTAGTGATGGTACATATATATTTTGGTGTATAGCACACAGAAGACATTTATAATGGTACTCATCACTATTACATATAAAAATAGCATGATTATAAAATGGCAAGATCCTGTTTTGTTTTAAACCAATATAACCAAACAAAGGAAACTCCATTGAGGCTGTTTCTTGGGAGGCCATGTAATTATCAGAAGGTTGCTGTCATTGTTCAAACCTCTTTGGAACTCTTTTGGGAGCTGTCTCTAGAACTTATGGCATATTCTTTTGAATTGCCTTAATTGTGAAAAATTTCATAGTCAGATGATCTGTGTGATACTGAAAGGACGCAAGGTACAAATTCTGGGACTATGATTTGAAATTGGTCTGGATGTCACCACTTTTGATCAGGATCTGCTATCCTCAAGGGCTTTCTAACTGCCGCTGAAGAAAAATTCCCAAAGTGGAATTTTTAGAAATATTTTAGGTAGTGGTGACATGATTACAAAAAGTGCCTACCCACATGATCTGCTTTAAACAACGAGTACAAAGAGGACGAGATGGTTGGATGGCATTGCTGATGCAATGGAGATGAGTTTGAGCAAACTCCGGGAGACGGTGAAGGACAGGGAAGCCTGGCGTGCTGCAGTCCACGGGGTCGCCAAAAGTTGGACGTGACTTAGCAACTGAACAACAACAGAAGTACACAGCAGCATACAGCAGACATGCACCAGTACTGGGCGGTTTGTTAGAATGAGGCAGTCATGTATATGTTAATATGGAAAGACATTCAATGTATTTTTTAAGTTAAAGAGAAAAGTTCAGATTAACTTGGGGAGGAAAGAGTGAACATGTATAACTTTATATACCAAATACATTGTAACATCTTTTGTGTGGTCTTCATAATAATTCTGTGTATATAACCCATATTTATAAGTGAGTAGTACTCAGTCTCCAAAAAAAATTGAAATTTTCTCGTCATCACAAGAATAACCTAAAATTTCAAAAGCAGGTTCTCTAGCTCCAGAATAGGTACTTAATTCTACTGTTCACAAGCCACACCTATCCTCATGCTCAGTAACTTCCAATCCAGCTTCTCAGCTTCAAAGAAAGCTGACAGAGATCTGAACCTGCAAAATTGAATCCTTCCTAATGCAGGTATACCTTGGAGATAGTGCAGGTTTGGGTCCAGGCCATTACAATTAACAGTGTCACAATTAAGCAAATCACACAAAGTTTTTGGTTTCCCAGTGAACTTAAGTTATGCTTACATATACTATGATCTATGAAATGGGCAGTAATGTATGTCTAAAAAATTGCATACATACCTTAATTAAAAAGCGCTTTATGGCCCAAAGTGCTAACCATCATCTACGCCTTCAGCAAGCAGTAACCTTTCTGCTGGTGGAGGGTCTTGCCTTGATGTTGATGGATGATGACTGATCAAGGTGGTGGTTGTGGAAAGCTAGGATGACTGTGTCTATTTCTTAAAATAAGACAACCCTGAAGTTTGCTCCACTGATTGACACTCCCTTTCATGAATGATTTCTATGTAGCTAGCAATGCCATTTGATAAATTTCACCCACAGTAGAACGTCTTTTACAAGTAGAACTAATCTTCTCTCAAACCCTGACACTTTATTAAATTTATATAATATTATAAATGCTTTGTTATCATTTCAACGATCTTCACAGCATCTTCACCAGAAGTAGAATCTAGCTCAAGAATCCACTTTCTTTGCTCATCCGTGAAGCAACTCCTCATCTATTAAAAGTCTGATCATGAGATAGCAGCAATTTAGTCACGTCACTTAGTCAAAACTGAAAAAAGCAGCAGCATGCACCAGTACTGGGCGGTTTGTTAGAATGAGGCAGTCATGTATATGTTAATATGGAAAGACATTCAATGTATTTTTTAAGTTAAAGAGAAAAGTTCAGATTAACTTGGGGAGGAAAGAGTGAACATGTATAACTTTATATACCAAATACATTGTAACATCTTTTGTGTGGTCTTCATAATAATTCTGTGTATATAACCCATATTTATAAGTGAGTAGTACTCAGTCTCCAAAAAAAATTGAAATTTTCTCATCACAAGAATAACCTAAAATTTCAAAAGCAGGTTCTCTAGCTCCAGAATAGGTACTTAATTCTACTGTTCAGAAGCCACACCTATCCTCATGCTCAGTAACTCCCAATCCAGCTTCTCAGCTTCAAAGAAAGCTGACAGAGATCTGAACCTGCAAAATTGAATCCTTCCTAATGCAGGTATACCTTGGAGATAGTGCAGGTTTGGGTCCAGGCCATTACAATTAACAGTGTCACAATTAAGCAAATCACACAAAGTTTTTGGTTTCCCAGTGAACTTAAGTTATGCTTACATATACTATGATCTATGAAATGGGCAGTAATGTATGTCTAAAAAATTGCATACATACCTTAATTAAAAAGCGCTTTATGGCCCAAAGTGCTAACCATCATCTACGCCTTCAGCAAGCAGTAACCTTTCTGCTGGTGGAGGGTCTTGCCTTGATGTTGATGGATGATGACTGATCAAGGTGGTGGTTGTGGAAAGCTAGGATGACTGTGTCTATTTCTTAAAATAAGACAACCCTGAAGTTTGCTCCACTGATTGACACTCCCTTTCATGAATGATTTCTATGTAGCTAGCAATGCCATTTGATAAATTTCACCCACAGTAGAACGTCTTTTACAAGTAGAACTAATCTTCTCTCAAACCCTGACACTTTATTAAATTTATATAATATTATAAATGCTTTGTTATCATTTCAACGATCTTCACAGCATCTTCACCAGAAGTAGAATCTAGCTCAAGAATCCACTTTCTTTGCTCATCCGTAAGAAGCAACTCCTCATCTATTAAAAGTCTGATCATGAGATAGCAGCAATTTAGTCACGTCCTTAGGCTTCACTTCTAATTCTAGTTTTCTTGCTTCTTCCACCTCATCTGCAGTGTCTCCCTCCATGAAAGTACTGAGCCCCTCAAAGTCATCCATGACGACTGGAATCAACTTCTTCCAAACTCCTGTTCCTGTTTGGTATTTTGTCCTCTTCTGATGAATCACAAATATTCTTAACAGCATAGAAAATGGTGAACGCTTTCTAGAAGGTTTT
This sequence comes from Tragulus kanchil, assembly GCA_022376925.1. Classification (NCBI taxonomy): domain Eukaryota; kingdom Metazoa; phylum Chordata; class Mammalia; order Artiodactyla; family Tragulidae; genus Tragulus; species Tragulus kanchil. Next base: position 79,321,372 of record JAIOJX010000006.1, read on the forward strand.
CAGTTTACTTTGCCTAGGCTCATCAGAGGAATTACCACCTATGACAGTTATAACGTTACAAAATGTATTTCTTAAATAATAAAGCCATAAAGTTGAAATTACTCCTGGATCCGTGGGCTGTGAAATGGGTGTCATGTCAGCAGGCAAGAAAACAACATTAATCTCACAGTACATCTCCATCAGAGCTCCTGGATGACCGACCAGGTGCACTGTCAGTGAGTAGTAGTATCTTGAAATGAATCTTCTTTTCTGAGCAGTAGGTCTCAGCAGTAAGCTTAAAATACTCAGTAAACCATGTTATAAATGGCTGTACTGTTGCCCATGCTTTGCTGTTTCATTTACAGATACAGAGCACAAGCAGAGAAAACTTAGCGTAATTCTTAAGGGCCTGAGGATTTTCAGAATAGTAAATAAGTTTCACTATTTACTTCAGTTTAAAGTCACCAGCTGCATTAGGCCCTAACAAGAGAGTCAGCCTGTCCCTTGAAGATTCTTTTCAGCTACAAAAGTCCTAGATGGCATCTTCTTTCAGTAAAAGGCTGTTCCATCATCCACACTGAAAATCTGTTCTTTACTGTATGTAGCCAGCCACCTTCATCAGTGATCTTCTGGATGACTTGCCGCCGCTTCTTCATCAGCTTGCTGTTTCACCTGTTTTATGTTCTGAAGATGACTCTTTTCCTTAAACCTCATGAACCAACTTCTGATAACTTCAAATCTTTTTTCTGGAGTTCCCTCACCTCTCCCAAACTTCTTGGTATTGAAGAGTTAGCATCTTATTCGGGATTAGATTTTAACTTAAGGGAATCTCACAGTTTTCATCACTTGTGTGCTCACTGGAGGAGCATATGTCATTTCCTCTGCATTCACAATGTGGCTAACTGGTGCAAAAGACCTACTTCAACACACGCACCTTACAAAGCTTCATCATTTCCAGCTTTTGATTTAAAAAGAGAGATATGCAATTCTTCCTTTCACTTAAACTCTTAGAAACCACTGAATGGTTATTAATTGCCCAAATTTTAATACTGCTATGTCTTAGGGAATAGGAAGGCCCCAGGGCAGAGAGAGATGGAGGGATCGCTGGTCTGGAATAATCAGAATACACAACATTTACTGATTAAGTTAGCTGTCTTACATGGGTGTGGTTCATGGTGCCTCAAAAACCAATTACAATAGGAACAATTAATGATAATAGATAACAGATCACCATAACAGATACAATAATGAGAAAGTTTGAAATACTGTGAGAATTAACAAAGAGTGGCAGAGATACAAACTGAGAAAACGCTGTTGGAAAAATGGCCCCAACAGACCTGCTCAACACACATGGTTGCCACAAAGCTTCAATGTGTAAAAAAAAAAAGAAAAATGCAGTATCTGTGAAACACACCAAAGAGCAATAAAGGGAGGCATACCTATACCCTGGAATGAGTGGCTCAAAGCAACCTGGTCTAATGGGTTAAGTTCTAGGCTTGAAATGAAAAGGGTTGTGTGTTTTCCTATTAGGTGCTCACACTTGTATAACCTCTACATTAGGGTCTTCCCTGGTGGTCCAGTGGGTAGTGCCTTACAGTACAAGGCGTGGGGGTTCGAACCCTGGCCTGGGAAGATCCCACGTGCCGGGGGGGAGGCTGGACCAATGTGTTCAACTACTGAGCCGGGGCCAGTACTCTGCAGCGATGGAGGCCACTGTGATGCGAGGCCCACAGGGGCCAAAGAACAAAGATGGATGAAAACAAATCAATGAAAGGCCAATAGAGGTGGCCAAAAATAAAAATTAAAAAAATAAATAAAATAAAATAGCAACAATTATGACAAACTTACAGATGCTCACATTTTATAATGTTAAATCCTAACATAAGCAGGTCCCAAGATGAAAGTCTGTTTTTCTATAGGGAGCAAAGAAGAGTATCAGTAGAGATTTTTAAAAAGTATCAGTAGAAAACAAACCTGAGCTTAAAGGATATGATATAACACACAAGGCCAAAACAGGTTTAGACTCCGGAAAGGGGTGCATATAATCCCAAATCAAAGCCACTACGGCGAAGAAACAGGAGATGGTACAGATGGTGAGACGGCCATCAATTAGACCAAAATTCTCCACATACTTGTACTTTTCCAGAAGTACCTAGTGAGAAGAACAAGGAATCAAGCTAATTGGAATACTTTCCTCCTTGTATCTGCTTTTATTTCCATGATGAAAGCTATGTTACTCATTTAAATGACCAACTAATTCTTCCCAATCAGGATTTTGCCACTCTGAGCAATATAAAAACATTCATGCTTATAAAAATCCCAGAGAAAAAGTTCACCAACTTCTGATACTTTTTTTTTAAATCCTTCTTCTCTAGATTGAAGCTAAAATTTTCTTTTCCATTTAAAACAGAGAGATGATCCATCATGGACAAATGTCCTATATTCCTTCAACCCTCTTGCCTCTAGGCTAATTAACCTGAAAAAGAATACCAGCTTTCTGGAATGCAAAAATTAGAGAATTTGAAGAGACATTTGAGGTAACTAATAATTATATTTTAACATATATTCTCCTATATATACTGTAAGGATTTCAGAAAATGCTTTCTGTCTTAATTCCTACTTTTAAAAAAATATCTACATTAGGGTCTTCCCTGGTGGTCCAGTGGGTAGTGCCTTACAGTACAAGGCGTGGGGGTTCGAACCCTGGCCTGGGAAGATCCCACGTGCCGGGGGGGAGGCTGGACCAATGTGTTCAACTACTGAGCCGGGGCCAGTACTCTGCAGCGATGGAGGCCACTGTGATGCGAGGCCCACAGGGGCCAAAGAACAAAGATGGATGAAAACAAATCAATGAAAGGCCAATAGAGGTGGCCAAAAATAAAAATTAAAAAAATAAATAAAATAAAATAGCAACAATTATGACAAACTTACAGATGCTCACATTTTATAATGTTAAATCCTAACATAAGCAGGTCCCAAGATGAAAGTCTGTTTTTCTATAGGGAGCAAAGAAGAGTATCAGTAGAGATTTTTAAAAAGTATCAGTAGAAAACAAACCTGAGCTTAAAGGATATGATATAACACACAAGGCCAAAACAGGTTTAGACCCCGGGAAAAGGGGGCATATAATCCCAAATCAAAGCCACTACGGCGAAGAAACAGGAGATGGTACAGATGGTGAGACGGCCATCAATTAGACCAAAATTCTCCACATACTTGTACTTTTCCAGAAGTACCTAGTGAGAAGAACAAGGAATCAAGCTAATTGGAATACTTTCCTCCTTGTATCTGCTTTTATTTCCATGATGAAAGCTATGTTACTCATTTAAATGACCAACTAATTCTTCCCAATCAGGATTTTGCCACTCTGAGCAATATAAAAACATTCATGCTTATAAAAATCCCAGAGAAAAAGTTCACCAACTTCTGATACTTTTTTTTTAAATCCTTCTTCTCTAGATTGAAGCTAAAATTTTCTTTTCCATTTAAAACAGAGAGATGATCCATCATGGACAAATGTCCTATATTCCTTCAACCCTCTTGCCTCTAGGCTAATTAACCTGAAAAAGAATACCAGCTTTCTGGAATGCAAAAATTAGAGAATTTGAAGAGACATTTGAGGTAACTAATAATTATATTTTAACATATATTCTCCTATATATACTGTAAGGATTTCAGAAAATGCTTTCTGTCTTAATTCCTACTTATGAAAAATAAAGTAATTCCAAGGCAAAGAAGGAACAGGTCCTGCAAGGGATGTGCCATCAGCTGTACACATACTAACAGACACCCCTCCCCAACCTGATCTCTCTGCCCCCAAGAAGAAAGTACCTTTTTGGCAGAATCATCCAAAGAATTTTTCACAGCTGATCCATCCCATTTGTCAATCTTCACAGGCTTATCATCAATCTTCCACTGTAAAACAAATAGATAAATTGTATATTAAGAGACACGGCATCTTACTATAAGTAAATGAACAACTTCCTTAACAGCATCCTCAAGTATATATAACATTTATTTTCTCTCCTAATGTTAGACAGCTAAAAGACAAAACATCTGAAAAAGAAGTTGAAGGAAACTAGTTCACTAGAATCAGGTGCTACTCATATGATGTGCCAGTTTCCATACTGAAAAGTCAAATCTACAAGGTCAAAACCAGCAATGACAAGGGGTTGTAGAGACTATAGTGTGAACTCAAACATCCCATCCCCATTTTACCCAAATGTGGGAATAGAAAAGAATTCCATTTGTTCATCCTTTAATTCCGTGACCACAAAACTCAGACAATATACATCCATGAACTTTCAGACCAACAAAATGATGGTCTCCTTTAATATTAAAATGTATTGTATTACATTTACTGACAACTTTTACATTTTACGAACACATCTTAAGTAGGAAAACCACAGATGCAGTGTAGTCTTAGGCAAATGGTTCTCTCACACACACTGCTGGGAGAAGTTCAAAATGGTGTTAACACCTACAGAAGATAACTTAGCACCTTGGATTCAACTTTCCGCTTTGAGGAATTTTTCCTTATATACACAGACATGAAATAATATTCAAGGCTACTCACTGTAGCACATTTGTAACAGTAAAAGTAACTTAAGTACTCACTTATATGGGACTGGTTAAACAAACTATGGTACACCCAGATAACTTGAAAAGGTTAAGGGACATGGGAGGAATGAGACTTTGCAATGTGTACCTGCTTTCTGGAATGCAAAAATTAGAGAATTTGAAGAGACATTTGAGGTAACTAATAATTATATTTTAACATATATTCTCCTATATATACTGTAAGGATTTCAGAAAATGCTTTCTGTCTTAATTCCTACTTATGAAAAATAAAGTAATTCCAAGGCAAAGAAGGAACAGGTCCTGCAAGGGATGTGCCATCAGCTGTACACATACTAACAGACACCCCTCCCCAACCTGATCTCTCTGCCCCCAAGAAGAAAGTACCTTTTTGGCAGAATCATCCAAAGAATTTTTCACAGCTGATCCATCCCATTTGTCAATCTTCACAGGCTTATCATCAATCTTCCACTGTAAAACAAATAGATAAATTGTATATTAAGAGACACGGCATCTTACTATAAGTAAATGAACAACTTCCTTAACAGCATCCTCAAGTATATATAACATTTATTTTCTCTCCTAATGTTAGACAGCTAAAAGACAAAACATCTGAAAAAGAAGTTGAAGGAAACTAGTTCACTAGAATCAGGTGCTACTCATATGATGTGCCAGTTTCCATACTGAAAAGTCAAATCTACAAGGTCAAAACCAGCAATGACAAGGGGTTGTAGAGACTATAGTGTGAACTCAAACATCCCATCCCCATTTTACCCAAATGTGGGAATAGAAAAGAATTCCATTTGTTCATCCTTTAATTCCGTGACCACAAAACTCAGACAATATACATCCATGAACTTTCAGACCAACAAAATGATGGTCTCCTTTAATATTAAAATGTATTGTATTACATTTACTGACAACTTTTACATTTTACGAACACATCTTAAGTAGGAAAACCACAGATGCAGTGTAGTCTTAGGCAAATGGTTCTCTCACACACACTGCTGGGAGAAGTTCAAAATGGTGTTAACACCTACAGAAGATAACTTAGCACCTTGGATTCAACTTTCCGCTTTGAGGAATTTTTCCTTATATACACAGACATGAAATAATATTCAAGGCTACTCACTGTAGCACATTTGTAACAGTAAAAAGTAACTTAAGTACTCACTTATATGGGACTGGTTAAACAAACTATGGTACACCCAGATAACTTGAAAAGGTTAAGGGACATGGGAGGGAATGAGACTTTGCAATGTGTACCTCTGTTACTGTTAATGTGAATAGATTATGTAGTAAAAAACTTTTTTCTCAAATCAAGTGGTTACATGAATGTAGATTAAGTGGAGCAGGTACAGAAATAATCTGATAAACCTGACTTTTTATAGATCATATGCCCAACTCTGAAGTTTTTTAGATCATGTGAACAAACACTATAAACATTACAAACCAGCGGAAGTCCAGAATTCATCTATTCAGTATAGATTTTACAAAAGGACAGAGAAGAAAACTTAATATTTATCTCTCTGATTGAGCACAAGTTCGTAGATACTGCAGACAAATAAAGAGACGGAACAAACATCTATAAAATGTGAGATTTTAAAGGAATGGAACTTAATTTCATGATTCTATATACTTACACAGAAAAACTATTCTGTGAAGTTTGTTGGGAGAAAAAACATGAGTTAAAACAGTCATACTTAAACTCAATCAAGGCTTTTCCCCTTTGTGTCTCAAAAAAAAAAAAGTCCGAACAGTTTTCTTTGAGAATATTACTACTAAGAGCATGCAGTAATAAAGATTCTCTCAGCCCACCAGCCTACAAATCAAAGTCGCAGGATACAAAGTCAACACACAGAAATCACTGGCATTCCTATACACAAACAATGAAAAATCAGAAAACGAAATCAGAGAGGCAATCCCCTTCACCATCGCAACCAAAAGAATCAAATACCTAGGAATAAACCTACCCAAAGAAACAAAAGAACTGTACACAGAAAATTACAAGACACTCATGAGAGAAATTAAAGAAGACTGAAACAGATGGAGAGATATTCCATGTTCCTGGGTCGGAAGAATCAATAGCAGTGTAGTCTTAGGCAAATGGTTCTCTCACACACACTGCTGGGAGAAGTTCAAAATGGTGTTAACACCTACAGAAGATAACTTAGCACCTTGGATTCAACTTTCCGCTTTGAGGAATTTTTCCTTATATACACAGACATGAAATAATATTCAAGGCTACTCACTGTAGCACATTTGTAACAGTAAAAGTAACTTAAGTACTCACTTATATGGGACTGGTTAAACAAACTATGGTACACCCAGATAACTTGAAAAGGTTAAGGGACATGGGAGGGAATGAGACTTTGCAATGTGTACCTCTGTTACTGTTAATGTGAATAGATTATGTAGTAAAAAACTTTTTTCTCAAATCAAGTGGTTACATGAATGTAGATTAAGTGGAGCAGGTACAGAAATAATCTGATAAACCTGACTTTTTATAGATCATATGCCCAACTCTGAAGTTTTTTAGATCATGTGAACAAACACTATAAACATTACAAACCAGCGGAAGTCCAGAATTCATCTATTCAGTATAGATTTTACAAAAGGACAGAGAAGAAAACTTAATATTTATCTCTCTGATTGAGCACAAGTTCGTAGATACTGCAGACAAATAAAGAGACGGAACAAACATCTATAAAATGTGAGATTTTAAAGGAATGGAACTTAATTTCATGATTCTATATACTTACACAGAAAAACTATTCTGTGAAGTTTGTTGGGAGAAAAAACATGAGTTAAAACAGTCATACTTAAACTCAATCAAGGCTTTTCCCCTTTGTGTCTCAAAAAAAAAAAAGTCCGAACAGTTTTCTTTGAGAATATTACTACTAAGAGCATGCAGTAATAAAGATTCTCTCAGCCCACCAGCCTACAAATCAAAGTCGCAGGATACAAAGTCAACACACAGAAATCACTGGCATTCCTATACACAAACAATGAAAAATCAGAAAACGAAATCAGAGAGGCAATCCCCTTCACCATCGCAACCAAAAGAATCAAATACCTAGGAATAAACCTACCCAAAGAAACAAAAAAATTGTACACAGAAAATTACAAGACACTCATGAGAGAAATTAAAGAAGACTGAAACAGATGGAGAGATATTCCATGTTCCTGGGTCCGAAGAATCAATATTGTGAAAATGACCATACTACCAAATGTCATCTATAGATTCAATGCAATACCTATCCAACTACCATTGACATTTTTCTCAGAACTAGACCAAAGACTAACACAGTTCATACGGAAACACAAAAGACCTCAAATAGCCAAAGCAATCCTGAGGAAGAAAAACGGAGCTGGAGGGATCAGCCTCCCTAACTTCAGACTCAACTACAAAGCAACAGTCATCAAGACAGTATGGTACTAGCACAAAAACAGAACTATAGACCAATGGAACAAGATACAGAACACAGAGATAAACCCATGCACCTATGGGTACCTTATTTTTGACAAAGGAGGAGAAACTATAAAATGAAACAGAGACAGCCTCTTCAACAAATAGTGCTGGGAAAATTGGACAGCTACATGCAAAAAAAACGAAATTGGAACATTCCCTGACACCATACACTAAGATCAACTCAAAATAGATTAAAGACCTAAACGGAAGATCAGAAACCATCAAACTCTTAGAGGAGAATATAGGCAAAACCCTCAAGGACATCAATCAAAGCAAGATCTTCTCTAACCCACCCACTAGAAGAGCGGAACTAAAAACACAAATGAACACATGGGACCTAATGAAACTTAAAAGCTTTTGTACAGCAAAAGAAATCACAAAAAAGCTGAACAGACACCCCACAGACTGGGAGAAAATCATAGCAAATGAAACAACAGACAAAGAATTAATCTCCAAAATCTACAAGCAACTCAGACAACTCAGCACAGGAAAAACAAACAACCCAATCAAAAAATGGGAAAAAGATCTAAAGAGACGCTTCTCCAAAGAGGACATACAGATAGCCCAAAGGCACATGAAAGGATGCTCAACCTCGCTTATTATTAGAGAAATGCAAATCAAAACCACAGTGAGATACCACCTCACATTGTACACAGAAAATTATCAAAAAAAATCAAAAACGTAAAGGCAATCCCCGTCACCATCGCAACCAAAAGAATCAAATACCTAGGAATAAACCTACCCAAAGAAACAAAAAAATTGTACACAGAAAATTACAAGACACTCATGAGAGAAATTAAAGAAGACTGAAACAGATGGAGAGATATTCCATGTTCCTGGGTCCGAAGAATCAATATTGTGAAAATGACCATACTACCAAATGTCATCTATAGATTCAATGCAATACCTATCCAACTACCATTGACATTTTTCTCAGAACTAGACCAAAGACTAACACAGTTCATACGGAAACACAAAAGACCTCAAATAGCCAAAGCAATCCTGAGGAAGAAAAACGGAGCTGGAGGGATCAGCCTCCCTAACTTCAGACTCAACTACAAAGCAACAGTCATCAAGACAGTATGGTACTAGCACAAAAACAGAACTATAGACCAATGGAACAAGATACAGAACACAGAGATAAACCCATGCACCTATGGGTACCTTATTTTTGACAAAGGAGGAGAAACTATAAAATGAAACAGAGACAGCCTCTTCAACAAATAGTGCTGGGAAAATTGGACAGCTACATGCAAAAAAAACGAAATTGGAACATTCCCTGACACCATACACTAAGATCAACTCAAAATAGATTAAAGACCTAAACGGAAGATCAGAAACCATCAAACTCTTAGAGGAGAATATAGGCAAAACCCTCAAGGACATCAATCAAAGCAAGATCTTCTCTAACCCACCCACTAGAAGAGCGGAACTAAAAACACAAATGAACACATGGGACCTAATGAAACTTAAAAGCTTTTGTACAGCAAAAGAAATCACAAAAAAGCTGAACAGACACCCCACAGACTGGGAGAAAATCATAGCAAATGAAACAACAGACAAAGAATTAATCTCCAAAATCTACAAGCAACTCAGACAACTCAGCACAGGAAAAACAAACAACCCAATCAAAAAATGGGAAAAAGATCTAAAGAGACGCTTCTCCAAAGAGGACATACAGATAGCCCAAAGGCACATGAAAGGATGCTCAACCTCGCTTATTATTAGAGAAATGCAAATCAAAACCACAGTGAGATACCACCTCACACCCGTCAGAATGGCCATCATCAAAGAATCTGCAGACAATAAACGCTGGAGAGGGTGCGGAGAAAAAGGGGAAACCTCTTGCATTCCTGGTGGGAGTGTAAATTGATACAGCCTCTATGGAAGACAGTATGGAGATTCCTTAAAAAACTAAAAATAGAAGCATCCTATGACCCAGCAATCCCACTACTAGGCCTATATCCTGATGAAATCAAATCTGAAAGAAGCACCTGTACCCCAATGTTCATGGCAGCTCTCTATACAATAGCCAGAACATGGAAGAAACCTAGATGTCCATCGACAAATGAATGGATACAGAAGCTCTGGTACATATATACAACGGAATACTACTCAGCTGTTAAAAGAAATGCAGAAGACTCAGTCCTAATGAAGTGGCTAGCTCTAGAACCTATCATAAAAAGTGAAGTAAGTCAAAAAGAGAAAGACAAGTACAGTATACTAACTCTTATATATATAGACTCTAATAAGATGGTCATGATAACACACGCAGTGAACTCATGGAAAAACAGACAGAGAATAGACATAAGGACATTGTGGGGAACAAACAGTGAGAAGGAGGCATAGAAAGTAACATTAAAACCTATACTGGCACGTATGGAAAAGACAGCTATGGTCATTGTGCTAAGGGAATAGGAGTGCCTACAATCACTTGGGGCGATGGTCCGGAGGGTGGGTGGGGACAGGGATATGCCTGGAAAACTGGCAATCGAAAATCTTTAAATAAGACTAATAATAAAGCACCCACTAGAAGAGCGGAACTAAAAACACAAATGAACACATGGGACCTAATGAAACTTAAAAGCTTTTGTACAGCAAAAGAAATCACAAAAAAGCTGAACAGACACCCCACAGACTGGGAGAAAATCATAGCAAATGAAACAACAGACAAAGAATTAATCTCCAAAATCTACAAGCAACTCAGACAACTCAGCACAGGAAAAACAAACAACCCAATCAAAAAATGGGAAAAAGATCTAAAGAGACGCTTCTCCAAAGAGGACATACAGATAGCCCAAAGGCACATGAAAGGATGCTCAACCTCGCTTATTATTAGAGAAATGCAAATCAAAACCACAGTGAGATACCACCTCACACCCGTCAGAATGGCCATCATCAAAGAATCTGCAGACAATAAACGCTGGAGAGGGTGCGGAGAAAAGGGAATCCTCTTGCATTCCTGGTGGGAGTGTAAATTGATACAGCCTCTATGGAAGACAGTATGGAGATTCCTTAAAAAACTAAAAATAGAAGCATCCTATGACCCAGCAATCCCACTACTAGGCCTATATCCTGATGAAATCAAATCTGAAAGAAGCACCTGTACCCCAATGTTCATGGCAGCTCTCTATACAATAGCCAGAACATGGAAGAAACCTAGATGTCCATCGACAAATGAATGGATACAGAAGCTCTGGTACATATATACAACGGAATACTACTCAGCTGTTAAAAGAAATGCAGAAGACTCAGTCCTAATGAAGTGGCTAGCTCTAGAACCTATCATAAAAAGTGAAGTAAGTCAAAAAGAGAAAGACAAGTACAGTATACTAACTCTTATATATATAGACTCTAATAAGATGGTCATGATAACACACGCAGTGAACTCATGGAAAAACAGACAGAGAATAGACATAAGGACATTGTGGGGAACAAACAGTGAGAAGGAGGCATAGAAAGTAACATTAAAACCTATACTGGCACGTATGGAAAAGACAGCTATGGTCATTGTGCTAAGGGAATAGGAGTGCCTACAATCACTTGGGGCGATGGTCCGGAGGGGTGGGGGTGGGGACAGGGATATGCATATGAATGATCTGGGAACATACATGTCGGTGAACAACAAAACTCTGTAAAATCTTTAAAATAAAGACTAATAATAAAAAAGCAGATATTTCTAGGTGACAGCATTCTGAAGCAGGAAAAAAAAGAAAATAAGGCATTTTTGTGAGTCAAGAATAAAAGAATTAGATTAACACTAACAATTATATTGGAAAATAATGTAAGTTTTGAAATAAAATCCTGTTGAAACTTTAAAAAAAAAAAAAAACCCTCGAGAGAGCTTAGGTTTGAGGTGTGTAGAAAGCTGGCCAGAAGCGCCCGTAGGGTTCTCACGGTGGGCAGCTAGAACTCCCCCGGAGAAGCCGTAGAAGAAACGCGGGGCGAGGATAGGAAGAGGGGCTCGCCGCCTCCCGGCCACCCCCAGGCCTCGACTGTCCCCAAGAATCGACTTCTCACCTTGTCCAATAAGCCGCTACGGCTACTGCAGCTCCCACTGCCGGAGCCACCGCCGGCTCCACTACTGCCTCCGCCGCCACCCGCTCTCCCGCCCAGGGCAGCCGCCGCCGACATCTTGCTCGCCTCTGAGTCTCCCCCCACCCGTCCTAAACTTGTCAGAAGCCGATTGGCTGGAACTGGCGGCGTGACGTACTGCGCGGAGTCTGTCGGGATCCGTAGTTGGTGCCGGCAGCGGAAGGTCGACGCGAGGTCGCCAGCGGAAGTGGCCGCGGGGCTTGCCGGGACTTGTAGTAACGGAAGCGCCAGCTATCGGTTGCCGCCTATTCGGCCTGCCGCCATGTCGCGGTTACTAAGGGGTGGAGAAGGTAGTTGCAGGCGCCACCGTGGAGCGGCTCCGAGATTCCCAGGAGGCTCCGCATCTCGCCTGACCGTCGGGACGTCGCTCCCGCGGATGTCTCGGAGGTGGAAGCGACGACGGAGGCAGGTAAGGCTGGAAACATAGTTTGACTGAGGAGTTAGAGTCTCTGCCGCCCCAGATGTAGCGTTTCCCAAGATAGGGTAGGAGCTCATCCTTCATGTTTTTCTAGCTTTATTACTGCACATACTGGCTCTTTGGTGACTGTCATCTTAGCTGTTCGTATTGCTCTCACGATACAGAGAAAAGCGTTCACTGAGCGCCTACTGCCTACCAGCGCTGTCTTAAGTGTGTATATATATCCTTTCTCTAGCCAAGGTCGGATAGCATGTATCAGAACTTTGGTTAGCAGCCAGGTGTTTTTGTCATCAAACCCCGTGCCATGCTCCCTTTATTACCACCTGGGATCCTTGGACCCTACTGTGTTGTGCTAAGTTGCTTCAATCATGTCTGACTCTTTGCGACCCTATGGGCAAAGGGAGCCCGCCAGGCTCCTCTCTCCTTGGGGTTTCCAGGCAAGAATACTGGAGTGGGTTGCGATTTCCTTCTCCAGGGGATCGTCCTGACTCAGGGATGAAACCTGGATCTTTTCTGTCTCTTGCATCGGCAGGCAGGTTCTTTACCACAAGCGCCACCTGGGACTCTTTAATCAATAAAAATTGGTAAGAGACATGCTGAAGAATTTGGGCAAGGCTTTATTGGCACTCCTCTTGTAGTAGCAAGGAGCAAAACAAGAAACACGTGTGTGTTGGGAGGTGGCGCTGGTACCTTAAATGGGGTGAGGGTAGGGAGCCTTAAATGAGGGTGAGGTGGGAGGAGTGGGTTATGATGGTCTGCCCACAGCTTCATAGGTGCTGTGTGGAGGGATCATGCACAGCACCCTGCTTTTGCTCCTGGATCCTCAGACGTGGCAGGTGGGTTTTGGCCTTTTTTGTGACTTATTGTTCATAATTTATCCCAACTGTGCATTCATTCTGTTATTTTTACTCATTTCTAGTCTCTTTGTATTAATATTTTGCTGCACAAAGAGATATTTGTCCAGGTGCAAGCACTCTAGTAAAGGGTCCCAGGTCCTAGCCTGTATCACCATTGCCTCTCTACTTTTACAGTTTTAGAATGTAATAATATTTTATATTTTTATTGAATTTTTCACACAAGTATTTATTGAGTACCAACATTGCTTGGGGCTGTCCTAAGGAAAGACCTGGTTCCTACTTTCATGGAACTCATACATTAATGATGCAGAGTTATCACATAACAGGACTTAATACACTATGAACTACTACACTGCATCATTTGGGTTTTTCTTTAATACCTATAAATTCCTCATATAAATGTCCAAACGAAAGAGTCAGACACGACAGAGTGAATGAACTGAACTGAAGTGATGGAAACATTAGATGTAATTCCTTCTGCTCTGTGAAGCAGTCGTCAGATGCCCCTGTAGCTTTATATTTATCTTTTTACAGCTTCTTGCGTTTCAAGACCCAGCACCCTCCCTGATCCTTCTTCCTCCTTTGAAGACAGAATGAAGAACTCCATAGCATTGTGTTCATGTCTGACTCTTTGCGACCCTATGGGCAGTAGCCCACCAGGCTCCTCTCTCCTTGGGGTTTCAGGCAAGAATACTGGAGTGGGTTGCGATTTCCTTCTCCAGGGGATCGTCCTGACTCAGGGATGAAACCTGGATCTTTTCTGTCTCTTGCATCGGCAGGCAGGTTCTTTACCACAAGCGCCACCTGGGACTCTTTAATCAATAAAAATTGGTAAGAGACATGCTGAAGAATTTGGGCAAGGCTTTATTGGCACTCCTCTTGTAGTAGCAAGGAGCAAAACAAGAAACACGTGTGTGTTGGGAGGTGGCGCTGGTACCTTAAATGGGGTGAGGGTAGGGAGCCTTAAATGAGGGTGAGGTGGGAGGAGTGGGTTATGATGGTCTGCCCACAGCTTCATAGGTGCTGTGTGGAGGGATCATGCACAGCACCCTGCTTTTGCTCCTGGATCCTCAGACGTGGCAGGTGGGTTTTGGCCTTTTTTGTGACTTATTGTTCATAATTTATCCCAACTGTGCATTCATTCTGTTATTTTTACTCATTTCTAGTCTCTTTGTATTAATATTTTGCTGCACAAAGAGATATTTGTCCAGGTGCAAGCACTCTAGTAAAGGGTCCCAGGTCCTAGCCTGTATCACCATTGCCTCTCTACTTTTACAGTTTTAGAATGTAATAATATTTTATATTTTTATTGAATTTTTCACACAAGTATTTATTGAGTACCAACATTGCTTGGGGCTGTCCTAAGGAAAGACCTGGTTCCTACTTTCATGGAACTCATACATTAATGATGCAGAGTTATCACATAACAGGACTTAATACACTATGAACTACTACACTGCATCATTTGGGTTTTTCTTTAATACCTATAAATTCCTCATATAAATGTCCAAACGAAAGAGTCAGACACGACAGAGTGAATGAACTGAACTGAAGTGATGGAAACATTAGATGTAATTCCTTCTGCTCTGTGAAGCAGTCGTCAGATGCCCCTGTAGCTTTATATTTATCTTTTTACAGCTTCTTGCGTTTCAAGACCCAGCACCCTCCCTGATCCTTCTTCCTCCTTTGAAGACAGAATGAAGAACTCCATAGCATTGTGTTCATGATTCTGTTTGGTTCAGTAAGCCCTCAGTGGAGCCTCTTCAGTGGCCCAGACCCTGTATGAGGCACGGAGGATAAAGATAGTAGGTAGAACCCAGGCCTGGCCCTGAGAGGCCTCCAGCCTGAGGTTGGGGTGTGAGGAGGGGGAAACAGGTAAGTAGGCCGTTATAATACAGTGTGGCCCAGTGCCTCCATTGAGAGGTGGGCTGAAGTGGTAACACAGATAAAGGTCAACCAGAGGAAGGGGATATATGGGAAAGCTTTGTGTATGAGTCAGGCGAAGAAAAGGGGCAGAAATGTGATAGGCCAGAGGAATGGAAAAAAAGCAAATGTATGCAGATGAGAAGCACAAGTGTGTGTGTGTGTTTGTGTGTATTTTTGAGCTGGGAGGCACTACAATTGAATTGAGATTAGTTGCTTCAGGTTTAAGATAGAGATCAGAGGAGACTGAAGCTAATGAGGCAGGCACCCTGCTAAGTCAGGAACTTGAGCTTTCTTCTTTTCCATCACACAGGTAAGTTTTATCCTTTTCTTAGGATTACTTCCTAGATCCTGGGGATTATGTGCCCTTCCTAGCTCATTAGTCATAAATCTGCACCTCCTCATCAGGTACTCTTTGTAGGAAACGGTTGTTTCCAGGATACTTAGTGAGTATCTTTCCACAAATTGTGTCTTATTTTTCAGTTTTGTCTTTGCTGCTTTAATCAGGCATAAGCTTATTTGGTGTAAATGGTTGTATAAACCATTCCTTTCTAATTTGTGATTTGCTTTCTAATTTGTGATTTGCCCTTCCTGTTTAAGCACTCTAGCCCCACCCCACTGTCATAAAATTATTCTCTTCTTCCCCCTTCCTGTCTATATCCCTGTCTCTACTTGTTTTCTATTTCTGGGATCTTTAGTCCTCTGGCATTTTTCTAGGCCCCAGGTGAGACATATTTTGAACCAAAGGGTCACAGTGGGATATAACAAATGAAAAAGTTAAAGAGCTCTGAATGACAGGCTGAGAAGGAGTGCGATATCTATTTTATAGGGGAAGAAGCAAGGGAAGAAACAGAAAAAAACAGACGTCAAGAGGTCTTTCCCAAGATCAAAGATCAAGTAAGTACTGTGCAGGTCAGAACCAGAATCCCCACATTCTATAACTTGCTAGAGTTTTCTCTGCCAGTCATCTCTGACATTCTGCAGGCAACTATTTACTTCGTGCATTCACCCATCTGGCAGACAAGTGTGGCTAGTCTCGAGAGGGATTTCCTGAAAGACAGATTGACTGCATGACTGTCTTTCCCTGTCCAGTTGTCCATCCATCCCTTAATCTTCCTGACACATGTTTTAAAAAATTTCTGGCCTCTTTTAATTGTTTTTTATTTATTTGTTTATTTTCATCCATCTTTACTCTTTGGCCTCTGTGGGCCTCCCATTGCAGTGGCCTCTCTCGTGGCAGAGCACCGGTTCTGGGCACACGTGCTCCAGAGCTCTGGCTTGTAATTGGACACAGCAGTCCAGCTGCTCTGTGGCACGTGGGATCTTCCTGGGCCAGGGATCGAACTGGTGCCCCTTGCACTGCAAGGTGGACTCTTCACCCACTGAACCACCAGGGAAGCCCTTCCTGACACATTTTCAATGAGTTCTAAAATCTATGCTAGACTCTGGGATTATATAGGTAAATAGATATTATAGGACCCATAGCAGGTGGAAAGTTGGTAAGGGGAGACAACAATGATAATAAAGTGGTAAGTATTATACTAGTAGTAGGGGATATCATGGAAATACATAGAAAGGACCTCCAACCCTTTTCAGGGTTGTAGGGATCAGGAAATTCACAGTGCCCTGTGTTGAACCAGAGGAAATAACAAGATCACTCGTTCATTCCGTAGGTAATTGTAGAATCTATTACGTGCCAGGTGGTAAATTCTAGGAGTATGAGATGAACATCATAGGTGCTGTCCTTAGAATGTAATGATATTTAAACACCCTGGGGCCTTGGGAGTACTGCTGTGCCCTTCATTTGGCTCACACTAGAGTGCTCCCTGTGAGTCTTCCAAGAGTAGAAGAAAGACAGTGAATCGGACATGGTTCAAGAGTCGGAGGTTCAGAGACCACTGAAAGAGCCCCTCATAATTGTTAGTAATCTGTTGAGGTAGAAGTTGTTCCAACCATGAAAGACAGAAACAACACTCCAGAGTTTAGCTAACACCGCGGTTATTTCCCTTTAGAGGGTTCAGGGAAGGTTTTATGGAAGGGATGGCATCTGGACTGGGTCTAGAAGGAGGCTTTTCTGTTTTCCTATAACCTCCTATAATTCTTAACAACAGTTCTCTGGGGCACAGGTTTTAATCCTCATTTTATATTTGGGAAATCCGAGGCACAAAGAGGTAAAGTGATTTTCCCAGGGTCACTGCACTCAGTGGTAGAAACCAGCCTCCAGTTTCTCTAAAGTTGCTGTCCCCTCCTATTGCACCCCTGTGTCACTCCTGGGAAACATTTTCTCAGGACACCTGACCTCAGCTCTGCACTGTGCTCCCTCCAGGGACTGAATCTCTTCGCAGACCCTCCATGTCAGGGTCCCACCTTCTTGCCAGGGCCTCCCTTCCCCTGGCCAGGGGCTTACAGGTTCCTGAACTTCTGCTACCCCAAATTGTCTGAAACTATCCCAAAGCAGATTTAGGAATGACTGAATCCCTTTCAAGAAAAATCTCAGTCTCTAAGAGCTCAAGGTTTTAAAATTTAGATCTTCAGTTAGACATTTCTTTTCCTAAAGTGGCATTGGAGCTGGATCTTAAAGCGTGAGATCAGCCAGCTGAACAAGATGTTAAGAACTATTTTAGGCCAAAGGAACAAGCTAGACTCTGGGATTATATAGGTAAATAGATATTATAGGACCCTAGAGTTTATAAAATAAACTAGTAGTAGGGGATATCATGGAAATACATAGAAAGGACCTCCAACCCTTTTCAGGGTTGTAGGGATCAGGAAATTCACAGTGCCCTGTGTTGAACCAGAGGAAATAACAAGATCACTCGTTCATTCCGTAGGTAATTGTAGAATCTATTACGTGCCAGGTGGTAAATTCTAGGAGTATGAGATGAACATCATAGGTGCTGTCCTTAGAATGTAATGATATTTAAACACCCTGGGGCCTTGGGAGTACTGCTGTGCCCTTCATTTGGCTCACACTAGAGTGCTCCCTGTGAGTCTTCCAAGAGTAGAAGAAAGACAGTGAATCGGACATGGTTCAAGAGTCGGAGGTTCAGAGACCACTGAAAGAGCCCCCTCATAATTGTTAGTAATCTGTTGAGGTAGAAGTTGTTCCAACCATGAAAGACAGAAACAACACTCCAGAGTTTAGCTAACACCGCGGTTATTTCCCTTTAGAGGGTTCAGGGAAGGTTTTATGGAAGGGATGGCATCTGGACTGGGTCTAGAAGGAGGCTTTTCTGTTTTCCTATAACCTCCTATAATTCTTAACAACAGTTCTCTGGGGCACAGGTTTTAATCCTCATTTTATATTTGGGAAATCCGAGGCACAAAGAGGTAAAGTGATTTTCCCAGGGTCACTGCACTCAGTGGTAGAAACCAGCCTCCAGTTTCTCTAAAGTTGCTGTCCCCTCCTATTGCACCCCTGTGTCACTCCTGGGAAACATTTTCTCAGGACACCTGACCTCAGCTCTGCACTGTGCTCCCTCCAGGGACTGAATCTCTTCGCAGACCCTCCATGTCAGGGTCCCACCTTCTTGCCAGGGCCTCCCTTCCCCTGGCCAGGGGCTTACAGGTTCCTGAACTTCTGCTACCCCAAATTGTCTGAAACTATCCCAAAGCAGATTTAGGAATGACTGAATCCCTTTCAAGAAAAATCTCAGTCTCTAAGAGCTCAAGGTTTTAAAATTTAGATCTTCAGTTAGACATTTCTTTTCCTAAAGTGGCATTGGAGCTGGATCTTAAAGCGTGAGATCAGCCAGCTGAACAAGATGTTAAGAACTATTTTAGGCCAAAGGAACAAACACTAAGAACAAAGCTGTGGGCCCCTAGGGCCTCGGAGGGAGGAGGTATGTTGCGGATAGTCCTGATGGGGTCACAGACTGTGTTGCAGGGAGAGCAGCCCTGTCCCTCTCTCGCTTCTTACCTCCTTTTTTTCCTTGCTTGGCTTTCAGAGGCATGACCTCCTCAGGAGTCTACAAACTGGATGATGGGAAGCCTCACCTGAACAACTGCTTTCCAGCCAGAAGTCTGCTTCGGAGGTCAGAGGAAGGTCAGGTGACTTCTCAAATCAGAACCTTTACCTCACACCCAGTGCCTGCTTCAGAATGTCTCTGACTCGCATTTCTTCCTCTCCAACCCCTTCACGAATGTTCTCTGTCCCACCGTATCCCTTTCCTTCTAGTCCATCTGGAGAGCAGCCTCAGGGAGTCTTGTTTTTTAAATTCTATTTATGTATTTAAAAATATGTATATATATATATATATATATATATATATATATATATATATATTAAATTTTGGCCTTTTTAGTGTTTATTTATTTTCATTCATCTTTATTCTTTGGCCTGTGGGGGCCTCTCGTTGCAGAGCACTGACTTTGGGCACATGCGCTCCAGAGCGCTGGCTGGTAATTGGATACACGGGTCCAGCTGCTCCGCGGCACGTGGGATCTTCCTGGGCCAGGAATCGAACCGGTGCCCCTTGCACTGCAAGGCGGACTCTCTACCCACTGGACCACCAGAGGAGCCCTAGAATATCTTATTTTTATAACATTTTCCAAGGTTACTTTTCATTTTGTTGCTCCAGTTATTCTACTGGCTGTATTCCCTATGCTGTATGGTACTGACACCCAGTGGTTTGAACCTCCCATGCTCTCCCCGACTCCATTGCCCCACCACCCCTCATCCCCGCTTGTAACCACTAGTGTGTTCTCTCTGTGAGTCTGCGTCTTCAGTGCTATATTCACTAGTTGGTTGTATTCTTTAGACTCTGCACATAAGCACTATCATACAGTATTTATCTTTCTCTGACTTATTTCACTTGGTATAATGCCCTCCAAGTCCATCCGTGTTGTTGCAAATGGGCAAGATTGCAGTCTTTCTAATGGTTCCGTCGTACCCCATGGTATATAGGTCCCACAGATTTTATCCATTCATCTCTTGATAGACACAGGTTGTTTCCATCTCGGTTATTGCAAATAATGCTGCTACGAACATTGGAGTACATGTATGTTTTTGACTTAGTGACTTTGTTTTTTGTGAATTTTTAAAAAAATTATTTATTTATTTTTGACTGTTCTGGGTCTTTGTTGCTCAGACCTTTCTCTCGGTGTGGCGAGTAGGGGCTACTCTTTGTTGTGGTGTGTGAGCTTCTCATTGTGGTGGCTTCTCTTGTTGTGGAGCACGTGCTCTACGGTGTGTGGGATTCTGTGGCTACAGCGCATGGGCTCGTTGGTTCCCAGGCTCTAGAACACAGGCTATTAATAGTTGTGGTGCCTGGGCTTAGTTGCTCCACAGCATGTGGGATCCTCTGGGACCAGGGATTGATCTGGTTTCTCCCGCACTGACCCTGAGCTACCAGGGAAGCCCAGTGACTTTGTTTTGTTTTGTTTTGTTTTTTTCCAGTTATATACTAGGAGTGGAATTGCTGGATCATATGGTAGTTCCATTTTTACTTTTTTGAGGAACCTCCATAGTGGTTTCCACAGCAGCTGCACCAATTTACATGCCCACCAACAGTGTACAAAGGTTCCTGGGGAGCCTTCTAATGTGCACATCTAACCACAGTCTTCCCTTCTGCTCAGTGATGTCTCACTGCTGGTTCCTTTACCTTCTGCTTGGCCCCTGCTCCGTTCCGTAGTGTTCTGTTTTCACATAACTTTCTAACATTTGCCCAGAATGTTTGAGCCCTCATTCCAGTTGTGCAGACTCCTCCCACCCCACAGGCTCAGCTTTTCGCCCACATCTTCCAGTAGGCTGCGTCCAGTTACTCCAGCCCTCTGTGCCCATCCTCTCATGAGCCATCTTCCTATGTATAATCATATTCTGTCCATCTCCTAAGTAAAGTCACTTAAACTTGACTCTGCTAAGTAGTTTTTCAAACACTCATCTAATTAAAGATGCTCCTAGGGCAGGGACCCCTTCCAATGCTGAGCAGAGTACTGCAGATGGAACACTGTTGAGAAGCCTGGGTTCATTGGATTGGATTTGTTGCTTTGAAAGTGTAGAGCAAGGGCAAAGTTCCCCTAGCTTACCCTGGGTGAAGTGGCTTGCTGGTCACTCTGTACCTGGAATAGAAGAACAACTTTCGCCTCCAGCTTAACCTCTCCATTGCTCTTGAGTGACTTCACTTTTCCCACAGAGACCTTCTTTGGCCACCTAGCTGTTTAAAACCCTCTCATGGAGCTCTCGTTATGAACTCATGATTTCACGCCCACAGCCCCTCACATATACATTGATGGACAGATAGAGAAATAAATACAGTTGTATATATCCGCATGTGTTAGTAGACATACACATATTTCCTGGCCCACTGAGGGCAATGACAATTCAGTTGCAAAGAGATGCCTTAATGTTGGTTTCTAAATACTGTTCTCCAGTAAAAGAAGCCAGGGCTCCTCAGGCAAAAAGTTGTTTCTAGGGCTGAGTCAGGAAAAATACGCACTGAGTCCTAAAGTAAAGCAGTGCTTAGAAAAATGATGGGGGCAATTCAAAAGGACAAAGGTGCTAACCCGAAGGAGCACCCTGTGGCCAGAGCTGGAACAGCATGAGCAGCAAAATAAGTAAAGGTAGAATTGGGTTGTAATCTATAGAACAAGTTTTAAGAAGAGTCATGATCCCATACTGACATAAACTCAGATTCCATAAGTAAGTGGGAGAGAAGGAACAGCTGTTCCTTACTGTAGAATTCCAGTTAATAAACATAGAAGTAATGAAGGAAATGGAAAATCACTATTAATACATCACAGTAATGATCTTTACAGGGAATAAGCTCTATCATTCAGGGTTCTTCAGAGAAATAGAAACAATAGAATCTGTCTGCGTCGTCTCTGTGTATATCCTACAAGTTTTGTTTTCTTATACATATATGTGGACAAACACACATATAAATGATATATTTCAAGAAACTGGTTTATGAAATGTGGAGGCTGGCAACTCTGAAATGTATATGACAGGTAGGCTGACAACTCAGGGAAGAGCTCATGCAGTCTTTTATTTTTTTTTTTTTAAACCTTTATTTTGCTTTTAACTTTTACAGAGTTTTGTTGTTTACAGATATGTATGTTCCCAGATTAATCATATGTATTTCCCACCCCTCCCAACCATCACACAGCACACCTGAAGGATCCCCTTTTCTCACAGAGCAATGACTAGAGCTATTTTCTTCACTTATGATAGTACAGGCCTTCATGCTACTTCCTTTACGCCTCCCACCCTCTGTTCCTTCCCCACAATGTCCATATGTCCACTGTCCATGTCTGTCTTTCCATCGCCACTGCGTGTGCCCGTTATGCTAAATTTCACGCCCACAGCCCTCACATATACATTGATGGACAGATAGAGAAATAAATACAGTTGTATATATCCGCATGTGTTAGTAGACATACACATATTTCCTGGCCCACTGAGGGCAATGACAATTCAGTTGCAAAGAGATGCCTTAATGTTGGTTTCTAAATACTGTTCTCCAGTAAAAGAAGCCAGGGCTCCTCAGGAAAAAAGTTGTTTCTAGGGCTGAGTCAGGAAAAATACGCACTGAGTCCTAAAGTAAAGCAGTGCTTAGAAAAATGATGGGGGCAATTCAAAAGGACAAAGGTGCTAACCCGAAGGAGCACCCTGTGGCCAGAGCTGGAACAGCATGAGCAGCAAAATAAGTAAAGGTAGAATTGGGTTGTAATCTATAGAACAAGTTTTAAGAAGAGTCATGATCCCATACTGACATAAACTCAGATTCCATAAGTAAGTGGGAGAGAAGGAACAGCTGTTCCTTACTGTAGAATTCCAGTTAATAAACATAGAAGTAATGAAGGAAATGGAAAATCACTATTAATACATCACAGTAATGATCTTTACAGGGAATAAGCTCTATCATTCAGGGTTCTTCAGAGAAATAGAAACAATAGAATCTGTCTGCGTACGTCTCTGTGTATATCCTACAAGTTTTGTTTTCTTATACATATATGTGGACAAACACACATATAAATGATATATTTCAAGAAACTGGTTTATGAAATGTGGAGGCTGGCAACTCTGAAATGTATATGACAGGTAGGCTGACAACTCAGGGAAGAGCTCATGCAGTCTTTTATTTTTTTTTTTTTAAACCTTTATTTTGCTTTTAACTTTTACAGAGTTTTGTTGTTTACAGATATGTATGTTCCCAGATTAATCATATGTATTTCCCACCCCTCCCAACCATCACACAGCACACCTGAAGGATCCCCTTTTCTCACAGAGCAATGACTAGAGCTATTTTCTTCACTTATGATAGTACAGGCCTTCATGCTACTTCCTTTACGCCTCCCACCCTCTGTTCCTTCCCCACAATGTCCATATGTCCACTGTCCATGTCTGTCTTTCCATCGCTTCACTGCGTGTGCCATCATCACGATCCTGCTAGATTCCATATATGTGTGTTAATATACTGTATTTGTCCTTCTCTTTCTGACTGACTTCACTTTTTAGGATACATTCTAGATCCAGCCATCTCATTAGGGCTGATTCTTCTGCATTTCTCTTTACAGCTGTGTAGTATTCCATTGTATATATGTACCAGAGCTTTTGGATCCATTCGTCCATTGATGGGCATCTAGGTTGCTTCCATGTTCTAGCTATTGTATAGAGAGCTGCAATGAACATTGGGGTACAGGTGCTTCTTTCAGATTTGATTTCATCAGGGTATAAGCCTAAGAGTGGGATTGCTGGATCGTATGGTGCTTCTATTTTTAGTTTTTTAAGGAATCTCCATACTGTCTTCCATAGAGGCTGTATCAATTTACACTCCCACCAGCAATGCAGGAGTGTTCCCTTTTCTCCGCACCCTCTCCAGCATTTATTCTCTGTCGATTTGTGGATGATGGCCATTCTGATGGGTGTGAGGTGATATCTCATTGTGGTTTTGATTTGCATTTCTCTAATAATAAGTGAGGTTGAGCATCATTTCATGTGCTTTTTGGCCATCTGTATGTCATCGTTGGAGAGGTGTCTGTTTAGGTCCTTTTCCCATTTTTTGATGGGGTTGTTCGTTTTTCCAGTGCTGAGTTGTCTGAGTTGCTTGTAGATTTTGGAGATTAATTCTTTGTTGTTTCATTTGCTATGATTTTCTCCCATTCTGTGGACTGTCTGTTTAGCTTTTTGGTGATTTCTTTTGCTGTACAAAAGCTTTTAAGTTTCATTAGGTCCCACGTGTTCATTTGGCTTTTAGTTTTAGACTGTGTTAGTCTTTGGTCTAGTTCTGTGAAGAATGTCATTGGAAGTTTGATAGGGATCGCATTGAATCTATAGATGACATTTGGTAGTATGGTCATTTTCACAATATTGATTCTTCGGACCCAGGAACATGGAATATCTCTCCATCTGTTTCAGTCTTCTTTAATGTCTCTCATGAGTGTCTTGTAATTTTCTGTGTACAATTCTTTTGTTTCTTTGGGTAGGTTTATTCCTAGGTATTTGATTCTTTTGGTTGCGATGGTGAAGGGGATTGCCTCTTTGATTTCGTTTTCTGATTTTTCATTGTTTGTGTATAGGAACGCCAGTGATTTCTGTATCATGCTGCAGTCTTAAGGCAAAATTTCTTCTTCTTTTTTTTTTTCAAAGATTTATTTATTATTTATGGGGAGGGGTGGGGAGGGAGGGGAGCAGGCGGGCCACTTCTATTGATCTTTCCTTTGTCTATTTTCATCCGTCTTTGTTCTTTGGCCCGTGCAGGCTTCCCATCATGGTGGCCTCTGTTGTCTCAGAGCACTGGCTCTGGGCGCATGCACTCCAGAGCTCTGTCTTGGTAATTGGACACATCGGTCCAGCCGCTTCTTGGCACGTGGGATCTTCCTAGGCCAGGGATCGAACTGGCACCCCTTGCACTGCAAGGCTGTGTCCTTACCCACTGGACCACCAGGGAAGCCCTAAAATTTCTTCTTCTGGGCAGCCTATTTGTGTGTGTGTGTGTGTGTGCTTCTCTCTAGTCATTTATTCAATGAAATCTTGCACAGATAATTATTTTTACACGTGAAATCAGAAATATTCAGGTAGACAAGTTGTTTGGTCTTTAGTTCTTTGTTGTTGTTGTTCAATTGTGGCAAGTCTGTTTTTGCTTTTAAGGTCTTGCAAATGAATGGGTAAGCCCCATTGCCTGACCATGGATCGTTTCCAGTACTTAAAGTCAACTGGTAGTCAGAAACACCTAGATTAGTATTTGACTGACTTAACAGCTTACAATAGCCCAGCCAAGTTGACACATAAAATTAACCATCACAGATGCTGGAATTCGTGGGTCAAAGTATGATGAGAAGCAGGATAACTATGTAGTCTTGAGCTGTCTTTATTAATTAGAAAGGAACTTCTTAGAGAAACTAGGCCGACACCAGCTTGGCTGAGTGATCAAAATGAACGTCACCAGTAATGAGACATAATGGACATTGTGTGCTCTCTGATGTGTTGTGCTGAGGAGGCCACAGCATCCCTTCTTGTCAAGCTGCAGGGCCTTAGTCTAGTTATGGGAAAACATCAAAGAAACTCAGATTGAGGGACATCTTATAAAGCAATTGACTGTTGACTAGTACTTTTCGAAAGTGTTAGGATCAAAAAAAGTGTCATACAAGAAAAGGATCACACAAGAAAAGTATCACACAAGAAAAACAAAAACTGCAGAACAGTCACAGATTGGGGGAAACTTAGGAGACGTGACAGCTAGATGAAATGTGGGATCTTGGATTGGACCCTGGAACAAAAAGAGAACATTAGTGAGAAAATTGACAGAATATCAAAGGAAGGCTGTAGATTAATTATTCATATTATGCCAGTGTTAATTTCTTTTTAAAAAAAATTTATTTATTTTTGGGGGGGTTGGGAAGGGAGGGGGGTGGGCGGGCCACTTTTTTTTTTTTGGTCTTTCATTTATCTATTTTCTTTGTTCCTTGGCCCGTGTGGGCCTCCCATTTCAGTGGCCTCTGTTGTCGCAGAGCGCCGACTCTGAGCGCATGCGCTCCTGAGCTCCGGCTCGGTAATTGGACACATCAGTCCAACTGTTCCACGGCATGTGGGTTCTTCCCAGGCCAGGGATCGAACTGGCGCCCCTTGCACTGCAAGGCAGTGTCCTTACCCACTGCACCACCAGGGAAGCCCCAGTGTTAATTTCTTGACTTCAGCCATTGTATGATGATTATATACAATGTTCACATTAGGCAAACTGGGTGAAAGCTGTACAGGAATTCTGTGTTTTCAGGAAGTTTATCTCAAAATGAAAATTTACAGAGTCAGGGGAAGCCTTCGCATGGATACTCTTCCTGCTAAAAGCCTACCCATTAAAACCCAAACTCCTTATTCTGGTGCTCAACACCTTTCAGATCTAACTCTGCTGACCTCCTCAGCCTCATCTTTTTTTTCCCTCATGTACCTCTCCTGACATACTCCAGGCCTTTCTTCCTGGCTGTGTGGGTGGTTTTGGCACCAACTCAGGCTGGAGTGTCCAGAATTCTGGAGTGTCCAGAATTCAGACTCTTAAGATAGGGCAGAGTTCCCATGTCCTGGATGAGGGCAGCCCTTGGAAATGAGTGACCAGGCTGTCAGGCCCAGGGTGGGAATAGAAACTGGCTCACATCAGGTGTAGGGCAAGGGCTACATCTAAGGACCAGGATTATTGGCAGTACTCAGGTGAGCCAAGGCAAGCCTCTGAGGCAGGGGGAGTGGGCTATGTGGACAGACGGTGGTCAGAGGCACCAGGCTGGTCCCCACAGCTCTGTGCTGTTTCTCTATGGTCCCCACCTTTCATGCCTCTGAGTACTTCCCTCTGCCCAGCTGCTTGGTTTTCCCCTCTTCACCTGGTCAGTTTTCAACATACAGTATCCAACTCATACCCTAGACAGGTAGCTCCCCACTCTGGTCTTCACAGCCCTCTCTACATTATTGAGCACCTGCAAGTCCTCTGCCATGTTCTTTTCCATGGCCCCAACTCCTGGCACAAAGGAGATGCTCAGAAAAGGTCTGAATGGATGACTGTGGGTGGGAGCTATGGCTCAGGGTTTGTTCAGCAGCACTCGCGGTGTGGTAAGCTCTGCGCAGGCCTTAGGAACATTGAGGTGAATGAATCAAAGCCTGTGTTCTCATGGAGCTTCCACTCAAGAGGGCTAGACAGACAATAAACAGGTGAACAAATACAGTAACTACAGATTGCAGTGAATAAACTGCTGATAAAGGAGAAAGCAGATTCGAGAATGTTGTCATGATTTTTGCTGGGTGGGCTTGCTAGTGAACCTCATATTCTTTCTACCTATGTACTGTTTTGGTTCTTCCTGCAGTGAACATGTATTATCGAGTCTTTAAATGCCAGATGTCCTATCCATTTCTTATCCCGAGCTCCTGATGCGACCTTTGCCTTATATCGAACATATACCCTGAATTCTCAGGGTGAGGTCCAGGACGATGCAGCCAGTTGAGCAGGTGTCACACAATGGCCTTTACGCAAGATGCCAAATGGTGCAGTCATTAGCTGGCCCAGAAGAAAAGGATCAGCTTTGCTGAGGATAATCAGGGAGGGCTTCACAGAATAGGAAATACTCTATCTGCATTCTTGAAGGAACTGTAAAGTTTGAAGGCAATGATGTGGAGGAAAGAATTGGGCAAAGTCATTCTGCACTTTGAGTCTTAGTCTTTTTGTCTGTAAAATGGAGGCCGTAGCATGTCTTTGCTGGGTTTGGAGGCCATTTAAATAAGACTGGTACATAGATGCTCCCCTGCCAACCCAAGCTGCAGCATGGTATCTGATGCACATTAGGAGCTCATGAGAAGCTAATTTTGGTTTTTGTATTAAAGGTAAACATTCTGGAAGGGCACTATTTGTGGCTTTGGAGGAGTCTGATCTTTTTTACTCTGCTCTACAGGGCGAGGACATTGGCTAGTGACTCGAAAAGGTAGCCTCAGGAAGAAGCCCAAGGATCTGGCTGAGATACCAGCGGAAGGTCAGGAAGGCCCAAAGGTTACTTTTGAGTGTGGAGGAAAGAAAGGGCCTCGACGGGAAAACCCAAATGGACACTCCTGGACGTGTACTGTACCAGGCTTTTCTGGTAAGACCCCGAAGGACTGGCAGCACCAGCTGATGAGTGTCTTGGTGGGGGGCAAGGACTTGCCCTGCTTCCCTCTGGTATAGTTATCTTCCACCCACCCCAAATGGAGTGCAGCCAGGATGCTGAAGGGACCCAGAGCTTTCTTTACATGTGAAGTTTTCTTTATAACCACCCTGAGAGATCAGTGTTACCATCCTTGTTATGTTGCCATTGTGCATATGAGAAAACTGAGGCCCCAAGAAGTAATGTGCCTTGGCCAAGGTCCCTCAGCTAGTAATTAGGACTCAGGTTTACCCTGCATTAGGACTACTCAGATTTAAAACTCTGGTCTACTGGCTATAAAGCCTGTGCCTTTACATTTTATCGGGTAAAAAGTCTTACTTGAACCAGAGAGGCGAATCAGTGAGGTCAGGGGAAACAGTAAATTGAAAAATCCTAAGCACCCTTGGGGGGTTTTAGTTGGTAAAGAAGTCCTGTGCAGTACAATAGACCTGGGGTTTCGGGGTGCAGCTTAGCTGGCCCAGAAGAAAAGGATCAGCTTTGCTGAGGATAATCAGGGAGGGCTTCACAGAATAGGAAATACTCTATCTGCATTCTTGAAGGAACTGTAAAGTTTGAAGGCAATGATGTGGAGGAAAGAATTGGGCAAAGTCATTCTGCACTTTGAGTCTTAGTCTTTTTGTCTGTAAAATGGAGGCCGTAGCATGTCTTTGCTGGGTTTGGAGGCCATTTAAATAAGACTGGTACATAGATGCTCCCCTGCCAACCCAAGCTGCAGCATGGTATCTGATGCACATTAGGAGCTCATGAGAAGCTAATTTTGGTTTTTGTATTAAAGGTAAACATTCTGGAAGGGCACTATTTGTGGCTTTGGAGGAGTCTGATCTTTTTTACTCTGCTCTACAGGGCGAGGACATTGGCTAGTGACTCGAAAAGGTAGCCTCAGGAAGAAGCCCAAGGATCTGGCTGAGATACCAGCGGAAGGTCAGGAAGGCCCAAAGGTTACTTTTGAGTGTGGAGGAAAGAAAGGGCCTCGACGGGAAAACCAAGTGGACACTCCTGGACGTGTACTGGACCAGGCTTTTCTGGTAAGACCCCGAAGGACTGGCAGCACCAGCTGATGACTGTCTTGGTGGGGGGCAAGGACTTGCCCTGCTTCCCTCTGGTATAGTTATCTTCCACCCACCCCAAATGGAGTGCAGCCAGGATGCTGAAGGGACCCAGAGCTTTCTTTACATGTGAAGTTTTCTTTATAACCACCCTGAGAGATCAGTGTTACCATCCTTGTTATGTTGCCATTGTGCATATGAGAAAACTGAGGCCCCAAGAAGTAATGTGCCTTGGCCAAGGTCCCTCAGCTAGTAATTAGGACTCAGGTTTACCCTGCATTAGGACTACTCAGATTTAAAACTCTGGTCTACTGGCTATAAAGCCTGTGCCTTTACATTTTATCGGGTAAAAAGTCTTACTTGAACCAGAGAGGCGAATCAGTGAGGTCAGGGGAAACAGTAAATTGAAAAATCCTATTCCAGCACCCTGGTGGCTCAGTTGGTAAAGAAGTCCTGTGCAGTACAATAGACCTGGGTTCGATCCCTGGGTCAGGAAGATTCCCTGGAGAAAGAAATGGCAACCCACTCCAGTATTCTTGCCTGGGAAATCCCATGGACAGAGGAGCCTGGTGGGCTATGGTCCATGGAGTCACAAGAGTTGGATACAACTTAGTGACTCAGCCACCACCACCAATCCAGCACCTAGCAGGAGTAAAGATTTCTACTGTCCTCCAGGGAGACTCTAGGAGCAGGGGGTCTGGGGAGGCCCCACACACCACAACCTTTGTCCTTGAGGTTTCGTGTCTGGCAGAAAGTCAGGGATGCCGACTAGGCATACCCAGGGTCTGGGGCAGGCTTTACGAGGAGGATGGGGGTGGTAATTTCACATCTACTCAGTGCCTCAGTGGCTTTGCACAGAAAGACACACCTATAAATCCATATTAATATGCAGTCTAGTGCTTATAGCTCCCTATGAAGAACTCCCTGGCAGCTTCCTTAGTTCCCAGGCATTGCTTATGGTTCCCAGAAGAGAGGTTTCTGCACAGATGAGAGGTTGAAAGAGAGCTTTAAGGGGGCAGCTGGTGGCATCTCACCTCAAGGTGGGCAACATAGGCTTTCTGCTGAGTCCTGTGGCGTTCCTTGGATTATGAGGTCCCACTTCCCACTAGGGATGAGAAAGACTGCAGCAGCACTACTGAGGAGGGCAGAAGCACTTTCTGTTGTGCTCTTCTTTCTCCTTTCTTTTTAGCATACACATCCCACATTGGGGTGGCTTGTTACCCATATTGCCTCATTGAAATGCAGAAGCATGAGGGTGCTTTTCAGAGTACTGGGGGTACCTGCCCCCTGTTAGACTGGCCCTTCATAATACCCTACTGCACATCCCCTTACCCCAAGTCCCCCAAATACCTCTTTTCTAGTCCTTACCAAACTGTCCAGCAATGGCTCTGCCATCTACCCAGTCACCGAGCAGGTAACCTCCTCGACACATGCCTCGCCCCTGCTCTTCCCAAGCCCCGTCCCTGCTCACTGCCCCGTCCCTGCTCTTCCCAAGCCCTGGTCTTTCTGTTAGTTGTCAAATCCTGTATTCACATCCTCATCTGCACTGCCCCCAGCCTAAAGCCCCCAGCCTAATCTGGGCCACCATCATCTTTCATCATAAAGGCCTAATTCAGTTCCTACAGGGACTAGGAACTAGTTTGAACTAACTAGAATGCTTCTGTTTCACATAAACAGAAGCCTATGGCATGGGTCTTCTAGGTTAGGTTAATTCACTGCTTTAATGACCCCCTCCAAGGCCTATGTTCTGCCATGTTTCTGTTCTTGTATCATCGGCACATTAACTTGTCCTCTTGGGCTCACTGCCTTCATAATTCTGAGATAGCTGCTGAAACACTAGTCATCACACTTAAAGCATAACATCCAGAGGTAGAAAAGGGATTGTCACTGTCTTATATTGACTTTTAAACCTAAGAAGCTTCCCAGAACCGGCCTCCTACCCCTAGCAGCCAGCATCTCATTGGCCCAACCTATGTCACAAGTCCCAACAGTTATTCGTTAGGGAAATATCACTACCATGACTGGATGAGACAAAGTCAAGACTTAGCCTGTGAAGCTGGGATTGCAGGATACGTCCATTTAGAGAAATGTGAATGACATTGGATTCTTTAATAAAGAAGAAGTAGGGAAGAGGCTCTAGAGAAACCAGTTAACAGTATCTGGCATGGTGGTCTATCCCCACTCTTTCCTGAGATTATGAGGTCCCACTTCCCACTAGGGATGAGAAAGACTGCAGCAGCACTACTGAGGAGGGCAGAAGCACTTTCTGTTGTGCTCTTCTTTCTCCTTTCTTTTTAGCATACACATCCCACATTGGGGTGGCTTGTTACCCATATTGCCTCATTGAAATGCAGAAGCATGAGGGTGCTTTTCAGAGTACTGGGGGTACCTGCCCCCTGTTAGACTGGCCCTTCATAATACCCTACTGCACATCCCCTTACCCCAAGTCCCCCAAATACCTCTTTTCTAGTCCTTACCAAACTGTCCAGCAATGGCTCTGCCATCTACCCAGTCACCGAGCAGGTAACCTCCTCGACACATGCCTCGCCCCTGCTCTTCCCAAGCCCCGTCCCTGCTCACTGCCCCGTCCCTGCTCTTCCCAAGCCCTGGTCTTTCTGTTAGTTGTCAAATCCTGTATTCACATCCTCATCTGCACTGCCCCCAGCCTAAAGCCCCCAGCCTAATCTGGGCCACCATCATCTTTCATCATAAAGGCCTAATTCAGTTCCTACAGGGACTAGGAACTAGTTTGAACTAACTAGAATGCTTCTGTTTCACATAAACAGAAGCCTATGGCATGGGTCTTCTAGGTTAGGTTAATTCACTGCTTTAATGACCCCCTCCAAGGCCTATGTTCTGCCATGTTTCTGTTCTTGTATCATCGGCACATTAACTTGTCCTCTTGGGCTCACTGCCTTCATAATTCTGAGATAGCTGCTGAAACACTAGTCATCACACTTAAAGCATAACATCCAGAGGTAGAAAAGGGATTGTCACTGTCTTATATTGACTTTTAAACCTAAGAAGCTTCCCAGAACCGGCCTCCTACCCCTAGCAGCCAGCATCTCATTGGCCCAACCTATGTCACAAGTCCCAACAGTTATTCGTTAGGGAAATATCACTACCATGACTGGATGAGACAAAGTCAAGACTTAGCCTGTGAAGCTGGGATTGCAGGATACGTCCATTTAGAGAAATGTGAATGACATTGGATTCTTTAATAAAGAAGAAGTAGGGAAGAGGCTCTAGAGAAACCAGTTAACAGTATCTGGCATGGTGGTCTATCCCCACTCTTTCCTGTCTTCTCATCCTCTGTGTGTGTCAGATACAACAACTTTTGTAAAACTACCTTCAGCCCTCGGCCAAAAAAACCTCTTGACAGCTTTCCATTGACTGTGGGCTAAAATTTTACCACAGGCCTTTACAGAGCCAGCATGAATCCATGTAATCTAATGAGTGCCTCCCTAACCTTACCCACCTTGTTTCTCATCCTCTCAAAAGCATGTTGCTCCAGGCACTGTGAGATGGCCTGGAGAGATGGGACGAGGAGGACTGGGAGGAGGGTGCAGGAGGGATGGGAGCCAGGGATATACATATAACTAATCTGGGATTATACATATCTATAAACCACAAAACAATGTAAATGTAAAAAGTAAAATAAACATTAAAAAGAAAAATAAAAAAGCACCTTGCTCTCACCTGCCTTAATAGCCATCGCAAACCCTGCCGCCCACTTTCATGGGACCAGCTCCTACTTAGCACTTATTATCAGCTGAAATACTGTTTCCTCAAATGAGTACTTCTCACTTCTACAGGGAGATTAGGACCTCCTTCACTGTCTCCCATAGCATCTCGAATTGTTCCCTTAAAATACTTATCATATTTGTAAATACTTGCTTGCTCCTTGGCTTCCATGCAGTTTTAAGGTTTATGAAGGCATGAGATACTTGTGCTTTTTCTTTGTTGTCATGTAAGTTCCCAGTTTCGTGCCAAACCATAAAAAGTACCATAACTAAATGACTAGCTGAGAGAAGGAATGGGGTTTGATTAGAAACTCCAAAGTTGAGCCATTAAAAAGTTGTCACTGTCTTATATTGACTTTTAAACCTAAGAAGCTTCCCAGAACCGGCCTCCTACCCCTAGCAGCCAGCATCTCATTGGCCCAACCTATGTCACAAGTCCCAACAGTTATTCGTTAGGGAAATATCACTACCATGACTGGATGAGACAAAGTCAAGACTTAGCCTGTGAAGCTGGGATTGCAGGATACGTCCATTTAGAGAAATGTGAATGACATTGGATTCTTTAATAAAGAAGAAGTAGGGAAGAGGCTCTAGAGAAACCAGTTAACAGTATCTGGCATGGTGGTCTATCCCCACTCTTTCCTGTCTTCTCATCCTCTGTGTGTGTCAGATACAACAACTTTTGTAAAACTACCTTCAGCCCTCGGCCAAAAAAACCTCTTGACAGCTTTCCATTGACTGTGGGCTAAAATTTTACCACAGGCCTTTACAGAGCCAGCATGAATCCATGTAATCTAATGAGTGCCTCCCTAACCTTACCCACCTTGTTTCTCATCCTCTCAAAAGCATGTTGCTCCAGGCACTGTGAGATGGCCTGGAGAGATGGGACGAGGAGGACTGGGAGGAGGGTGCAGGAGGGATGGGAGCCAGGGATATACATATAACTAATCTGGGATTATACATATCTATAAACCACAAAACAATGTAAATGTAAAAAGTAAAATAAACATTAAAAAGAAAAATAAAAAAGCACCTTGCTCTCACCTGCCTTAATAGCCATCGCAAACCCTGCCGCCCACTTTCATGGGACCAGCTCCTACTTAGCACTTATTATCAGCTGAAATACTGTTTCCTCAAATGAGTACTTCTCACTTCTACAGGGAGATTAGGACCTCCCTTCACTGTCTCCCATAGCATCTCGAATTGTTCCCTTAAAATACTTATCATATTTGTAAATACTTGCTTGCTCCTTGGCTTCCATGCAGTTTTAAGGTTTATGAAGGCATGAGATACTTGTGCTTTTTCTTTGTTGTCATGTAAGTTCCCAGTTTCGTGCCAAACCATAAAAAGTACCATAACTAAATGACTAGCTGAGAGAAGGAATGGGGTTTGATTAAATAGAAACTCCAAAGTTGAGAGTTTTCTTCTAACTTTTAATTGTGAAGGACAACATGTGGTAGTTCTAAGAGCACAGTGTTTAGTGATTACAGATTTGGATTTAAATCATAGATCTTTCACTTATTGACTGTAGGGCCTTCGGGAAGTCACTTTATTTCTCTTAGCCTTGTTTTTCTCATTTATGAAGAGAAACAATCATACTTACATAAGAGAGTTTAATTAAGATTAGGATAAAGTCCCCTGTTTTTTTTTTTTTTTTTTTGCCACATTGCATGGCCTGTGAAATATAGATTTTATTTTAAGAGCCAGGTAGAGGAAGTGGGGCTCAGAAAAGACAGAGAAGGAACAGAGAGGAATGCAGCCTCCTAAGAACCCCACAAAGTCCACGTTTCCATTTTGCCAATAGGAAACAGGTAGGAGAGCTGAGGTGGCAGCTCAGTTCTGAGCTGCTCCAAAGCCCATGCTCTTTCCACTGTGCCAAGCTACCCTCCTCGCCAGGGAACCATTTGTTGTCTTGGCCAGTTACATAAGCTTTGTTGGGGCCCTGAGCGCTAATTCTCTGCACTGTGTTCCAGCTAAAGCACCACTGTGTGAAGGATCCATCGGACCTCTGCACCATTAATGTGAGCAGTCTAAAGTTCTCCAAGGTAAGGCCAGCCAGTGGAGATGTGATCCCGGTGAGCCAGACTCAGGTGGCTCCTGGCTGTTTGACCATTGTACTTCCAGAATCTTAGGGACTGGGAATCTGGGCAAAGGGAGGGGGCGAGTCAGATAGGAACTCACTGGGTGGAAACAACATTCACAGACACAGTGTTTTGCTATAGATTTGGTGTTGCCATCTTCCCAAGTGAGGTGAAGTAAAGAAAATAACATTATGGAAGTGATTGGAATGTGCTTAGAATTTTATGAAGATATAATTCATTGTCTGACATAGAGTTTCTATCAGAAGAGCCTACAGGAGAAATTTTTCTCAGATTTCAGTGCCAGAAATGGCAGTGCTTTTCCCAAGATGCTGATGCTGGGTTTTTTTGTTTGTCTGGTCACAGCATGCTGGATATTCCCAGTTTCGTGCCAGACCATAAAAAGTACCATAACTAAATGACTAGCTGAGAGAAGGAATGGGGTTTGATTAAATAGAAACTCCAAAGTTGAGAGTTTTCTTCTAACTTTTAATTGTGAAGGACAACATGTGGTAGTTCTAAGAGCACAGTGTTTAGTGATTACAGATTTGGATTTAAATCATAGATCTTTCACTTATTGACTGTAGGGCCTTCGGGAAGTCACTTTATTTCTCTTAGCCTTGTTTTTCTCATTTATGAAGAGAAACAATCATACTTACATAAGAGAGTTTAATTAAGATTAGGATAAAGTCCCCTGTTTTTTTTTTTTTTTTTTTTGCCACATTGCATGGCCTGTGAAATATAGATTTTATTTTAAGAGCCAGGTAGAGGAAGTGGGGCTCAGAAAAGACAGAGAAGGAACAGAGAGGAATGCAGCCTCCTAAGAACCCCACAAAGTCCACGTTTCCATTTTGCCAATAGGAAACAGGTAGGAGAGCTGAGGTGGCAGCTCAGTTCTGAGCTGCTCCAAAGCCCATGCTCTTTCCACTGTGCCAAGCTACCCTCCTCGCCAGGGAACCATTTGTTGTCTTGGCCAGTTACATAAGCTTTGTTGGGGCCCTGAGCGCTAATTCTCTGCACTGTGTTCCAGCTAAAGCACCACTGTGTGAAGGATCCATCGGACCTCTGCACCATTAATGTGAGCAGTCTAAAGTTCTCCAAGGTAAGGCCAGCCAGTGGAGATGTGATCCCGGTGAGCCAGACTCAGGTGGCTCCTGGCTGTTTGACCATTGTACTTCCAGAATCTTAGGGACTGGGAATCTGGGCAAAGGGAGGGGGCGAGTCAGATAGGAACTCACTGGGTGGAAACAACATTCACAGACACAGTGTTTTGCTATAGATTTGGTGTTGCCATCTTCCCAAGTGAGGTGAAGTAAAGAAAATAACATTATGGAAGTGATTGGAATGTGCTTAGAATTTTATGAAGATATAATTCATTGTCTGACATAGAGTTTCTATCAGAAGAGCCTACAGGAGAAATTTTTCTCAGATTTCAGTGCCAGAAATGGCAGTGCTTTTCCCAAGATGCTGATGCTGGGTTTTTTTGTTTGTCTGGTCACAGCATGCTGGATATTCCCTGACCAGCCATCACATCTGTGCCCTCTGCATTGAGAGTGTGCGGTTCTAATCACCTGACCACCAGGGAAGTCTTGGTTTATTCTTAGCTCATAGACTCTGTGGCTTATGTAATGAGTCATGCTTCTTTGCTTCCACTGGCTAATAGATATCTTGGAGATAGATTTGTGGCCTGCCATCCCCACTATATATGTATTATAGTGTATATTTTTGATTTGTAGGCCTTCTGTGCCATATAAAGAGAGATTGCTTGTAGAATGCCACATGGCAATTAAATTGTATCAATGTTAGTATCTCTCAAAAGATCTGTGTGTCTCAACACAAGTAAATCTCAAGCATGTAGTGTTGAGTGAAGAAGGCAGGTTGCAGAATGGTATCTATAGTATGATGGCATTTAATATAAAATTTTAAAACATGTAAATAGTACTGTGTATGGTTTGTAGATACATATCCATGTAATGCAAGTATTAAAGAGATGTGGGAGTGATAATCACCAATTCAGGATAGCTGTGATTTAGAGAGGGTGGGGATATGTTCCGAGGGTGTCAGCTCTCTATAGTGTTTATTTTCTTTAAAGAAACTGGAAGCGAGACAACCAAATATTCAGATTTATTAAAGCTGGGTAGGGGTTACGCAGGACAACATTACACACGCTAAATCAATTTCAGTTCTCCAAGGTAAGGCCAGCCAGTGGAGATGTGATCCCGGTGAGCCAGACTCAGGTGGCTCCTGGCTGTTTGACCATTGTACTTCCAGAATCTTAGGGACTGGGAATCTGGGCAAAGGGAGGGGGCGAGTCAGATAGGAACTCACTGGGTGGAAACAACATTCACAGACACAGTGTTTTGCTATAGATTTGGTGTTGCCATCTTCCCAAGTGAGGTGAAGTAAAGAAAATAACATTATGGAAGTGATTGGAATGTGCTTAGAATTTTATGAAGATATAATTCATTGTCTGACATAGAGTTTCTATCAGAAGAGCCTACAGGAGAAATTTTTCTCAGATTTCAGTGCCAGAAATGGCAGTGCTTTTCCCAAGATGCTGATGCTGGGTTTTTTTGTTTGTCTGGTCACAGCATGCTGGATATTCCCTGACCAGCCATCACATCTGTGCCCTCTGCATTGAGAGTGTGCGGTTCTAATCACCTGACCACCAGGGAAGTCTTGGTTTATTCTTAGCTCATAGACTCTGTGGCTTATGTAATGAGTCATGCTTCTTTGCTTCCACTGGCTAATAGATATCTTGGAGATAGATTTGTGGCCTGCCATCCCCACTATATATGTATTATAGTGTATATTTTTGATTTGTAGGCCTTCTGTGCCATATAAAGAGAGATTGCTTGTAGAATGCCACATGGCAATTAAATTGTATCAATGTTAGTATCTCTCAAAAGATCTGTGTGTCTCAACACAAGTAAATCTCAAGCATGTAGTGTTGAGTGAAGAAGGCAGGTTGCAGAATGGTATCTATAGTATGATGGCATTTAATATAAAATTTTAAAACATGTAAATAGTACTGTGTATGGTTTGTAGATACATATCCATGTAATGCAAGTATTAAAGAGATGTGGGAGTGATAATCACCAATTCAGGATAGCTGTGATTTAGAGAGGGTGGGGATATGTTCCGAGGGTGTCAGCTCTCTATAGTGTTTATTTTCTTTAAAGAAACTGGAAGCGAGACAACCAAATATTCAGATTTATTAAAGCTGGGTAGGGGTTACGCAGGCCTTAACAGTAACATTTCACCACACTGCTAAACATTCAAATTATTTTCATAATAGGAAAAAAAAGAAGCAGAAAAGCCCCTCCTGCTTTCAGCAAGGATCTGCTCTTATTCTGTCCCTTGACGTCTTTGCCCCTTCTGACAGCAGCTCTGGAGCTGCAGCAAGGCCTCCAGGCAGGGAGCTAATCTTGTGTTCTTTGAAATGCCTTTTCACAGGCCAAGGAAAAGGATTTCAAGCATTTTAGTTCCGTGGTTTATGTCAATGCCTCAGAAAACCTGCTGCCTCTAGGTAAGTTTTCTTCCTGAAAACTACCTTCTGCCTCCGGGCTGCCAGTCGGTCATGGCAGAACCTGCCTGTCAGTCCACCCGTGACTCCATGCATACACCTTTTTTGTGGAGTGCAGTGAACTGGGCACAGGGGAACACACAGTCCTGGATTCCAGCCCAGAGCCAGCCCTACCTACACAGAACATTTCTCTGTGAGCTGCTGCTTCTCTGTCTGTAAATGGAGATAATTCCTGTCCTTTCTTCCTCCTTAAGGGCAGGATACTTATCAGACTGGATAAGTACAGTCAGCCTTCATAGCTGTGTGTTCCACA
This sequence comes from Tragulus kanchil, assembly GCA_022376925.1. Classification (NCBI taxonomy): domain Eukaryota; kingdom Metazoa; phylum Chordata; class Mammalia; order Artiodactyla; family Tragulidae; genus Tragulus; species Tragulus kanchil. The sequence goes on from JAIOJX010000006.1 coordinate 79,360,513, forward strand.
TCCATGGGTTCAACCAAACAGGGATGGGAAAAATATGGAAAGAAATTCCAGAAAGTTCCAAAAATTTGAGTTTCCAGGCACTGGCAACAATTTATATATCATTTACATCGTACTTGCAACCATCTACAGAGCGTTTACATTATGTTAGATATTAGTAATCTAGAGATGATTTGAAGTGTATAGGGGGCTGTGTGCAGTTTATATGCAAATACTGCATCATTGTATACAGGGCACTTGAGCTTCCACAGATTTTGGTGTCCATGGTGGTGATGCAGGATGGAGGTGGAGGTTGGGGATTGGGTGGACGGGTCCTGGAATCAATCTCCTACCAATACCAAGGAACTTAACCTGAGTAAGTCCCTGAGAATTCCTGTAGGAGACTTCCTATTTAGTCAGTGGATCCACAGCGACCCCTGCTGGGTGTCAGGACAGTATGACTTTTTGGCTTTTAGAAATCATTCCAACTCAAAACCAGCATCGGCCACACTTGACACCAGGTCTACTTAGAAGGGTCCTGCTATCCCTTTTCTGGGGATAGCAGGATATGGTAAGTGTGATGACAGAGGATATCAGAACATCAGCTGGGCCTACCATATCAGAAGAAACTTCTGAGAAAAGGAGTATATAAGCTGAGACCTAAGACACAAATAGGAGTGACACAGGAATTAGCAGGGGAGAAGGCATTTCAGGCCAACAGAACATGCTTGATCAGGGATCCTGAAGAAGCTATGTGTGCAAGGGATAAGGTAGGGGAGAAAGGAGACTACAGAGGTGGGCACGGACTAATTATTAGGGGCCCTGAGTGACATGGACTTAATTCTGCAGGTAAAGGAGATCCTTGGAAGCCTTTGAAATAGAGGCTCAGTAGAGGCCGTGAGGAGCGTGGATTATAGATGGGAGCCAGGAAACCTGTGAGAGGGGAGGTGAGGCCTCAACCAAGGCTGGGACATAAGTATAGAGGGGACTGAGAGAGAGGGGGTCAAGAGGAGGTAGAAATAACCAGACTTGATAAGTAATGGGCATGTAGAGAAAGACAGGAACCAAGGAGATTTACCAAGACAGATAGCATCATAGAAAAGGCGGGTTTAGGGAGAAATAGGATGAATTAGTTTTGAATGCATCAAGGTATTTTTGTGAGTGCATTGAGTTTGAAGGGTGTTTTTAAAGAAGTGTGTGATGGAGTCCCTGCCATTGAAGACACAGCGTGGTCTCTCAGAAGCATGGGTTTGAAAACAGAGGCCAGCAGGCATATGGAAAGATGCTCAACCTCATTAATAAATAAAACAGCATCAGAGTACAATCTTCTGCCTATCAAGTATTGACAGAAGTGAAAAGGTCTGATGGCTGCCAGCATTGGTAGAGAAATGGGTACTCAGGTGTAATGAACTGGTTCAGTATCTTTGGAAAGTAGTTTGAAACAACAGTCAGTGGTCCTGGAATCAATCTCCTACCAATACCAAGGAACTTAACCTGAGTAAGTCCCTGAGAATTCCTGTAGGAGACTTCCTATTTAGTCAGTGGATCCACAGCGACCCCTGCTGGGTGTCAGGACAGTATGACTTTTTGGCTTTTAGAAATCATTCCAACTCAAAACCAGCATCGGCCACACTTGACACCAGGTCTACTTAGAAGGGTCCTGCTATCCCTTTTCTGGGGATAGCAGGATATGGTAAGTGTGATGACAGAGGATATCAGAACATCAGCTGGGCCTACCATATCAGAAGAAACTTCTGAGAAAAGGAGTATATAAGCTGAGACCTAAGACACAAATAGGAGTGACACAGGAATTAGCAGGGGAGAAGGCATTTCAGGCCAACAGAACATGCTTGATCAGGGATCCTGAAGAAGCTATGTGTGCAAGGGATAAGGTAGGGGAGAAAGGAGACTACAGAGGTGGGCACGGACTAATTATTAGGGGCCCTGAGTGACATGGACTTAATTCTGCAGGTAAAGGAGATCCTTGGAAGCCTTTGAAATAGAGGCTCAGTAGAGGCCGTGAGGAGCGTGGATTATAGATGGGAGCCAGGAAACCTGTGAGAGGGGAGGTGAGGCCTCAACCAAGGCTGGGACATAAGTATAGAGGGGACTGAGAGAGAGGGGGTCAAGAGGAGGTAGAAATAACCAGACTTGGTAAGTAATGGGCATGTAGAGAAAGACAGGAACCAAGGAGATTTACCAAGACAGATAGCATCATAGAAAAGGCGGGTTTAGGGAGAAATAGGATGAATTAGTTTTGAATGCATCAAGGTTTTTTTTTTGAGTGCATTGAGTTTGAAGGGTGTTTTTAAAGAAGTGTGTGATGGAGTCCCTGCCATTGAAGACACAGCGTGGTCTCTCAGAAGCATGGGTTTGAAAACAGAGGCCAGCAGGCATATGGAAAGATGCTCAACCTCATTAATAAATAAAACAGCATCAGAGTACAATCTTCTGCCTATCAAGTATTGACAGAAGTGAAAAGGTCTGATGGCTGCCAGCATTGGTAGAGAAATGGGTACTCAGGTGTAATGAACTGGTTCAGTATCTTTGGAAAGTAGTTTGAAAATATCTCTTAACATAGTCTAGTGGTCCCACTCCCAGAAGTTTATTCTACAGAAACACACTCGTATAAGGATGTTCGTTGGAAATATCCTGAAATCACATCTTTCTGTTAGACTCTGTAGAACATTCCAACTCAAAACCAGCATCGGCCACACTTGACACCAGGTCCACTTAGAAGGCTCTAGGTAGTTCCCCATGAATGCCAGCGACACAGCGTCGGCAGTTCCTCTACAGTGGAATCCTCCTAGCAGTTCCTGAGCAGTTCATGTCGGTGTTCAAGCAGCCACTCATGAGCCACTCTGTGGCCCCTAGCTGCGGCCCAAGACAATGAGACGCACGTTGGGTTGATGCAGAAACCACTCTGGCTTAGAAACCTTGCCCCCTACAGGAGCAAATAGCTGTTGTAACACTCTGTAGACATGGCCTTCAGAATTTCTGCAAGGGACATGTCTAATCATAGGAGTGACCACACGGAGGGGAGCTTCCACAGGTATGGTGCCCCCTTCAGACGGGTATAGTTCATTACAGTTTCTCCTAGTCCAGATGTGACTTACCAGCCTGGGGTCATTGTTAACACAACAGTTTTTTCTTTCTCTTTTTTTTTTTAGATTTATTTATTTATTTCTTTTGGGCGGGGGTCGGGTTGGGGAGGGAGGGGAGCGGGCGGGCCACTTCTATTGGTCTTCCATTTCTCTATTTTTCATCCGTCTTTGTTCTTTGGCTCCTGCGGGCCTCCCATCGTGGTGGCGTCTGTTGTCGTAGAGCACCGGCTCTGGGCGCATGTGCTCCAGAGCTCCGGCTCGGTGATTGGACACATCAGTCCAGCCGCTCCGCGGCACGTGGGATCTTCCCAGGCCAGGGATCGAACCGGCACCCCTTGCACTGCAAGGTGGTGTCCTTATCCACTGGTTTTAGGAAAATGTGAATGGCATCAAGGTTTTTTGAGTGCATTGAGTTTGAAGGGTGTTTTTAAAGAAGTGTGTGATGGAGTCCCTGCCATTGAAGACACAGCGTGGTCTCTCAGAAGCATGGGTTTGAAAACAGAGGCCAGCAGGCATATGGAAAGATGCTCAACCTCATTAATAAATAAAACAGCATCAGAGTACAATCTTCTGCCTATCAAGTATTGACAGAAGTGAAAAGGTCTGATGGCTGCCAGCATTGGTAGAGAAATGGGTACTCAGGTGTAATGAACTGGTTCAGTATCTTTGGAAAGTAGTTTGAAAATATCTCTTAACATAGTCTAGTGGTCCCACTCCCAGAAGTTTATTCTACAGAAACACACTCGTATAAGGATGTTCGTTGGAAATATCCTGAAATCACATCTTTCTGTTAGACTCTGTAGAACATTCCAACTCAAAACCAGCATCGGCCACACTTGACACCAGGTCCACTTAGAAGGCTCTAGGTAGTTCCCCATGAATGCCAGCGACACAGCGTCGGCAGTTCCTCTACAGTGGAATCCTCCTAGCAGTTCCTGAGCAGTTCATGTCGGTGTTCAAGCAGCCACTCATGAGCCACTCTGTGGCCCCTAGCTGCGGCCCAAGACAATGAGACGCACGTTGGGTTGATGCAGAAACCACTCTGGCTTAGAAACCTTGCCCCCTACAGGAGCAAATAGCTGTTGTAACACTCTGTAGACATGGCCTTCAGAATTTCTGCAAGGGACATGTCTAATCATAGGAGTGACCACACGGAGGGGAGCTTCCACAGGTATGGTGCCCCCTTCAGACGGGTATAGTTCATTACAGTTTCTCCTAGTCCAGATGTGACTTACCAGCCTGGGGTCATTGTTAACACAACAGTTTTTTTTTTTTTTTTTTTTTTTTAAGATTTATTTATTTATTTCTTTTGGGCGGGGGTCGGGTTGGGGAGGGAGGGGAGCGGGCGGGCCACTTCTATTGGTCTTCCATTTCTCTATTTTTCATCCGTCTTTGTTCTTTGGCTCCTGCGGGCCTCCCATCGTGGTGGCGTCTGTTGTCGTAGAGCACCGGCTCTGGGCGCATGTGCTCCAGAGCTCCGGCTCGGTGATTGGACACATCAGTCCAGCCGCTCCGCGGCACGTGGGATCTTCCCAGGCCAGGGATCGAACCGGCACCCCTTGCACTGCAAGGTGGTGTCCTTATCCACTGGACCACCAGGGGAAGCCCACCACAACAGTTTTGCTTAATAACACAGTGGCCATGCCATTTGATTCATGTTGCCAAGGAAAGAGGGCTAGAAAGTTAACCCAAGTTCGCGTTCTCAAGCAGAAGAGGAAGAGTGTTCTTACCTTTGGTCCAGATAGTCTAGTCACCATCACTAGGGGTATGGTTCAATAACATAGGGTATGTCTGCACCATAGAACGTAATTCAGACATTATGCAGGTCTGTGTGTTTTGACTTGAAACATCTTTAAGTCATAGTATTAAGGGAAAATAAGCAAGTCACAGAACAGTGTGTGTAGTATGATTCCCTTCTTGTAAAAAGAAGTGTGTTTGTGTGTTTCAGTATACACATGATAAAAAGTCTGGAGTATTATACATGAAACTTTGAATAGTTATTGCTAGGTGTTGAGCTTAAAAGAAACTTGTTTTTCTATGTTTTTTGGAACTTTTTTTGGTGGAAATGTTTTACTTTTATAATCAGAAATAATAAGGATCATTTTTAAAATGGGCTTTGGGGTTAGAGTCAGTTCTTTGCCATTCCATTTAGCAATTCTATTTCTAGTAAATCACTTAGTCTGGCTAAGCCTTGGATTGTTTACCTTGGAATGGGCGTAGTGATCCCTGTTTTTTTCATCGTGATTAGAGATTTAGAGTCCACGTAAGTCAAGCACTTTACGCAATGCTTTACAATACTTTACACAACCCAGTGGGAACCCAGTGAATGACGACTCTTTTGTCTTTCTCTTATGTCCTTCATAAGCTACGGTGTCTTTGTCCTTCCCCTTTAGAGGCATTTCACACATTTCCAGTCTTAAAGGAACTGGAGCTCGCACTGAACGGCATCAAAACAGTCTACGTGAAATACGGAGACTTCAAGTCCTTGGAAGTAAGTTGGAGGAAGGGAGTTTCTGGTGCTCACCTGTTTCCCTGTAAGGAATGGGTGTAAGGAGTCTACTGATTGTAACTTTTGGGAAGGGGCTCTCTGGACCTTTGTAGCCACTTTGCATCAGGTGTTCCTCTGGGGAGGGTGATGGAGTTGGCGGCAAATGGATGAGAATATATTATGCCTATGGCCATGGCACATGGTCTTGGAAAGTAAATGCCCAAAGTCATGTCCAGAGGAATGAGTTTAGGTAGAGTATTTTAGGATAGAGACTTTGAGGGGAGATCTGGATCCAGTGAGGGTTGAGCTATGGAGGTTAAGTGCTAGGCACAGCAGACTGGACCAGCTGAATTAGAGGTGTTATGGGCTGATTCCCAAGACCTAGCCTGGTAGGAGTGAGACAGCTGGTTCCAGTGATCTCGGAGAAGGTGACAGGCCATAGGCCCAGGGATGAGTGTGAAATGAAGCAGGGCTTCCACAAGTGCTGTAGCAGATCCTTGACATTTGTACATCTACAGCTGTTTTGTATTCAAAAATATAAAAAATTGAACTCTTGACTTTTCCTAAATTAGATTCCCCATAGTCATACATCTTGTATACATGTTCTCATACTTCAAGTTAATCACCTTTTCAACATCCATGAAAACGTCAGGGTATTTTTTTCTTCTTCACAAAGAGACAATTTACTTTTATAATCAGAAATAATAAGGATCATTTTAAAAATGGGCTTTGGGGTTAGAGTCAGTTCTTTGCCATTCCATTTAGCAATTCTATTTCTAGTAAATCACTTAGTCTGGCTAAGCCTTGGATTGTTTACCTTGGAATGGGCGTAGTGATCCCTGTTTTTTTCATCGTGATTAGAGATTTAGAGTCCACGTAAGTCAAGCACTTTACGCAATGCTTTACAATACTTTACACAACCCAGTGGGAACCCAGTGAATGACGACTCTTTTGTCTTTCTCTTATGTCCTTCATAAGCTACGGTGTCTTTGTCCTTCCCCTTTAGAGGCATTTCACACATTTCCAGTCTTAAAGGAACTGGAGCTCGCACTGAACGGCATCAAAACAGTCTACGTGAAATACGGAGACTTCAAGTCCTGGAAGTAAGTTGGAGGAAGGGAGTTTCTGGTGCTCACCTGTTTCCCTGTAAGGAATGGGTGTAAGGAGTCTACTGATTGTAACTTTTGGGAAGGGGCTCTCTGGACCTTTGTAGCCACTTTGCATCAGGTGTTCCTCTGGGGAGGGTGATGGAGTTGGCGGCAAATGGATGAGAATATATTATGCCTATGGCCATGGCACATGGTCTTGGAAAGTAAATGCCCAAAGTCATGTCCAGAGGAATGAGTTTAGGTAGAGTATTTTAGGATAGAGACTTTGAGGGGAGATCTGGATCCAGTGAGGGTTGAGCTATGGAGGTTAAGTGCTAGGCACAGCAGACTGGACCAGCTGAATTAGAGGTGTTATGGGCTGATTCCCAAGACCTAGCCTGGTAGGAGTGAGACAGCTGGTTCCAGTGATCTCGGAGAAGGTGACAGGCCATAGGCCCAGGGATGAGTGTGAAATGAAGCAGGGCTTCCACAAGTGCTGTAGCAGATCCTTGACATTTGTACATCTACAGCTGTTTTGTATTCAAAAATATAAAAAATTGAACTCTTGACTTTTCCTAAATTAGATTCCCCATAGTCATACATCTTGTATACATGTTCTCATACTTCAAGTTAATCACCTTTTCAACATCCATGAAAACGTCAGGGTATTTTTTTTTTTCTTCTTCACAAAGAGACAAAGCTTTGTCACCACCTGAGAGTCTGCATGTATAGAGAGTAAAGAAGAGCAGAGCAGGATTGAGGTGTGGGGCGGGCGTCTGGCCTTTCTCAGTCACTGAGTAACAGGCTCTCCCCACCATGCTGACCTTCTAGAAAAGCTTCAGAGTCACACCTCAGCCAAATATCTGCCTGTCATGAGCCTTGGGATTTACCTCTAGAGCTGGTAACAAAGTGTTTAATCTACAAGCATCAAGAGTCAGCCATTCTTCATAAAACCCTCATTTAACCTGGTCTGACCAGAGAGAGACCTTCCATAAGAGTGAACTATGAAGAGTTACATGCCAAAGTTTTAAAGAGTTTTAATCACTCAGGATGGTGATCTTCTTGAAATGGATTATGTGTCATTGCATTTTAAAACTGTGCTATGTTGAATATAATGGTACCTTTTCTCCATGGTTTCCAGTCATATTGAGGCAAACAGTGCTTTTCTGTGATTTCTGACAGGAGTGGTTCTCATGCTTATCCAGGAAGTCAAGCTCTTGAAAGTTCAATAAAACAAGGAGAGAGAGAGAGACAGTAAATTTACAACTGATGTAGCTTTGTGCTAGGTTTAAAAACATGTTAACTAGGGTTTATTACAGACAGTGGGAAACAAGTTCCTGACACTCTAGAGATACAGGGAGCCATTTCCCTACCTACAGGCCTGGGAGCTTCTTACAAGTTTCCATTAATTTGTTATTTTGCTTTTTCAAAGAGTAGGTATTGAGCTCCTGTGTGTTGTGCATTGGGCAGGGCATCCTACGTTCCTGACCCCTACCATTTCAGACTCTTGCTCCAAGTGCCAGGGAGCCACGGGGAGGGGACATGACTACAGGCTCTGCCCCACAGCTGACTTACTGGTTGATCATGATTGATTTTTTGGAGGCCCTACTTCATAGTGTGATAGCAACTGGTGAAGATTATTTATCCAGCAGACCAGTCCTACCCAAAAAAACTTGTTTGCATAAGAGAACGGACCAATGTCAAGATGTAGAATATCACCGCAAAGAGGAGATCTCCTGGCCAGTCATTTGTTCCCCTCTGTCTTAGAAAAAGGAGAAGCCTGTCAGATGGCTTGAATTTGCAGTCCACAGCAGTGAAGATTTTGATGGGTAATAAAACTTGATGTGACTCAGCAGGTGCAGCATCCAAGTTAGAAATCGTCTGTCCTTATTTGCCAGAAAGACTGTCACCCAGAGAAGAACTCATCAGGAATCAGTTTCAGATAACAGCCTTGTCATGATCTGATTCTCTGAATACAAGCCTGAAAAAGAGTCATCTGGAGCCCTGCCTGAATGTCAGGAGACGTTGTTTGTGGTCTCAGTCCACCACTAGTTTGCCATAACCTCCTCAGCCAAATAACTTACCCTCTCAGTGAAACTTATGTTTCCGCCTCTGTAAACACTCCCCGCAGAAGGAAATGGCAACCCACTCCAGTATTCTTGCCTGGAGAATCCCGCGGACGCAGGCCGTAAGGTCACCAAGAGTTGGACACAGCTGAGCAACTTTCACTCACTCGCACTGTGAACTCTGGGCCAGCTGTGAAATTCTGTGCCCTGCAGTTCTAAGACTATTCATTTCTTTGAAGTGCCCTTACCCCGAGAGAAAGCAGATTACTTCCATTGAAACCAGCATTAAACAGCTAAAACAGCCAGAGCAAGGGTCAGCAAACTTTTCCTGTAGAGACCAGACAGTGACTTAGAATATGCAGCCCCTCTGGTCATAACTATTCCTAACTGTCACAGCTAGGCGACTCTGCTGTTGTGGAAGGAAGGCAGTGGTAGACCGTATGTAAGCAAGTGGGCAGGGCCATGTTCCCATAAAACTTTATGATGCTGAGATTTTGAATTGTACATAATTCTCATACAATGATACATTAATCTTGTGTTTTGTTTCCAACCATTTAAAAACATGCAAAGCATTCTTAGCTCACAGGCCATACAAAAACCGGCAGCAGGCTGGGGGTGGCCTACTGGCCTTCATCTGCCAATTTCTGAGCTAGAACACCAAAGGAACAGCTCAGTATGGTTGGAATGCAGTGAGACACAGTGGGGTGTGGTGATAGATGAGCCCAGGAGGTAACAAGAGAGACTGTAGAGAGCCCTGGAAGCCTTTTTAAGGACTCTGACCCTTATCCTGTAGGGATCCAGTGAAGGACTTGGAGCTCAGGAGTAATAGGGTCCAAACTATATTTTAGAACCACCACCATGGTGTGGCTGCTGCATAAAAAAATGGATTGGAAGGAATGTATGTGAGAACCATTAAGGAAGTAGAATCCATGGGTCTTGTTCATCATCCACGTATATGTATGGACGAGAGAATTATCCACATCTTTATCTGTGTTTACCCAAGCCAGGTTTCCTGGTCTTCCTCATTAAAGGCTTCTCTCTCTGTCCCTGCCAAGTGGGATGGCTCCTTTGTGTGAACTGTCAAAACTTGGAAATTGCTTATGGTGGTGTGAACTCAGCAGTCTTTTTGTGGCCTGTGCAATCTGATCAAGGCTGCTGTGTACCATGGGCTCTACCAGACCATTTGCACATCTGAGAATAAGCAAGGCTGCCTTCTACCTCCTGACTTCTGTACATGCCACTTGCTGTGCTATATGTCTTTCTGTCCTTAACAATTTGGGGATTATCACCTGCTGTGTGAAGCCCTTCTGGACCCTCTGGTAGAGCTCAAACAACTATCCTAGCAGCATTGCAGACACATATATGTATCTAACTGCCCAACTAGGCTGTGAGCTCACACAGTGCAAGGATTGGTTCAAAGTAAACCTTCAGTATACAGACCTTGAATGAAGGATGGTGATGACCATGCATTTACTGTGTTCCAGGCTCTATGCTAAAGGCTTTACCTACATAGTTTCTCATAAAAATCCATTATTTCTACTTTATAGATAAGGAAGCTCAGGTTAAGTAATTTGCCCAAGATCATCACACAGTTAGCCAGGACATAAAGCCAGGTCTACAAGAAAATGTCAATTACTGCAGTGGAATCAGACCAAACCCAGTCTTCCTTCAAACAGTAACTTGCAGTCGGTTGTGTTTATATGTGATTGACTGTTTCACTGAAGTGGCAGACTGAAAACCTTGCCCCTGCATCAGCTGGATAAGATGCTGAAACTGACCCCATTCAGTAGAGAGAGCAATGGGTGGAAGTGTTACCAAATACTGCTCGCCATACAACAGGCCAGTAAATCAAGAGACAAGTTGTTGGGGCAAGGAATAAGTGACTTTATACAGAAAGCCAGCAAGCCAAGAAGATGGTGAACTCCTGTCTCAAAGAGCCATCTGGTCTGAGTTAGAATTCGGGCTTCTTTTATACTAAAAGAAGAAGCAGCCTCGGGAAGGGGTGTGTTCATTTCTTCCTTCCTGCAGTCATTCACAGGTGCACCTGGTCAGGAGATTTCCTGTGAGCTAAACAAAGAAATTTTAGTTTAAGACTCATTACCTGGGAGGCAGGATTCCTAGAAATGGTCCATTGTGTATCATTTAATTTTATAGGCAACATCTCTTCAGTGATTAACTTGTAATAAAATAAAAAAAGGTTCTTCTCTGTTACAGAGGGAGAAAGAAAGGAGCCAAGAGCTAAAGTGAGTGCCCAGAGAGGCTCTGCTAGAAAGAGAGAAAACAGAGACTGGAGTAATACCATTTATCATAATTGCCTTTGTCTCTGCAGAGAGAGTTTCCTGACTGGCTGTCTAACCCAGGTCAACTATGTCATGGATCTCAGTGGCTAGTTAGAAGGGCTTTATGATGAGGTGCCAGTTTGGGTCATTGTCCTCATAAACCAGTTCATTTCCACTGCTCATTCTCTGGTACCTTCTGTGCCAGTGTGCTTCATGTGTACTGAGTTCTAGAACCCCTGTGAGCTCACACAGTGCAAGGATTGGTTCAAAGTAAACCTTCAGTATACAGACCTTGAATGAAGGATGGTGATGACCATGCATTTACTGTGTTCCAGGCTCTATGCTAAAGGCTTTACCTACATAGTTTCTCATAAAAATCCATTATTTCTACTTTATAGATAAGGAAGCTCAGGTTAAGTAATTTGCCCAAGATCATCACACAGTTAGCCAGGACATAAAGCCAGGTCTACAAGAAAATGTCAATTACTGCAGTGGAATCAGACCAAACCCAGTCTTCCTTCAAACAGTAACTTGCAGTCGGTTGTGTTTATATGTGATTGACTGTTTCACTGAAGTGGCAGACTGAAAACCTTGCCCCTGCATCAGCTGGATAAGATGCTGAAACTGACCCCATTCAGTAGAGAGAGCAATGGGTGGAAGTGTTACCAAATACTGCTCGCCATACAACAGGCCAGTAAATCAAGAGACAAGTTGTTGGGGCAAGGAATAAGTGACTTTATACAGAAAGCCAGCAAGCCAAGAAGATGGTGAACTCCTGTCTCAAAGAGCCATCTGGTCTGAGTTAGAATTCGGGCTTCTTTTATACTAAAAGAAGAAGCAGCCTCGGGAAGGGGTGTGTTCATTTCTTCCTTCCTGCAGTCATTCACAGGTGCACCTGGTCAGGAGATTTCCTGTGAGCTAAACAAAGAAATTTTAGTTTAAGACTCATTACCTGGGAGGCAGGATTCCTAGAAATGGTCCATTGTGTATCATTTAATTTTATAGGCAACATCTCTTCAGTGATTAACTTGTAATAAAATAAAAAAAGGTTCTTCTCTGTTACAGAGGGAGAAAGAAAGGAGCCAAGAGCTAAAGTGAGTGCCCAGAGAGGCTCTGCTAGAAAGAGAGAAAACAGAGACTGGAGTAATACCATTTATCATAATTGCCTTTGTCTCTGCAGAGAGAGTTTCCTGACTGGCTGTCTAACCCAGGTCAACTATGTCATGGATCTCAGTGGCTAGTTAGAAGGGCTTTATGATGAGGTGCCAGTTTGGGTCATTGTCCTCATAAACCAGTTCATTTCCACTGCTCATTCTCTGGTACCTTCTGTGCCAGGTGCTGTGCTAGATTACAGTGACAAGGTGATCACCTCGAGAGTTCATAGCCTAGTCCACCACTATGTGCCAGGACCTACTCACTCGACACGCCTGGCTTATATCCAGTTATCACAGTTACCTGTCCAACTGGGCGCAGTCTAGATAAAGCACTCAAAGTCAGAGGAGGGAGAGATTCTGACTGGCTGGGGAATGAAGAAAGATTTTCAGAAGGAGTGAGCTTTTGAGCTGGCCTTTTTGGGCATGGATTTCTTCCAGATGGAGAAAGGGTATTCCTGAGTTAAAAGCTGAAGCAAAGATCTCTGGGTTGGGTGGGACAAAGAAAGGGGAGGAGTCACTTTGGCTAGCACTCCGGGATACACAAAAGCTTGCGATGTGAGAGCCAAGACGGCAAACTGGTTGGGAAATGATGCTAGTAGACCCTGAATGTTAATCCAGAGAGTTAGTGGGTGATGGGCCCCCTGGAAGGTTAAAGAAAAGTAGCCAGCTCCCATCTCATGTGTGAGCCTCATTGTCACAAGGAATGTGTCTTTCCCCATCTTCTCTTTGGGCCGTAGTTCCTGGACCTTTCCTTCAACAGCCTGACGGCAGAGGCCATCTGTGAGCTGGGGATTCTGCCACACCTCCGTGTCCTGCTCCTCACAGGCAATGGCCTCACCTCCCTGCCATCCAATTTGGCTGTCGCAGAGCGGTAAGTCGTACATTCCAGAGTCAGTCCCATGTGTTGGCCTCCTGAGTCCAAGTATCCAAAGAAACAATCCAAACCAGTTCGAAAGAAATGTAAGCACAGACCATGAGTGTTCAGAGCTGAGAGAATGGCACCTAGTGAATCTTCCAGAAAAGATACTGATGGGAGCAGAGCCCCAGAGTCTGGAAAAGCCTCAGCTGGGGGTCCCACACTCCTCTGTGCTACTAGAAGAGACACCAGGGTCTGCAAGTCACTGTCCCTTTCTTTTGATTGGTTGTTCATAAGTTGTGGCTATTGCTTTGCCAGACTGTTCCTCTTCGTGAACTCTATAAGCTTTATGTATTTCCATTCTGCACATTTGCTGAGGTCGTACTGGCCCATCCTCTCTTACTAAGGCGTGTATAATGCTTCTGACATACTTCGCATCTACTAACTCGTTTAATCCTCATAACCCTATGAGGTAAGTATCCCATCATCACTCTCATTTTATAAATGAGAAAATTGAGGCACCAATAGGATAAAGAACTCAACCAGAGTTATAAAGCCAAGTGGCAGAGGTAGAATTGGAACAAAGTCCATCTGACTCTAGTAACCAGGCTTCTGACCATTACCTTCTCCTTTTATGTAGATTCTGTACATGTTCCAAGGGCTACCTCAGACTGTCCTCTTTTACCTATCAGAAGCCTTTTCCTGCCTTAACCATATTAAATGTACTGTTCAGGGACATCAAGTACATTCACATTGTTGTCCAACCATCACTATCATCCCGCTCCAGAACTCTGTTCATCTTGCAAAAATTCCATCAACTTTGACTAATGGAGATGACCCTTTTAAGAAGAACACCAGATAATTCCTTGGATTCTGAACATATTCCTTTTTACCCTCAAGGTAAAATAGCAGTCATACTTACTTTTCATAATCAGTATCAGTCACTTAGCCAATATAATAAATCCCTCTATTCCTGCCTGTTGGTTCCGTGGAATGAGGAACCCAAGTGGCCAGTAGTAAACTTAACTTCCAGTTAAGTGGAGCTATTCTTGTGTCCCCTGTAAAAGTATTCCTCCCAGGCTTCCCTGGTGGTCCAGTGGGTAAGGACAGTGCCTTGCAGTGCAAGGGGCGCCAGTTTGATCCCTGGCCTGGGAAGATCCCAAGTGCTGCGGAGCAGCTGGACCGATGTGTCCAACTACAGAGCCAGAGCTTTGGAGCGCATGTGCCCAGAGCCAGTGAAAGATCAATAGAAGTGTCCCTAAAAGTTTTAAAAAAAGGATTCCTCCCTAGGAAACACTTGTGCTAAATTACTCAATTGAGTCCAACTCTGTGGGACTCCATGGACTTTAGCTCACCAGCCTCCTCCGTCCATGGGATTCTCCAGGCAAAAATACTGGAGTAAGTTGCCATTTCCTTCTCCAGGGAATCTTCCCAACTCGGAGATCAAACCCAGGTCTCTTACGTGTCCTGTATTGGCAGGTGGTTCTTTACCACTAGCGCCACTGGGGAAGCCCCTTAAGAAATTAAGAACTCTAACTGAAGAGCTCAAAGCTGCAGGAATTAGAAGTGAAAATGCTGCAAGTGTACTATTGGGTATAATTGTAGGAGGAGCTGCTTTCTTTTTCATTCTTTCCTTCCTAGGCCTTTGTGTTCTCGTTATGAGAAACAGAGCATGCATCTTAGTTGCTGGTTTCTGTGACACTCCATCCTGTTAAGTCAGCACCCCAACCTCACAGTGGGTAGTCTCCTAGCTAATGGAATGTATAAGTTATCCAAAAACTCTTTTACCATTCCATTAGGTTCCACGTGATGAAGTACATGGTCAAAAAAATTAAAATCCATGTCTGTGAGCCCATCATTGTACTTTTTGGCCATGAAATAGGTTCTGTAGTTAGAAGCAGTGTTATGTGCACTATCAGAATAATGGATAAGACATTCTGTAAATTCACTGCTTGTGATGCTTGGCAGAACACTGTGGTCAGGGAGGGAAAATCCATATCTGAAATACATATTTAATTCAGTAAGAAAAAAGGCACTGCTCTTTTTATGAAGAAAGTGTCAAATGCAGTTGTCCTTCTACTAAATGGCTGGCTAATCCTCTATAATTGATGCCATGACTCAGCATTGGCCTATGCTGTTGGCTGGTTGGATACTCATCAGGGGTGGTAGCCAGATGTTCTTTGTGGAGGGGAAGTGTGTAGCCTCCTTCCTTGTTCCCAAGCCCATTTTACAAGCATGAGGGTATCCAACTTGACTTTCATGGGATGGATCATCTTGTCTACTTGATCTTTGAGATATATGGGTAGTCTTATGCATATGGATATATGCAGTGGATAGTCTTTGGGAGGATTCATATGGGAATCAAATAATCCTCATGCATCCTATTCATTATGAGGAGTCCATTCACAACATAATTCCCCTTCAGAACTCCCTGTCCTCAGTTTTAAGTTTTCCAAACTTTGATTCTTTGGCTAAACCACTCTCCATGGATCAGCATAGACCTGCACTTCCAGCCATCTTACCATCAAGTAAAATGAACAGTCAGTTCTATTGCTCTAGGTTTGACTTCCTGGGAAGATTTCTCCTCCCCTGTCATTCAGAGCCACCTTTATATGGAATTACAATCCTATAGCAGTCTGGTTTTGGTTAGTGTCAACATATCATGTAAAGTCATTTGTAAACCCAGTTGCAGATTTTTCTCCTACATCTGATGGTCATAGGACATTATTAGTTGTAGGTACAGTACAGCAGGAGAAGGCATCATAGGAATCTAAGCAACATTAATTCATGCAGTTTTCCAGATTTTCTTGAGGCTGATCTCCAGTGTTATCATGTGCTAAGGGAGTTCTGCACATTGCATTCATGATGAGACATAATCTACTTTAGTGTCCCATGGTCATGTGTTCAGTCTCTACCAAAATGTAGTCATAAGCCAGAGACTGTCTTTCAAAAGGAAAACAGTTATCTGCAGGACAAAATAAAACTTTGCTCAAAAATGATTTTGTAACTGGTGCCTTAAAAAGGCTCTGTTCATAGAGTGACCGTTAATTTATCATCCAGACCAGGACATAGTTGACAGGCAAGAGCACCACTATGAATTATTTGGGGATAACAGATAAAAATTCAGACTGGCGTTGAAAACCAGAATGTGTTAGAAAACCAGACAGTTAGAGCACACACACTGGACCTATGAAGTCATAATACCCAGTGCCCTGGGCCAATGACATAGTGCCCAGAGAGCAACTTGCATGGGAGTTTGACCTGTTGCAGAGCCTTGTCTTGCTTTGGTTTACACACAAAACTGGCAGCCTCAGTAAATGGATCAGGGCAGCGCAAATGTTTTATGTGTATCTGCCCATTCCCACATCAAAAAAGGCCAACAAACCTTTGTGCCTTTTTTCTTAGTAGCAAGGGGTGAAAGGTATCTTATCACATTGGAGATATATTCCAAGATACCTGGACATTAAGAAAATTAATCATGTTAATGTTGTCAGTTTCTTGAAATTTTCAAGGTTTACCTCCATCCTGTGGCACACTCCATACTGAGGCATCTTAGGTATTTGAATTTCCCACCCATCAGCTCCAATCAACATATTGTTTTGTGGAATACCAAAATAATCAGATCCCCATGGACTAGATTATGACAGGGCTAAAGAGTTAATGTAACCCCAGGGAAGAGAACAAAGGTATACTGCTGTCACTGTCAGGTGAAAGCAGAAAGCTTCTGGTAGTTCTTATTCTCTGATAAAGAGGGAGTAACATTGGGTCCTTAACTGTACCCCAAGTGCTAGGGGCTGTGTCGACATGCTCCAGTAAGAAGAGTCCACATAGGGAACCACAGCTGAAACTGGAATCACCATGGGACTAAGTTTATGGTAATTTACAGCCATTTTTCAAGACCTGTCTTCTGCACAAGTCAAATGAACAAGGTCATCAGGGTTATCCTAGGACTCATCGTCCTTCTTCCTTTCCAGTCTTTCGTGTTTGCAGTACTGTCTGCAGTTACCCCAGGGATGTGGTATTATCTTTGGTTTACTGTTTTGGAAGCAGAATCCCCTAGGCTTCAGTTTGGCCATTCCTTTAATAATAGCCCTCACCTTATTGGTCAGTAAAATAGTGTGGTTGTTCTGTCAGTTTCTTAGTGAACCTATTCTCATGACACATTCAAGACCTGGGGAGATAACCACAAAGTAGGTTTGTGACTTCACTGGGTCCATTCATAGGCTACATTTCCATTCTCCTTTCAGATCGTCACAGCCCCCACTTTGTGTGGTGGCGCACCATGCCTTTCATACTCCCAGACTTAGCACCGCTTTGCAGATATTGCTTAGTAATCTTTGAAAGTACTGTTCATTAGAGCTCCCCATAATGTTGGAAATGTTCTATATCTGCATTGCCCATCTGATAACCACTAGTCACACTGAGCACTTGAAATGTGGTTAGCATGACTGAGGAGTGGAATATTTCATTTTATGAAGTTTAATGAGTTTTAATTTAAATATAGATAGTCAGGAATTGAAAGAGAAACCATGACTCCCTCTTTGGGAAACTCAAGTCACTTTTTGCTTCAACAGATCTAGATTTTTTTTTTTTTTTTGGTTATATAGGTCACAATCAGTCCAGATCATCTGAATTCATGTACAGAAATTGAAGTTGTTTGGAGCTGGTCTTCAATCCCTGCAAGGATCACACTTTCTATTTCACACTTCCTCCTAGGATTTAGTCCTCCACTGCCCTAACTTAAAACAGGGGAAGTTGATTGGGGCTCCCTTTCTATGACATACTCTGGACTCTAGTTTTTGGCTTCCTGGATGAGCAAGGTTGTCAGTATCTCTGCTCAGCTTCTCAGCCACTTCTGGAGTCAGCAGAGAGCCCTAGGCAAAAAGTGGCCCCAAATATTATGTGAATCCCTTCAGGTTTCCTCCTTCTTCCACATCTTGGCCCCCTAACTTTTCACAGCTTGTTAGTTCTCAGATGTCCTAAAGAAGATTGTTATTAATGTGTGTGTGTGTGTGTGTGTGTGTGTGTAGTCTGGATTTTATAATTTATACTTGGGGGAAAGTTGGCTCATGGTATTTAGTCTACAGGACCATAAGCCTTTCCATTTGTTTTGGCCAGGGGCCTAGGCGCCTGGTATGGAACCATTCTAAACTAAGCTGAACTAGCTGACTATTTTATGAACCATGCTGATGATACAAATATGGGCTGGAGTTTTGCAGGAGCACCCACTTGCCCTCCCCCTTTCCCTTCTTTGTTCACTCCAAGGCAGTTTCTCCTTGATTGTGGGGTGAGAGGAAACGGCTCAGTTCTGGTTTACTCTCTCCTGAGGTTATCTGTCTTTAAGATCCCAGGTTCAGGTGGGGGTCTCCAATTATATGCCTCACCTTCTCTTTCAGAAAATATCTTTAAAGTAAAAGTGACTTCTTGTGCCCGGTTTCTATCTCTGGAGTTTTTTGGGGTTTTTTTTTTAAGTTTTTTTTTTTTTTTTGGCTACTTTTATTGGTCTTTCATTTATTTCCATCTTTGTTCCTTTGGCCTGTGTGGGCCTTCCATCGCAGTGGCCTCTCTCACTGCAGAGCGCTGGCTCTGGGTGCATGCGCCCCAGAACTCCAGCTCAGTAGTTGGACACGTCAGTCCAGCCACTCCGCGGCACGTGTGATCTTCCCAGGTCAAGAATCAAACCAGCACCCCTTGCACTGCAAGGTGGTGTCCTTACCCATGGACCACCGGGGAAGCCCTATCTCTGGAGTTTTTAAAGACATTTTTTTTTTTAATGTGGACCATTTTAAAAGTCTATTGAATTTGTTGCAATATTGCTTTTTTTTTTTTTTTTTGGCTTCAAGACCCGTGGAATCTTAGTTCCCCAGCCAGCAATCAAACCCACACCCCTGCATTGGAACGTGAAGTCTGGACCTCCAGGGAAAGCCCCGTCTCTTCTGGAGCACTAAGTTACTGTCTTTGCATCTCTTACATCTTTTTATTTGTCCTTTTTCAATTGTCTTTAAAATTTTGGCCTCTTTTATTGTTTTTCTATTTATTTATTTTCATCCATCTTTATTCTTTGGCCTGTGTGGACCTCCCATCACAGTGGCCTCTCTCGCTGCAGAGCACTAGCTCTGGGTATGCTCTCCAGAGCACTGGCTCATAATTCAACACATGGGTCCAGCCACTCTGCAGCATGTGGGATCTTCCTGGACCAGGGATTGAACTGATGCCCCTTGCACTTCAAGGCGGACTCTTTACCCACTGGACCACCAGGGAAGCCCTGTTCTTTTTCAATTTTATTGGAGTAGAGTTGGTTTACAATGTTGTGTTAGTTTCAGGTGTATAGCAAAGCCAATCAGTTATACATATACATACATCCACTCTGTTTAAGATTCTTTTCCCATATAGGCCATTACAGAATATTGGGTAGAGTTTGCTGTGCTATACAGTATATCTTTATCAGATATCTAGTTTATATATAATAATGTGTATATGAAGGTCCCAATCTCCCAATTTATCCCTCCCTTCTCCTTTCCCTGCTGGTAGCCGTAAGTTTGTTTTCTCCATCTGTGACTCTATTTCTGTTCCATAAACAAGTTTGTTTGTACTGGGTTTTTTTTTTTTAGATTCCACATATAAGCAATATCATATGATGTTTGTCTTTCTCTGACTAACACTCAGTATGACAATCTTTAGGTCCATCTATGTTGCTTGCAAATGGCTTTATTTCATTCTCTTTTATGGCTGAGTAATGTTTCATCGTATACCTATACCACATCGTCTTTATCCATGCCTCTGTCGATGGACATTTAGATGCTTCCATGTCCTGGCTTTTGTAAACAATGCTTCAGTGAACACTGGGGTGCATGCATCTTTTCCAAGTATGTTCCTCTCTAGATATATGGCCAGGAGTGGGATTGCGGGATCCTACAACAGAGCTAAATGACTAGACTTTTAAAAAATATACTTTATCATTGTTGTAGTTGTTTTCATTGGAAAGACTTACTACATGAAGTAAGACAAGTCTTCACCACCCTGTCCTTCCTTTTTCTTTATGTATAAGAAAGGGAGAATAAATAGACCCCTGCTTACATTAGAGTCTCAACTGAAATATTTATGCTTTGAAAGTGATGATGCTTCAGATCAGTATTACTGTCATTTTCTTCCCACACATCTGTCCACACTCAGAATGCTCTGTCGATTCCCCTTTGCTGCCAGTCTCTTAAATCTTGGTCCCCCATTGTACACTCTCAGCCCCACTGATTTTCTTAGTCTTTATAGTCTTTTTTAGTGTTTTCATCTCTTCCCAAGTCTTAGTTCTTTCTCTACTTCGCTTTTGTCATCTGAACTATACACCCGTGTATCCTACTTATCATATCCAACTCGTCAGACACATGCCCATCCCGGCATCTCCTCTTCCTGAGTGTTTGGCCTCAGCGATGGGCACTGCTCTTCATCTGGTGTGCAGTTGTTCAGGCTAGAAACTTTGGTTATCAGCCTCATTTCTTTCCTTCCTCACTTATCATGTCCATTCAGTCACCAGATTCTACAAATTGCACTTCCTAATTTTTTCCTAACTTGCCTTTTCTCTTATCCTTCTGGTTTGTTTCAATCTCCAGTTTCTTGGCTCCCATTCCATCCTCCTTACCGTCAGCCAGTGGTGTTTCTAGTATGCTCATCCGGAGACTTCTCTGGTGGTCCAATGATTAAGACTCTGCACTTTGAGTGCAAGGGGCAAAGGTCTGATTCCTGGTTGGGGAAACTAAGATCCCACATGCCACATAGCAAGGCCAAATATAAATAAAGAAAGCCAACAAGTCTAAAAGCAATGTTTAAAAAATAAAATGTACATCTTATTGTATCACTGCCCTGCTTAACATCTTTCAGAAGCTTCCCAATATTCTAAAGATACACTCCATTAATATTAATCACAAGACTTTTCATGACTTTACTTTGCCCACTTCTCCATACTCTGTTCTCTTTACTTTTTCCCATTTCAAAACATACCTCATCTGTTCTGAACTCTTTGTGTCTCCATTTCCGGGTGGATCTCAGTCTGTCTGGGTGAATTGTATTTGACCTGCTCTCTTACTTCTCTTGACTGACAACTGATGCTTTGCCTCTCCCCTTAGGCCTGTTCTCTTCCCCCATTGAACCTCAAGAGTCAGCTCTCAGGCTTGCGCAGCCCAGAGTACAGGGGGATAGTGACCTCTGTCTTTCTAATTTCTGTATGCCCAATAATACCACCTGAAAGAACCCTAGCTAAATAGCAGCCATATCATAAGCCCTCTTTTACACAAGCCGGCTGTTAAGCCATGCCTCTCCCATCCTGTGTCACGTGGGTTTTCTGTATTTTATCATGGAAGTATAACTGACATTTGAAGGGACATTAGAGCTTGTTAAATTTCATCCTGTTTGCTGCAGTCCTTGGTCTAGTCTATTGAGCGGTTATTTTAGCCTAACCCAAAACCTTAACAGTGTAAAGTATAATCTTATCTACCTCATTAAGGGACCATGGTTGTATCTCCATGTGTATTTGGAAAATTCTTTCAAATATATAAAATGCATATAATGAATTTTTCCAATGGGGGAAAAAAACAGTGTAAAGTAAAAGAGATCCCCTTCCATCACACAGATGGAAGAACCAAATAGGCCCCAAGATGCCTGAGACCAACGAGAAACCACTCGGCAAGCAAAGCAGCAGCCCCACCAGAACCAGAACCAGTACTCGGGCTCCTGATCCTCACTCCCATGCCTTTTCTAATATGGCACGCAAATTCCCCTTCCTGAATGGGAATCCAGCCACTGGGGCAGACTCCTTCCTACCTTCTAAAAAATTCCCTTGAAGCTATCAGATTTTAAATGGTATCAACTCTTTTCGCCAAGAGAAGCCATTATACAAATAGCACTACAGCTGGACATCTTGGTTTCTTCATTACTGACAGACTCCTGCCACTTCAAAGAGCTCTTCTCCAACAACTGCTGTGGGAAGGGCTCCGCAGGAGAGAGTGATGCCTTCCTGGGAAGCTTTCCAGCTTGTCTTCCTCCCCTACCTATTGATGGCGCCCCTATTTCAAGACATGTATTTTAGAGACAAAATGAAACTCCTCTGTGTTATTAGAGCTGAACTTTAAAAAGGCGAAGCAGTGTGCCTTGGCACAAGAGACAGGTCAGAGCTAGCTTTTTTATTAGGGAGCTTAGGAGTTTTTTGAAGGCTTATTTCTTAGCTGTTTCAGATTTCACTGGAATAAAAGATTGGCCAATTAACTATAAATTGACAGAGCTTCTGTGTACCCTCCTATCATTGCTTTCAGAAAGATTAAAAATCCAGTGTGTGAAAGTTGGTCCTTTCAGGAAGAAGAAAAGTGTCATCTGTGACTCAAAAATACCAGGAGCTAAAGGCTTCTTTCTTGTTCTGTTGAGTGTCTCTGGTCTTTGGACTTCAGATCTCTTGCCCCTCACCTTATGAGCACTCTTTTGAAAATTATATCAGTCCCCTGCCTTTTTTTTTCATGATTATAATCTATAGAAATTCATCATTGCTAGAGTAACAAAATAGGAGGTATTTCCTGTGAGAACAGTGGGGCATCTAACAGCCATGCTAAATACCGGTCCTGAGCCTTGGGGAGCAGCCCAGCACTTCTGTCTCTCAGCTCTCCCAGCTACTCCTCTCAGTGACACTCCCCGTTTGTCTACAGGTGAGTGCCTGTGTCTCTCTGGGCCCCATGATGTGACACATGATTGGCCAGAGCTCCTGAAAGTATTACAGCTCCAGCCGCAGAACAGTGATTTGGCTCCCTGTTCTCCCTCCCTCAGTTCTTTTCCCTCCTCTTTTTCTTGTTTTTTTTTTTGGCCATGCCTAATGACTTGTGTGATTTTAGTTCCCCAACCAGGGATCAAATATGGGCCCTCAGTAGTGAAAGTCAGGAGTCCTAACCACTGGACCAACAAGGAATTCTCTCCCTCTTCATTCTTCATGGTTTAGCTTAAGCATTGCCTTCCCTGAGTCCTCTCCACCTGGGTGGGTGACTCGCATCAAGTTTTGTGCCTGCCTCTGCTCTAGCATTGGTCTCACTGTGTGCTGAGCTTCCGTCTCCTCCACGAGACAAGAAGAACTTGAGGGGGAAGTGTGTTGTTTTTCTCTTTGGATTCCCCTGTGCTTGGCTCCACAAATATGTGTTAAAGAAAGTCACGAGTGATTATGAATGAATGTGGGCACGACTGGCTCTATGCTGTCTCTAAATTCACCTTTGAAATGTTCCTGCCTTTAGGTGAACTATCACAGTCCTTTTGGGCTTTTGAGCTCATGGTTGACCTTTGTCAGGCTCTCTCCCACCCAGCCAATAGCTGCCCTGCCACTTCCCTACCCTTTAATTCACGTAGGCCTGGAAGATGTGATGTAAGAAGTGGGAGCTGGGGCTTCCCTGGTGGTCCAGTGGGTAAGGACACCGCCTTGCAGTGCAAGGGGCGCCGGTTTGATCCTTGGCCTGGGAAGATCCCACGTGCTGCGGAGCGGCTGGACCAATGTGTCCAATTACCGAACCGGAGCTCTGGGGCTCATGCGCCCAGAGCCAGCGCTCTGTGACGACAGAGACCACCGCGATGGGAGGCCCACAGGAGCCAAAGAACACAGACGGATGAAAATAGAGAAATGAAAGACCAATAGAAGTGGCCCGCCCATACCCCTCCTCCCCACCCCACCCCACAAAAGATTAAAAAAAAAAAAAAAGAAGTGGGAGCTGTTGTGGAAAGGGCCTAGGGTTTGAAGTCGAATTTGAGCTCTACCACTTTCTGATTATGAGATTTGGAGCTAGTGATTCTTTTTTTTTTTTTTTGAATTTTTTTTGGGGGGGTGGGGAGTGCGGGGGGGTGAGCGGGTTGGGGAGGGAGGGGGGCGGGCAGGCCACTTCTATTGGTCTTTCATTTACCTATTTTCACCCATCTTTGTTCTTTGGCCTATGTGGGCCTCCCATCACAGTGGCCTCTGTTGTCGCAGAGCACCGGCTCTGGGCGCATGCGCTCCAGAGCTCCGGCTTGGTCATTGGACACATCGGTCCAGCCGCTCCGCGGGCACATGGGATCTTCCCAGGCCAGGGATCGAACCCGCGCCCCTTGCACTGCAAGGTGGTGTCCTTACCCACTGGACCACCAGGGAAGCCTGCTAGTGACTCTTAACTTTGAACTTTTTCGTCTGAAATGGAGGTAAATCACACATGTGCTGCTCACTTCTCTTCTGAGATGATGTGTATGAAAGACCTGACACACTGTCAGGACTGCAATAGGCCTGGAAGAAAAGGCTGCTTTCCAGCCCTCTCATCGTAGTCTGTGACTCACGTATGTGTATGTGTGCTTGTGAGTGGATCTCCCTGGTTGTTTTGATGTCTAGAGAGGATGGATGTGGAGGGGGGATGAAAACCCTGTGTGAGTAATTACCTTTCACGTGCTTACAAATAATTACCTGAGCCTCATCCACTTGGGGACACAAGTGAGGTCATAGTGATGGTAGTAGCGAAAATGCCACCACTTCCTGCCTTCCTGTGTAATTCAGGACCTCAGCCTGTTAAATCCCACTCTCAAGTGTTTCTGGAAATCCTCGGAGAATTATAAGAAAAGACTTCTCAACTCCATACTGATGCGTGCACTCTACAAAGCAATTTAGAGGACAGCCTCGCTGCGGTGGGATGGTGCCCTTCATCTAGCCCGCCTTTCCCCGCTTGGCCTCTGCCAAAGTCATTGTCTCGAGGGGCTTCTGTGGTTACCTGTTCTTTTCTCTTTTTTTTGATTACCTGTTCTTGAGGCAACATAACAAACATACTTGAGTGTCTTCCCTGACCCCCACCTGTGCAGTGTTCTTCCTATATAATGTTTTCCCTAACTTGATCACCCTGGTATCTTCCATGAATGTCACTAGTGCCCCTCCATCCTGCCCCAGCTTGGTCTTGCCGGTCCCATGAGTGAATATGTCAACTCTTCTCCATACAAAAGATTGGATGTGTGAGCGTAGTTTGGGAAAGAGGGTCACTTGGAGAGGGGATTATCCTTTCTGGCACCTCTTTCTGCAGAGATATTTCTTGGGCACCAGAGAAGTTTCCAAGATGATTAGGCTTCTTTTGGGGGGCCACACCACATAGCATGTGGGACCTCAGTTCCCAACCAGGGACTGAACCCATGCCCCCTGCCTCGCAAGTCTTAACCACTGGACCATCAGGGACATCCCCTTCTTAGGCCTCTTGATTGATTCCCTATCCTCCATTTCTTCCTGGGAGTGTTGGAGCTGGTCCCCTAGCCCTGTTCATTACCCTAGCTCTCTGCACCCACAGGGAGGCATCTGTAACATCTCTGACAGGCAAGAGATACATCCTGAGGTTCCCGGCGCTGGAGACGCTGATGCTGGATGACAACAAACTCTCCGACCCTAACTGCTTTGTCAGCCTGGCCGGGCTCAGGAGGTAACGCTACAAGCCTCTCTCTGCAGGACCCTCTCTGACCCCCAGCCTTGCTCACACCTTGAATACTGCTCTGGAAGCCAAAAGACCTAGCTTTAAATCTCAGCTCCTCCACTAACCTCAGTTATGTGACCGTAGCTATGTGGTCATCTCCCCTCTGAGCTTTGTGCTCACTCACTTCAGTCGTGTCTGACTCTGTGTGACCCCATGGACTGTAGCCCGCCAGGCTTCTCTATCCATGGGATTCTCCAGGCAAGAATACTGAAGTGGGTTTCTATGCCCTCCTTCAGGGGATCCTCCCAACCCAGGGATCAAGCCAAGGTCTCAAACCTGTTTAGCTCAAGCCTAAAAAAAAAAGGGCATCAGTAAAGATATTTCTGATCATGTGACTAGATTAGAAGCAGCAAAAAAAAAAGGAGTTTAAGATGAGATATTATCAGAGGTGGAATCCTGACCCTAAGAGAGGAGATTAAAAAAACAAAAAAAGATCATAATGATAAGGTAAACTCTGAACGCCACCTGTAGTCTAGCCTCCGTATCTGGGTTTTACATCCGTAGATTCAACCAACATAGAACCTGTAGACATGGAGGGCTGGCCATACTTGGTTAAAGCAATGAAATGCTGGCATTTAAATGGTTAAGTTTTAGATCTCTGGAAATTTTACTTTGGGTTCAAATGCCATTTACTGAACAGTACTTTACGCCAAGTCATTTACATATTGTCTAATGTTTGCAAGAACCTCAAAAGGTTAATCAATACCATCCCCATTTTAGAGACAGAGATATTGAGGCCCAGAGAGGGTAGGTCACACAAGAGGAGTTAAGTGTCCAAGCCTGATTCCATGTTCTTTCCCTAAAATTGCTTGGTAAATGTCCCTGAGGTGCCATTACTGCTGTGATTCTGTATTCACTTTCCTTAATTGAAGACTGAAGAAGTTAAGCCTGGAGCAAAACAGGATTTTCCGGATCCCGTACCTACAGCAGGTTCAGCTCCGACATGGGTCTGGAGACTGGGTTGGAGGCAGGGGGAGTCCCCAGAAACAGCCCCGATCCCCACTGCAACCCAAGTTTTGGATATATGAGTCTTCTGATGACCAGCTGCATTATACTGTACTGCCCGTGAAAAAGGACGTTGACCGGACAGGTTAGTGATACCCCTTGTTACAGAGACTCTAGACCCAGGGAGGGAATAAAGCTTCTAAGATTTGATTCTGAAAGTCTGTGGCTCCCTGGGTTGAGGAGCTGCTGCTGCTCAGCCACTGGGCCTGGGAAGATTGTGGTCTCAATGAACTCTTCCAGTGACTTCCTACCTGGTTCCGTCCATCAAGATGGTTTTACAACCCAGTTACAAGTGGATTTTTTTTCCTCTTTTTTTTTTTTTTTTTAATCTCAAATAATGAGAAACTGGAAGTAAGGCTTTCCAGAGGTGCTTAATTCTGGGGTGCACTGACATTCTCCAGGGACTCGGGCTGCTTCCATCCTCTCTCCTCCACCCTGGGCCTGCTTGCTTGTCCTTCCTGCCTGTTCTTTTAGGCAGATTCCCACTGAGGTCCCAGGGTGGCTACCACATTCCCGAGAGTCACATCCAGATGGCAACACTCAGAGGCAGAAAATGAAAGAAACGTTACCTTTATTATAAGCCTAGATCGCTTCAAGGGCGTGAGTGTATATGTAGGTTACATAGTCTGTTCCACTGATCTAATTCCCTGTTCCTGTGCCAATCCCAGAGTTTTTCTTTAGCATCTGTTTTAAATTGAGGAATAATTTACATGAAGTAAAATACAAAAATCTTGTGTAAAACTTGATTTTTTACATAGACATGTCCTTTTAACCATCACCCGTGTTACAGGACAGGATGTTTTCCAGCATCCCACGTGGTACTCTCCTCATCAGCAGCTTCTCTAACAACAGCCACCATTCTGACTTCTGTCACCACAGACGAGTTGTGCCTGACCTGAAATGCATGTGTCACTCATTCTTATGTCTGCGGGGCTCTTTCATGCTGTTGCCTATATCAGTGGTTTTTTCTTTTCTTTTCTCTTAATGTTTCATTTATACCACATTTTATTTACCGTTTTTACTGTTGATAGACATTTCAGTGATTTTATTTGGGGGCTGTTATGGACAAAGCTGCTGGGAACTTTTTTTTTTTTTTTTTACAACTCTTCAGGTGGACTGAAGCACTCATTGCTGATAGGTATGTACCCAGGAGTGGAACTGCTGAGTCACAGAGTATAAAAGTTTGCATTAGTGACTGCTGCCAAGCTCTTTTCCAATGTGGTTGTGCAAGTTTTCAGTCCCATATTAATGTAAGAGATTTTCAGTTACTTCATATTCTCACAAAATTAATGTTTTTTTTTTAAATGAGCGATTTTTTCTAGACTCGGGGTTGGTCTCAATGAACTCTTCCAGTGACTTCCTACCTGGTTCCGTCCATCAAGATGGTTTTACAACCCAGTTACAAGTGGATTTTTCCTCTTTTTTTTTTTTTAATCTCAAATAATGAGAAACTGGAAGTAAGGCTTTCCAGAGGTGCTTAATTCTGGGGTGCACTGACATTCTCCAGGGACTCGGGCTGCTTCCATCCTCTCTCCTCCACCCTGGGCCTGCTTGCTTGTCCTTCCTGCCTGTTCTTTTAGGCAGATTCCCACTGAGGTCCCAGGGTGGCTACCACATTCCCGAGAGTCACATCCAGATGGCAACACTCAGAGGCAGAAAATGAAAGAAACGTTACCTTTATTATAAGCCTAGATCGCTTCAAGACGTGAGTGTATATGTAGGTTACATAGTCTGTTCCACTGATCTAATTCCCTGTTCCTGTGCCAATCCCAGAGTTTTTCTTTAGCATCTGTTTTAAATTGAGGAATAATTTACATGAAGTAAAATACAAAAATCTTGTGTAAAACTTGATTTTTTACATAGACATGTCCTTTTAACCATCACCCGTGTTACAGGACAGGATGTTTTCCAGCATCCCACGTGGTACTCTCCTCATCAGCAGCTTCTCTAACAACAGCCACCATTCTGACTTCTGTCACCACAGACGAGTTGTGCCTGACCTGAAATGCATGTGTCACTCATTCTTATGTCTGCGGGGCTCTTTCATGCTGTTGCCTATATCAGTGGTTTTCTCTTTTTCTTTTCTCTTAATGTTTCATTTATACCACATTTTATTTACCGTTTTTACTGTTGATAGACATTTCAGTGATTTTATTTGGGGGCTGTTATGGACAAAGCTGCTGGGAACTTTTTTTTTTTTTTTTTACAACTCTTCAGGTGGACTGAAGCACTCATTGCTGATAGGTATGTACCCAGGAGTGGAACTGCTGAGTCACAGAGTATAAAAGTTTGCATTAGTGACTGCTGCCAAGCTCTTTTCCAATGTGGTTGTGCAAGTTTTCAGTCCCATATTAATGTAAGAGATTTTCAGTTACTTCATATTCTCACAAATACTTTGTAACATCAGTCTTTTTCATTTTACTGGTTTTGGTAGGTGTGTAGCGTTTCTTCATCGTGGTTTTGGCTTGCACTTCTCAAGTGACTGAAAGCGTGGAGTATCTTTTTGTATGTTTATGGTCACTTTGATATCCTCTTTTGGAAGTGCCTATTTGCTTTTTTTGCCTATATTTAAATTGGGTTGTGTGTGCTTTGTTGTTGTTGTTATTGTTGATTTGAGTCCTTTATGTATCCTGGATCCAAGCACCTTGTGGATCCATGTATCACAAAGAGCTTTTCTCAGCCTGTGGCTTGTCTTTTTCATATTGTGCTGTCACTTCAGTCGTGTCCAACACTGTGTGACCCTATAGACTACAGCCCACCATCTGTCAGTGGAATTCTCTAGGCACGAATACTGGAGTGGGTTGCCATTTCCTTCTCCATTTTCATATTACTGGTGAATTTTGATGGACAAAAGTTGTTAATTTTAATGAAGTCAAATTCACCAGTCTTTATAGTTAGCACTTTCTATTTCCTGATCAAGAATTTTTTGCTTCTCTCAAGCCATGAAGATATTTTTCTGTATTTTCTTCCAGAATCCTGATTATTCTGGCTTTTACATTTGGTCTGTAATCTGTCTAGAATTAATTTTTCTATATAGTATGAGGTAGAGTCAATATTATTTTTTTATGTGACTATCTGATTGACTTAGCACCATTTGTTGAGAAGACTGTGTCCTTTCCCCCACTGCGGTGTTGGAGAGCTATTGTGCTATGATGGGTGACAGTGTCTGTGTCTTTAGAGACTGTAGCTGAGTATCAAGTTTTCACAACCGATAGTGAACTTCTTATATGATAGTGTTCTTCAGAATTGCTTCAGGTATTACAAGGCCTTAGAAGACATTAATTATTTAATGTTTTTATTCTTTTGGTTAAATAACCCAAAGATGCTAGCTCTTCTTGCATATTTCATACCTTTCTTTCATAGTGCTCATTTTCCTCAAATATTAGGAAGTGTTTGACTGTGCCTCTTTCTCTTGAACTGTCTCCAGTCTGAATCTCGCAACAGAGGTTCTGATTTCTGGAGTTGTTCCTCGTAGCTGTCGGGAGGACCAAGCCATGAGTTTGGATAGAGTGTACCTCAGTTCATCTTTCTAGAGGTAGGGGCTCTCTGTCTCCCCAGAAGATCACTGCTTAGCACCCACACTTATGACCATGTCCCATCCTTCAACAAGCTCCCGCTTTGTTGCTTGCACAAACCTCTCCCAGATTCCTTCCAGACTCTTGTCATCGGAGGTGCTCCTACCACATGGTGTTCCACCCATACTCTTGCTTATTTCATTTTAATGTAACCTTCTTTACAGAGTATCACTAACATGTGGAAGGGGTCCCATTAGTCATGGCAAAGGTCAGTGGTCCTTGTGCAGGATCCAGTCCCAACAGATGCTTTGTTTTATTAGTTTGAACTCAGCTCTTTGTTGGCTCCCCTTGGGCTGCTGATCCCAAGAATGAACTCACTTTGCAGTCTCCTACTTTCTCTCTCCTGAATTCACTATCTTAACACACTCCCTTTCTATTAATATAACAAATAGTATTTTCACATCTTCTGACATAATATCTTTAATATACATTTTTCTCTTCTAAAACAGTTGTTTGCCTTCTGATCATCACTGACTGCCCAGTAATTCTGAGGCTCATGAGAGCTTGCATGTTACAAAGTCAGGAAGAAGATCAGTGTCACTGACATACAGTGAGTGAGGGCCAGGGTAGCATGAGATAAGACTGGAGAAGTGGGCAGAGGCCAGATCAGGCAGGACCTCAAAAGCCTGGCCAAGGAGTTTGAATTTTGTCCCAAGCACAAAGGGCTTATTGACTGAAGGGTGTCATAGCTGGTTCCTCTTCCCAGTTAGCACTGATCTCAGGACCAAGGAGCACCCTCCGGGAGCCCCCCTGCTGCACACAGTGGTGGCAGATGCAGACCCTGGCCTCCCTGGGGCCAGTTAGCGCTTCATTCTTTTTTATTTCAGAGGTCGTGTTCTCATCTTATCCGGGATTTTCAACCTCACAGGTAGGAACTGCCTACTTTATATCTGTGTCTTTGCATTAGAACATTAATTTTAGTAAACAAAAATAAGTTAACTGGGGCCCTGAGAGGCATTTGCAAATGAAACAGTGAGGAAGCCCATTCACTAAATGTGTATTTCCTGGCTCCTGGCCATGTGCCAGGCACTGTGCTGGCCTAGGGAGATGCAGCGGGGGGCTCAACAGCCAGCTCTCAGACCTCGCACAGCCCACGGACCAGCTTCCATTGTTCTTGGACGCTGGTCAGTAGGAATCGTTGTTGCCTCAAGTGATCAGGCTGGCTCTGAACTGAGGCTGCCACCAGGTTGAAGCCCAGTGACTCCTTCACAAGAACCCACACCCCATAGCTAGCATGATCCTGGCCAAACACACCACCATCTGATATCTAATCCTTCATGTCACAGGCTCAGACATGATTTTTGTCAGCACAGAAAGTTGTCCTTTTTTTCTCAGGGTAGATGCTCACTAAGCAAGTTCACAAAGACTAGCACATTAATACTTACCTACTTATTCACTGACTCGTTTATAGTAAAAAATACCATTATGCAACTTGCCAACCTGCATCCTTAGGTCACAACTCAGTATACTTCCTCCCCACAGATACAGCTGGGTGAGGAATTATTATTATTGCCACTTAACAAGCCAACACAATTGTGGATTTCAAACAATAGCGATTTATTATTTCAATTATTTGAGTTGGTTAGATGGTTCTATTGCTGTTTAGCCAGGACATTCCTGCCCCTGGCTGGTTATCTGGGAGCTGGACTCAGGGACAGCTGGTAGGACTTGGCATCTGTTTCTCGTCTTTTCGTCCTGGACTTCTTTACAGTATGGTGGAATTAGACTGGGAGTTCCCGGTGCCAAGGAGTTTGAATTTTGTCCCAAGCACAAAGGGCTTATTGACTGAAGGGTGTCATAGCTGGTTCCTCTTCCCAGTTAGCACTGATCTCAGGACCAAGGAGCACCCTCCGAGCCCCTGCTGCACACAGTGGTGGCAGATGCAGACCCTGGCCTCCCTGGGGCCAGTTAGCGCTTCATTCTTTTTTATTTCAGAGGTCGTGTTCTCATCTTATCCGGGATTTTCAACCTCACAGGTAGGAACTGCCTACTTTATATCTGTGTCTTTGCATTAGAACATTAATTTTAGTAAACAAAAATAAGTTAACGGGGCCATGAGAGGCATTTGCAAATGAAACAGTGAGGAAGCCCATTCACTAAATGTGTATTTCCTGGCTCCTGGCCATGTGCCAGGCACTGTGCTGGCCTAGGGAGATGCAGCGGGGGGCTCAACAGCCAGCTCTCAGACCTCGCACAGCCCACGGACCAGCTTCCATTGTTCTTGGACGCTGGTCAGTAGGAATCGTTGTTGCCTCAAGTGATCAGGCTGGCTCTGAACTGAGGCTGCCACCAGGTTGAAGCCCAGTGACTCCTTCACAAGAACCCACACCCCATAGCTAGCATGATCCTGGCCAAACACACCACCATCTGATGTCTAATCCTTCATGTCACAGGCTCAGACATGATTTTTGTCAGCACAGAAAGTTGTCCTTTTTTTCTCAGGGTAGATGCTCACTAAGCAAGTTCACAAAGACTAGCACATTAATACTTACCTACTTATTCACTGACTCGTTTATAGTAAAAAATACCATTATGCAACTTGCCAACCTGCATCCTTAGGTCACAACTCAGTATACTTCCTCCCCACAGATACAGCTGGGTGAGGAATTATTATTATTGCCACTTAACAAGCCAACACAATTGTGGATTTCAAACAATAGCGATTTATTATTTCAATTATTTGAGTTGGTTAGATGGTTCTATTGCTGTTTAGCCAGGACATTCCTGCCCCTGGCTGGTTATCTGGGAGCTGGACTCAGGGACAGCTGGTAGGACTTGGCATCTGTTTCTCGTCTTTTCGTCCTGGACTTCTTTACAGTATGGTGGCATTAGACTTCCAAGACAGCAAGGTTCTGAAATTCAAGCAGTGGCATTTTCTATTGGTCAGAGCAAGTCATAGGCCAGTATAATACTGCAGTGCAGTTCTGACGCTAGCCACCTGGAATTAGCACAATCCCACAAGTTCTGGGCACAGTTCCCAACAAGACTGTCCTCACTTTAGGTGCTAGCTGAACGTGTGGGGGTCCCCAGGCTATTTGTACTGGCAATAAATTCTGGAGTTCCATAATCCCCTCAGGTTCAGTAATTTGCTAGAATGACTCATAGAGTTCAGGAGAGCATTATACTTCAGATTACAATTTGACTATGAAGGCTACAAGTTAGGGCCAGCCAAATGAGGAGACACACAGTGAGGGCTGGGAGGGTTCAAGCAGAGTCTCTCTGCCCTCTTCCTGTGGGCTGAGGGTGTGTCACCCTCCCAGCACAGCTGATGGGTTTCCCAACCAGGAAGCTCACCACAGCCTCAGTGGTCAGGACTTTCACTGGAGTTTCATTACATAGCCATGATTGATCATACCATTGGCCACACGATTGAACTCGATCTCTAGCCCCTCTCCCCTCCCCAGAGGTCAGACTGGCTCAAGCCCCAGTCCTCGGATCACATGGTTGTTTTTATAGGATGGCCAGCCCCCATCTTAAATCATCTTGTTAGTGTGAACTCAGGTATGATCCAAGGGACTATGAATACAAAGGCATTCCTATCACTCTAGAGAGTCCAAGGGTTTTAGAAGGTCAGTGCCAACATCCCAGGAGAAAGACCAGACAAATTCTTTATTATACAGCAGCCAGCCTGGTTTCAAGGGATTAGAGATACAGACTCCAGGTCGGAATGGGAGGAGCAGCCAGGTCACACTACAAGGGGAGAAAGAATTCTGGGAGCTTAAAAAAGGATTTCAAACAATAGCGATTTATTATTTCAATTATTTGAGTTGGTTAGATGGTTCTATTGCTGTTTAGCCAGGACATTCCTGCCCCTGGCTGGTTATCTGGGAGCTGGACTCAGGGACAGCTGGTAGGACTTGGCATCTGTTTCTCGTCTTTTCGTCCTGGACTTCTTTACAGTATGGTGGCATTAGACTTCCAAGACAGCAAGGTTCTGAAATTCAAGCAGTGGCATTTTCTATTGGTCAGAGCAAGTCATAGGCCAGTATAATACTGCAGTGCAGTTCTGACGCTAGCCACCTGGAATTAGCACAATCCCACAAGTTCTGGGCACAGTTCCCAACAAGACTGTCCTCACTTTAGGTGCTAGCTGAACGTGTGGGGGTCCCCAGGCTATTTGTACTGGCAATAAATTCTGGAGTTCCATAATCCCCTCAGGTTCAGTAATTTGCTAGAATGACTCATAGAGTTCAGGAGAGCATTATACTTCAGATTACAATTTGACTATGAAGGCTACAAGTTAGGGCCAGCCAAATGAGGAGACACACAGTGAGGGCTGGGAGGGTTCAAGCAGAGTCTCTCTGCCCTCTTCCTGTGGGCTGAGGGTGTGTCACCCTCCCAGCACAGCTGATGGGTTTCCCAACCAGGAAGCTCACCACAGCCTCAGTGGTCAGGACTTTCACTGGAGTTTCATTACATAGCCATGATTGATCATACCATTGGCCACACGATTGAACTCGATCTCTAGCCCCTCTCCCCTCCCCAGAGGTCAGACTGGCTCAAGCCCCAGTCCTCGGATCACATGGTTGTTTTTATAGGATGGCCAGCCCCCATCTTAAATCATCTTGTTAGTGTGAACTCAGGTATGATCCAAGGGACTATGAATACAAAGGCATTCCTATCACTCTAGAGAGTCCAAGGGTTTTAGAAGGTCAGTGCCAACATCCCAGGAGAAAGACCAGACAAATTCTTTATTATACAGCAGCCAGCCTGGTTTCAAGGGATTAGAGATACAGACTCCAGGTCGGAATGGGAGGAGCAGCCAGGTCACACTACAGAAGGCTGTGGGTAACCTAACAGAAAGAAGGGCTGGTGGGCACAGAAGCCAGAGATCCTTGGCAGGTTGCTTAGAGCTCAGGTCCCAACTATGTGTCATCTGAGAATATAGAGAGTGAGTTGAATGGCTGAAGCTTTTTGTGGCCTCTCTACCACTAAAGGGATACACCAGATCTCTCTCTAAGAGGGATACATCCCTCTCTAAGACAGGGCCCTCTGTGATCCCCGGCAGAACCAATCATGCCCTCAAGTCGGGACCTTCCTGGCCCTGGACAGGGCAAGATAACTCCAAAGCTGTCTGACTTTTGCTTCTCTCTGCTTCAGTCTGACTTGCCCCTTTGGCTCACATGGCCTGTCTCCGGATAGGGAATGGTGCCATTGAGATGCCTTACCAGACTGCCACCACGTTACCTTCCAGCCTCTGGGAGATTGTGTTCAGGCTTGTGAGGGGAGAGTTTCCAAGCACCACCCCTGGCTTGTGGCTTATTCTCACTCATGACCCGTCCGTCTCACTTGTGGCTGTACAAGGTGGACACCAGGTAGGGACAAAATATTTGGCTCAAAGCAGGTGCTCCACAAATGGCCACTGAATGAGCAAATGAAATTTAAGTGACTTGCTCAAGATTATACAGCAGTTACTGGCGCTTAGATGAATCTAATTCATCTGAACCCAGTCATTAGCTCAGTGGTCAGGACTTTCACTGGAGTTTCATTACATAGCCATGATTGATCATACCATTGGCCACACGATTGAACTCGATCTCTAGCCCCTCTCCCCTCCCCAGAGGTCAGACTGGCTCAAGCCCCAGTCCTCGGATCACATGGTTGTTTTTATAGGATGGCCAGCCCCCATCTTAAATCATCTTGTTAGTGTGAACTCAGGTATGATCCAAGGGACTATGAATACAAAGGCATTCCTATCACTCTAGAGAGTCCAAGGGTTTTAGAAGGTCAGTGCCAACATCCCAGGAGAAAGACCAGACAAATTCTTTATTATACAGCAGCCAGCCTGGTTTCAAGGGATTAGAGATACAGACTCCAGGTCGGAATGGGAGGAGCAGCCAGGTCACACTACAGAAGGCTGTGGGTAACCTAACAGAAAGAAGGGCTGGTGGGCACAGAAGCCAGAGATCCTTGGCAGGTTGCTTAGAGCTCAGGTCCCAACTATGTGTCATCTGAGAATATAGAGAGTGAGTTGAATGGCTGAAGCTTTTTGTGGCCTCTCTACCACTAAAGGGATACACCAGATCTCTCTCTAAGAGGGATACACCCCTCTCTAAGACAGGGCCCTCTGTGATCCCCGGCAGAACCAATCATGCCCTCAAGTCGGGACCTTCCTGGCCCTGGACAGGGCAAGATAACTCCAAAGCTGTCTGACTTTTGCTTCTCTCTGCTTCAGTCTGACTTGCCCCTTTGGCTCACATGGCCTGTCTCCGGATAGGGAATGGTGCCATTGAGATGCCTTACCAGACTGCCACCACGTTACCCTCCAGCCTCTGGGAGATTGTGTTCAGGCTTGTGAGGGGAGAGTTTCCAAGCACCACCCCTGGCTTGTGGCTTATTCTCACTCATGACCCGTCCGTCTCACTTGTGGCTGTACAAGGTGGACACCAGGTAGGGACAAAATATTTGGCTCAAAGCAGGTGCTCCACAAATGGCCACTGAATGAGCAAATGAAATTTAAGTGACTTGCTCAAGATTATACAGCAGTTACTGGCGCTTAGATGAATCTAATTCATCTGAACCCAGTCATTAGCTCAGCATCTTCCCTGTGATTTCCTTTGGCTCTACCTAACTCAA
Source organism: Tragulus kanchil (assembly GCA_022376925.1). Lineage (NCBI taxonomy): Eukaryota > Metazoa > Chordata > Mammalia > Artiodactyla > Tragulidae > Tragulus > Tragulus kanchil. Next base: position 79,397,165 of record JAIOJX010000006.1, read on the forward strand.
GGAATCAGTGAGTGAACTGAGTTTGCTCCTGGTTAATGCAGCAGCTTCCATTTTCGACTTGATCAAACCATACATTAACCCTGAGGCAAGCTCAGTTGTTGCTGAGAGACACTGACACTGCAGGTGAGCCAGGTGCACTGGCCACCCCCAGACTCCAGGTCCTGCCTGACATCACCCAGGATTTAGCTGCTGTTTTATTCTGGAATGAAGAGCCTCCACTGTAGGATGTGGACGAGCCCATCAGAGCACAAGCTAAAGGCTCAGCTCACTCCTGCTCTGACTCCTCACTAGGAAGAGAGTCCCTTCAGCGATGCCAGCGCCTGCCCTTTGGCTTTCTGGAGAAATCTCAACCCAGCTGTATGAAGGGCAGGTTCAGGACAAACCACTACAGGGCAGAAAGTGAGGGTGGGAGCAAAGAGCCTCTGGTCTCTGCACCACTACTGTGTTGTTCTTTGGCTTCGGAGAACCTGAGACTGGAACTTCGCGTGTCAGGGAACTAGCTCACCATGTGACATCAGAGAACTTGGTGACATCCCCTCTCATGACCCCAGAGGCCTCTTTTGGCCCAGCTCGTCTGGGATGGTCATCCTTTCTACCACCCTCCCTAGGAAGGGTCTGTTGGCCTGGTTCTTTATCACCAGGGTGCTTTGACTTTTTCTTTTTCTTCCAAGACAACCAAGGAATGTGTACTTCCTCCCATATTCGAGATTCTTCCTGTGAAATCACTGCAGGCGAGGAATGGTGCCATTGAGATGCCTTACCAGACTGCCACCACGTTACCTTCCAGCCTCTGGGAGATTGTGTTCAGGCTTGTGAGGGGAGAGTTTCCAAGCACCACCCCTGGCTTGTGGCTTATTCTCACTCATGACCCGTCCGTCTCACTTGTGGCTGTACAAGGTGGACACCAGGTAGGGACAAAATATTTGGCTCAAAGCAGGTGCTCCACAAATGGCCACTGAATGAGCAAATGAAATTTAAGTGACTTGCTCAAGATTATACAGCAGTTACTGGCGCTTAGATGAATCTAATTCATCTGAACCCAGTCATTAGCTCAGCATCTTCCCTGTGATTTCCTTTGGCTCTACCTAACTCAAGGAATCAGTGAGTGAACTGAGTTTGCTCCTGGTTAATGCAGCAGCTTCCATTTTCGACTTGATCAAACCATACATTAACCCTGAGGCAAGCTCAGTTGTTGCTGAGAGACACTGACACTGCAGGTGAGCCAGGTGCACTGGCCACCCCCAGACTCCAGGTCCTGCCTGACATCACCCAGGATTTAGCTGCTGTTTTATTCTGGAATGAAGAGCCTCCACTGTAGGATGTGGGCAGCCCATCAGAGCACAAGCTAAAGGCTCAGCTCACTCCTGCTCTGACTCCTCACTAGGAAGAGAGTCCCTTCAGCGATGCCAGCGCCTGCCCTTTGGCTTTCTGGAGAAATCTCAACCCAGCTGTATGAAGGGCAGGTTCAGGACAAACCACTACAGGGCAGAAAGTGAGGGTGGGAGCAAAGAGCCTCTGGTCTCTGCACCACTACTGTGTTGTTCTTTGGCTTCGGAGAACCTGAGACTGGAACTTCGCGTGTCAGGGAACTAGCTCACCATGTGACATCAGAGAACTTGGTGACATCCCCTCTCATGACCCCAGAGGCCTCTTTTGGCCCAGCTCGTCTGGGATGGTCATCCTTTCTACCACCCTCCCTAGGAAGGGTCTGTTGGCCTGGTTCTTTATCACCAGGGTGCTTTGACTTTTTCTTTTTCTTCCAAGACAACCAAGGAATGTGTACTTCCTCCCATATTCGAGATTCTTCCTGTGAAATCACTGCAGGCGAGGAACCAGACGCTGGCCCCACCCTTCCCAGAGCTGAGGTACCTTAGCCTGGCCTACAACAAGGTGACTCTCTGCTTCTCTGTCTTTCCCCCAGGAGCACCGATGGGAGGGTGGGGTGTGAACTGCTCCTGCCTGAACGCCAATCTTCCTGTTCCCTGCAACAGCAGCACGCAGGTTCAGGAATTCTCAGGGAGGGGGTCCCAGGGTGGGGGAGTGGGGGGCATGCAGGCTGAGGCAGGAATGCATCCATTCACTCACAGATGTAACCACTCACTGTGTGCCGGGCTCTGTGCTGAGCCCTGGGGATACAGTTTTGTGAAGAAAGGTTCGGCCTCTGCCCCTGTGGAGCTTGTCACCTACAGGGAAGACTGACCCTGGACAGATAATCTCCGTCTAAGCATGCTGAGTGCTGTGAGGACATCCACAGTGTTGTGGAGTATGTGATGGGCAGGAGGTCTCACCTCACAGTTGGGACCAGGGAGGGTTCTCTAGAGCGTAGTGTTTAAGCTGAGATGGTGAGCTTAGTGAGGAAGAGTGAGGGTAGAGTGAAGTGAGAGATATTCACACCAAAGGGAACAGCAGATGTAGAGTCCATGGAACAGATTTAACAAGTGTTTACTCACCAAGTTTTATGCTAACGTATTTTTCCAACAGCTGTGTCCTACAAAACTTCCTGTAAACTCCCCTAATTGAGCCCAACTAAGGTGCTGGGAAATGCAGGCAACTTTTAAGAAACCCTGCTTACATTGCTCCTGAGGCAAGGGGTTAGTACAGCTAAACTCCCCAGGGGTTTTATCATTTTAGCCATAACATTTAGGTCTTTGATCTATTTTGAGTTAATCCTTATATATGGTGTGAGACGGGTTCAGCTTCGTTCTTTTCTATGTGGATATGGAGTTTTCTCAATACTGTTTATTGAAAAGACTGTTCTTTCCCCATTGAGTGGTCTGCTCACCCCTGTCAGAAGTCAGTGGACCATAGATGTATCAATATTATGAATCCTCCTTTTGTTCTTGAAACTGGTAATTTTCATCTTTTCTCTTTTTTTATTGATATAAAAGAGAACTTATCCATTTTTTTTTTTTAAGATTTATTTATTTATTTATTTTGGGCGGGGGTCGGGTTGGGGAGGGAGGGGAGCTGGCGGACCACTTCCATTGGTCTTTTCATTTCTCTATTTTCATCCGTCTTTGTTCTTTGGCTCCTGTGGGCCTCCCATCACGGTGGTCTCTATTGTCGCAGAGTGCCGGCTCTGGGCGCATGCGCTCCAGAGCTCCGGCTCGGTAATTGGACACATCGGTCCAGCTGCTCCACGGCACGTGGGATCTTCCCAGGCCAGGGATCGAACCAGCGCCCCTTGCACTGCAAGGCGGTGTCCTTACCCACTGGACCACCAGGGGAAGCCCGAACTTATCCATTTTGTTGACTTAAAAAAATAACTAAGCTAGCTAGCTACTGCATTCTTTGGATTTCTGTATTGTCTGTTTACTAATTCATTGATTTTTGCTCCTAACTTTATTTCTGTCCTACTCATTATGAGTTTAATTGACTCTTCTTTTTCTGGATTCCTAAGTAGTATAATTTTAGATCATTGATTCAGACCTTTCTTCTTTGCAATATAACCATGTACAACTATAAATATCTTCTTTAAGCACTGTTGGAGCTGCAGCCTATAAATTTTGTGTTTTCATTCAATTAAAATATTTTTTATTTTTTTGTGATTTCTTCCTTGAGATATGGGTTGTTTAGAGGTGAGTTGTTTAACTTTGAGGTGTTTAACTTAGGTATATAGGCATCTTCCAGATAACTTACATTTGTTGAGTTCAATTTTAATTCTGTTGTGTTCAGATAACATAATCAGTAAGATTTCATCCTCCTGAAATTTTTTAAAAACTTATTTTATGGTCCACCCTATATTCTAGGTTGGTAAATGTTCAGTGTGCACTTAGGTAAAAGTTTATATTCTGCAGTTTGAGGGGATTAAGTTATGGTGATTGCTACAATGGTAAAGTTGAGTAGTTACAGAGACTGAAGCCTGCAAAACCTAAAACATGTATTATCTGGTCTTTGACAGAATAGGTTTGCTGACCTCTGGTCTAGCTGATCAGATGTCAAGAGCCCTTCAGGGCCTACTCTGAGTCTCTTTCCTTTTCTCTGTGTTTTCTCTCTGTCTTCACATCCCCATTGCCCATAACCGTCGCCTCACAGACTTGTAACTCAGTACCCCAGACTACTGCCTATTTGAATTTCTACTTGGAGGTCTAAAAGGCACCTCCAAAGTACATATATCCCAAGTGAATTAATGACCTTACTGATTCAAATTTGAAAGTTCTTCCACTGTTGTTCTTTTTTTTTTAGGCTTGTGTCTTGCATCACTTCTTATTGACTCATCTGCTGTTTGTCTCTCTAGGAAAGAGGAGCGCACGCTGGTGGTAGGGGCAGGGGGCACAGTCAGAGGACAGCCCCCCACCCCTGTTCCATAGTTCTTTGTCTTTGTCAGTCATTGAGTTACTTGAGCTATTGGCTGCATTCAGGTTCTTGAGCCAAACTTAGTTGTCATCTTTGATACTTCTCTCTCCTGTACCTCCGTCCAGCCCACCCTGTATCTAATCCATTTCCAAGTCTTATCAAATTTAGGTCTTCGTATTTCTTTTTTTCAATGGAAGTATAGTTGATTTACAATATTGTATTAGTTTTTAGGTATACATCATAGTGATATCATACAGTATTTGTCTTTTTCTGACTTATATGCTAAGCATAATATTTTCTAGGTTCATCCATGTTGTTGCAAATGGCATTATTTCATTTTCTTTATGGCCAAGTAATACCACCATTTGCATTCTCACCAACAGTGTACAATACAAGGGTTCCCTTTTCTCCATATCTTCTCAAACATTTGTCATTGGTAGACTTTTTGATGATAGCCATTCTGACAATGCAAGGTGATATCCCACTGTGGTTTTGATTTTCATTTCTCTAATAACTAGTGGTGTTGAGCATATTTTGTGTGACTGTTGGCCATGTCTGTCTATTCAAATATTCTCCCCTTTAAGTGGATTATTTGGTTTTATTCTTGATAAAGTTGAGTAGTTACAGAGACTGAAGCCTGCAAAACCTAAAACATGTATTATCTGGTCTTTGACAGAATAGGTTTGCTGACCTCTGGTCTAGCTGATCAGATGTCAAGAGCCCTTCAGGGCCTACTCTGAGTCTCTTTCCTTTTCTCTGTGTTTTCTCTCTGTCTTCACATCCCCATTGCCCATAACCGTCGCCTCACAGACTTGTAACTCAGTACCCCAGACTACTGCCTATTTGAATTTCTACTTGGAGGTCTAAAAGGCACCTCCAAAGTACATATATCCCAAGTGAATTAATGACCTTACTGATTCAAATTTGAAAGTTCTTCCACTGTTGTTCTTTTTTTTTTAGGCTTGTGTCTTGCATCACTTCTTATTGACTCATCTGCTGTTTGTCTCTCTAGGAAAGAGGAGCGCACGCTGGTGGTAGGGGCAGGGGGCACAGTCAGAGGACAGCCCCCCACCCCTGTTCCATAGTTCTTTGTCTTTGTCAGTCATTGAGTTACTTGAGCTATTGGCTGCATTCAGGTTCTTGAGCCAAACTTAGTTGTCATCTTTGATACTTCTCTCTCCTGTACCTCCGTCCAGCCCACCCTGTATCTAATCCATTTCCAAGTCTTATCAAATTTAGGTCTTCGTATTTCTTTTTTTCAATGGAAGTATAGTTGATTTACAATATTGTATTAGTTTTTAGGTATACATCATAGTGATATCATACAGTATTTGTCTTTTTCTGACTTATATGCTAAGCATAATATTTTCTAGGTTCATCCATGTTGTTGCAAATGGCATTATTTCATTTTCTTTATGGCCAAGTAATACCACCATTTGCATTCTCACCAACAGTGTACAATACAAGGGTTCCCTTTTCTCCATATCTTCTCAAACATTTGTCATTGGTAGACTTTTTGATGATAGCCATTCTGACAATGCAAGGTGATATCCCACTGTGGTTTTGATTTTCATTTCTCTAATAACTAGTGGTGTTGAGCATATTTTGTGTGACTGTTGGCCATTTGTATGTCTTTGGGAAAATGTCTATTCAAATATTCTCCCCACTTTTTAAGTGGATTATTTGGTTTTATTCTTGATAATGAGCTGTATGAGCTTTGTATGTTTTAGATATTAATCCCTTGTCAGTTGCATCATTTACAAATATTTTCTCCCATTCCACAAATCGCCTTTTTGTTTTGTCAGTGGTTTCCTTTGCAGAATCTTTTAAATTTAATTAAGTCTCATCTGTTTATTTTTGTTCTTATTTCTTTTGCCTTAGAAATGTGATACAAAAAAATATTGCTATAATTTATGTCAAAGAATGTGTTCTGCCTGTCTCCTTCTTCTGGGACTTTTATGATTTCAGATCTTACGTTTAGACTTGAAAGTCCCACTGGACTTCCAGAGTACTTTGGATTTTGTGCAACTGGTTGATAGATGGTTGAGTGAGGAGAAGATCCTGAAGGAGGATTGAATGGGCTGTGCCTGGAAATGGCATTTGTCACTTCCAAGCAGGTGGCATTTGCTAGAACTGAGTCTTATGCCCACATCCAGCTGAGTATGAGACAATAAAAAACAGTCTAGCCGTGTGCCCAAAAAGTAGAGGGAATGGTTTTGGTTAGTACCGAGGTTTCTTTGACATGCGTTGCATCCCCCACTGCATTCATTGATGGCCTCCTGCCCTCCTTCTCTTACCTCTGACTGGATCAGATCCCCCCGGGTACCTCTCTTCTGGGGCACTGATCGCTGTTGGGAATTTATGCTCCTCTGTGTTACTACGTCTTCAGTGCTGATTCCCCACCCAGTACTGCTCCTCCAGGATGGGAACTATACCTCTTTCATTCATTCCCAGCCCAGAGCTTAGTACAAATAGTCATTCAGTAAATATTTCTGGACAGAAGGAACCAAAGTGAAAGACAATGAATGGGTAATTGCTCCATGGGCATCTGGCGCTGCCCAGTGAGGCTCTAGAGGAAGTCAGACTGTGGTACCACCTGCTGCCAGCACTTGGTGCTCCTGTGGGTCCCAGATCGGACTCATCACCTTCCAGCGTGTCCAGGGGTTGTCCCCAGGTGTTTTTCTGCCCTTCAGAAGCTGGCCTCATGGGGTAGAGTGGCCTCCAGGCCCCAGACAGCCATGGGTCTCCTTCACCCAACTGGCTGTGCTCATCACTTAGATGCCTGTGTCCCCATGACCTCCTGTCCCCTCACCCTCCCAAGAGCAGTGCCCAGGCAGGCTACAGTGACAGAGGCTGCTGTTGACGAACTGACGTATCTCTAGAGGTCGCACTGAAGAAGGTGAAGTCTCAAATCGTATCCTGAAGTCAAAGTCGGTGTCTAGCCCAATTTCCAGGTTCCTTGTGAGACAGGTGCTATATGTATTTGTTCTTCCTATTTTGTCACCAGCCTCCTCTGTACTTGGCATAAGCTCTGTATCCAGTGTGGAGAAGGGGCAAGGTGCTCACATTTCAAACGTGAAACAGTGATGGTGGGCTATAGGCCAGGAGGGGCGCAGTACTGTGGCTGTGAACAGCTGAACCTGCGGAGCTGAGACGCTCCCAGCTGGCGGTCCTGCCCCCAGCAGCCTCACGCCCCCAGCCCCACCCCGCCCCAGACCTCGCAGGCAGGCAGGCAGCCCTGCACTGTGGAGACTGGAGACACTTGGGCAGAGGTGTGGGGGCGGTGTCAATCTGATGCTCTCCTGCATTCCTTACAGATTGCACAGGACTATGCCATCCTCCCAGTAGCTCTCTTCCCACCTCTCTGTGAGCTAATATTTCATAACAACCCTCTGGTGGCCCGTACGCGAGGTATGGTACCCACAAACCTGCCCCCTGAACCCGGTCCCCAAGAAGCAGTGTGGACATCCCCGTCCCTACCTCATTGCCGAGCCCTGCTCTGCTTGGCGTTGTTGGTGGACAAGCTTCCTAGTGCACCGGGGGCTGTAGAAAACAACAGCCACTGCTGAGCCCAGGCTCTGCACTGACTCCTCCTGACAGCAGCCCCGCGAAGCTGGCGTGATCCTCCTTAGGCACAGTTGGTGAACTGAGGATCAGACAGAGTTGCAGTCTACCCAAGGTCACACAGCAGAGTACAAAATTACCTAAATCCTGTGTGAGCTCTGTAACAGCACTCTGCTTTGTGGGACACCTCTGTTGGACCTCACTCCCCACTTCGCAGTTGGGGAGGCGTGTGAGGCAGAACTGATCACAGTATCTTCTTCAAACCCCCCTGCCTCATGGGGTAGAGTCCAGGCCCCAGACAGCCTTTCTCCTTCACCCAACTGGCTGTGCTCATCACTTAGATGCCTGTGTCCCCATGACCTCCTGTCCCCTCACCCTCCCAAGAGCAGTGCCCAGGCAGGCTACAGTGACAGAGGCTGCTGTTGACGAACTGACGTATCTCTAGAGGTCGCACTGAAGAAGGTGAAGTCTCAAATCGTATCCTGAAGTCAAAGTCGGTGTCTAGCCCAATTTCCAGGTTCCTTGTGAGACAGGTGCTATATGTATTTGTTCTTCCTATTTTGTCACCAGCCTCCTCTGTACTTGGCATAAGCTCTGTATCCAGTGTGGAGAAGGGGCAAGGTGCTCACATTTCAAACGTGAAACAGTGATGGTGGGCTATAGGCCAGGAGGGGCGCAGTACTGTGGCTGTGAACAGCTGAACCTGCGGAGCTGAGACGCTCCCAGCTGGCGGTCCTGCCCCCAGCAGCCTCACGCCCCCAGCCCCACCCCGCCCCAGACCTCGCAGGCAGGCAGGCAGCCCTGCACTGTGGAGACTGGAGACACTTGGGCAGAGGTGTGGGACGGTGTCAATCTGATGCTCTCCTGCATTCCTTACAGATTGCAAAGGAAGATGCCATCCTACCAGTAGCTCTCTTCCCATCTCTCTGTGAGCTAATATTTCATAACAACCCTCTGGTGGCCCGTACGCGAGGTATGGTACCCACAAACCTGCCCCCTGAACCCGGTCCCCAAGAAGCAGTGTGGACATCCCCGTCCCTACCTCATTGCCGAGCCCTGCTCTGCTTGGCGTTGTTGGTGGACAAGCTTCCTAGTGCACCGGGGGCTGTAGAAAACAACAGCCACTGCTGAGCCCAGGCTCTGCACTGACTCCTCCTGACAGCAGCCCCGCGAAGCTGGCGTGATCCTCCTTAGGCACAGTTGGTGAACTGAGGATCAGACAGAGTTGCAGTCTACCCAAGGTCACACAGCAGAGTACAAAATTACCTAAATCCTGTGTGAGCTCTGTAACAGCACTCTGCTTTGTGGGACACCTCTGTTGTGACCTCACTCCCCACTTCGCAGTTGGGGAGGCGTGTGAGGCAGAACTGATCACAGTATCTTCTGTGTCGGGAGTGGAACCCACTATCCCAAGATGCAGCAACGGGAGGCAGTTTAGAATCCTGGGCCCTGGAGTAGGGCATTCTCATCTCTGCTCTACTCTGTCTTCATTGGCTTGGGCAAGTTCCTTAACCTCTCTGTGCCTCTGTTTCCTCACCTATCAAATAGGCATAGTATAGATACCTCCCTCCTAGGGCTGGTGTGAGAATCGAGTAAGGTTATACATGTACGTGAACAGTGCCTGCTGCATAGAAGCCCCCAGTAAATGTGAGCTAACAGTAATCTTATTTTCCCACCATGGCTCCAGGGGTCCCTCCACTGCTAAAAAGCTTCCTCCAGGAGCGGCTGGGAATCCACTTAATTCGGAGGAAGATAGTCAAGGCTAAGCATCATATTTTGATGCCTCAGAAGGACTCTCGGAAGGTAAGGCTTCATAGACAGGACCTTCCAGCCCGGGGGAGTGGAGCCGTTTTTAATGGTGCAGACCAGCCTGGCAGCAGGGCCACTCCTGCCCACAGTGCCTGGGCTCCCTCCGTTAGGTTTGTAGTAGCATTTTGTCCTGTCCTTCCCTCGCTCTCTCACATAAAGATATACCCAGGATAGATAAGACAGAGACCCCCAAAACAGAGTAGGGAGGAGTCTGGGAGGACATTGGGCCTGACCTCCTTATTGTACAGAGAAACTGAGGTCCAGAAAAGATGCTGTGGAGAAGTTGGGGGAAATCAATCAGAAGACCCACAGGTAAGCCTGGCACCCTCAATTCTCATAGCCGCCTAAACTTGGGCAAGCTTTCCTCTCTGAACATCAGCTTCTCAACTCTAAAACCTCTCAGAGTTGCTGAGAGGATTGGAGGAAGAGGGAGATCCAGAAATACATTGTCAGCTCCCCAGACTCCTACCAGAACACGTTACAGTCACCTGTGATAGTCAGGAATGGCTGTGCCAGGCCTAGAATGCACATCTCCGCCCGACTCTTAGGAAGCGCTTCCTGGTGCTGAGAACGGTCTGCTCCTCAGCGCCTTTGGACACCTGGGACTCCCCCATTTATCTTCTGATCACAGTATCTTCTGTGTGGGAGTGGAACCCACTATCCCAAGATGCAGCAACGGGGGCAGTTTAGAATCCTGGGCCCTGGAGTAGGGCATTCTCATCTCTGCTCTACTCTGTCTTCATTGGCTTGGGCAAGTTCCTTAACCTCTCTGTGCCTCTGTTTCCTCACCTATCAAATAGGCATAGTATAGATACCTCCCTCCTAGGGCTGGTGTGAGAATCGAGTAAGGTTATACATGTACGTGAACAGTGCCTGCTGCATAGAAGCCCCCAGTAAATGTGAGCTAACAGTAATCTTATTTTCCCACCATGGCTCCAGGGGTCCCTCCACTGCTAAAAAGCTTCCTCCAGGAGCGGCTGGGAATCCACTTAATTCGGAGGAAGATAGTCAAGGCTAAGCATCATATTTTGATGCCTCAGAAGGACTCTCGGAAGGTAAGGCTTCATAGACAGGACCTTCCAGCCCGGGGGAGTGGAGCCGTTTTTAATGGTGCAGACCAGCCTGGCAGCAGGGCCACTCCTGCCCACAGTGCCTGGGCTCCCTCCGTTAGGTTTGTAGTAGCATTTTGTCCTGTCCTTCCCTCGCTCTCTCACATAAAGATATACCCAGGATAGATAAGACAGAGACCCCCAAAACAGAGTAGGGAGGAGTCTGGGAGGACATTGGGCCTGACCTCCTTATTGTACAGAGAAACTGAGGTCCAGAAAAGATGCTGTGGAGAAGTTGGGGGAAATCAATCAGAAGACCCACAGGTAAGCCTGGCACCCTCAATTCTCATAGCCGCCTAAACTTGGGCAAGCTTTCCTCTCTGAACATCAGCTTCTCAACTCTAAAACCTCTCAGAGTTGCTGAGAGGATTGGAGGAAGAGGGAGATCCAGAAATACATTGTCAGCTCCCCAGACTCCTACCAGAACACGTTACAGTCACCTGTGATAGTCAGGAATGGCTGTGCCAGGCCTAGAATGCACATCTCCGCCCGACTCTTAGGAAGCGCTTCCTGGTGCTGAGAACGGTCTGCTCCCTCAGCGCCTCCCCCAGCCACAGTGGTCTCAGACTTACCTTCTGGAATGCCATAAAGTAAGACAGGTCCCTCTTTCATCCTAAGGATTTCAGAAATTTCTGTGAAATGCTCCTCCCTCCTGAACTTTGTCTTCCTATAGCCAAAAGCTGGACTGTGCGTTGGTGATCCCCAAAGTTAAAGACAGATATTGCCTAGGCCCCTTCCTCTGCAGCCTACCTGGGTACAGCCAAGCTTTTGTCTTGAGCCCTCAGGGGACAAGAACAGCCTTTAATACCCAGACTAGAAATTCAGAGGGTTTCCATCATCTTTGCCCCTGTCTGCTGCCTCCCCTAAGGGTCCCATTGCCTCCCTTGCCGTCAGGCAGCTGAGGGGTATGTAGAATGAGAGCGAGCCAGATGCTACATATGCCATCCTCTCTCCCGTGTACAGAGCACCCGTGCTGAGAACCTGCACACGCGCTACCCTGTAATCCTCACCACAAACAAGGAAGCAGGCACAGAGAGGTGAAATAGCTTACTTGTTCAAAGGGAGTGTTGGGGGCCAGGGCACCACTGCAGTTCTGACTAATCGAGGATAAATGCAAATTCCAGTGGTCAGGTGAGAAGCAAATCAGTGCTTTGTAAGTCTAGGCAGATGCTGCCTAACCTTGAGCACAGGCTAGGCCAGAGAGTGTGGGGTTGGCTGCCTTCCCGGTGTGCTCCAGAGAGGTGCTGGAGGCACGGCCTCTTACTTGGTTACACAGACCAAGGTTGCTGGCGCTCCCTTGTACTAGGCTTGGATAGGACAGGGAGGAAAGGGAGAACCTGCCAGAGCAGGCCTGGACCCACCCAGTGTGGAACCAGAAAGCTCTGTGAGGCCTCTGTGTGAGAACACAGATGGAAGTTAAAACTGCCTGCCCTGGATGCTCAACAGTCCATCCCACTGGGGACACAGGCCCAGTGAGTCTGCACTTCTGGCCAATCAGGTTATCCAGTCTTTGCTCAGGAAAGCGGTGGTGGGATGGAGAAAGAGCGTCCCCAGCCCTCCTCCAGCACAGCCCTGTGAGAGGGCGGAAAATAGGCGCCCCCTTCTCCAGCAGCCGACAAATGATGGCACCTGCTTTGGACCCTGTGGCAGGGCTTCTGAAGAGACTCTGGGTCCCTTAGGCTTCAAGTCTAAACACTAAGATTTTACATATTTGAAGAAGGAAATACTTCCTGAAAAAGGATCGTATTTTATAAAACAGGCTTCCTTCCCACTCCCTGGGCTTCCCTGGTGGCTCAGACAGTAAAGAGTCTGCCCACAATGCAGGAGACCTGGCTTTGATCCCTGGGTCGGGAAGATCCCCTGGAGAAGGGAAAGGCTACCCACTCTAGTGTCCCTGCCTGAAAATCCCATGGCTCGTCCATAGGTTGCAAAGAGTTGGACACGACTGAGTGACTTTCCCTTTGGCTTTTTCCCCGCTCCTGGGTTTGTCAGGCCCACTGAGCACACCATCTGTCTCACGTAGGAGAACTCTGCAGGATAGGCAGGCTGGGACTTCTCCCATTTAGTGAGCTCAGAAGGTCGACTGCTTGAGGTCGTTCTACTGCCCTGTCAAAGTAAAGATGCAAACGGACCAGAGACTTGACAAAGAATAAGCAATCCACTAACTAGGGAGGGGAAGCAGAAAGAAGCCCAGCTCTGGGAAGCTGGGCACATGACTCTCCTGGCAGGTGAGGCAGAGGAAGGGTGAGGGGAGGTGATAGACTTTTGCTAATTAAGGAAGCTGAGCACTTTAATGGGAAAGAAATTATTTCCTTGCGTCTAAACCCTGAGAGACATTTACATGTGCCTTATGGGTCTTATATAAGGTGCGGGGACTTCAGCACCCTGATAGGGACCTGGTGCTGTTGCCTCCCAGAAAATGAGAGACCATCTCCCCAGACCCTTCTAGAAGCCCCTGAGTCAAGGGCACTGTGGGAAACCTTGACCAGAGGAGTGAGGCTATTGAAGGGCAGAGTGATGGAGTCAGGGATCCAGAATGAGGCCTGGAGCTTCTGCCACTGAATAATGCTGTGATCTTGGACAAGTCATTTTACCTTTTCCTTATTTATAAAATGAGAACATTTACTCACAGGCCCAGTGAGTCTGCACTTCTGGCCAATCAGGTTATCCAGTCTTTGCTCAGGAAAGCGGTGGTGGGATGGAGAAAGAGCGTCCCCAGCCCTCCTCCAGCACAGCCCTGTGAGAGGGCGGAAAATAGGCGCCCCCTTCTCCAGCAGCCGACAAATGATGGCACCTGCTTTGGACCCTGTGGCAGGGCTTCTGAAGAGACTCTGGGTCCCTTAGGCTTCAAGTCTAAACACTAAGATTTTACATATTTGAAGAAGGAAATACTTCCTGAAAAAGGATCGTATTTTATAAAACAGGCTTCCTTCCCACTCCCTGGGCTTCCCTGGTGGCTCAGACAGTAAAGAGTCTGCCCACAATGCAGGAGACCTGGCTTTGATCCCTGGGTCGGGAAGATCCCCTGGAGAAGGGAAAGGCTACCCACTCTAGTGTCCCTGCCTGAAAATCCCATGGCTCGTCCATAGGTTGCAAAGAGTTGGACACGACTGAGTGACTTTCCCTTTGGCTTTTTCCCCGCTCCTGGGTTTGTCAGGCCCACTGAGCACACCATCTGTCTCACGTAGGAGAACTCTGCAGGATAGGCAGGCTGGGACTTCTCCCATTTAGTGAGCTCAGAAGGTCGACTGCTTGAGGTCGTTCTACTGCCCTGTCAAAGTAAAGATGCAAACGGACCAGAGACTTGACAAAGAATAAGCAATCCACTAACTAGGGAGGGGAAGCAGAAAGAAGCCCAGCTCTGGGAAGCTGGGCACATGACTCTCCTGGCAGGTGAGGCAGAGGAAGGGTGAGGGGAGGTGATAGACTTTTGCTAATTAAGGAAGCTGAGCACTTTAATGGGAAAGAAATTATTTCCTTGCGTCTAAACCCTGAGAGACATTTACATGTGCCTTATGGGTCTTATATAAGGTGCGGGGACTTCAGCACCCTGATAGGGACCTGGTGCTGTTGCCTCCCAGAAAATGAGAGACCATCTCCCCAGACCCTTCTAGAAGCCCCTGAGTCAAGGGCACTGTGGGAAACCTTGACCAGAGGAGTGAGGCTATTGAAGGGCAGAGTGATGGAGTCAGGGATCCAGAATGAGGCCTGGAGCTTCTGCCACTGAATAATGCTGTGATCTTGGACAAGTCATTTTACCTTTTTCCTTATTTATAAAATGAGAACATTTACTCACTGGGTAGTTTGAGGTGTAAATAGAACAGCATGTCCTGTGTGGGGCACACTGTAGATGCCTAGCAAGTGTGATTTGTCCGCTTCTCCCACGAGACCTCCCCCAGTATTTGACCACTATGCCATCTGGGCTTAGGCTGCTGATGCCCAGGAGGAGAGACTCTGACTAGGAAGCAAACCGATTCCTCCCTTCTTCTCCCATGACAGGTGAAAAGCCAGATCCCCAAGGTGCCAAAGCAGCCTCTGATGCTGCGTCCCCCATCCTTGACAGCAGCCCAGTCTTCCTCAAAGGAGATGCTCGAGTCAGAGGCAGAGATGCCTGCCCCCCAAACCATGTCTGTGGAGCGAGAGATGCCCATCGAGGGCCTGAAGGGCCTCCACATATCCCACAAGACCTTCGTGCCACTGCCTCCCATTTGCTCCGACTCCACGGTGCTCAGTAAGGAGACGTCCTGCCAGAGCGACACTGCTGGCCGCCTCAGCCCAGACCACCTGTCAGACAAGGACACCAAGAGCACGGAGTCCATCTTCTTGACCCAGGTGCCTGAACCCCACTTGCCCCCTGGCCATGTGTTCCCACGCCCATGGGTTCCTGTCTGACCCTTAAGACAGCTGAACTGCTACATGCAACTAGAACTAAGCACTGGGCAGGCCTGGAAACCAGAGAACAGCACCCCTGGCAGGGCCTGAAAGCCCTTTCTGGGAGTTCCACATTGATCCAAGGCCACTGGCAGGGACACCCATGGCGACAAGTCCCACCCCCCTTTCTCATCACTGCAGTCCATGGCTGAACCCCTACCTGGAAATGGCTCTCCTGGTTCTTTAGGACTTAGCTTGGGCTAAGGCAGGGGTCCCTCCAGTAAGCTTCCTGGCCTTCCTATCTTCCTCCATCTTCCAGAGAGATGACTCAGAGATAAAGGAGAAAGACCAAAGACCATCATCCACAGCACCCAGAGAGGCAAAGAGGACTCAGAAGAAGCCCCCATCTGCCTCCTTCCCCAGGAAGTACCGTGGCTATGAGGAGCTGCTGACGGCCGAGCCTGACCCCACCTTCGTTGAGATGAAAGGTACGTGAGGAGAATAGCTGCAGGCTATGGGCCCTCTCCTCGGCCTGGCGCACGTCCGGGCAAAGCCACGGCTGGTGCCGAGCCTCTTTTCCAGGCCAGGGTGCAGCTTTCCATCTGATTGTCTGTCAAAGGGCCCCTGAAGGTATTTTGGTTTGGAGCCCTACTTGTCAGGACCCTGGCCTGAACCTTCACAGCTGTTCAGAGATTCTAGCCATTCTGGACCCAGCTGCTTTGGTTGGAAAAGTCTCCAAGGAGGGTTTGCTGAACAAACATCCAGACTGGTCGGATTCCCCGGGTCCTCCCCAGCTCAGTTAATCCCCAAAGCGAACATCTAAAATCCTCCCTGCTTGGTCTGAGACAAAGGAGGCAGAACCTCCCTGACCTCTTATTTCAGACTGATGTAGCTTGTGTGGGTGCTCAGCTGTGCGCTCGTGGGCAGCCGTCTCTGCAGTGTGACCCCCTGAGGTTAGTGGGTTACCTCTCCCCATGCCTGTGCTGTTTTCCCCTTAGGATCTGTGCACAGGAAACAAGTTTGCGCTGAATGATGGCACTTATGGCCCCACAGTAGGGCAGGGCAGGATGCGGGGTGTGTCTTCTTGGAGCCCCTCATCCTTTACCCAGAGCTGCTGTGAAATGGGGAATGGAGAAGTCAGGAGAGGCATCCAGGAGGTGGAGGATGTTAACTCGACCTTGTCCTTTTGCCCCAGGAATCCAGAAGAATGCACAGGCCCTGCGGCACATGCTGAAACACCCGGTCTTGTACCACTCCTGCAAGCCCAGGCTGGACACTCTCCAGAAACTCTATTTTCCCAAGGAGAAGCGCGTAAGCCTCCACGTCACTGTGTATGTGAACTGCCCTGGTGACCCCCACAGTCCAGCAGTGGCTGCACCTTGGGGCCTTCACAGAGCCCTGATTTTCCCTGGAGCCCTCTGCTCTCCCTTTCATGTCTTCGTGACTGCATGAGGAGCTGCTGACGGCCGAGCCTGACCCCACCTTCGTTGAGATGAAAGGTACGTGAGGAGAATAGCTGCAGGCTATGGGCCCTCTCCTCGGCCTGGCGCACGTCCGGGCAAAGCCACGGCTGGTGCCGAGCCTCTTTTCCAGGCCAGGGTGCAGCTTTCCATCTGATTGTCTGTCAAAGGGCCCCTGAAGGTATTTTGGTTTGGAGCCCTACTTGTCAGGACCCTGGCCTGAACCTTCACAGCTGTTCAGAGATTCTAGCCATTCTGGACCCAGCTGCTTTGGTTGGAAAAGTCTCCAAGGAGGGTTTGCTGAACAAACATCCAGACTGGTCGGATTCCCCGGGTCCTCCCCAGCTCAGTTAATCCCCAAAGCGAACATCTAAAATCCTCCCTGCTTGGTCTGAGACAAAGGAGGCAGAACCTCCCTGACCTCTTATTTCAGACTGATGTAGCTTGTGTGGGTGCTCAGCTGTGCGCTCGTGGGCAGCCGTCTCTGCAGTGTGACCCCCTGAGGTTAGTGGGTTACCTCTCCCCATGCCTGTGCTGTTTTCCCCTTAGGATCTGTGCACAGGAAACAAGTTTGCGCTGAATGATGGCACTTATGGCCCCACAGTAGGGCAGGGCAGGATGCGGGGTGTGTCTTCTTGGAGCCCCTCATCCTTTACCCAGAGCTGCTGTGAAATGGGGAATGGAGAAGTCAGGAGAGGCATCCAGGAGGTGGAGGATGTTAACTCGACCTTGTCCTTTTGCCCCAGGAATCCAGAAGAATGCACAGGCCCTGCGGCACATGCTGAAACACCCGGTCTTGTACCACTCCTGCAAGCCCAGGCTGGACACTCTCCAGAAACTCTATTTTCCCAAGGAGAAGCGCGTAAGCCTCCACGTCACTGTGTATGTGAACTGCCCTGGTGACCCCCACAGTCCAGCAGTGGCTGCACCTTGGGGCCTTCACAGAGCCCTGATTTTCCCTGGAGCCCTCTGCTCTCCCTTTCATGTCTTCGTGACTGCATGAGGAGGTGAGGCCACGGAAGTCTGAGCCTAAGCCCGGGATAACACTCTGCTCTCTCACCTCCCATCAGACCCAGAGGACCCCTGTTCCACCCCCACGGAAGACTCGAGCCCAGCTGCTGGATGACATCCTCATTCGCATGCGGGACCCCCGGAACATTACAGAGGCGCCACTAGGTATGGCCCCGGCCCCCAGTCCTCACTGGCCAGGCTCTGAGTAGGTGTACTTACCTACTGGTATAGGGCAGAGGGCTCAGGTCAGAGCAGGGCCTTTGGGGCATCTGCCCCAGACCTTCCTGTGTGCAGATGGAGGAACTGAGGCCTGAGTGAGGCAGAGAGTTGCCTGAAGTCAGCACTTGAGACACAATCAGAAGGCAATACCTCTGGCCTTCTAGTGCCAAAGCTGGAGACTTTTCAGGTCCTCAGCATCCTCTTTCCACCCAATCCCCCTTTCTAGGGGGCTCTAGACCCAGTCCCGGCTGCTCTGGGATAGGTGGACCCCAGGCGACCTTTGTGTGCCTCCTGGCTCTTCTACCCACAGGAGCTGTCCTGCGCCAGCAAACACAGCAGCGGCTGGTGAACCGGAAGCAGTACCTGGAGGCTAAAAAGCTGCTGAAGGAGTTCCAGGCACGCTACCACCGACTAGTGCGCTGCCCGCTGCGGTCGGTGTTTAGGGCCACAGCGCAACCCCAGGCCCGCCCGGCACTGAACACAAGCCAGCCCAAGCTGGGCCACTTCCTCGAGCTCATGGATGAGTTCTACCAGGAGCCCACAGCCAGTGCCTTCAAAGGCTAGGGCTGTGCATGGGGCCACGGGTGCCACCGGCTTGTGCCCACACCCGTCACAAGGGCTGCACGCCCGTGACCACTCCTTGGGATGGGTGCGGGCCTTTGAGCTCTTCTTAGCTTCACTCGCTGACCAGAGTGGGGACCTGGTCAGGACCCCCTCCCTCCAGGCCAGGCAGGAATCGGCACCTGGACCAACAGCAATAAAGAGTGTGTGCATACAGCAAGGACGCGTTTGTTCCTTCCTGGAGCCTGGGCCAGGTTGTTGCATTGTGGCAAAGAAACCCCAGCCAATGTACATCCAGAGTGTCTCCCAGGAAACCTGCCTGAGTCACATGGAGTGACAACACGGTAATCCCACAGAGCTGGGACAAGCACTAGGACAGAAAAGAGGGCCGATGAAACAGAGAAGCAGCGCAGAGTGTTAAGGTTTAGAGACGTTAACTTGCCCACAGCCGGGGTGTGTGATGTGTTGCAAAACTGCAGCCTGGCGGGGGGTGTAAACAAGAGGACTGGCAACTTCCATAGATGACCATGACCAGCGCTGGGAAAAGTTGAGAGGAGGGCTTACATGGAGTTTCCCCAGGTGTCTTAATCGGGACATAAGCCAAAAGGTCTCATGCAAATACAGTGGGACATGGCTCTAAAACAGACCCTGGACCATGTAAAGTCAGCCTGGACTCAGGGTAAGTCAAGTCAGTTCTCGTCACTGCAGCCTATGGGCGGCCCCGATCTTGTAAGTGCACAGTCGTCAGCACCTACCGCAGAGGAGGATCAGGAGGAGGCCCCTGGGGCTATATTCTGGAGATGTGCACTTGCGGATGGATGCTGATGTTAGGAATACACCCCAACAATCACACTGTAGACCTCACTAGGCTCAAGTCAGGTAATCTGGAATCCTCCCTTCAGTCAGAAACACTATCAGGCTGTAAGCTCCCAGGCCTGAAAGGCTTCTGGGAAAATGCTGTCCCAGCTTCAAGGCAGGAAACCTCTTGCTGTCTCCCCAGCAGATCACTCAGCTAGTACTTGCACATCTGGTGACAGGAGCTCATTCCCTCTGAAGGCTGTCTCTTCCTTTGTTGGGAGAACTCTTGAATGGCTCAAGCCATTGGGCTAAACATCTGTCTGTCTCTCAGTAGTCCTAACTCTGCTTTTTGGCCCAGAGCATATGTGCTCTCTGCCTAGCCAGGCTGGCCCTTTACCAGTATGAGACTATCTGAAGAGGCTAAACTTACCAAAGTCAGATGCTCTTAACTTTCTTGGCTTATTCCACATGGATGCCATTTGAATAAATTCTCCCAGCATTTTGAATGCTGAAGCAACAAGGCATTCAAATATGGAGCATCTCTCAGAGCAGAAATGGCCCCAAAGCTCATCCACACAGTCTATGCTCAGCTCAGATTTGCCTGAGCTCGCTCTGCAGAGAGAAGAATCTTTGCCTAGAAACAGAACATTTATGAGTTTGCTTTACTGTATTCTCAACCTGGGCCTCTGCTCAGCCTGGCAAACCTACATTAAAGAGTGCACTGTGGGACTGTTTAAAAAACATATTATCCCATTTGATCCTTTGTTAGCAGAAGCATTCCTGACAGGGAATGCCCTGTTCCAAGTCCTCTGTCTCTGTCAGAACGCTTTTTATGATGAGCTGGAGAGGTGGCCAGCAGTGGTACTGCCAAGGACCTAGATTCTTCTCCACTCTGCTGCAGATAGCAGGTTGAATAAAACCAAAATCCTGGGGGCAATGGTTCGATCCCTGGCCCGGGAGGATCCCCTGTGCCGAGGAGCAGCTGGACAGGTGTGCCCAATTACAAGCCAGCGCTCTGGAGCACATACGCCCAGAGCCAGTGCTCTGCAACGAGAGACCACTGCAATGGGAGGCCCACACAGGCCAAATAAAGATGGATGAAAAATAAAACATCAATTAAAAGGCCAACATTTAAACAAAATCAAAAAATCCAAACCATCTTCTGCTTCTGGTTGGGAGGGTATAAGGCCTTAAGGACAACTGTTCTACAAATAATAAATAAATAAACAGTAAATAAATAGTATATCAGTCACATAGAGTCAACAAAATCCATTAGTTGGCATTTAAGAGAACCATTTTTCCCTTACATAGCTATCCATTCTCATTAGGACTTTTAAGGTTCTGCTGGAGGTGAAGGGCTTGGCCACTGAGGGAAAGCCCCTGCCCCCACTGGTGGCACAGCCTGGAGAAAGGGCACGGCCACCACGGGACAATCTGCCACCATCTGAGCCAGGGCCCCAAAGCTGCTCTTGAGCGCTCACGGCTTGATCTTCGAGGACTGCACTCCCTATGTTTACCCTTGATTACATAAGAGGAAGGAAGAACAAGTCTGGCCTTGCCTTGGCTTTCTAGAAAAGGTAGAAAGGGAGGCGCCCAGTTTGAGGTTGCTGCCCACAACTACTGAGACATTAAGGAAGGATTTACTCACAAAGCAAAGTGTGTAAATTTGTTTCTTAGGAAAAAAAAAACACTGACAATACATAGAACAATGTGCACATTCAGTCTTGGCACTTTTCCTTCATCCAATAAAACCAATTTCTAAGCTGATGGCTTCTGTATATATCTTACTGTGGATGACATGTGTCAAGATGCATTTCTGGATCATCTTTGGAGGAAAATATTCAGCAGCCTCTTTTCCTGGAATCCCATTCCCACCCCTTCAAAAAAAGAAAAAGAAAAAAGCTGATCTCTTTTCTCATTGAGTCACAAGAATGTATAAGCAGTTGTGCGTTGTGTGGTGTACTTAGTCACTTCAGCCATGTCCGACTTGGTGTGACCCTATGGACCACAGCCGCCAGGCTCCCCTTTCCATGGGATTCTCCAGACAATACTGGAGTGGGGCTGCCATGTCCTCCAGGGGATCCTCCTTACCCAGGGATCGAATCCACATCTACTACATCTCCTGCATTGGCAGGCAGGTTCTTTACTACTAGCACCGCCTGGGAAATTCCTAAGTGCGCATATTCACTTCTAAAAGCCAAGCCACATGATCAATCTGTGCGTGGCTGAGGAAGAGGCTGGCTGGAAAAAATTAAGTCCCTATGGAGCTCTCAATTTTCAAAGAAAAATGAAGGGCTGGCTGGGTTCTAATCCTTAGTAGTTAAAAATGACAGGTTGTTCAATCAAAATGTAACACTTCCCAAGATTTCACATTCACATTACTCTATGGGGGGTTTCCCTACCTGGAGGCGTATCCAAGAGATACGGGTACATTTTAATTCTAACTGAAAAAAGCAGGAAGAAAAAACTGTTTAAATAATCATTTGGGTGTCCCCTTCATTAGCAACTTTTGTATGCATGTCTGTGTAACTTATGAGGACTTTTCATTCAGACCCTAGACAACTAAGTACAAAATACGCCACAGGGCACTGAACCTCAAGTCCCTCAAAGAGAGGAAGGGCATTGGGTGGGACAGTTTGACCAGTAATTTCCATGCCCATTCCAGCTATGTAACATTTTATGATTATGATCCAGCCTTCATCCTTCTTCCCCTTCTCACCTGCTGACCTTCCATATCAATGGAAAGTCACACAGGAAAAAGGAAAGGAATCTCAAGTTACTGCCAGCTCCGGTGAGAGGTCTGGTTGGGGAAGAGGTTAGTAGGTTGTTAAGCTGAGATGCGGGCCTCCTCTGACCGCGTCTGTGATCCACAACCTTCCTCAATTCTTGGGGCTATTAATGCTAAAAGCACCTCCTAGAGAGATGCTGTTGTCCTATAATCACTGGAGGAGAAAAATCATTCTCTGGTAAAATTAAGAAACTGAAAGCAGTACTGGAATCAAATTCACAAATACTGATGGTGGTACCACCTAAAATGTCCAGAGGCGCTAGACAGTACCTGGAATGGGCCATCCAAGATCGTCATCATAACCTTTCATGGAACCATTAATGAACCCTCCAGCCACACATACATCCAAATACATTTCAGTAGATACTGAGTTCAAGAGCACAGTCCTTTCCTTCTTTATACCCATGACCCAGCACAGAGCTGGCACAAGTTTGAAACTCAGGAAAACAGCTGTCAAGTGGAACAAAAAGGATGCACAGCACAGCCTTCGGTCACCAGCTTCACCAATCAAGCACAGTGGCAGCTTCCGTCTTAGTTCCTAATCACATAGCAATTAATTAAGCAGTTTTAATCTCTTAAGGGCATTTTTCTTTAAGAGAAAATGAACCAAAAACCCCACAGATTCATCACCAGTGCTTCCTCCAGGCAAAAATTTAAAGATTCAATTTTTAAAAATAAACGAAGTCATTTACACAAGGTTTTCCTGGGAAGCTTCAGCCAAGAAGAATCAACCTTCTAAAAAGAGGCAATTATGTGAAAGGGGCCAGAATACATAATCCCCAGACTTGACATCAACCCAACAGACACAGCTGACTTCTTCCAGCAGGCAGAATCAACGGATAATGAGCATGTTCCCCAAGAATCTTTCCCACTCGTTAAAAAAGGGCTGTGGAGCCCCATTCTCAGGGCATCAGTGTTTCTTGGATTTCCCGTTAGAATGACCTCCATCCTCCATTCATCCTCCAACCCCTCACACCTTCCCCTTTAATAAGAAAACACACAATGCACATACACCAGGAATAGAGTGGACAGAACACGGGCAATTTCTATGTGAATCAGATTCCAATGGTTTGTGAGAAATGTTTGTTTTGTGAGATAAGGTATCTTTTGCCCTAGCTCACAAACCCTCCCCATCATTCAGCTTTCCTTCTGTGTCTTCTCTAAAGAATTCATGTCAACAACTCCATTTGTGACCAACTTCACAATCAAGCAACAGGAGAGGGGAATTTTTTTCAGAAGTATTCAGGTTGTAGTTGTTAAGTATGGGAAGCATCTTAAAAATGCACATAGTATCTTAGTGTTTTACTCACCTCCAAAGTCAAGAAGATTAAAGAGTAAGCCTCCCTCCTTAACCTAAACTGCTTTGCCTGTATTTGAAGGACTGCTGCTCAGCTTCCAGTTTGGAAACCACTGTCCATACCCTTCAAGACCCACAGGAGGGGGTCACTGAGCTGGATCCAGCTCTTGGAATATTCACATAACAAATTTTCACTCTGCATCTGATGGTCAAACTTGTTGCTACTGCTAAGCAATTTCTTACAATGAAAGTATTACTTTGGGGAAATATTTAAAATATATATCTTTTCTATTAAAAATATTCATCTTTTTTCCAAAAACAAGTATCAGCTCCAACTGAAATGTGTTTTTAAAATTACTGGAGATATAGAAAAAGGTGACAAGTGCAAAAATAAGTGTCTTTGCTACTACCAATGGGACTAGCCTTCCAATAACGTTTACTAAGATCGAAAAGGAACACCATGAAATGGCAGTAACTGACATCTCTGAGGGCATTAGTAAGTTGCCCTCCCTGCCCTCTAAGACCATGGCCAGCTCTTCTAGCTGGGCACCAGTATGCACTCCAGCAGCCTTTGAAGGGCATACGTTGCTGGGAGGACCTAAAACTCAAGTGCTGAATATGAACTAATGAGATCGGTGTCTGTTTTTTACACACACATCTGCACGGTTGCACGTACAGATACGCAGAACACATTCAGGCGAGCGACACTCCCCACCGATGTGGTCACTGAGGGGCTCTCACATGTCTCAGTGACTACCCAGGTGCTTCAGACAGCCCTGGAACCCCTCTTTGGGAACTGCCCAAGGAAATGGCTCTGACTGCTTTACAGCTGCACCTTGTTTCTAACTCCAAATCCTCTTGACAACCCACCTTCTCCTCAGTCTTCCAATAGCTTCTGACTAGTTTCAAATTAAAATTTTCCTTCCTGTTACCCAAAGATTAAAGATTTGACAAGGGAGGCAAATCTCCTGAGAAGAATCAAAAGTAGGTGATAGAGGAAATCCTTTGTGATCTGGGTAAGTAAATCACTGCTCTGGATCTTAGCTTCCACCTTAGTTAAGAGGAAGCTGGAAGAGACGGCCATTCACGCCCTTCCCAGTTCAAACATTAGATGTCTAGACGCCTTTGGACTGAGGACAGTTCTCATCAGTGTTTTCACCAGTGGCAACAGCATTGAAAAATCTACGCAGCATCCAGCTGAGGCCACCTGAAGCGGGCAAGACACTGGGATATATGAGCTCTGAAAGGTCTGTTAAAATGTCTGTCACATGACTGTATGCTAACATCTCATACATGCACGGGGAATGCCAGCCCACCTGAGATTCCCTAAAATCCAAACTTAATCCCTATTCTCAATGAGCCCAGATGGGCAGAAGCACCAAGCATCACCAGAGATGCAAAAGACACATGGTGTCAGCTGCTAAGGAAAATAAACCCCAAAGGTCCATGGGACTGAACTGACCAGCTGCATCCAGCTAGACACCATGTTTCCACAGGAGGGAGTTTCAGTACGATTCTTGCCTGACTTCTGGGCAAATTTTTTGAATTTCAGATCAACACTGCAGAAGAATCCTGTCCGAACAGGCAGTAATAATAAAGTGAACCCCAGGAAAAATGAAATGGCAGTAACTGACATCTCTGAGGGCATTAGTAAGTTGCCCTCCCTGCCCTCTAAGACCATGGCCAGCTCTTCTAGCTGGGCACCAGTATGCACTCCAGCAGCCTTTGAAGGGCATACGTTGCTGGGAGGACCTAAAACTCAAGTGCTGAATATGAACTAATGAGATCGGTGTCTGTTTTTTACACACACATCTGCACGGTTGCACGTACAGATACGCAGAACACATTCAGGCGAGCGACACTCCCCACCGATGTGGTCACTGAGGGGCTCTCACATGTCTCAGTGACTACCCAGGTGCTTCAGACAGCCCTGGAACCCCTCTTTGGGAACTGCCCAAGGAAATGGCTCTGACTGCTTTACAGCTGCACCTTGTTTCTAACTCCAAATCCTCTTGACAACCCACCTTCTCCTCAGTCTTCCAATAGCTTCTGACTAGTTTCAAATTAAAATTTTCCTTCCTGTTACCCAAAGATTAAAGATTTGACAAGGGAGGCAAATCTCCTGAGAAGAATCAAAAGTAGGTGATAGAGGAAATCCTTTGTGATCTGGGTAAGTAAATCACTGCTCTGGATCTTAGCTTCCACCTTAGTTAAGAGGAAGCTGGAAGAGACGGCCATTCACGCCCTTCCCAGTTCAAACATTAGATGTCTAGACGCCTTTGGACTGAGGACAGTTCTCATCAGTGTTTTCACCAGTGGCAACAGCATTGAAAAATCTACGCAGCATCCAGCTGAGGCCACCTGAAGCGGGCAAGACACTGGGATATATGAGCTCTGAAAGGTCTGTTAAAATGTCTGTCACATGACTGTATGCTAACATCTCATACATGCACGGGGAATGCCAGCCCACCTGAGATTCCCTAAAATCCAAACTTAATCCCTATTCTCAATGAGCCCAGATGGGCAGAAGCACCAAGCATCACCAGAGATGCAAAAGACACATGGTGTCAGCTGCTAAGGAAAATAAACCCCAAAGGTCCATGGGACTGAACTGACCAGCTGCATCCAGCTAGACACCATGTTTCCACAGGAGGGAGTTTCAGTACGATTCTTGCCTGACTTCTGGGCAAATTTTTTGAATTTCAGATCAACACTGCAGAAGAATCCTGTCCGAACAGGCAGTAATAATAAAGTGAACCCCAGGAAAACAGAAGGCTGTAAACTACAGGGATGAGGACAATGGTCCAGTGTATGTTCACACTTCCAGTCAATCTCAATTATCTGCGTGTGGAAAGCCCAGCCAGCTTTCTCTAGGCTCCCCTGGTATGTCCTTGGATTGCTGTCCAATACGGTCACCTCCTAAGTGTGGAGAAATCCATGGGATTTGTGGTTGGGAACCCCAGCGGTCAGTCTGGGATATGCCCTTTATAGCTGAGAGAACCTGAACATCTGCACTGCAGCTTTATCACCTAAAAACGGGGCTAATACCACGTACATGTTAGGTCTCCTGAAAAGACCAAATTAAACAGTGGTTATGAATGTGGTCTGTCAACTACACAGCATGAATCAAATGCTATTATTTTTAAACAAGGAATGCAAATTCATTTTTGTAGAAGCATAAAAGCTGATTTCATTAGGTACACTGTGACAAAACTTTTTAGATCAGCCACAGAACTATACTGTTCCAGTTCTTTGGAAAAAAAAAAGATCAACTAATTTTTATCTGCAAGGCTGATTTAAAACCACATCTGCTGAAAGAAGTCAGGAGGTCTATCAGTTTGAGAAGGAATCCCATTTTTCTGCTACCATCTAACCCTGGCCACTGTGCTCCTGAAACTCATTCCAAGCAGATGCTGACAGATCTGGCCCAGACGCCCTAAGGGGTTGGCCACCTAGCAGGTGAGCAGTGCTTCTGGCCTGGGTCACGGGGAGGCAGAGATGCAGTTCCCTTGGATGTATTCTACAAAGGCCCCCAAAACCTCTCAGAAGATCAGGCGAGTGTTTTGCCATTAAAAGAAACCTGAAGTGAGAACATCCATTTTTTTCAGGGTAAATGATCAAGCCCAAAGCCCTCTGAGAAAACAGGTAACACGGTTCCTCAGGGGCTACTTGGCCCCTGCCATGCCACTGGACCGCAGGAGATACTGATCCACACTTCCTTTCCGCCGACTCACAGTCCGCCGCTCATTGTCAAACAGGCGCTGCAGCTGCAGAGCCAGCTGCCGGTCCTCTTCCTCTTGCTGCAACTTCTGTTCCACCTCTCGCAGCACGGGGTCTGGGGGGGCCAGGCCTACCTCACTGCTGCTCTGTCGCAGTTTCTTAAGGGAGCCGTTTTGCTCCAAATGCTTGGTCTTACAGCGTCTTTTCCTGCCCCGGCGCAAGGAAGGAAGTGGCTCCTCACCCAGGTTGTCTGCCAGAACACCATTAGGTAGATCAAAATGATTCACTGTCTTCAGCTGTCTCTTTGTTTTGAGGACCCCGCCCAAAACACTGTGTTTAGGTAGCACTGAATTAACTGCCGAGATTTTCATAGTTGTTGTTATACAGGTTTTATCTAACTTGGCATCTGGGGATGACCCTGACCTTTCAAACTGCTCTCGCTCCAAAGAAGTTCCACTGGCCCCCAGAAACTTAAACAGTGGTTAAAAATGGAATGTGGTCTGTTAACTACACAGCATGAATCAAATGCTATTATTTTTAAACAAGGAATGCAAATTCATTTTTGTAGAAGCATAAAAGCTGATTTCATTAGGTACACTGTGACAAAACTTTTTAGATCAGCCACAGAACTATACTGTTCCAGTTCTTTGGAAAAAAAAAAGATCAACTAATTTTTATCTGCAAGGCTGATTTAAAACCACATCTGCTGAAAGAAGTCAGGAGGTCTATCAGTTTGAGAAGGAATCCCATTTTTCTGCTACCATCTAACCCTGGCCACTGTGCTCCTGAAACTCATTCCAAGCAGATGCTGACAGATCTGGCCCAGACGCCCTAAGGGGTTGGCCACCTAGCAGGTGAGCAGTGCTTCTGGCCTGGGTCACGGGGAGGCAGAGATGCAGTTCCCTTGGATGTATTCTACAAAGGCCCCCAAAACCTCTCAGAAGATCAGGCGAGTGTTTTGCCATTAAAAGAAACCTGAAGTGAGAACATCCATTTTTTTCAGGGTAAATGATCAAGCCCAAAGCCCTCTGAGAAAACAGGTAACACGGTTCCTCAGGGGCTACTTGGCCCCTGCCATGCCACTGGACCGCAGGAGATACTGATCCACACTTCCTTTCCGCCGACTCACAGTCCGCCGCTCATTGTCAAACAGGCGCTGCAGCTGCAGAGCCAGCTGCCGGTCCTCTTCCTCTTGCTGCAACTTCTGTTCCACCTCTCGCAGCACGGGGTCTGGGGGGGCCAGGCCTACCTCACTGCTGCTCTGTCGCAGTTTCTTAAGGGAGCCGTTTTGCTCCAAATGCTTGGTCTTACAGCGTCTTTTCCTGCCCCGGCGCAAGGAAGGAAGTGGCTCCTCACCCAGGTTGTCTGCCAGAACACCATTAGGTAGATCAAAATGATTCACTGTCTTCAGCTGTCTCTTTGTTTTGAGGACCCCGCCCAAAACACTGTGTTTAGGTAGCACTGAATTAACTGCCGAGATTTTCATAGTTGTTGTTATACAGGTTTTATCTAACTTGGCATCTGGGGATGACCCTGACCTTTCAAACTGCTCTCGCTCCAAAGAAGTTCCACTGGCCCCCACAGGGCGTTCTGAAGAGCAGCAGGTTTCCAGTGCGAGCTCAGTGCTCCTTCTACAGTCACTGCCCTGTTCTGCTTTTGTCTGGCTAACAGAGGAGAAAAAATCAAGATCAGGGGCGGCCGGTCCTGTACACTCAGAGAGAACTTGGTCACTGGACCGTCTTGTATTTAAAGTCAGAAGTGGCTTCTCTTTGCTAGAATGGGTACCTTCAGAGACCAGTAAGTCTTCCCCTATTTCTGGAGCCAGGGAGGTGAGGGTGCCTTTGGAAAGGGTCTTTTTGATCTGCCGCTCCTGAAAGATCTGTTCCCACTTTTTGAGGATCCGTGGACTGGCCTCATAAGAAGTCTGCTTTTGCAGGCTTCTGTTTAGGTTGCGGGGTGTTGATTTGATAATGAGGGGACTCAGCACACGACCATCAGGGAGTCTCTTGGGAGGAGTGCAGGGGGAGCAGACAATGGGCTTGAAGTGGTTTAGCTCTTCGGAGATGCTGTCATTGCTCTCAGGGCTGATGGAACGCTCTGGCTTATGGAAGGAAGCCAAGGAGGAGAGGGAGCTGAAGGGCAGACGCTTTTCAATGGTTAAGTCAGGGGCAGAGAGGCAGCGGTTGTTTTGGGTGGACAAGAGGACACCAATGATGGGGTTGGAGGTGGGGGTCATGGTTGTGACCTAAAAGAGATTGAAAAGATTATATATACATACACGCTTTTTTTCTTCATAATTCCTTCTTGACGGTGGAAGGATAGGGAAGAGAAGAGCAAGAAAAGAGATAACGGTGATATAAGCCTAAGAAATGCAGAAAAGCCTTAACCTAGAATGCACTCATCATTTACAGAAATTCCTACATGTGAAACAATTAATGAGATTGAAAATCCTTAGGAAAAAAATTCATCTAGAATTTTTAAGGTGTTTCTTTCTTTCTTTCTTTTTTTTTTTTAAGGCCACTTACATTGGTCTTTCATATATTTCCATCTTTGTTCTTTGGCCTGTGTGGACCTCCCATCGCAGTGGCCTCTCTCGCTGCAGAGCACCGGCTCTGGGCGCATGTGCTCCAGAGCTCCGGCTCGGTAATTGGACACATCAGTCTAGCTGCTCCACAGCATGTGGGATCTTCCCAGGCCAGGGATCGAACTGGCGCCTTTGTACTGCAAGGTGGTGTCCTTATCCACTGGACCACCAGGGAAGCCCTAAGAAGGTTTCTATCGAACTGGCGCCCCCCTTTACTGCAGGTGGTGCGTTTTGTTACACTCAGAGAGAACTTGGTCACTGGACCGTCTTGTATTTAAAGTCAGAAGTGGCTTCTCTTTGCTAGAATGGGTACCTTCAGAGACCAGTAAGTCTTCCCCTATTTCTGGAGCCAAGGAGGTGAGGGTGCCTTTGGAAAGGGTCTTTTTGATCTGCCGCTCCTGAAAGATCTGTTCCCACTTTTTGAGGATCCGTGGACTGGCCTCATAAGAAGTCTGCTTTTGCAGGCTTCTGTTTAGGTTGCGGGGTGTTGATTTGATAATGAGGGGACTCAGCACACGACCATCAGGAGTCTCTTGGGAGGAGTGCAGGGGGAGCAGACAATGGGCTTGAAGTGGTTTAGCTCTTCGGAGATGCTGTCATTGCTCTCAGGGCTGATGGAACGCTCTGGCTTATGGAAGGAAGCCAAGGAGGAGAGGGAGCTGAAGGGCAGACGCTTTTCAATGGTTAAGTCAGGGGCAGAGAGGCAGCGGTTGTTTTGGGTGGACAAGAGGACACCAATGATGGGGTTGGAGGTGGGGGTCATGGTTGTGACCTAAAAGAGATTGAAAAGATTATATATACATACACGCTTTTTTTCTTCATAATTCCTTCTTGACGGTGGAAGGATAGGGAAGAGAAGAGCAAGAAAAGAGATAACGGTGATATAAGCCTAAGAAATGCAGAAAAGCCTTAACCTAGAATGCACTCATCATTTACAGAAATTCCTACATGTGAAACAATTAATGAGATTGAAAATCCTTAGGAAAAAAATTCATCTAGAATTTTTAAGGTGTTTCTTTCTTTCTTTCTTTTTTTTTTTTAAGGCCACTTACATTGGTCTTTCATATATTTCCATCTTTGTTCTTTGGCCTGTGTGGACCTCCCATCGCAGTGGCCTCTCTCGCTGCAGAGCACCGGCTCTGGGCGCATGTGCTCCAGAGCTCCGGCTCGGTAATTGGACACATCAGTCTAGCTGCTCCACAGCATGTGGGATCTTCCCAGGCCAGGGATCGAACTGGCGCCCTTTGTACTGCAAGGTGGTGTCCTTATCCACTGGACCACCAGGGAAGCCCTAAGAAGGTTTTTCTAGTGGCCCTCCTGCTACCTATCTGGCTGCTAATTCAAACTCTCTTCCTTCACATCTGTTTTCTAAAATTCCCCAACATAATCCGTATGCCTAGGATTCACTGTGCCTCTTCTCATCTGAAATAGCTTCTTCTGCAGCCACGTGCAGGAGGCTGTGGGACGGGACTAGGGGGCCCCAGGAGCTGTGTCTGGGGTCTACCTTGGCTTTGCTGGCTGGGGCTGCTCTGAGTCTGCTCTTGCCTCTGTCCGGACCAGTGTCACTGCAGCTCTGACTCCTCTCCATCTTAGAATTCAGGTTTCTGAAAGAGAATAAAGACCAACAGTCAAGCGTAGCCCATGACTGCTAAGGAAAAAAGAATGACAACCTCTTCTGTGGTGTCAAAGCCATGCAGCTATAATAGAAGATGCATTAATTAAGAAAGCACATTCTAAGAACAAATCCTGTCCAAAGAGAGTTCTCCAGAGAGGACATTTGGTCTAAGTCTTTGTTTCCAAAGTTAGAGACTGCCTAAATAACATAAAACCAATGGCTATTTTGCTCACACTTAGAGAGATGTAGGAACATCTCACCTTCCTTAATAGTGTAGATACAGGGGCTTCTCCAGTGGTTAAGAATCTGCCTTCCAATGCAGGGGATGCAGATCTGGGCTGATCCCAGGTCAGGGAACTAAGATCTCACATGCCTTAGGGCAACTAAGCCCATATACTACAAAAAGATGCCCACGTGCCATAAGAGAAGCCCCTGTGTGCTGCAACCAGAGAAAGTCCACACACCGCAACAAAGAGCCCATGTGTCACAATGAAGAACCGGTGCAGCCAAAAGATAATCTTCAAAAATAATAATAATTAAAAAAATAGGATGGATACAGTATTAAATCACCTTTACAAACAATATATTTTTTCCCTTTGATTAGTCCCAGATCATCTCTCGCTGCAGAGCACCGGCTCTGGGCGCATGTGCTCCAGAGCTCCGGCTCGGTAATTGGACACATCAGTCTAGCTGCTCCACAGCATGTGGGATCTTCCCAGGCCAGGGATCGAACTGGCGCCCTTTGTACTGCAAGGTGGTGTCCTTATCCACTGGACCACCAGGGAAGCCCTAAGAAGGTTTTTCTAGTGGCCCTCCTGCTACCTATCTGGCTGCTAATTCAAACTCTCTTCCTTCACATCTGTTTTCTAAAATTCCCCAACATAATCCGTATGCCTAGGATTCACTGTGCCTCTTCTCATCTGAAATAGCTTCTTCTGCAGCCACGTGCAGGAGGCTGTGGGACGGGACTAGGGGGCCCCAGGAGCTGTGTCTGGGGTCTACCTTGGCTTTGCTGGCTGGGGCTGCTCTGAGTCTGCTCTTGCCTCTGTCCGGACCAGTGTCACTGCAGCTCTGACTCCTCTCCATCTTAGAATTCAGGTTTCTGAAAGAGAATAAAGACCAACAGTCAAGCGTAGCCCATGACTGCTAAGGAAAAAAGAATGACAACCTCTTCTGTGGTGTCAAAGCCATGCAGCTATAATAGAAGATGCATTAATTAAGAAAGCACATTCTAAGAACAAATCCTGTCCAAAGAGAGTTCTCCAGAGAGGACATTTGGTCTAAGTCTTTGTTTCCAAAGTTAGAGCCTGCCTAAATAACATAAAACCAATGGCTATTTTGCTCACACTTAGAGAGATGTAGGAACATCTCACCTTCATTAATAGTGTAGATACAGGGCTTCTCCAGTGGTTAAGAATCTGCCTTCCAATGCAGGGGATGCAGATCTGGGCTGATCCCAGGTCAGGGAACTAAGATCTCACATGCCTTAGGGCAACTAAGCCCATATACTACAAAAAGATGCCCACGTGCCATAAGAGAAGCCCCTGTGTGCTGCAACCAGAGAAAGTCCACACACCGCAACAAAGAGCCCATGTGTCACAATGAAGAACCGGTGCAGCCAAAAGATAATCTTCAAAAATAATAATAATTAAAAAAATAGGATGGATACAGTATTAAATCACCTTTACAAACAATATATTTTTTTCCCTTTGATTAGTCCCAGACCTCTTCTCAAGAAATCTAAATCAGCCATGAAAGAAATATTTTAAGTACTTCTCAAATGCATAGCAATGTACTACATTCCTAGATGAGAATGAATATTAAATATACTCTCTCCCTTAATCTATTATATTTGCGCTTCCGAAGGCCTACGTCCTAGTGATTTGAGATGTCATGATCATATTGCATTACATTATGATTTTACAATGCAAATCACAAATCAAAGTGCCTGTATTATTATAACACTGATCTTACTGTGTAACAGCTTTATTCAACGAGCACTTAACATACACTTACTATATGCCAGTCACTGAGGAGCACTACCTTGGCACTGGAAATACAGAAGAAAATGACGTACCGTCTAGGTCTTCAAGGAATCAATCCAGTGAAGCAGACAAATAATTCAATACAGCACAGTTAGATGGTACAACAAAAATTATGCCTAATAATGGATGGAGTGAGAACAGGGTTGGAAAAGCCTTCCTATGTGTTTTGAAGGATAAATAAGAATTTGCCAGAAGACAAGGTGGACACGTAGTCCTATAGATGATCTCAAACAGAAATTATGTCCTTCAGTGATTTTAGTTAGCTTTGGAATGGAATAGTCATATCTACCCTTTTAAGCAAAAGAATTAAGCACATTTGGTCTTCCAGAGAGGACATTTGGTCTAAGTCTTTGTTTCCAAAGTTAGAGCCTGCCTAAATAACATAAAACCAATGGCTATTTTGCTCACACTTAGAGAGATGTAGGAACATCTCACCTTCCTTAATAGTGTAGATACAGGGGCTTCTCCAGTGGTTAAGAATCTGCCTTCCAATGCAGGGGATGCAGATCTGGGCTGATCCCAGGTCAGGGAACTAAGATCCCACATGCCTTAGGGCAACTAAGCCCATATACTACAAAAGATGCCCACGTGCCATAAGAGAAGCCCCTGTGTGCTGCAACCAGAGAAAGTCCACACACCGCAACAAAGAGCCCATGTGTCACAATGAAGAACCGGTGCAGCCAAAAGATAATCTTCAAAAATAATAATAATTAAAAAAATAGGATGGATACAGTATTAAATCACCTTTACAAACAATATATTTTTTTCCCTTTGATTAGTCCCAGACCTCTTCTCAAGAAATCTAAATCAGCCATGAAAGAAATATTTTAAGTACTTCTCAAATGCATAGCAATGTACTACATTCCTAGATGAGAATGAATATTAAATATACTCTCTCCTTAATCTATTATATTTGCGCTTCCGAAGGCCTACGTCCTAGTGATTTGAGATGTCATGATCATATTGCAT
This sequence comes from Tragulus kanchil, assembly GCA_022376925.1. Classification (NCBI taxonomy): domain Eukaryota; kingdom Metazoa; phylum Chordata; class Mammalia; order Artiodactyla; family Tragulidae; genus Tragulus; species Tragulus kanchil. The sequence continues at coordinate 79,431,381 of JAIOJX010000006.1, forward strand.
TACATTATGATTTTACAATGCAAATCACAAATCAAAGTGCCTGTATTATTATAACACTGATCTTACTGTGTAACAGCTTTATTCAACGAGCACTTAACATACACTTACTATATGCCAGTCACTGAGGAGCACTACCTTGGCACTGGAAATACAGAAGAAAATGACGTACCGTCTAGGTCTTCAAGGAATCAATCCAGTGAAGCAGACAAATAATTCAATACAGCACAGTTAGATGGTACAACAAAAATTATGCCTAATAATGGATGGAGTGAGAACAGGGTTGGAAAAGCCTTCCTATGTGTTTTGAAGGATAAATAAGAATTTGCCAGAAGACAAGGTGGACACGTAGTCCTATAGATGATCTCAAACAGAAATTATGTCCTTCAGTGATTTTAGTTAGCTTTGGAATGGAATAGTCATATCTACCCTTTTAAGCAAAAGAATTAAAATTTAACTATGCCAGATTAGCTCAGAGAAAACTTACAAGGGAGGTTAATGAGGCACATTCCCAAGGTGCCTCTTCTCTCCCTGCATCTTTAGTGAAGGCTTAACTGACCTATTCCAGCATTTCTGTGCTGTCCCTCCCATTCCAACCCCTCTCATCCTAGGTCTCATGGCCACATCACCTTGCTAGATAGCTCCAATCTGATGAACTAATCTTTGCTACGGTATTAAGAGGAGAAAGTGATGGCCAACCTGTACCACATGTTTGTATTTTACCAAGAAAATTCAACACCGAACCCAAAAATAAAAATAATGTGAGCAGTGTCCCATCTGGTGGAAGCTGTATTTTGGAGCAGGTAGGAAACTTCAACGTCACCTATAAACGCAGCTGCTTTACAAGTCAGTGTGGCTTGTATTTTATCAGATTAGTATCAAAATTTATTTGCATTTCCAGAACTCACACAAATTGTCAGCAGTGCAAGTTACCCAGAAGTAAACTGTATGGTAGATTAAAATGCTGGAGTAACATTTACTTTGGGTCAGTAAGAATGGATCTAGGACTGAAAAGGACAGCTTGACGAGTTCATATATGTGACGTGTTTTGCATGATTCCATTGGAGAAACATACACAAACTTAAAGGAAAAGATTTTTTGATCAACGTAAGAACTTCTGTAACTTTCAACAGTAAGAGCAGTTTGATGATATCTGCCTCAGGAAATACTGAGCTCCATGCCATTAAAGGTATCCAAACTCTGAGACTGGATCTATACTCTGAAGTCAAAACATTCCAAAATTAAACATATGCTTCATATATATATATATATATATAATAATAAAACAGGTTATGCACCCATTTTGTCAGCAGTAACAGTCAAATGTAAAGATATTTGTCTACATGCCCAAGTCATCAGATAGACAAAGGACAATCAATGCTGGGGAGAACCTCCTCCTGTGCCCTCTGAACTTTATTTTGGTGAAAGAAAAGGGGGAGAGGAAACTTACACCTGCAGCCCTCAGGCACACCACAAGGTCACCTGAAGTAGTTTTTGACAATTTAAAATCTTTTTGATAAACCTCAGTATGGCTGAAACCATCACTGTGTCTTCCACTCATTTAATCAGCAGACTTTACTGAGCACCAACTCTGTACTAACCATTTGAGACAGGTTGATGAAAATATACTTATGACTCACAGAAGCAGTCCCGTCACTGAAGCTCACCATAATATACCAAAAATATCCCGTCACTGAAGCTCACCATAATATACCAAAAAAAGGCTGGAAGAGAGCAGTAATTATACAACTAAGCTCTCCAAGTGTTTTAATTAGGAGTTTCACAGTTTTATCTCCTACATTTAGGTATCTGAACCATGCTGACTTAATTTTTGTCTAAGGTGTTGAGCTGGCATTCATTCATTGGCATATGGATATTCAGTTGTCTCAGCACCATAGGTGAAGAGACTCGTCTTTCCTCCAATCAATGGTCTTGGCACCATTATTGCAAATCAACTGACCACAGATTCGTGATTCCACTGATTGATGTATCTCTATGCCCCTTCTTTAGGCACGAGGTGGGGCAGATATAGGGTGCAGCTCAGCAGATACTGGGAGCTTGGACTGGGAGCTAGCCACAGGGTGAGAGCATGCGTGCATGAAACAAGTGGAGTAATGGGAGTGCTCATGGGCCAGCTGGGAGGATCCACAGGAAAGGAACCTCCAGGGATGGAGGTGGAGTCTGTACTGTGGCCACTAAGTGTCTCATCCCAGTAAAGCCCTCTGGAGTCCTCTCTGCTGTTTTACCAGCCCCTTCCTTCCCCTCAGTCATACAGCTCATGATTCAGTACTCTGGTTGAGGCAGGAGAGAAATGGGCTTCTTATAGAGTTAGAGCCTTTAAATGGAAAGTTTGGTTCATTGACATTTAATGTAATTACTGGTAAGGAAGGCTTTCTGCTGTCTTTTTCTTTGTTCTCTATATGTCTTACACCGTGTTTGGTCCACAGTGCCTCCAGTAATGCCTTCTTTTGCGTTTAGATATCTCCTACTGTAATCATTTTGATTTCCTTCTTATTTAATTATATATGTTATTTTCTTAATGACTGCTCCAGGGATTACAATTAACATCTTAATGGAAAACAATCTATTTCGAATTAATACCAACTCAATTTCAGTAGTATACATAAGCTTTTTTCCTATGTAACTCTACTTCCCCAATGTTTTTTTCTTTTAAAAAGATGACACATTACTCCCAATGGTGTTATCACATGAAGAGTCACAAAAATCATTAATGTGAGAATATAATATAACCATCAACATAATATAGATATTATTACCGCAGTATTTGGTCAGGTTAAGAGGCTTCAGTGCTGGCTGAGAACAGTCAGCAGTAAACTTGATAATGTTCCTAAGATTTAAGAGCTCAAACAATACCTTTACTAAGAAAACAGGGAAAGTAATTACATCTCCTACCTTTGTGCACATCCATTTTCTCTATTCCCAAACCTTAACAGTACTTGGAACACAGTGGATATATTCAATAAATTTCTTATAACTGAATAAAAATATGTATAAGAAATACCTATGACCTCCTTAAGGAAAAGAAAGAAAACTTAAACATTTCTTAGGAATCTATTATCTGTCAGGTATTGTGTATTTTAAATAAACTGTATCTCATTCAATCCATACAGAAACCCTGTAAATCAGCATACCCAATTTTACAAAGAACTGAAGGAAGTGATTTTTTTCCAGGTCACACAGATGAAACCAAAGTTTAAACCTGTCGTATTTCCAAGATTCTAAGGCATGTGCTCTTTCTGTCTCAGAACACTGATCTTGGAGTCTGCTCTATTCTGCCACAGAAGAGACCCAGCACGTCTAGTGAACTTCTCTCTTCCAAACACATAATAAAGTCATAAACAAGAGAAAGCAGCATTGTCTGAAAGGTAACTAGCATAAAATTTCCACTGCCAAGGGACCAGATGGTTTCTGGGATGTCTAGTTAAGCTAAAAATACCCACAACCACAATGAGTCTGACTCACAAACAAAGAAAAGGAGAAGCAGCCAGTGTAAACATGTAGCTGGAAAGCTAGAAGTTTTATAGCTTATAAAACACTGCTTAAATGGTAATACATGATTTAAAACATGACAGCTCATGTTATTAATTGCTCACTCATCACTCTCTCTCACACAGACCCATACCACATCAGTTTCTTTTTTCCACATTATTTTCTTAATCGAACTTTCAGGACTGGCAGAGCTGAGTCCCACCAAGAAGCTGAAGGCAGGAGAGGGTCCTTCTCTCAGCTCCTAGCCTGGATGTGTGAGCCTTCCCACACCCCCACATATTTGAATAAAAGCAGCAGCTTCCTTAGGCCTAGCAGTAGCTGCCATCCACCCAGAAGTGGATTCTTACAATCCTTCCCTTGTATTTTTATTATTAGGTTATCTGCCTCATGTACACAATTTTTTTAAGTGTACGATTTAACGGGTTTTAGTATATTCGCAGAGTTATTTAACCATCACCACTATTTTAAAACATTTCCATCACCTAAAATAAAGAAAATTTCCTCATCACAAGCCACTATCTAGGCTACCACTCCTAAATTTTGCACATCCATTTTCTCTATTCCCAAACCTTAACAGTACTTGGAACACAGTGGATATATTCAATAAATTTCTTATAACTGAATAAAAATATGTATAAGAAATACCTATGACCTCCTTAAGGAAAAGAAAGAAAACTTAAACATTTCTTAGGAATCTATTATCTGTCAGGTATTGTGTATTTTAAATAAACTGTATCTCATTCAATCCATACAGAAACCCTGTAAATCAGCATACCCAATTTTACAAAGAACTGAAGGAAGTGATTTTTTTCCAGGTCACACAGATGAAACCAAAGTTTAAACCTGTCGTATTTCCAAGATTCTAAGGCATGTGCTCTTTCTGTCTCAGAACACTGATCTTGGAGTCTGCTCTATTCTGCCACAGAAGAGACCCAGCACGTCTAGTGAACTTCTCTCTTCCAAACACATAATAAAGTCATAAACAAGAGAAAGCAGCATTGTCTGAAAGGTAACTAGCATAAAATTTCCACTGCCAAGGGACCAGATGGTTTCTGGGATGTCTAGTTAAGCTAAAAATACCCACAACCACAATGAGTCTGACTCACAAACAAAGAAAAGGAGAAGCAGCCAGTGTAAACATGTAGCTGGAAAGCTAGAAGTTTTATAGCTTATAAAACACTGCTTAAATGGTAATACATGATTTAAAACATGACAGCTCATGTTATTAATTGCTCACTCATCACTCTCTCTCACACAGACCCATACCACATCAGTTTCTTTTTTCCACATTATTTTCTTAATCGAACTTTCAGGACTGGCAGAGCTGAGTCCCACCAAGAAGCTGAAGGCAGGAGAGGGTCCTTCTCTCAGCTCCTAGCCTGGATGTGTGAGCCTTCCCACACCCCCACATATTTGAATAAAAGCAGCAGCTTCCTTAGGCCTAGCAGTAGCTGCCATCCACCCAGAAGTGGATTCTTACAATCCTTCCCTTGTATTTTTATTATTAGGTTATCTGCCTCATGTACACAATTTTTTTAAGTGTACGATTTAACGGGTTTTAGTATATTCGCAGAGTTATTTAACCATCACCACTATTTTAAAACATTTCCATCACCTAGTAAAGAATCTTCACAAGCTTTAGCTACCACTCCTAAACCCCTGCTTCTCCTTCATCACTAAGCAACCACTGATCTACTTTCTGTGTTTGCCTACTCTGGACATCCACTAGTATTTGTTTGCTGATGGATGGGACCACTGTTTCCATAGCTGTATTTCAAAAGGCCTAGAGTAATGCAAAAGGATTTGAGTTCCCTCAAACAACAGGATAACTAGACAGCTTCTTACTCAGCTGTACAACCTGTGTATAAATTATTATATACAAGACAGGGTATAAATTATTTAAACAAACAGAAGGAAGCTCTCTGTTGCAAAGGGAGGTCACTTCAAGACAAAAACCTAACTGCACAGTCTTTTGTTGTAGGATTCTGACAGTGGTTTGCTAGAAAGAGGGCAAGTGTGGAGTCGAGACCTGAGCTCCAATTTTATCTCTGTCACTCATTCAGTTAGCTGAAAAATAAGATTATTATAAATCTTACAGGATTAATGGAAGAACTAAAGGAACGAGGTATGTAAAGTACTGAAGATAGTAGGAAGCCCTGGGAGAAAGCTAGTTCCCTGATACTACCTGTCACCATCTTGCCGTATCCCTCAACACCACCATATATTCCTATTCCAGCATGACAGAGAGACCACTGACACCTCTAAAACCGACCACTTAAGTTCCACATCACTTCTTCTGAAGCGATCCCTCTTTTCCATTCATTTTCCATACTTTTTTTTTTTTTAAATCTTTTGGGGGGTGGGGTGGGGAGGGAGGGGGATGGGCGGGCCACTTCCATTGGTCCTTCATTTCTCCATTTTCATCCGTCTTTGTTCTTTGGCTCCTGTGTGCCTCCCGTCGCGGTGGCGTCTGTCGTCGCAGAGCACCGGCTCTGGGCGCATGCGCTCCAGAGCTCCGGCTCGGTCATTGGACACAACAGTCCAGCCGCTCCGCGGCACGTGGAATCTTCCCAGGCCAGGGATTGAACCGGCACCCCTTGCACTGCAAGGCGGTGTCCTTACCCACTGGACCACCAGGGGAAGCCCCATTTTCCATACTTTTAACAAGATTTGTCCTTGTAACCCATTCATTCACTTGTTTTGTTTGGTCTTTTATCCCTCCCCCAACACACGCACACGCACACAGACACACATAGACACACAGACACACACACACACACACGACCTGCCCCAGGCCATCATGGAACCTTGTGGTGTCTTTTAAATCACTGCCTCAGTGTTCTCTTTGCCTCCTTTCCCTCACAGTTCTTGTTTGCACTATTCCCCACACATAACTTGCGACATCTTATGCTGAGATTTCTACGGAACTCACTTAAGAATGCCCTCGCCCCTTCTACTTGGTGCCCTGGACACATCTCCTTCACCTTTTAAAATGCTACTTTAAGTCACTTCTACATACTTCAGTTTTAGAGGTGAAAGAATCTTAAGAAATCATTCAGTGAAATCCCCTGCCCAGCAGTAAGTAGGGCATAACAACCTGTATTTGACATAAATGATGTAGAAGCATGTCAACTGGTTTTACTCAAGCTCACCCCACTACTTCCTTAACGCCTCCCTAGGCTAACTCCTCCCTCCTCACACTCTCTGGCTTGCCTCTTTCATCAATTCTAAAGTTAGTCCTCTAACATCACCTCATTTACGTGTCTGGTATCTATCAGTTGAAAGAGTTTGTAGTTTTATTTGTTCTTTTCAAAAAAGAGGGACAAGTATGCACATTTTAATTCACTGAACTCTGACTGGGCATCAGTTGCTATGACTGAGTCTGTGGTCGGTCTCTGTCTCTCTCCTTATACACCACACTTCAGAGGAAGCCCAGACACTGTCAGTCTCTTCTGCTGAGTCCCCTTCTGAACCACAAACTCAGACTTACAGTATTTGGACCTTAGTAAACAAAAAAGTATAGTTAATTTCTACTCAATTGAGGCTAATTATTACTCAGTGCAATACAGTTTTTCTTTTCTACAGAATCTATAAAAATGACCCCCATAAGCTACGTTAATGCATTAAAGGGTTAAAGCTAACTTTATAGTCTTCATAGTATAAAATCTTTTATCAGTGTGGTAACTGATCCTTCCCACCCAAATGCCATATTAATCCTATAGAATCTAGTCTAAATAATAGCCACCAGCCAATCTGCTCCCTCCACAACCCCCAGAGTCCTCTCTCCTAGTGACCCTGCAAGTTTGACAGTTCTGACAAAAAGCCTCCTTTAACCTACCCACGGACACAAGACCTGTATCACTGAACATTCCACAGTACTTAATAAGCCTCTACTGTGTGCCAGGTATGTACTAAGTACTTTGAATACAGTGGTGAACAAGATTTTTGTCCCTGCTTGCAAAGTATTTAAATTCTAGTGGGAAAATGGGGAGAGGCAGCATGGGGATCTCTAAGAAGGTCATAGGGGACAAAAGGGTAGGCTGGAAAGAGCCAACAGTTCTAACTCATCACCCTTCTATTCCAGCAGTCTAAGATCTGGAAAGCCATGTTCTCTTGCCGGTCATTAGTCTTTTCACCCTGAAACAAGGAAGTTGAATAGTATAATACTTATAACCCTTCTCAGCTAGGAGTTCTAAAGGAAGATGACATCAAGAAAAGAGCGGCAGCACTGCTCACAGCAGACTCCCCATGCGCCAGAGATCTCGCCCAGCGCCATTCACTTAGGAACACACTTTTGTACAGGATGGTGGTACTGGCAACACTGCATCACTCTCCTTTGTTCATTTTTTAAACTGGAAGGAGGATAGACTGTTTGACTATGTTTCTTTTAATGGTTACATTCTATTACCAAGTAGAATTTTAAGTGATTTACAGTAAAAATACATCAAAACTGAGCCTTAACAGAGAATAAACACCACATTAAGTAACGAATATGAGGAGTATACCAAAACAAAAATTTTAATTATACACCATGTTGTAAGGCCATGATGACCGAACTGAAAACTCTGCTATAATCCTACACTTCCTGACACCCAAAGCAAAGAGGAAAATGCAATCAGACATGGAGCTCTTAGAAAAGATACTAGGTGAACAAAGCTTTTCCAGACTGACCTTCTAGAATAATTTGCAACCAGGTTTCAGTTTTTCAGACATTTAAAATGAAAGCTTAACTTTATATATATCGTATGATTCAAGTTGTTAATTCTTGTAAATTCATATATATTTTATGATTAACTTAAAAATGACCTTGGATTAACTATTGCTCTACCTGCCTATCTGGAAGAAATTTCATTTTCAAAGAGCTATAGAACTTTATTAATAGTTTTGCAAAATGTTCTTTGAATGTTTCAAATTCAAATAGCCGGAGCTACTCATAAGATGTAGTCAGAATCTACTGATGGATTTCTTCCAAAATAACCATCCTGTCAGGCCGATTCACTCCATCCTTTTGGACTTCATGAATGAAAAGTTTATAAAGTACAACGGCAAAATAAATGCAGATCAATTTGCTTTAAATAACATGATCCCCTCAGTGCATTTTCCTTAGAAAATGGAGAGGCAGCATGGGGATCTCTAAGAAGGTCATAGGGGACAAAAGGGTAGGCTGGAAAGAGCCAACAGTTCTAACTCATCACCCTTCTATTCCAGCAGTCTAAGATCTGGAAAGCCATGTTCTCTTGCCGGTCATTAGTCTTTTCACCCTGAAACAAGGAAGTTGAATAGTATAATACTTATAACCCTTCTCAGCTAGGAGTTCTAAAGGAAGATGACATCAAGAAAAGAGCGGCAGCACTGCTCACAGCAGACTCCCCATGCGCCAGAGATCTCGCCCAGCGCCATTCACTTAGGAACACACTTTTGTACAGGATGGTGGTACTGGCAACACTGCATCACTCTCCTTTGTTCATTTTTTAAACTGGAAGGAGGATAGACTGTTTGACTATGTTTCTTTTAATGGTTACATTCTATTACCAAGTAGAATTTTAAGTGATTTACAGTAAAAATACATCAAAACTGAGCCTTAACAGAGAATAAACACCACATTAAGTAACGAATATGAGGAGTATACCAAAACAAAAATTTTAATTATACACCATGTTGTAAGGCCATGATGACCGAACTGAAAACTCTGCTATAATCCTACACTTCCTGACACCCAAAGCAAAGAGGAAAATGCAATCAGACATGGAGCTCTTAGAAAAGATACTAGGTGAACAAAGCTTTTCCAGACTGACCTTCTAGAATAATTTGCAACCAGGTTTCAGTTTTTCAGACATTTAAAATGAAAGCTTAACTTTATATATATCGTATGATTCAAGTTGTTAATTCTTGTAAATTCATATATATTTTATGATTAACTTAAAAATGACCTTGGATTAACTATTGCTCTACCTGCCTATCTGGAAGAAATTTCATTTTCAAAGAGCTATAGAACTTTATTAATAGTTTTGCAAAATGTTCTTTGAATGTTTCAAATTCAAATAGCCGGAGCTACTCATAAGATGTAGTCAGAATCTACTGATGGATTTCTTCCAAAATAACCATCCTGTCAGGCCGATTCACTCCATCCTTTTGGACTTCATGAATGAAAAGTTTATAAAGTAAAAAGGCAAAATAAATGCAGATCAATTTGCTTTAAATACAGATGTAAAAAAACCTTAAAGCTTTCATGTATGAACTCTCTTAAGGAAACAAACTACAGAGAAAACCTATTCTTTTTTTTTTTTTTGGTAGAGGTGGGGTGGGGAGGGAGGGGAGCAGGCAGGCCACTTATATTGGTCTTTCATTTGTCCGTTTTCATCTGTCTTTGTTCTTTGGCCCGTGTGAGCCTCCCATTATGATGGCCTCTATCGTCGCAGAGCACCGGCTCTGGGCGCATGCGCTCCAGAGCTCCAGCTCGGTCACTGGACACATCAGTCCAGCCGCTCCGGCACATGGGATCTTCCCAGGCCAGGGCTCGAACCAGTGCCCCTTGCACTGCAAGGCGGTGTCCTTACCCACTGGACCACCAGGGAAGCCCAACCTATTCTTTAGATGTTGTTTAACAGATAGAAAAAATGCATTTGAAATATCCCCAAAACTATTAACAATGCTAATTCTTTTTCATTTGTGGCAAAATACATAACATAAAAGTTACCACTTTAACCATTTAAGTTCAGAGGTACATTGTTATGCCACCATCACCATCCTAATTCTTTTTTAATATATCTATAAGCCTCATCTTACTGTCAGTGCTAACAACTCCACACTGTTTTCCTAAATATCATTTAGAACTGAAACTTACTATTTCCTTAACTAAGAAATAAAGCAGTGTTGACTAAATAAGAGATGCAATTCAGTTATTACCATAATAGATTTTCCAACCTAAAGTTATGCCAATTCAGATTTTTATATATATCGTATGATTCAAGTTGTTAATTCTTGTAAATTCATATATATTTTATGATTAACTTAAAAATGACCTTGGATTAACTATTGCTCTACCTGCCTATCTGGAAGAAATTTCATTTTCAAAGAGCTATAGAACTTTATTAATAGTTTTGCAAAATGTTCTTTGAATGTTTCAAATTCAAATAGCCGGAGCTACTCATAAGATGTAGTCAGAATCTACTGATGGATTTCTTCCAAAATAACCATCCTGTCAGGCCGATTCACTCCATCCTTTTGGACTTCATGAATGAAAAGTTTATAAAGTAAAAAGGCAAAATAAATGCAGATCAATTTGCTTTAAATACAGATGTAAAAAAACCTTAAAGCTTTCATGTATGAACTCTCTTAAGGAAACAAACTACAGAGAAAACCTATTCTTTTTTTTTTTTTTGGTAGAGGTGGGGTGGGGAGGGAGGGGAGCAGGCAGGCCACTTATATTGGTCTTTCATTTGTCCGTTTTCATCTGTCTTTGTTCTTTGGCCCGTGTGAGCCTCCCATTATGATGGCCTCTATCGTCGCAGAGCACCGGCTCTGGGCGCATGCGCTCCAGAGCTCCAGCTCGGTCACTGGACACATCAGTCCAGCCGCTCCGCGGCACATGGGATCTTCCCAGGCCAGGGCTCGAACCAGTGCCCCTTGCACTGCAAGGCGGTGTCCTTACCCACTGGACCACCAGGGAAGCCCAACCTATTCTTTAGATGTTGTTTAACAGATAGAAAAAATGCATTTGAAATATCCCCAAAACTATTAACAATGCTAATTCTTTTTCATTTGTGGCAAAATACATAACATAAAAGTTACCACTTTAACCATTTAAGTTCAGAGGTACATTGTTATGCCACCATCACCATCCTAATTCTTTTTTAATATATCTATAAGCCTCATCTTACTGTCAGTGCTAACAACTCCACACTGTTTTCCTAAATATCATTTAGAACTGAAACTTACTATTTCCTTAACTAAGAAATAAAGCAGTGTTGACTAAATAAGAGATGCAATTCAGTTATTACCATAATAGATTTTCCAACCTAAAGTTTCTATGACATCAACAGATTATTTCCTAAAAAGATAATAATACAACCAAATACAATTAATTAAAAAAAAAAAAGCTAGGGCTTTCCCTGGTGGTCCAGTGGGTAAACAGTCCTCCTTGCAGTGCAAGGGTCACCAGTTCGATCCCTGGCCCGGGAAGATACCATGTGCTGAGGAGTAGCTGGACTGATGAGTCCAATTATGGGCCAGCACTCTGGAGCACAAGTGCCTGGAGCTGGTGCTCTGCAGCGAGACACCACTGCAATGGGAGGCCCACACAGGCCAAAGAATAAAGATGGATGAAAATAAATAAACAACAACAAAAAAGCTGTACTATTCATTGAACTCAGCTCACAACCTTGGATATTTGGAGAAAAAATGCAGAAATCCATAAATGTAGAATACTGATTGTAAACATTTCTTAACATTAAAATGTTAAGTATTTTCCTATAAGTTATTCCCTATGTGACTCAATGATACAAACTAAGGGCAAGAATGGGCCAAGGAGCAGGAAAAGAAGGTATACCACAGATACTCCAGAGCCAACACATACTCAGAAGCACACCCCTTGGTATAGATGCTACATTCAGCCCTTTAGAGAAGAATCTTCTAAGTTACTCACTAGGCATTTCTAAATAACAACATATTAACCTCTACCCACTTTAAAACAATGAATTACAAGGGTAGAGATTGGAATTGGTAATAAGTAGTTCACCTCTACAATGTCTACTCCAATTAATTACAGCATTATATCTGGATTCTAATAAAATTTTCTTTTTTTCCAAGTAATTTTAAATAAAGACATAATACTTGACTGCCTAATACAACATTTATTTGTTTCAGGGGATACTTATTTTTTAATTTTTTAAAATTAATGATATTACCTTTTTCTCTTTTCAGTAGAGCCTCCTAATAATCATTAAGATACACTCACTATAAATAGGAAACCTCCTAATAAATTAGTTAAGCTGAAACTTATTTTTATTTCCTTAACAAAAAGAAATAAAGAAAAAAAGTGTTTGACTAAATAAGAGATGCAATTCAGTTATTACCATAATAGATTTTCCAACCTAAAGTTTCTATGACATCAACAGATTATTTCCTAAAAAAGATAATAATACAACCAAATACAATTAATTAAAAAAAAAAAAGCTAGGGCTTTCCCTGGTGGTCCAGTGGGTAAACAGTCCTCCTTGCAGTGCAAGGGTCACCAGTTCGATCCCTGGCCCGGGAAGATACCATGTGCTGAGGAGTAGCTGGACTGATGAGTCCAATTATGGGCCAGCACTCTGGAGCACAAGTGCCTGGAGCTGGTGCTCTGCAGCGAGACACCACTGCAATGGGAGGCCCACACAGGCCAAAGAATAAAGATGGATGAAAATAAATAAACAACAACAAAAAAGCTGTACTATTCATTGAACTCAGCTCACAACCTTGGATATTTGGAGAAAAAATGCAGAAATCCATAAATGTAGAATACTGATTGTAAACATTTCTTAACATTAAAATGTTAAGTATTTTCCTATAAGTTATTCCCTATGTGACTCAATGATACAAACTAAGGGCAAGAATGGGCCAAGGAGCAGGAAAAGAAGGTATACCACAGATACTCCAGAGCCAACACATACTCAGAAGCACACCCCTTGGTATAGATGCTACATTCAGCCCTTTAGAGAAGAATCTTCTAAGTTACTCACTAGGCATTTCTAAATAACAACATATTAACCTCTACCCACTTTAAAACAATGAATTACAAGGGTAGAGATTGGAATTGGTAATAAGTAGTTCACCTCTACAATGTCTACTCCAATTAATTACAGCATTATATCTGGATTCTAATAAAATTTTCTTTTTTTCCAAGTAATTTTAAATAAAGACATAATACTTGACTGCCTAATACAACATTTATTTGTTTCAGGGGATACTTATTTTTTAATTTTTTAAAATTAATGATATTACCTTTTTCTCTTTTCAGTAGAGCCTCCTAATAATCATTAAGATACACTCACTATAAATAGGGGAAATCCATATACACATTTAGCAGCTGACAATTCTTAGTCATGCAGTTTTGAAGTTTTATAACTTCACAAGACATCTATAGTTCAAGTGAATATACAGAAAGCAAAAGTTCCATCATCACCACAACTGGTTAAGAAGATTGGCTTAGGGCTTCCCCTGGTGGTCCAGTGGGTAAGGACACCGCCTTGCAGTGCAAGGGGCACTGGTTCGATCCCTGGCCTGGGAAGATCCCACGTGCCGCAGAGCGGCTGGACCAATGTGCCCAATTACCGAGCCGGAGCTCTCGCGCGTGCGCCCAGAGCCGGCACTCTGCGACAACAGAGGCCACCACGATGGGAGGCCCACAGGAGCCAAAAAACAAAGACAGATGAAAATAGAGAAATGAAAGACCAATGGAAGTGGCCCGCCCATCCACCTCCCTCCCCACCCTACCCCCCAAAATAAATAAATAAAAATTAAAAAAAAAAAAAAGAAGATTGGCTTACACACTATATGCTGAGTACTCATTACATCAGTCAAGCTTCCTTGCCCATAATACTGTGGCCGTTCAACAAATTTCAAATGAGTGAATAAGATACTTTAGGAAAGAAACTTTCTGGAAGAAGGAGTTACCATCTCCCAGAGAAAGAAAGGCATTTAAGGGAAGGAGAAGTTCAGTGAATTTACTCACAGAAATAATAGGAAATATTCAACATTCTGTAATAACCTATATTGGAAAAGAATCTGAATGAGTATGTGTATAATTAAATTAGTTTGCTATATACTTGAAACAATGTAAAATGACTACCTTTAATTCAGCCTTTAGATTCTAATAAAATTTTCTTTTTTCCAAGGGTAGAGATTGGAATTGGTAATAAGTAGTTCACCTCTACAATGTCTACTCCAATTAATTACAGCATTATATCTGGATTCTAATAAAATTTTCTTTTTTTCCAAGTAATTTTAAATAAAGACATAATACTTGACTGCCTAATACAACATTTATTTGTTTCAGGGGATACTTATTTTTTAATTTTTTAAAATTAATGATATTACCTTTTTCTCTTTTCAGTAGAGCCTCCTAATAATCATTAAGATACACTCACTATAAATAGGGGAAATCCATATACACATTTAGCAGCTGACAATTCTTAGTCATGCAGTTTTGAAGTTTTATAACTTCACAAGACATCTATAGTTCAAGTGAATATACAGAAAGCAAAAGTTCCATCATTACCACAACTGGTTAAGAAGATTGGCTTAGGGCTTCCCCTGGTGGTCCAGTGGGTAAGGACACCGCCTTGCAGTGCAAGGGGCACTGGTTCGATCCCTGGCCTGGGAAGATCCCACGTGCCGCAGAGCGGCTGGACCAATGTGCCCAATTACCGAGCCGGAGCTCTCGCGCGTGCGCCCAGAGCCGGCACTCTGCGACAACAGAGGCCACCACGATGGGAGGCCCACAGGAGCCAAAAAACAAAGACAGATGAAAATAGAGAAATGAAAGACCAATGGAAGTGGCCCGCCCATCCACCTCCCTCCCCACCCTACCCCCCAAAATAAATAAATAAAAATTAAAAAAAAAAAAAAGAAGATTGGCTTACACACTATATGCTGAGTACTCATTACATCAGTCAAGCTTCCTTGCCCATAATACTGTGGCCGTTCAACAAATTTCAAATGAGTGAATAAGATACTTTAGGAAAGAAACTTTCTGGAAGAAGGAGTTACCATCTCCCAGAGAAAGAAAGGCATTTAAGGGAAGGAGAAGTTCAGTGAATTTACTCACAGAAATAATAGGAAATATTCAACATTCTGTAATAACCTATATTGGAAAAGAATCTGAATGAGTATGTGTATAATTAAATTAGTTTGCTATATACTTGAAACAATGTAAAATCAACTATACTCCAATAAAAGAAAAAAGAACAGGAGTTAGAACATATACAAAAAGGATTCAGATATAAAAACATCAGGAATCACAACAGCATGAACTTTACAACATTTTCAATCTTGGCAGATTTTTTTTGGTCCATATATATTAGTGACTAACAATAAAAAGGCATCAGATAAAAAGGGTCCAGGTGTATGTCCATAGGAACAGCAAGGGAGACCGACTTCATAATGCTGTTGGAAAGAAGAGAAGAACCCTAGAAATAAGAGCGCCCAATGCAAACTTTAAACCAAAGAAGACAACAAAATGGGCTAAAGATTGTGTCTTTTCACAATAAAATAGTCAGTATGGCACACATCAGCTATCTCCAAAATGTCTGTTGAATAAAGGGTTTCTTCCAGCCTTCCTCCCCTCTTTCATTTCTTCTTCCCTTCCTTTCCCTCCTCCTATCTGTCTGTCTACCCATCCAGCCACTCTTCCTTTCTTCCTCTCTTCCACTAAGCCCTTAACTATTCTTCCATCACCCAACATCCATCCGGTTCTTCCATTCTTTCCTCCCCAGGGCCTGCAAAGTCCAAAGGATTAAGAGATTTCTTGACAAGGGTCTTTAAAACTTCTCAGTTTGCCCTCTTGAAACCTATCAAGACATATATTAGTTCCAGGCACTGAAAATAAAATCATCTCTGGACTCACAGTCCTACTAAGAGAAAAAAGTCCACCAAGAAAATCCAAGTCTATTGTCTTCAATATCAATGGATATTGAATAAGATTTTGTTGTTTCCTCCCAGAACAGGAAGTTCAACTCGGAGCCAGAGCAATGAGTACAATCTTATCCTGAAGATACTAGAGAAAGGTAAAGTTTACTTTTCTTTAAAAGTTCAGGTCAGTCCCTTATGCCTAATCCATATTTGAAAACCCATTTATCCCATTACCCCACTTACACGTCCCCAAAAGTAGTTACAATAAATACTTTTGCTCCCCCATCCCTTTTGTCTCATAACCGAAAATGAAAGAACCCTGACTGAACTCATTATCAGTCTCTTACCCTGCCAGGAAAGCTAAGGAGTAGGAGTTGTTCCTGGAAACAAAGGCTGAGCGGTGTGTCTGTATCATCTTGCCTCGGGAAGGTTCTTCGTTCTCCGAATCTGAGAGACGTGCAGGACACTGGCAGGAAACAAGGGAGACAACACTGTCCATCTGGTATTCACATGGAATCTCTCATAGCTCCTGTTCAAGTCTTGCTATTATACATGACTTCTCTCGGACTCCAATCAATGTTTCCAATTGCCTCCTGGGATCCCAATCCGGATATCCCAAATACAGTTCAAACTTAATATATCCAAAATCAAACTCACCATTTCTCTTCTCTAAGGCCCACCACCAACCCAGTTAGAAGCCTCAATGCCATCCACAACTCCTTTCTTTTCTTCAAAGTCAAAATAACATTACATAGACGTTTTGAGTACCCCAACACACCCAAATATTTTATTTCATTTTACTCTTTAACCAGCTCCACTAAGAAAGGACTATTACCTATAATTTACAGATGGCAAACTGACGCTCAGAGTAGCGAATGTCCTTGGATTACAGAGTTAATAAGTGGCTAACGCCAGTACTTAGATCCACGCATCTGTCTTCAAACTGCCTCCATGTTATTTCTTCTTTGCTCCAGTCTACTTCTCAAATGTCTCTCAGATCTAACTCTTCTCATGTATACTCACCATAATTGCCCCTCCTTACAGTCTCATCTTCTTCTGCCTTGACTACTGCAATAATCTACCTACAGATCTTGCTCTCTCCAGCCTTCTTCCCTCCAGTCCCCTCCATACTATCAAATGAATCCCATCGCTCCCCTGCTTAGCTGTTGGTGACTTCAGGATAAAGTCTAAACACTTCAATATGATCCAGTAACCTTCAGAACCTAGAGCCAACCGTTTTTCAAGGTTTTTCCCCAGCAGTTCCAACACAGGGAACGCTTTGAACTCTACTGCAATCAGATTACTTTCTACTCTCCATGTGTACTATCCTAGTTTTCAAAACTATTCATTTGGACATCTTGCTAGCCCCTTTGCCTAAATCCTCCTTCCACATTTTCTGCCCATAAAATACTCACTGGTCTTGCAGAGGCATCTTAAATATCACTTTTTCTTAAAAGCTTTTTCCATCTTGCTGACACTATTTAATTTATCTTCGTTGCATTTTAGAGCTTCTTTCTGAGCCCTTAAATTTATATCCAGAGTTTGTTTTGCCTGTGCCTTTTATATACAATATACAAGAATTTGCTCATGATTTAAAAAGAGTTTCTCCTTTATAGGAGGAGCAACTAATCACACTGAACTGTAGCTTCTTATTTAGGAGTCTGGCTTCTGTTTTAGACAACTGACTCTGAGAGAAAATGACTACCTTTTCTTTAAAACTTCTAATACCATTATACAGTAGGTAAACAAAACAATGTCTAATGATCTAATGATCAACCAGTTTTCTAATTATTACATTACTATCAAAGTTAAGAGTTGTAGATAGAGGCATGAAATGCATCTTACGGCTCATCATACCTTGTATTCCTTAAATGTTTTGCTATTCTCTAGGTTGATAGGCACATTCATACAATAGGCTATGGTTCCAACAGCCTTTGAGAAAGAACTGAAGAATTATGATTTACAGAGAAGTTCTTTAGTTCTGTAGGGTATCTCTCACTGCTTAAAACCCTTTTGAACAGGGGGATTCCCTGGTGGTCCAGTGGGTAAGGACATCACCTTGCAGTGCAAGGGGAGCCGGTTCGATCCCTGGCCTGGGAAGATCCCACGTTCTTCAGAGTAGCTGGACCGATGTGTCCAACTACCCAGTCAGAGCTCTGCAACAAGAGAGGCCACTGTGATGGGAGGCCCACACAGGCCTAAGAACAAAGATATGAAAATAAGTAAATGAAAGACCAATAGAAGTGGCCAAAAAACAAAAAAATTAAAAAAAAAAAAACCCTGTTGAACAAACTATTCACTGGGGAGACATTAATAGCACTAACTGATTACCAAATATTCTGAGAAAAAAAAAGCTTTGACATCAACAGGGGGATAAAAAATGACAATTTTTGTTTATTTGGGTCTTTCTACACAATTCATTCAGGACCAAACAAAAGAATGTTCGAATTCCAGCTCCACTAGCTACTACTGTCATGATTGGATAGTTGCTTTACCTTCTGAGTCTCAGTTTCTCATCTATAAAATTAAGAATGATCTCACTACTATTAATACATCTATTGTGATAAACCATTAAAAACAAATTGTGCATTAGCTCACAAGCAGTAACTCAACAAATGGTAGATTTTGTTTATATCAACTTGAAATACTATTTATCTGAGCCCTTAAATTTATATCCAGAGTTTGTTTTGCCTGTGCCTTTTATATACAATATACAAGAATTTGCTCATGATTTAAAAAGAGTTTCTCCTTTATAGGAGGAGCAACTAATCACACTGAACTGTAGCTTCTTATTTAGGAGTCTGGCTTCTGTTTTAGACAACTGACTCTGAGAGAAAATGACTACCTTTTCTTTAAAACTTCTAATACCATTATACAGTAGGTAAACAAAACAATGTCTAATGATCTAATGATCAACCAGTTTTCTAATTATTACATTACTATCAAAGTTAAGAGTTGTAGATAGAGGCATGAAATGCATCTTACGGCTCATCATACCTTGTATTCCTTAAATGTTTTGCTATTCTCTAGGTTGATAGGCACATTCATACAATAGGCTATGGTTCCAACAGCCTTTGAGAAAGAACTGAAGAATTATGATTTACAGAGAAGTTCTTTAGTTCTGTAGGGTATCTCTCACTGCTTAAAACCCTTTTGAACAGGGGGATTCCCTGGTGGTCCAGTGGGTAAGGACATCACCTTGCAGTGCAAGGGGAGCCGGTTCGATCCCTGGCCTGGGAAGATCCCACGTTCTTCAGAGTAGCTGGACCGATGTGTCCAACTACCCAGTCAGAGCTCTGCAACAAGAGAGGCCACTGTGATGGGAGGCCCACACAGGCCTAAGAACAAAGATATGAAAATAAGTAAATGAAAGACCAATAGAAGTGGCCAAAAAACAAAAAAATTAAAAAAAAAAAAAACCCTGTTGAACAAACTATTCACTGGGGAGACATTAATAGCACTAACTGATTACCAAATATTCTGAGAAAAAAAAAGCTTTGACATCAACAGGGGGATAAAAAATGACAATTTTTGTTTATTTGGGTCTTTCTACACAATTCATTCAGGACCAAACAAAAGAATGTTCGAATTCCAGCTCCACTAGCTACTACTGTCATGATTGGATAGTTGCTTTACCTTCTGAGTCTCAGTTTCTCATCTATAAAATTAAGAATGATCTCACTACTATTAATACATCTATTGTGATAAACCATTAAAAACAAATTGTGCATTAGCTCACAAGCAGTAACTCAACAAATGGTAGATTTTGTTTATATCAACTTGAAATACTATTTATCTTTTAAGAAAAGTCATTGGTATTATAACACAAATATGCCAAGTTCCTTTTAATTTTTGAAAATAAATTCACATTACGATAAATAGTTTAGTATATTTGTTTATTACTGGTGCTACTGATGGGAATGCGTGCTTCCCTTTGTAGCTCAGCTGGTAAAGAATTTGGTTGCAATGCAGGAGACCCTGGTTCGATTCCTGGGTCAGGAAGATCCCTAGGAGAAGGGATAAGCTACCCACTCCAGTATTCTTGGGTGGTCAGATGGTAAAGAATCTGCCTGCAATGCAGGAGATGTGGGTTTAATCCCTGGATTGGGAAGATCCCCTGGAGAAGGGATAGGTTACCTATCCAGTTTTCCTGTCTGGAAAATTCCATGGCTCGTCCATTGGTTGCAAAGACCCAGACACGACTGAGTGACTTCACTTTCTTTCACTGATAGGAATATAACTATATACAAACTTTCTGGAGGTCAACTTAATAATAAGTACCGAAACATCTTAAAAAGTATTATTCCCTTTGATCCACTCATAGCAATTTACAACGAACTATTGAGACATGTGGGCTTCCCAGGTGGCGCAGTGGTAAAGAATCCATCTGCCAATGCAGGAGACATGAGAAGAGCTGGTTCAATCCCTGGGTTGGGAAGATCCCGTAGAGCAGAAAATGGCAACCACTCCAGAATTCTTGTCTGGAGAATTCCATGAACAGAGGAGCTTGGTGGGCTACAGTCCATGGGGTCATAAAGAGTCAGACGTGACTAAGTGACTGAGCATGCATGCAGGCAATGAGACATGTGGATATCATCACAAAGGTGGTTTAAAACAGCAAATATCAACAGGAAATAAATTAAGTAAACCCTACAGTAAAGAGTAACTAGCAGACCACTAAATCATGATGTGGGATTCTTTATTTACATGGCAAGATGTCCATGGCTTATAATTTATTTATGAAGATTACAAAACAACACGTATACTAGGTTGCATTTTCCGGAAAGAAAAACAATATGGTAAGACACATTTCCCATAATCAACAAGCTTACAAGTCAAGTAGAGAAACACAATTATACTATAACATAAGGAAGAATTAAATAAGTCATATAAAGGTTAAAAACTGAGGACAGGAAAGTGAAGGGGCTGAGAATGGAAAATGGGAGTGGAGAGACACGTAAATCCCTATGGGTTCCGTGAAGGCCACAGATTTTGACTGGACATGGAAAGATAAATAGCCTTTCCTCAGGTAAGGTCAATGGCATTTCAATGAGATGAAATGCAAGAGCAGGGATCCTCAGCAAAGAAAGGATGGATTATATGTTTGGGAGGAAGCAAACAGCTCTGCTTTCTAGAGTTCTGGGATGTAAGCAAGGATGGAAAGATAACCTAGACTAATACTAAGGACCTAAATATTGGGGTGAGGAGTTCTCAGTTAGTTCCACAGGAAATGGGAAGCCACTGAGGTTTTTGGAGCAGGAGGGTGAAAGGATCAGTTTGGCTCTAATCATATACTCTCTTTATAAAATATAATCCTTTAGCTGCTTTCCACTGAGACCCCACTTGAGCTCTTCAGTCTCAATTTGAATTTAGTTGTCTAAACTAAATGAAATTATTTGCTCTACACCAAAATTTCTTAAGACATATTTGACTGTAAAAGTCTCAAAAATATAAAAGCAAACAGAAAAAAGGTAAAATCACAAAATCTAAAACTTGAAGTGTTCACAGATCTGCTTTTACTCAGTGTACAGGAAATATTGCAAAACTGGCCACTACCAATCCAATTTGTATTGATACCTCCTGATTCCTTTTAAGATTAGGTTTTAGGTGTATGTACTTAATTTCAATTTCAAATATTGTAGTGGCAAAAGAAAAAATACTTAGAGCAATTGTCCATCTCTGTTATGAATGAATATTAGCGATCATTTCCTAGAGGAAATGTGGGTCTAGCCAAAAACAACAAGTTCTTCCTATTGAAGGATCACGGTAAACAGTAAGTTCTCTCTGTCAAAACTGGTTTGTCCTGAAGAGAAATGTCTTTCTGGGCAGTTTTCCCTGAGGACAATAATGGACAGTCCTGTTGGGGTGAAGAGAGGCAGAGTTTGCAGTTTTTAGAGACCACAGACAACAGGTGGAGCTATCAGAAGACACACAACATGTACAATACTATCATATGTTTTATTCTTGCCTTCCTAGATGAACTGTGTTCTCTCCAAAAGCAGGTTATTTTGTATTTCCCAATGAACAGGGCTTTGAGAGTACACAGACATCTCATACTTTTTAAACTAAATCTTTTTAGAAGGTTGGAATGCAAATGGTTGTTTTTAACAATTAAATAGTAACAATTATGTTTTATAACTGGAGATGAAATGCAAGAGCAGGGATCCTCAGCAAAGAAAGGATGGATTATATGTTTGGGAGGAAGCAAACAGCTCTGCTTTCTAGAGTTCTGGGATGTAAGCAAGGATGGAAAGATAACCTAGACTAATACTAAGGACCTAAATATTGGGGTGAGGAGTTCTCAGTTAGTTCCACAGGAAATGGGAAGCCACTGAGGTTTTTGGAGCAGGAGGGTGAAAGGATCAGTTTGGCTCTAATCATATACTCTCTTTATAAAATATAATCCTTTAGCTGCTTTCCACTGAGACCCCACTTGAGCTCTTCAGTCTCAATTTGAATTTAGTTGTC
This sequence comes from Tragulus kanchil, assembly GCA_022376925.1. NCBI lineage: Eukaryota > Metazoa > Chordata > Mammalia > Artiodactyla > Tragulidae > Tragulus > Tragulus kanchil. Next base: position 79,453,965 of record JAIOJX010000006.1, read on the forward strand.
TAAACTAAATGAAATTATTTGCTCTACACCAAAATTTCTTAAGACATATTTGACTGTAAAAGTCTCAAAAATATAAAAGCAAACAGAAAAAAGGTAAAATCACAAAATCTAAAACTTGAAGTGTTCACAGATCTGCTTTTACTCAGTGTACAGGAAATATTGCAAAACTGGCCACTACCAATCCAATTTGTATTGATACCTCCTGATTCCTTTTAAGATTAGGTTTTAGGTGTATGTACTTAATTTCAATTTCAAATATTGTAGTGGCAAAAGAAAAAATACTTAGAGCAATTGTCCATCTCTGTTATGAATGAATATTAGCGATCATTTCCTAGAGGAAATGTGGGTCTAGCCAAAAACAACAAGTTCTTCCTATTGAAGGATCACGGTAAACAGTAAGTTCTCTCTGTCAAAACTGGTTTGTCCTGAAGAGAAATGTCTTTCTGGGCAGTTTTCCCTGAGGACAATAATGGACAGTCCTGTTGGGGTGAAGAGAGGCAGAGTTTGCAGTTTTTAGAGACCACAGACAACAGGTGGAGCTATCAGAAGACACACAACATGTACAATACTATCATATGTTTTATTCTTGCCTTCCTAGATGAACTGTGTTCTCTCCAAAAGCAGGTTATTTTGTATTTCCCAATGAACAGGGCTTTGAGAGTACACAGACATCTCATACTTTTTAAACTAAATCTTTTTAGAAGGTTGGAATGCAAATGGTTGTTTTTAACAATTAAATAGTAACAATTATGATTATTATTATAACTGTGGAGCAAAAAAATCCACATACATGTTGACAGCAAATACTATCAATCCAAGAAAGCTTACATAATCTCAATTTTTAAAGTTTAGGAGAAAAGCCTTTGAAAAGAGTAAACCAAAAGCACAAAGAAATTAAGTCACATGGCCAAAGTGGAACAATATGTTACAGTGCTGGACCTTTTAACACGCAGACTTCTGGTCTAGAGATTTTTTTCCTCTACTCTGCTATGTTGTCTGTTTTTATATATGATAAAGTTTTATTAAATCTACACCTAATTAAAAATATAACTTGAAATACTAACAAGCCTAAATCACAAAACGTTTTAACAGATATGATTCTAAAGGTGTGCTAAGTACATATAGCACGTAACAGAAGATCTCTGATCCAATATGAATTACTAAAGAAAAGAAAAAACAATTGGAATTGTCCATGTGAGCCACAATCAGTGGATCCTCCATAAGGGCTTTCTTGTATTAGTTAAATATACCATTTACAACCTTTTCCAGTAATTTTCTTGGTAAATAAGTAATGAAAAAAATCCAGGCAAGAAGTGGCCCAATTAGAAGTTTAATTAGGTTAAGTTTAAACTAAGTATTGAATCTAATATTGAGGACCTACCTACCTTGTAAAGCCTATTGGGCTACCGACCATGGAGACACAAAGAGTTGGACATAACTGAGCGTGCATACACACACACACCCCCACACCCACACCCCTCATTTAATAGAACTGTGCTGTCTCGGTCATTATAAAGAGCAAGGGAAAGCAAAATACAAACTTTAAGGAAATCTAGCTGAGGATATAAAATATATAGAACTCCATCGAATACCACCACCTAAGTCAAAATGACAGTAAGTATAAAACTTACCACAAGTACTATATACAAGACTAGGATTTCATCTCACTCACCGTTTCCCCTTAGTTTTTCCACATAAACGTCTCCTGTTCCATCTACAACCATTTTCTCCAGCTCTCAGCCTGGATGCTAAGTTCTTCACTACTCTTAAGCTATACAGCCAACGATTGCTACTGTTCACCACCACGTCAGATCCATGTCACCTGGGCTAAATGTTGATTTTGAGACAGGTGTCCGTCAAGATGGTGATCTACTTACACACTCTAGATTTGTCTTCAGTACTAACGGCTCTTCTCTTTTTTTCTGTTCATCCATTTTCCTTTTTCCTATTTCTGTATCTTCTGGTAACAACTTGTGGATTTGATCTTCAGAGGTTTTCTCCTCTGGTAACTTTTCTTCTCTCAGCTAAAAATACAAATCACACCAAGACAGTAGTTTTAGGCAACCATAGACTTAAAAATATCTTGTACTCAGTAATCTATTAGAACAAACAGGGACATTTTGAGACTATGTTCTTATTGGCTAGAAAGCCCTCTTACTTTTTTAAGTCTACTTTTACTTGACGCTTGCCAAACATCCACTTTATGGCTTAAGATTTAACTGCTCTGCATTTTTGAGCAATATAAAATTACAAAACCTAAGATAATACACATAATCAAAAACTAAGGCTTATTCACTTAGCCAAAAAAGGCTGAATCTAAAAACTTTTCCTATTCTCATAAAGCAGATATAACAGCATTAGTCCAGAAGAGCAAAGATGTATGCCACAGGGAGCCCAGGAAAGCTGGACTAGGCAAGAGAGGTCTTTGGACCTACTGGAAACAGAAAAAATGCTTATCACAATTCCAACATCCTACAATGTATGCTTTTATCTTGTGATCCACAGGATGGGTCAAGATACATGGTCTACAAAGAAAGCCAAGGAAGACCAATATACCCTTCATCTGAGGGAGGCAGTATGGCGTTACGAACATAACATGGGCTTTGGGATTAAAAACCTGGGTTCTTGTGGTTCTGACCTTTATTTACCAGTTGTATGACCTTGGGCAAATGAACCATCACATGCTTGCCTACAAAAGAGCGCTAGTGCTACTCACTTTGCAAATATTGTTGTTAGAAGAAAATGAGATAATACTACAAAGCATTTACTGTAGGATTTTGCTATATACTTACAGCATATGAAGAGTTTCCTTTTCTAACCTCTCTTTATGCTCTTTTCATTGCCTGGGACTTTAATAAAATTTAAATGACATAATACATATAACAAATTCTAGACTACTCATATTTTTAACCATACTTATAAAAAAAATAAAACTGAAGAACAAATTTTTTCATTGGCTGTCAACTCAGGGATATAAAACAAAAACAACAATAAGGGCTTCCCCTGGTGGTCCAGTGGATAAGGACACCGCCTTGCAGTGCAAGGGGCGCCGGTTCGATCCCTGGCTGGGAAGATCCCACGTGCCGCGGAGCGGCTGGACTGATGTGTCCAATCACCGAGCCGGAGCTCTGGAGCGCATGTGCCCAGAGCTGGCGCTCTGCGACAACAGACGCCACTGCAATGAGAGGCCCACAGGAGCCAAGGAACAAAAACAGATGAAAATAGAGAAATGAAAAACCAATAGAAGTGGCCCGCCTGCTCCCCTCCCTCCCCAACCCGACCCCCGCCCAAAATAAATAAATAAATAAATCTTAAAAAAAAAAAAAAAAACAACAATAACAATAAGCAACAATAAAGATTTAGATTTTTAAATTAGTGTTTCTTTTTTATTTTTTTAAATTATGAAAGCAGAACACATTTAAAAGAGACTTACAAAACACAGGACTAAGTTTCATATGGTTCCACTATACATTACAATTATATTTTAAGTAGATAAATTAAGATTTTTAGAGTTTCAATATCAAACTCTTAAAAATTAATAAAATAACGACAGAAAAGTAAAAGGATACAGTAGACTTTAGGGGTTTCCAAAGTGGCACTAAGAGTAAAGAATTCACCTAAGAAATGCAGGAGACACAGGTTCAATCCCTAGGTCAGGAAGATCCCTTGGAGGAGGACATGGCAACCCACTCCAGTGTTCTTGCCTGGAGAACCTCGTGGACAGAGGAATTTGGCAAGCTACAGGCCATAGGGACATGAATGAAGCGACCGAGCACACAAGCATGCAGAGTACATCTGAAAAGTACTGTGAATCAACTCAAGCTAAATTAAGATTTATATAATTTTCACACAATAGCAGGATACAAATTCTATTCAAGCTCCTATAAACTATAAATCAGGAGACACTGGAACATATCCAGGGACATAAAACAATGTGCAAAAATTTCATGATCTAAAGGTATTGAAAAATAAGAGTCTGTTCTATTATCACTGTGGAATTATATTAGAAGTCAATATCAAAAGATATTTGAAAATATTTTCAAGTGCAATGTGACATTTACCAAGAAAGATCACTGCCTTAGTCATCAAAAGCCTCAATAAAGTTAAAAGACTGATAAAACATAGAGGGTGAGAGCAGAGAAGAAAACTCTTAAATGAAAAATTAGTATCAAAATGAGAAATTAATCTCTAAGATACTTAAAAAATCCCACGTATTTATAAATTAAATGTCTACTTTCAAATGATGGGTATATCTAATAAGCCATCACAAGGAAAATTAGAAAATATCTGTAACAATAAAAATGAAAAGAGAGTTTATCAGAATGTGTTGCATGCAGCTGAAGCTGCTCAATACAACTAGGTATAATGTGGCATCTTGAAAAAGGTATGAAAAGAAATAATGGACACTACTGTAAAATTCCGTGAAATGTTAACAAAATCTGTACCTTGGATAACAATGTTTAGTTGTTGTTGTTGTTGTTGTTGTTAGTTGTCCAGTTGTGCATGACTGTGATCCCATGGGCCACAGCACAGGGTCAGGCCTGTCTCTTACTGTCTCCTGAAGTTTGCCCAAGTTCATGTCCATTGCATTGGTGATGCCATCAAGCCATTTTAACCTCTGATGGCCTCTTCTCCTTCTGCCCTCAATCTTTCTCAGCACCAGGGACTTTTCCAATGAGTCATCTGCTTGCATCAGATGACCAAGGACCTTCAGCTTCAGTATCCGTCCTTCCAATGAGTATTCAGGGTTGATTTCCCTTAAGATTGACTGGTTTGATCTCCTAGCTGTCCAAGGGCCTCTCAAGAGTCTCCTCCAGCACCACAATTTGAAGGCATCTATTCTTTGCCACTCTGCATTCTTTATGATCCAGCTCTCAAAACTGTACGTGACCACTGGGAAGACTATATCCTTGACCATACGGACCTTTGTGGGCAGAGCACTGTCTCTGCTTTTCAACACGCCGTCTAGGTTTGCCATAGCTTTCCTGTCAAGAAGTAGTCACTTCTAACCTCATGGCCAGTCACCCTCCACAGTGATTTTAGAGCCCAAGAGAAAATCTGTCACTATTTCCACCTTTTCCCCTTCTATTTGCCATAAAGTAATGGGACCGGATGCCATGATCTTAGTTTCTTTAATACTTATTTTTAAGCCAGCTCTTTCACTCTTCCCCCCCACCCCACCCCCTCCCCGCCCCTCATCAAGAGGCTCTTTAGTTCCTTTTGGCTTTCTGCCATTCGAGTGGTATCATCTGCATATCTAAAGTTGTTATTTCTCTCAGCAATCTTGATTCCAGCTTTTAACTCATCCAGCCCAGCATTTCTCATGATGTGCTCTGCATATAATTAAATAAACAGGATGACAATAAACAGCCTTGTTCTACTCCTTTCTCAACCCTGAACCAGTCAGTTGCTCCATACAGGGTTCTAACAGTTCCTTCTTGATGTGAACATAGGTTTCTCAGAAGACAGGTAAGATGGTCCGGTATTCCCATCTCTTTAAGAGTTCTCCACAGTCTGTTCTGATGCACACAGTCAAAGGCTTTAGCACTGTCAATGAAACAGAGGCACATGTTTTTCTGGAATTCCCTTGCATTCTCTATGATCTAGCTAATACTGGCAATTTGATCTCTGCTTCCCATGCCTTTTTCTAAACCCAACTTGGACATCTGGAAGTTCTTGGTTCACATAAAGCTGAAGCCTAGCATGCAGGATTTTAAGCGTGACCTTACTAGGATGGGAGATGAGTACGACTGTTCATTGTTCTGAACATTCTTTAGAATTAACTTCTTGAGAACTGGAATGAGGAGTGAACTTTTCCAGTTCTATGGCCACTGCTGGGTCTTCCAGATTTACTGACATATTGAGTGGAACACCTTGATGGCCTCATCCTTTAGGGTTTCAAATAGCTCTGCTGGAATGCCATTGCATCCACTGGCTTTGTTAACAGCAGTGCTTCCTAAGGGCCACTTGACTTCATACTCCCCTTCTCCTTCTGCGTTCTATTTTTCCCAGCATTAGGATTTAACAAAAAATTAGTGCAACCAAAAATAAATAAATATTTTTAAAAATCAATCTGCCTTTGGTGCAACCTGTGTACACTGAACCTGCAGATACCAAAGGTCAACGGTACACAGTCATTTTCTATTAGGTACTTGAACATTCGTGAATTTTGGTATCCACAGGGTTTTTGGAACCATACCTCTGCAGATATAAAGGGAGGATTATACTCTCACTAACAATTCATGAGAATTCCAGTTTATTTTCATTCCACACTCATTCGGACACGTAATATTCTTAAGCCTTTTAATTTTAGCTATTCTAGAGAATGTAGGGGATATCCTGTATGTGATTTTAATGAATATTTCCCTGCTGGTTAACCATGTTGAGCAACTTTCCATATGTTTAGTGGCGTGTCTTCTTCTGTGAATTTGTTTTCAATCAAAAGTTTTTTTAATTCTAAAAAGTCTGCTGTTAGATACACATTTGAGAATACCTTCTCCCAGTATTTGCTTTTCCTGTTTTCTAAATGAGTAGAAGTTTTTAACTTTAGTAAAATTCAATATATCATTTTTTCTTCTGTGATTAAGATTTCAGAGGTGTTTGTCTAGTTAATTTCTGTCTACCCCAAGATTAATGTTTTTTTCTTCTGTTTTCTTCTGCATAGTTTAGCTTTAGTTTATGATCCATTTTGAATTAGTATTTGTATAGGTATAGAAACCAAGACTGGCTTTTAACTACTCATAAGGTAAGTTTTTTCCAGCACCACTGCTGAAAAGACTGCTCTGGGTCTTCCAGAATTCTTTAGAATTAACTTCTTGAGAACTGGAATGAGGAGTGAACTTTTCCAGTTCTATGGCCACTGCTGGGTCTTCCAGATTTACTGACATATTGAGTGGAACACCTTGATGGCCTCATCCTTTAGGGTTTCAAATAGCTCTGCTGGAATGCCATTGCATCCACTGGCTTTGTTAACAGCAGTGCTTCCTAAGGGCCACTTGACTTCTTACCCCCCTTCTCCTTCTGCGTTCTATTTTTCCCAGCATTAGGATTTAACAAAAATTAGTGCAACCAAAAATAAATAAATATTTTTAAAATCAATCTGCCTTTGGTGCAACCTGTGTACACTGAACCTGCAGATACCAAAGGTCAACGGTACACAGTCATTTTCTATTAGGTACTTGAACATTCGTGAATTTTGGTATCCACAGGGTTTTTGGAACCATACCTCTGCAGATATAAAGGGAGGATTATACTCTCACTAACAATTCATGAGAATTCCAGTTTATTTTCATTCCACACTCATTCGGACACGTAATATTCTTAAGCCTTTTAATTTTAGCTATTCTAGAGAATGTAGGGGATATCCTGTATGTGATTTTAATGAATATTTCCCTGCTGGTTAACCATGTTGAGCAACTTTCCATATGTTTAGTGGCGTGTCTTCTTCTGTGAATTTGTTTTCAATCAAAAGCTTTTTTAATTCTAAAAAGTCTGCTGTTAGATACACATTTGAGAATACCTTCTCCCAGTATTTGCTTTTCCTGTTTTCTAAATGAGTAGAAGTTTTTAACTTTAGTAAAATTCAATATATCATTTTTTCTTCTGTGATTAAGATTTCAGAGGTGTTTGTCTAGTTAATTTCTGTCTACCCCAAGATTAATGTTTTTTTCTTCTGTTTTCTTCTGCATAGTTTAGCTTTAGTTTATGATCCATTTTGAATTAGTATTTGTATAGGTATAGAAACCAAGACTGGCTTTTAACTACTCATAAGGTAAGTTTTTTCCAGCACCACTGCTGAAAAGACTGCTCTGTTGCCACAGAATTATTTTTGTGCCTTTATGAATATCAACTGACTGGGACTATTCCAGGACTACACTCTATTCCATTGACCTATATGTCTTTTCCTTCTGCCAACACCATACTTTCTTGATGACTATCATTTTAAAATCTGGTAGTAAAGTCTTCCAATAATAACAGTCATTATTCACAGACAAGATCTTCCATGCAAAAAATTAACTAGAATCTACAAACATAGCTACTAAGACAACTAAATGAGTTTAGCACAGCTGTGGGATAAAATATCAAAATATAAAAGTCAATAGCATCTTTATATACTCTCAAGAATTATACTACTACTTATAATAATATCCAAAAAATGTGAAATAAGAAAAATCTGACAATAGATTTGAAAAGTAAAAACCATAAAACACTGCTGAGAGAAACTAAAGAAGAACTAAATAAATAGAAGCAGACTGTGTTGACAGGTCTGAAGACTCAATTATTGAGATGTCAATTCTCCCCAAATTGACGTATCAACTATGCAATCCCTATCAGAATGCCAGCAAGTGTTCTTATGGAAAATGGCAAGCCAATACTGCAATTCAGATGGATATATAGCGACCCAATGAACCAAAGTAACTTTGAAAAAGTCAAAACAACTTTTTACTGTAAAGCTACAATAATAAAAACAGCATGGTACTGGTGTGAAAATACACAAATAGACCAATGATACAGATACAATACAGAGTTCACAAGTAAGATCACAAGATATACAGTTAACTAATATTTGACAAAGGTGCCAAAGGCAATTCAATGGGGAAGGACACTCTTTTCAACAAATGGTACCAGAATAACTGGGACATTCATATACAAAAAAACAATGATTTGTTTCAATCAAAAGTTTTTTTAATTCTAAAAAGTCTGCTGTTAGATACACATTTGAGAATACCTTCTCCCAGTATTTGCTTTTCCTGTTTTCTAAATGAGTAGAAGTTTTTAACTTTAGTAAAATTCAATATATCATTTTTTCTTCTGTGATTAAGATTTCAGAGGTGTTTGTCTAGTTAATTTCTGTCTACCCCAAGATTAATGTTTTTTTCTTCTGTTTTCTTCTGCATAGTTTAGCTTTAGTTTATGATCCATTTTGAATTAGTATTTGTATAGGTATAGAAACCAAGACTGGCTTTTAACTACTCATAAGGTAAGTTTTTTCCAGCACCACTGCTGAAAAGACTGCTCTGTTGCCACAGAATTATTTTTGTGCCTTTATGAATATCAACTGACTGGGACTATTCCAGGACTACACTCTATTCCATTGACCTATATGTCTTTTCCTTCTGCCAACACCATACTTTCTTGATGACTATCATTTTAAAATCTGGTAGTAAAGTCTTCCAATAATAACAGTCATTATTCACAGACAAGATCTTCCATGCAAAAAATTAACTAGAATCTACAAAAATAGCTACTAAGACAACTAAATGAGTTTAGCACAGCTGTGGGATAAAATATCAAAATATAAAAGTCAATAGCATCTTTATATACTCTCAAGAATTATACTACTACTTATAATAATATCCAAAAAATGTGAAATAAGAAAAATCTGACAATAGATTTGAAAAGTAAAAACCATAAAACACTGCTGAGAGAAACTAAAGAAGAACTAAATAAATAGAAGCAGACTGTGTTGACAGGTCTGAAGACTCAATTATTGAGATGTCAATTCTCCCCAAATTGACGTATCAACTATGCAATCCCTATCAGAATGCCAGCAAGTGTTCTTATGGAAAATGGCAAGCCAATACTGCAATTCAGATGGATATATAGCGACCCAATGAACCAAAGTAACTTTGAAAAAGTCAAAACAACTTTTTACTGTAAAGCTACAATAATAAAAACAGCATGGTACTGGTGTGAAAATACACAAATAGACCAATGATACAGATACAATACAGAGTTCACAAGTAAGATCACAAGATATACAGTTAACTAATATTTGACAAAGGTGCCAAAGGCAATTCAATGGGGAAGGACACTCTTTTCAACAAATGGTACCAGAATAACTGGGACATTCATATACACATCATATATAAAAATAAAGTCAAAATAGATCACGGACCTAAACGTAAAACCTAAAACTATAAAAATTCCAGAATAAAACACAGGAGAAATCTTTGACTTTGGGTTGGGCAAAGAATTTTTGGATATAACACAAAAAGCAAAATCCACAAAGGAGAAAAACGTATAAACTGTATTTTTTTTTTAAGTTAAAAACTTCTACCTTTCAAAGGGCTCTAAGAAAATTAAAAGACTGACAAACAGGGCTTCCCTGGTGGTCCAGTGGGTAAGGACACCGCCTTGCAGTGCAAGGGGCGCCAGTTCAATCCCTGGCCTGGGAAGATCCCACGTGCCGCAGAGCGGCTAGACCGACGCACCCAATTACCCAGCCGGAGCTCTGAAGCGCATGCGCCCAGAGCCGGTGCTCTGCGACAACAGAGGCCACTACGATGGGAGGCCCACACGGGCCAAAGAACAAAGACGGATGAAAAATAGATAAATGAGAGACCAATAGAAGTGGCCCGCCCGCCTCCCTCCCCCCCCCACCCCTCCTAAAAAAGACTGACAAACACTGGGAGAAAATATTTGCAAAACATACATCTGATAAGACGTGTATCCAAAAATTCTTCAAAATTCAACAGTAAGGGGTTTCCCCTGGTGGTCCAGTAGGTAAGGACACCACCTTGCAGTGCAAGGGGCGCCAGTTCAATCCCTGGCCTGGGAAGATCCCACGTGCCGCAGAGCGGCTAGACCGACGCACCCAATTACCCAGCCGGAGCTCTGAAGCGCATGCGCCCAGAGCCGGTGCTCTGCGACAACAGAGGCCACTACGATGGGAGGCCCACACGGGCCAAAGAACAAAGACGGATGAAAAATAGATAAATGAGAGACCAATAGAAGTGGCCCGCCCGCCTCCCCCACCCCCTCCTAAAAAAGACTGACAAACACTGGGAGAAAATATTTGCAAAACATACATCTGATAAGACGTGTATCCAAAAATTCTTCAAAATTCAACAGTAAGGGGTTTCCCCTGGTGGTCCAGTAGGTAAGGACACCACCTTGCAATGCAAGGGGCGCCGGTTGGAGCCCTGGCTGGAGCCCTGGCCTAGGAAGATCCCCCGTGCCGCGGAGCGGCTGGACTGATGTGTCCCATTACCGAGCCGGAGCTCTGGAGCGCATGCGCCCAGAGCTGGTGCTCTGTGACAACAGACGCCACCGTGATGGGAGGCCCACAGGAGTCAAGGAACCAAGACGAATGAAAATAGAGAAATGAAAGACCAATAGAAGTGGCCCGCCCACTCCCCTCCCTCCCCAACCCGAACCTCGCCCAAAGTAAATAAATAAATCTTTAAAAAAAAAAAAAAATTCAACAGTAAGAAAATACAAATAAACACATGAAAAGATGTTCAACATTTTTAGTCATTAGGGAAATATAAATTAAAACTACAATAAGATACCACCATATAGCAATTAGAATTGCTAAGATTAAAAAGACTACCCTACCAAAAAGACTGAGAGAAACTAGAACATATACTAGTGATAAGAATTTAAAATGATAAAGCCACTTTGGAAAAAGTTTGGCAATTTCTTAAAAAAGGAAACACATCTACTGTATGAGCCAGCCATCTCAAGCCTAAGTATTTACTTAAGAGGAAAAAAAAAATATTCTATACAAAGTCTTACACATGAATATTCATAGCAGTTTTATTTGTAACAGCCAAGAACTGGAAACAACCCAAATGTTGTTGTTCAGTCACCAAGTTGAGTCCAACTCCTTCACAACCCCATGGACAGCAGCACACCAGGCCTCCCTGTCCTTCCATCTCCTGGAATTTGCCCAAGTTCACGTCCATTGCATCAGTGATACCGTTGAGCCATCTCATCCTCTGACACCCTCTTTTGCTTCTGCCCTCAGTCTTTCCCAGCATCAGGGTCTTTTCCAATGAGTAGTCTGTATCAGGTGGCCAAAGTACTGGAACTTCCAGGTTCAGTATCAGACCTTCTAATGAGTATTCAGGGTTGATTTCCTTTATGACTGTCTGGTTTGATCTTTTTGCTGTCCAAGGGACTCTCAAGAGTCTTCTTCAGCATCACAATTCAAAAGTATCGATTCTTTGGCATTCTGCCTTCTTTATGATCCAGCTCTCACAACTGTATGTGACTAGTGGAAAGACCATAGCCTTGACTATATGGACCTTTGTTGGCTAAGTGGTATCTCTGCTTTTTAACACACTGTCTAGGTCTGTCATAGCTTTCCTGCCAAGAAGCAATCGTCTTCTAATTTCATGGCCGCAGTCACCATCCACAGTGATTTCAGAGCCCAAGAAGAAAAAAACCTATCAATGCTTCTACCTTTTCCCCTTCTATTTGCCATGATGAAGTGATGGGACCAGATGCCAGGATCTTAGGGGTTTTTTTTAAATATTAAGCTGGCTTTTTCACTCTTCTCATTTACCTCTATCAAGAGGTTCTTTAGTTCCTCTTCACTTTCTGCCATTAGAGTGGTATCATCCACATGTCTAAGGTTGTTGATATTTTTCCTGCTTATTCCAGTTTGTAACTCAATCTAGCATGGCATTTCTTATGATGTGCTCTGTGTATAAGTTAAATAAACAGCCTTGTCGTACCCCCTTCTCAATTCTGAACCAGTCAGTTATTCTATATGAGGTTCTAACTTGCTTCTTAACGGGCATACAGGTTTCTCAAGAGACAGGTAAGATGGTCTGTTATTCCCATCTCTTTAAGAGTTTTCTACAGTTTGTTATGATCCACACAATCAAAAGCTTTAGTGTAGTCAATGAAACATTTTCCTGGAATTCCCTTGCTTTCTTTGTGATTCAGAGAAGTCTTATTAAGTCTGACAACTCTTTCTAGGGGCAAAAAAAGGCAATTCATCCAAAAGCTGCTCCATGATTCCTGTCTCCTGGCTGTCCTGTTGGTTATCAGCCTAGCTCAGCATAGCCCTCTGCTTCCTTTCAACTTTTTCAGAAACTTCTACTCCCAGTAAATTAGACCAGCAGCTAAAGGACGTCTGAAGATCAGACAATGGTAGAGTTACTTTTAATACAGGATCTGACTGAAGTGAACTGTGGTCATGCAAATAGAATTTATATCCTCCAGGGGCTTTGGTTTCAAAGCCACCTTCTATACCCTCATTGAGTGTCCACTCCAGCTTCCTGGCATTGCTGACAGCCAGCTAGAAGCAAGCGTGATAACCATTTAAGTCACTGCCAAGTATGTAGTCTCTGATGCCCTAACTGTAAATCAGTTCTGCAACAAATCCTTAGCCTCCAGTCCTAATCCCCTCATCGTTTCACTCCATTTCTATCATAAGGCCTTCATTCCCAGGACATCATGATAGAAACACTGTCAGGAAGTGGTTTTCCACTTTGAACAAGAAGTGCAAAAAACTGCAAGTCAGCATGACCATCCCTCACATACGGTGCCACCCCGCCCACAGATGACGCCAGGGCAGCAGGCCCAAGAGCACTTCAAAGATCAGAGGCTCATGCATCCATGATTTTCTCACTTTCTTATGCCTAAATTGGTAAAATGGTCTACCGCCCAATGACAGTAAGACTATAGAAATAATCTGTGCGAGCTCTGTAGGACCTTCTGGCCTCTCGGTGCTTCTTCCATCTTTCCCCTGTGCTCAGTCACTTCCATAGTATTCAACTTTTTGCAACCGTATGGACTGTAGCCCTCCAGGCTTCTCTGTTCATGGGATTCTCCAGGCAAGAATACTGGAGTAAGTTGCCATGCCCTCCTCCAGGGGACTTTCCCATCCCAGGGATTGAAGAAGGGATATAACAAAATTCTTTCCCCACTCAGTGCAACAAGATGGGAGGGCTGAGGACATTCTAATATTCTCCTTCTGATTAAAACAACATAAAATGTCAGAAAACTTCTTTTTAATGGCATATATCTATAAAGGCACAGAAAAAAATAACTATGGTCCAAAATTACAACTTCCCTGTACACACCTTCAAGTCCACTGCATCACTTCCTCTGTCATGCTTCTAGCACACTTTCTAACCCTGGCTAAACCCAAGCCATGGCGTGCTCTGTGTTCTAATCGGTCTTACTTCACTTTTGTCACATGAGGCAGAGACAGCTAGCTGCCTACCCAGCATTCACTCTTTCATTTCTTACTAAAAGAAACCTAATTTTACTTAAAAGGTGAATGTACTCAGCTAAAATACTATTCTTCCCAGCTTTCCTGGAAGCTACAGGAAGTCTGCGACACTAAACTACAAAGTACAGGGGAAGTCCCTGGGTGGGGCTTTGGAGAGAGATGCAGCACTAAACATAGAGAGCTCTTTAAAAGACCTGATTCAGCTGGCACGTGCCCTTCGCCTCACCTTCTGTCTAGGGAGGGATCAGCCACCTCACGCCACAAGGAGACAGGGACACCAGAAGATGTCTAAACAGAAAAATAAAAGAAACCTGAACCCCTGATGTCCCAGAGCTGCCACATCAGCCCTGGATGGCTTACCTCCAGTTTTTTTGTGACTTGAGAAAAATAAAACTTGCAATTTATTTGACTCATTACTTTGGGGACTCTGCTACTCACAGTAAATACAATTCCTAATTTCTAGGTCCATTACAGTTTATTTCCCACACAACGAGAGACCCCCCTTTTTTTCAGATTTTTTGCTTTTACAGAGTTTTGTGTTCACAAGACATGTATAATCCCAGATTAGTCGTATGTATACCCATTCCCCTCATTCCACATGTAGCCCTATACTATCATACGCAAAGGAAATAACTATTGTCAATGCGCTGTGGGTTAAGGGATCTTTTGCAACCGTATGGACTGTAGCCCTCCAGGCTTCTCTGTTCATGGGATTCTCCAGGCAAGAATACTGGAGTAAGTTGCCATGCCCTCCTCCAGGGGACTTTCCCATCCCAGGGATTGAAGAAGGGATATAACAAAATTCTTTCCCCACTCAGTGCAACAAGATGGGAGGGCTGAGGACATTCTAATATTCTCCTTCTGATTAAAACAACATAAAATGTCAGAAAACTTCTTTTTAATGGCATATATCTATAAAGGCACAGAAAAAAATAACTATGGTCCAAAATTACAACTTCCCTGTACACACCTTCAAGTCCACTGCATCACTTCCTCTGTCATGCTTCTAGCACACTTTCTAACCCTGCCTAAACCCAAGCCATGGCGTGCTCTGTGTTCTAATCGGTCTTACTTCACTTTTGTCACATGAGGCAGAGACAGCTAGCTGCCTACCCAGCATTCACTCTTTCATTTCTTACTAAAAGAAACCTAATTTTACTTAAAAGGTGAATGTACTCAGCTAAAATACTATTCTTCCCAGCTTTCCTGGAAGCTACAGGAAGTCTGCGACACTAAACTACAAAGTACAGGGGAAGTCCCTGGGTGGGGCTTTGGAGAGAGATGCAGCACTAAACATAGAGAGCTCTTTAAAAGACCTGATTCAGCTGGCACGTGCCCTTCGCCTCACCTTCTGTCTAGGGAGGGATCAGCCACCTCACGCCACAAGGAGACAGGGACACCAGAAGATGTCTAAACAGAAAAATAAAAGAAACCTGAACCCCTGATGTCCCAGAGCTGCCACATCAGCCCTGGATGGCTTACCTCCAGTTTTTTTGTGACTTGAGAAAAATAAAACTTGCAATTTATTTGACTCATTACTTTGGGGACTCTGCTACTCACAGTAAATACAATTCCTAATTTCTAGGTCCATTACAGTTTATTTCCCACACAACGAGAGACCCCCCTTTTTTTTTTCAGATTTTTTGCTTTTACAGAGTTTTGTGTTCACAAGACATGTATAATCCCAGATTAGTCGTATGTATACCCATTCCCCTCATTCCACATGTAGCCCTATACTATCATACGCAAAGGAAATAACTATTGTCAATGCGCTGTGGGTTAAGGGATCTTACATGGCAACCGGAGACCTTTTAAAAGTTATCAGTCAGGGCTTCCCTGGTAGTCCAGTGGGTAAGGACACCGCCTTGCAGTGCAAGAGGCACCAGTTCGATCCCTGGCCTGGGAAGATCCCACGTGCCGCAGCGCAGCTGGACCAATGTGTCCAACTACTGAACTGAAGCTCTGGAGCCAGAGTCTGTGCTCTGTGAGGAGAGAGGCCACTGCGATGGGAGGCCCACACAGGCCAAAGAACAAAGATGGATGAAAATAGATAAATGAAAGACCAATAGAAGCAGCCAAAAAGAAGAAAAAAAGTTATCAGTCAGATCATATTACTGGCTTCCCATGACATTTCGGAGCAAATTTAGGGTCCTTATAGGTATCTAGGACTTCTGTAGTGTGCCCCTTGTCGCTCTCCCAATTCACATTTTACCAAATCCCACCCTCCCAGCCACAGCCTGTACACTCAGATCCAGCTGCAGTGCTAAGCAAGCCAAACCTGCTTCTGTCTCAGGGCCTTCGCTTTTGTTGTTCCCTTTGCTGGGAACTCAGATGTTGCCTTCTCTGAGACTTTCCCTGATCCCTGTACTGAAGAGAGTGCTTCTGAGCCTCAAGTTTCCCTTCCACTCCCCTGTAACTCCTCCTACCTCTGCTTTATTAAAATATAGTCAATATCTTTTTTTATTTACTGTTTATGTTCCCCGCTAGTATGACTCACCCTGAGGGCAAGAATGTTGGGTAGCGCTTCCCTGATGGTCCAGTGGGTAAGGATACCGCCTTGCACTGCAAGGGGTGCTGGTTCGATCCCTGGCCTGGGAAGATCCCACGTGCCGCGGAGTGCTGGACCAGTGTGTCCAACCACTGAGCTGGAGCTCTGAGCGCATGCACCCAGAGCTAGAGCTCTGCAGCCAGAGAGGCCACTGCGATGGGAGGCCCAGACAGGCCAAAGAACCAAGATGGAAATAAATGAAAGACCAGTAGAAGCGGCCAAAAAAAAAAAATAGAATGCTGGGTGTCTTTTTCAGCATCATATCCCTAGTAACTTGTTAGCACACAGTAAGGACATAATATCCGATGAATAAGTGAATGAATATACTTCATGATTTCATTTACACTGAAAAAAACTAAAGCATGCGTGAGTGTGTGTAAGTGTATAAAGGACCTGGGATTACACTCAACTGTTGACATGAGTTATCTCTAGGCAAGAGAGTAGAAAATAAGAGAAAGAACTTTCACAGTTTGCTCGTCATATTTCTGCATAAAAAAGACAAAATTAACTGTAACACATGGCAGGAAGAAAATTTCAAAAATGTTTAGAAATATAAATCTATTTATGGAATCATAAAATTTAGAAACTCATAGCAACCTCAGTAAGCACAACACTACACCACGGGGAGATGGATTTATGATTAGTAAGCAAACATCTTTCAAAAGAACTAGAGTTATTAGGGGAATAAAACTTCCTGTTAACTTTTTATAGCAACTATAACGGTTTTACTTTTTATTGTCATTTGAACAGTAAGGTATACTAAGCCAAATGTGTGTTAGCATCAAATTAGTAATGAAGAGTTGTGTAGAATTAATTTCCATTGCTTGCTCAGTACAGACTTTAATATTACATTCTCAGAGCCTGTCTGCCTTCTCCCTGGGGGGGGACTTTCCTCTGATCCCTGTTACTGAAGAGAGTGCTTCTGAGCCTCAAGTTTCCCTTCCACTCCCCTGTAACTCCTCCTACCTCTGCTTTATTAAAATATAGTCAATATCTTTTTTTATTTACTGTTTATGTTCCCCGCTAGTATGACTCACCCTGAGGGCAAGAATGTTGGGTAGCGCTTCCCTGATGGTCCAGTGGGTAAGGATACCGCCTTGCACTGCAAGGGGTGCTGGTTCGATCCCTGGCCTGGGAAGATCCCACGTGCCGCGGAGTGCTGGACCAGTGTGTCCAACCACTGAGCTGGAGCTCTGGAGCGCATGCACCCAGAGCTAGAGCTCTGCAGCCAGAGAGGCCACTGCGATGGGAGGCCCAGACAGGCCAAAGAACCAAGATGGAAATAAATGAAAGACCAGTAGAAGCGGCCAAAAAAAAAAAATAGAATGCTGGGTGTCTTTTTCAGCATCATATCCCTAGTAACTTGTTAGCACACAGTAAGGACATAATATCCGATGAATAAGTGAATGAATATACTTCATGATTTCATTTACACTGAAAAAAACTAAAGCATGCGTGAGTGTGTGTAAGTGTATAAAGGACCTGGGATTACACTCAACTGTTGACATGAGTTATCTCTAGGCAAGAGAGTAGAAAATAAGAGAAAGAACTTTCACAGTTTGCTCGTCATATTTCTGCATAAAAAAGACAAAATTAACTGTAACACATGGCAGGAAGAAAATTTCAAAAATGTTTAGAAATATAAATCTATTTATGGAATCATAAAATTTAGAAACTCATAGCAACCTCAGTAAGCACAACACTACACCACGGGGAGATGGATTTATGATTAGTAAGCAAACATCTTTCAAAAGAACTAGAGTTATTAGGGGAATAAAACTTCCTGTTAACTTTTTATAGCAACTATAAAGGTTTTTACTTTTTTATTGTCATTTGAACAGTAAGGTATACTAAGCCAAATGTGTGTTAGCATCAAATTAGTAATGAAGAGTTGTGTAGAATTAATTTCCATTGCTTGCTCAGTACAGACTTTAATATATCTCCCTCCACTAGGGATTCATCTAGATAATTATATATTTGTTTTGTTTCAGAGAATATGCTCTAAGAGACATCTTTTTTTTATCAAGTTCTCTATCCAAATGTCTAGTGTTTTACTTTTTTTACTTTATGGAGACATATTTTTACATATTATATAATTCATCCATTTCAAATATATAATTGAATGACTTTCAGTAAATTTACCAACCTGTGAAACATACCATAAATCCATTTTAGAAATCTTCATTGCTGCAATAAAATAATTCACGCCCATTTACTGTTAACCGCCATTCCCACCCCTACTCAGTCAACCATTAATCTACTGTCTGTCTCTATTCTATCTATTCTAGACATCTTCTATAAACAGAAACATACAATATATGGTCTCTCTCATCTGGTTTCTTCTACTTCACATTTTTTTGAGGTAGCACACACCCGTGGTCCATTCCTTTTTGTTGCTGAATATATTCCACTGTATGGATATGCTATATTAGTGGCATATCTACTAGATTTGATTTTCTGACTTGCATTTCCATTTTCCAGGTTATACAATGGGTGCAGGATACATTGGATGCACGGGGCATGGGGGCAAGGAGAACCCATGGTTAAATGTATTTAACACAAATGACACAGGTGAGCGTTTTTTCAGCCTCAATCCAGTACATACAGAATGAGACATTCCTGGTTTCACTCAACAACATTACGCTATCAGTTGCTTTTGAAACCCTTTTTCTATCTTTCCCTCCTAACAGGAACAAAAGAATCACCCTTTTTCTAATAGAAAATCTCTACACTTACTTGCTTATGGAATCATAAAATTTAGAAACACATAGCAACCTCAGTAAGCACAACACTACACCACGGGGAGATGGATTTATGATTAGTAAGCAAACATCTTTCAAAAGAACTAGAGTTATTAGGGGAATAAAACTTCCTGTTAACTTTTTATAGCAACTATAAAGGTTTTACTTTTTTATTGTCATTTGAACAGTAAGGTATACTAAGCCAAATGTGTGTTAGCATCAAATTAGTAATGAAGAGTTGTGTAGAATTAATTTCCATTGCTTGCTCAGTACAGACTTTAATATATCTCCCTCCACTAGGGATTCATCTAGATAATTATATATTTGTTTTGTTTCAGAGAATATGCTCTAAGAGACATCTTTTTTTTATCAAGTTCTCTATCCAAATGTCTAGTGTTTTACTTTTTTTACTTTATGGAGACATATTTTTACATATTATATAATTCATCCATTTCAAATATATAATTGAATGACTTTCAGTAAATTTACCAACCTGTGAAACATACCATAAATCCATTTTAGAAATCTTCATTGCTGCAATAAAATAATTCACGCCCATTTACTGTTAACCGCCTTTCCCCACCCCTACTCAGTCAACCATTAATCTACTGTCTGTCTCTATTCTATCTATTCTAGACATCTTCTATAAACAGAAACATACAATATATGGTCTCTCTCATCTGGTTTCTTCTACTTCACATTTTTTTGAGGTAGCACACACCCGTGGTCCATTCCTTTTTGTTGCTGAATATATTCCACTGTATGGATATGCTATATTAGTGGCATATCTACTAGATTTGATTTTCTGACTTGCATTTCCATTTTCCAGGTTATACAATGGGTGCAGGATACATTGGATGCACGGGGCATGGGGGCAAGGAGAACCCATGGTTAAATGTATTTAACACAAATGACACAGGTGAGCGTTTTTTCAGCCTCAATCCAGTACATACAGAATGAGACATTCCTGGTTTCACTCAACAACATTACGCTATCAGTTGCTTTTGAAACCCTTTTTCTATCTTTCCCTCCTAACAGGAACAAAAGAATCATTCTGCAAGGTTTCTTATTCTCTCATAAGGTTTATAGAAAATCTCTACACTTACTATGCCTTCTGCATTACCTCTTTTTTCCTACCTCTGAGGTCCTTATTTTCTCATTATCTTCAAGTTGATAGCCTTAAAATTTCCATGTTCTCCAAGTTTCTGAAAAGTCACATTAAAACTAAATATCTGCATATTCTGGAATTTTATGTAGGAGAAATCTGTGGTTCTTTCCATGTAGTCCCTGAGAATAATTTATTTCTTTGTAGAAAATGCTTTGTAACTGATTTAAAATCACAAAGAAACTTCACAACACCAATATAAAAGGAACAAGAGGACCCATGTCAACATCTGACACTCTTATTTGAAAGAAAAGATAAATATACACTAATTAAGCATACTTTTCTTTTTAACATGACCTTTCATTCAGTCTAAAATGTCAAAATAACATTATTGTCCTGTCTCTGTCCTATGATGATGTCCAGTTCAGATCAAGTGGATTACTTGCCTTTATAAAATATTAAATACCTACATGTAGCATGATTATCTAATCATTTACGATCTTGGGTAAGGGATGATGGTTCAGGGAGAGGGCTGGGGAAGGATGGTACAAATCTTGTACTTCTCATAACCAGTCTTTTTGAAGTCCTAAATTTCCAAATGATTCCCAGACTATTAGCTTGAAAACATCAAGAATAACATGATGTGAATAGAGCTAAAAGCTTTTTCAATGGTAAATGTTCTCTAACTAGAAAATTTACTTTCATCTGGTTTCTTCTACTTCACATTTTTTTGAGGTAGCACACACCCGTGGTCCATTCCTTTTTGTTGCTGAATATATTCCACTGTATGGATATGCTATATTAGTGGCATATCTACTAGATTTGATTTTCTGACTTGCATTTCCATTTTCCAGGTTATACAATGGGTGCAGGATACATTGGATGCACGGGCATGGGGGCAAGGAGAACCCATGGTTAAATGTATTTAACACAAATGACACAGGTGAGCGTTTTTTCAGCCTCAATCCAGTACATACAGAATGAGACATTCCTGGTTTCACTCAACAACATTACGCTATCAGTTGCTTTTGAAACCCTTTTTCTATCTTTCCCTCCTAACAGGAACAAAAGAATCATTCTGCAAGGTTTCTTATTCTCTCATAAGGTTTATAGAAAATCTCTACACTTACTATGCCTTCTGCATTACCTCTTTTTTCCTACCTCTGAGGTCCTTATTTTCTCATTATCTTCAAGTTGATAGCCTTAAAATTTCCATGTTCTCCAAGTTTCTGAAAAGTCACATTAAAACTAAATATCTGCATATTCTGGAATTTTATGTAGGAGAAATCTGTGGTTCTTTCCATGTAGTCCCTGAGAATAATTTATTTCTTTGTAGAAAATGCTTTGTAACTGATTTAAAATCACAAAGAAACTTCACAACACCAATATAAAAGGAACAAGAGGACCCATGTCAACATCTGACACTCTTATTTGAAAGAAAAGATAAATATACACTAATTAAGCATACTTTTCTTTTTAACATGACCTTTCATTCAGTCTAAAATGTCAAAATAACATTATTGTCCTGTCTCTGTCCTATGATGATGTCCAGTTCAGATCAAGTGGATTACTTGCCTTTATAAAATATTAAATACCTACATGTAGCATGATTATCTAATCATTTACGATCTTGGGTAAGGGATGATGGTTCAGGGAGAGGGCTGGGGAAGGATGGTACAAATCTTGTACTTCTCATAACCAGTCTTTTTGAAGTCCTAAATTTCCAAATGATTCCCAGACTATTAGCTTGAAAACATCAAGAATAACATGATGTGAATAGAGCTAAAAGCTTTTTCAATGGTAAATGTTCTCTAACTAGAAAATTATTTCACTACTCCCTTATCAGTCTAAGTTACAGTTCTTTCTTATTTTTTTAACTGAAGGATAAGAGCTTTACAGGATTTTGTTGTTTACTGCCAACATCAACATGAATCAGCCATAGGAATATATATGTTCCCTACCTCTTGAACTTCCTTCCCATCTCCCTCCCCATCCCACCCCTCTAGGTTGTTACAGAGGCCCTGTTTGAGTTCCCTGAGTCCAACAGCAAATTCCCATTGGTTATCTATTTTACATACAGTAATGTACATTTCCATATGACTCTTTCCCTAGGTCTCACCCACTCCTCCCTCCCCGCAATGTTCATAAGTCTGTTCTCTGTATCTGTTTCTCCACTGCTGCCCTGCATACACATTCATCAGTAGCATCTTTCTAGATTCCATATATGTGTGTTAGTATATAATATTTATCTTTCTCTTTCTGACTTACTTCATTCTGTATAATAGTCTCTAGGTTCATCCACCTCATTTAAGTTACAGTTCTTGTGGAGTACTAGATGGAATTAGAGGAACCTTGCAACTTAAGGAAAAAATAACACAAGCCGTTATTATTAAAGCTTAAATGCTAGCTTTAAATAACATATAAATGCCAAGAATACCTTGGCGTCCACTTATGGCAGTAGGTATGTGATGGCCCCACAAGATACATTCTCATCTCTTTGCTATAACGCAGAGAGACTCTACATTATACATTTTAAAATTCCCTAGTAAATCAAAACTCCCACTAAGTACTCTTTAATGTCATTATTTCAACTAACTTTAAGAAAATGAATGGCATAATAATACGTATACTATACCTTTCTCAGGCTTTCATATTCTTCTCGAAGTTCCCCAGGCTTGTTTAACTTGATTGGTGCTCTGAATATAAACTCTAGAATAAAGGGGAAAAAAACCCACTTTTTAACAGAACTTTCTGGGAAGGAACCAAGATCTTGTTCTACATTCATAAACCACATAAAAACTGTGGTCATCTTCCACAATTTGAACATTCATTCATTCATTTAACAAATACTTATTAAAAGATATAAACAGGTTCTAGGCCCTGGGGAGAAGCACTTAACAAGTAAAAGTCCTTGCTATCGCAGAGCTTACAAAAGTGTGGAGGGAAAAGAGACAATAAGCATCCATGTGTGCATGTACTTGGCACCTGAAGGCACTAAGGGCCACGAAGGAAACTAAACTCAGGATGGAAGAAAAAAGAGGACACAGAGTGGCCTGAAGGGTCTCGCTGATAAAGTTCACGTCAAAAGACCTCCAGGAAAACTATGTAAAGCTCTCAGTTCAGGACTTCCCTGCCAGTCTGGTAATTAAGACTCTATGCTTTCAATAAAGGGGGCACAGGTTCAAATCCTGATCAGGGGACTGAGATCCTGTAACTGTGCCACCACCACGGCCAAAGAAAATTTCTTAATTTTTTTAAAAAAAGCTCTTGTTCAATATTACCAAGTAACATTTTAAATAAACTACAGTTTTACTCATACCACTGTTTCTTTCTACTTCTTTTTCAACATGGCCAACAGGCTACAATCTATAAATATTTTCAGTATATACCCTGATATTTTTTTGTCCTCAAAGCCTTCAATGGTTTTGATCAGCTTATAGAATAAAGTCAAAACTTCTCAACGTCACTCAAGATCTTCCAGAGACTGATCACAACTTTATTTTTCTAAAGCACTGTATCTCTCAACTCTTGAGTACTTAATTATAATACATATGCCATATATTTCTAAATCTTTTATGCTGTTTTCTCAGCTGAAATTGTGTTCTCCCCTTTCTCTATACATAGTTTTAAATCAGAGATATCCAGTCCCACTGAGGCACACAATACACACTGGTTATGTAACAAATAAAACCCAACAACAGGAATAACTATAACGCAGAGAGACTCTACATTATACATTTTAAAATTCCCTAGTAAATCAAAACTCCCACTAAGTACTCTTTAATGTCATTATTTCAACTAACTTTAAGAAAATGAATGGCATAATAATACGTATACTATACCTTTCTCAGGCTTTCATATTCTTCTCGAAGTTCCCCAGGCTTGTTTAACTTGATTGGTGCTCTGAATATAAACTCTAGAATAAAGGGGAAAAAAACCCACTTTTTAACAGAACTTTCTGGGAAGGAACCAAGATCTTGTTCTACATTCATAAACCACATAAAAACTGTGGTCATCTTCCACAATTTGAACATTCATTCATTCATTTAACAAATACTTATTAAAAGATATAAACAGGTTCTAGGCCCTGGGGAGAAGCACTTAACAAGTAAAAGTCCTTGCTATCGCAGAGCTTACAAAAGTGTGGAGGGAAAAGAGACAATAAGCATCCATGTGTGCATGTACTTGGCACCTGAAGGCACTAAGGGCCACGAAGGAAACTAAACTCAGGATGGAAGAAAAAAGAGGACACAGAGTGGCCTGAAGGGTCTCGCTGATAAAGTTCACGTCAAAAGACCTCCAGGAAAACTATGTAAAGCTCTCAGTTCAGGACTTCCCTGCCAGTCTGGTAATTAAGACTCTATGCTTTCAATAAAGGGGGCACAGGTTCAAATCCTGATCAGGGGACTGAGATCCTGTAACTGTGCCACCACCACGGCCAAAGAAAATTTCTTAATTTTTTTAAAAAAAGCTCTTGTTCAATATTACCAAGTAACATTTTAAATAAACTACAGTTTTACTCATACCACTGTTTCTTTCTACTTCTTTTTCAACATGGCCAACAGGCTACAATCTATAAATATTTTCAGTATATACCCTGATATTTTTTTGTCCTCAAAGCCTTCAATGGTTTTGATCAGCTTATAGAATAAAGTCAAAACTTCTCAACGTCACTCAAGATCTTCCAGAGACTGATCACAACTTTATTTTTCTAAAGCACTGTATCTCTCAACTCTTGAGTACTTAATTATAATACATATGCCATATATTTCTAAATCTTTTATGCTGTTTTCTCAGCTGAAATTGTGTTCTCCCCTTTCTCTATACATAGTTTTAAATCAGAGATATCCAGGCCCACTGGAGGCACACAATACACACTGGTTATGTAACAAATAAAAACCCAACAACAGGAATAAAGCTAAGTCCTAAATGCTATCAAAAATGGAAAAAATAGACACTTCTGCCTTCTTAAATGTACATACTTCTATATACCCCTGTATATAGATTTAGTGACTTCAACAGTTACTAATAAGTCTACACTCACTCAGGTTCATAATATATGCTGTAGAAAAGTGGGCTCCTCAAAAAACTGACTTTTGTCCTTTTTCAGTTGTCTCAACTACTTCAGAGAGACTCATATACACCAGAGAAATCTGGAAGATTCTTAGAAACACTGGACTAAATGCAGATGCAGAAAGCAGTAACTTAAAGCTCTACCAGAATTGTTAGACCCAGGGACTAGGAGGCAAATATTCCATCACCTTCACCCACTTAGAAAATAAAATCCTAATGACTATTTTAATCATATCTCTTAAGTATATTTCTAATTACAGGAGAATAGCATTTAAAACCAGATTCTTTATAAGATGAGGGGGAAAAGGGAAGAAAAAAGCAAAACCCTTAAGGCAAAAAAAAAAATCTATACAGCTCTAGAACGTATCATAAAAAGTGAAGTCAGTCAGAAAAAGAAGGACAAATACAGTATATTAACACATATATATGAATCTAGTAGGATGGTGATGATGGCACACACAGTGAAGCGACAGAAAGACAGACATAGACAGTGGACATATGGACATTGTGGGGAAGGAACAGAGGGTTGGAGGTGTAAAGGAAGTTAGCATGAAGGCCTGTACTATCGTAAGTGAAGAAAATAGCTATAGTCATTGCTCTGTGAGAAAAGGAGATCCTTCAGGGGTGCTGTGTGATGGTCAGGAGGGGTGGGAAGTGGGGGGATATACATATGACTAATCTGGGAACATACATATCTGTAGACAACAAAACTCTGTAAAAGTCAAAAGTAAAATAAAAGTTAAAAAATAAAATAAAATTAAAAAAAAATGTATATCTATAAACAAAAAAACTGTAAAAGTTAAAAGTAAAATAAAAGTTTTTAAAAATAAATAAATAAACAACAAAAAAACACAAAACTAACCACCACTGACTAATTCTATTTTTCACATGGTACTATGAGATGGTTCAGAAGTAAAACTCTATTTTTATTTATTTACTTATTTATTTAGGGCGGGGGACAGGTTGGGGAGGGAGAGGAGCGGGCGGGCCACTTCTATTGGTCTTTCATTTATTTATTTTCATCCATCTTTGTTCTTTGGCCTTTGTGGGCCTCCCATCACAGTGGCCTCTATTGTCGCAGAGCGCCGGCTCTCGGCGCATGTGCTCCAGAGCTCCGGCTTGGTAATTGGACACATCAGTCCAGCCGCTCAGCGGCACATGGGATCTTCCCAGGCCAGGGATCTAACTGGCACCCTTTGCACTGCAAGGCAGTGTCCTTACCCACTGGACCACCAGAGGAAGCCCCAGAAGTAAAACTCTATTAAAACTAGTTAAGAAAAAAGAGAAAGAGAGATAAATTACTACTAAGAATAAAAGTGAAGACCAAATTAGAGACAGCAAAATAAGTTTAAATCTCTAGCAACTATTAAAATGCTATTAAAATGAGTGGTCTCACTGTAACCACTCATACAATGAGTGGTGTTGTTTTGTATTTCTACAAGTGTATCTATAGATTAAGTTGCTGGAATCAGAACTGCTGGGACAAAGAGCATGTGCTTCAGTAATTCTGACTGGTAATATCAAACCCCCTTCCTAAAACTTACACAGATCTGCAGTTCCATCAGGGAAGCCTGAGACTTGCTGGTTCCTCACACCTCTGCCAGCACAACAAGTGCAGACATTTTTTGGCTCTGCCAGTCTAACTGGTGAAATCCTGTATCTTATGCACTTAACGAGGGAAACTGAGTACTTTTCATATACTTGAGTAATCTGCATTTCCTTTGATATAAAAAGTATATACATTTCCTTTAGAAAAGGAGATCCTTCAGGGGTGCTGTGTGAGAGTCAGGAGGGGTGGGAAGGGGGGGATATACATATGACTAATCTGGGAACATACATATCTGTAAACAACAAAACTCTGTAAAAGTTAAAAGTAAAATAAAAGTTAAAAATAAAATAAAATTAAAAAAATGTATATCTATAAACAAAAAAACTGTAAAAGTTAAAAGTAAAATAAAAGTTTTTAAAAATAAATAAATAAACAACAAAAAAACACAAAACTAACCACCACTGACTAATTCTATTTTTCACATGGTACTATGAGATGGTTCAGAAGTAAAACTCTATTTTTATTTATTTACTTATTTATTTAGGGCGGGGGACAGGTTGGGGAGGGAGAGGAGCGGGCGGGCCACTTCTATTGGTCTTTCATTTATTTATTTTCATCCATCTTTGTTCTTTGGCCTTTGTGGGCCTCCCATCACAGTGGCCTCTATTGTCGCAGAGCGCCGGCTCTGGGCGCATGTGCTCAAGAGCTCCGGCTTGGTAATTGGACACATCAGTCCAGCCGCTCAGCGGCACATGGGATCTTCCCAGGCCAGGGATCTAACTGGCACCCTTTGCACTGCAAGGCAGTGTCCTTACCCACTGGACCACCAGAGGAAGCCCCAGAAGTAAAACTCTATTAAAACTAGTTAAGAAAAAAGAGAAAGAGAGATAAATTACTACTAAGAATAAAAGTGAAGACCAAATTAGAGACAGCAAAATAAGTTTAAATCTCTAGCAACTATTAAAATGCTATTAAAATGAGTGGTCTCACTGTAACCACTCATACAATGAGTGGTGTTGTTTTGTATTTCTACAAGTGTATCTATAGATTAAGTTGCTGGAATCAGAACTGCTGGGACAAAGAGCATGTGCTTCAGTAATTCTGACTGGTAATATCAAACCCCCTTCCTAAAACTTACACAGATCTGCAGTTCCATCAGGGAAGCCTGAGACTTGCTGGTTCCTCACACCTCTGCCAGCACAACAAGTGCAGACATTTTTTGGCTCTGCCAGTCTAACTGGTGAAATCCTGTATCTTATGCACTTAACGAGGGAAACTGAGTACTTTTCATATACTTGAGTAATCTGCATTTCCTTTGATATAAAAAGTATATACATTTCCTTTACTCTTCTTAGAGTTAACTTTTTTTTCCTGATTTGTTAAAGCTCTTTCCATGTAAGGAAAATTACCCTTATGTCACATGAATAGCAATGTTTCCTAGTTTATCATCTGTCTTGATTTTGCTTATAGTGGTGATTTTTGTGTAGTTACATTAATCAAACTTCTCCTTTATGACTTCTGCATTTTGTTTCCTATTTAGAAAAACCTTACTCAGACCAAGATAAAGTAACAAATCGTATCACAGTTTCTTCCCACAAAGTGTAGGATTCTTTCCATATCTACCTTTAAAAATTCTAAGTCTGTGTTTTTATTTGGGAGCAACAAAATGAGCATAATCTTATTCAGGCTTTTAGTAAGTCTACTATCCAACACAAGGGACCAAAACTACTTTAGTGACAGGTTAGTAAAAATGACTGTAATTTTTACTTGCCGTTGGAAAATCTGTTGTCTCTAAAATAGTTCTTGCTGATATTCAGAAGAAAATGTCCAAACAGCTTAACATCTACATTATATAGGGTAAATAATACGAAGTTAAAAGCCTGGTCCCCAGTTTAGAAGTTCTGAAGTCTCAGGTAAGCCAGTCTCAACTTGATCTTCCAAAAATCAGACTAATACCTACTGTGACAGGCAATTATGAGGATCAAATAAATACAATGAGAGTGAAAACTCTTTGTAAACTATTTTCAGCCTGTAGAGTGGTATGCTGTTGTTCAGTGGCTCAGTCATGTCCACCTCTGTGCAACCCTAATAACTATAAAGTTGTCTCTGGTGTGAGATTAAAGAAATGGCAGTTTGGTCTGGTTCATTTGCAGGTACAGTTTACAAGAAACAAAGATAATGACCCAGCTGCTTTGATATACGTATATATTTATGAACAGTTAAATTCACTTTGGGATATTTATTAATAAATCTCAAAGTTCATAAATCAGTGACTATGCTTAACTCATTAGACAGTAAAAGGTAATGGCAGGGGTAGGGTGAAGTATTAAACTCTATTCACCAAGATGAGTACAGATAAAGATTAGCCTACTCTTGGATTAAGATTAATGAGGTTTAATGCTTTAAAAATACAAAATGCTAAATAGTCACTTTTTGCAACTTCTGCCCCCAACAGGACTCTGCTGACTTAACTGGCATTATGCCCAAAAGCTCAAAAAATTACACAGTCAAAAAAGTAGGTCTTGAATACAAAAACAGTCAAGCATAAAAGGTCATGAACTGGTCCAATATTACATTAACTTGAATATGTAAGCCTATTTCCTATTCTAATAATGCCCTCTAGAAATGTCAACAAGGCAAAAAATAATTTCATTTTTCCATTATTACAGGGTTGCAAAAAGAACATATTAGGTTCTAACAGTTGCTCTGTCAATTAAGCGAAAGTATCCAGATATATCAAAGATTCTGTCTGTCTTGGTTTCATCTATTAAATGGAAATTAAAATACTGGCCAAATTTATCTCATGTAGTAATCCATGAAGAACCCCTACAGTAAAAACAGGCAACATTTAATAAGAGCACACCACATGGTAAATATTGCACACATATACACATACAATGCGGAAAAGACAACAGCAGCAGGCCGAACTGCCTATCTTAAGGCCTTGAGTGCAGGGCTTGCCCTTGGCTGGCACCTGGGAAGATGCCAGGAAGAGTTCTCACCCTCCTAATGGGGGCGGAATAAGCCAGTCTCAACTTGATCTTCCAAAATCAGACTAATACCTACTGTGACAGGCAATTATGAGGATCAAATAAATACAATGAGAGTGAAAACTCTTTGTAAACTATTTTCAGCCTGTAGAGTGGTATGCTGTTGTTCAGTGGCTCAGTCATGTCCACCTCTGTGCAACCCTAATAACTATAAAGTTGTCTCTGGTGTGAGATTAAAGAAATGGCAGTTTGGTCTGGTTCATTTGCAGGTACAGTTTACAAGAAACAAAGATAATGACCCAGCTGCTTTGATATACGTATATATTTATGAACAGTTAAATTCACTTTGGGATATTTATTAATAAATCTCAAAGTTCATAAATCAGTGACTATGCTTAACTCATTAGACAGTAAAAGGTAATGGCAGGGGTAGGGTGAAGTATTAAACTCTATTCACCAAGATGAGTACAGATAAAGATTAGCCTACTCTTGGATTAAGATTAATGAGGTTTAATGCTTTAAAAATACAAAATGCTAAATAGTCACTTTTTGCAACTTCTGCCCCCAACAGGACTCTGCTGACTTAACTGGCATTATGCCCAAAAGCTCAAAAAATTACACAGTCAAAAAAGTAGGTCTTGAATACAAAAACAGTCAAGCATAAAAGGTCATGAACTGGTCCAATATTACATTAACTTGAATATGTAAGCCTATTTCCTATTCTAATAATGCCCTCTAGAAATGTCAACAAGGCAAAAAATAATTTCATTTTTCCATTATTACAGGGTTGCAAAAAGAACATATTAGGTTCTAACAGTTGCTCTGTCAATTAAGCGAAAGTATCCAGATATATCAAAGATTCTGTCTGTCTTGGTTTCATCTATTAAATGGAAATTAAAATACTGGCCAAATTTATCTCATGTAGTAATCCATGAAGAACCCCTACAGTAAAAACAGGCAACATTTAATAAGAGCACACCACATGGTAAATATTGCACACATATACACATACAATGCGGAAAAGACAACAGCAGCAGGCCGAACTGCCTATCTTAAGGCCTTGAGTGCAGGGCTTGCCCTTGGCTGGCACCTGGGAAGATGCCAGGAAGAGTTCTCACCCTCCTTGATTAGGCATAGGTTCACTCTACCTAAACTGTATAAGCAATGTAGTTATTCTGAATGCATTCTTTCCTGATGAGATGCCGGAATTTTAGTACATGCTAGGCAGACAGTCCGTACATGATCAGCCCCTGATAAAAAGACTCTGAGCACTGAAGTCTCTAAGAAGCTTCCCCAGTGGCACCAGTCACAACTTGTTGCTGGGGAAATTAAGCATGCCTGTGAGACTCGACTGAGAGAACTCTACAGGCTTATGCCTGGTTTCCCCTGGACTCTCGCCAGTGCACCTTTTCCCTTTATTTTAATCTGTAGCCCTTCGCTGCAATGAATCACAGCCGTGTGTAGAACCATATGCTGATTTCTGCGAGGGTGGGGGGTGAGTGTTAAGAGTGGGCAGCGGTACTCTCAGTGAATAATCAAGCCTGTATTGGTAGGGGGGGGCACTCTTAGAGCCCTCCTGAGACACACATACACACAGGCAGGGACTAAAATGTTTAGATCTCACTTTCTACTGGAGAAATGAGGTCAAAACACTAGATAACTTCTAAAGCTAATGATTCAGCATACACATACCTTGCTTCATTGTGCTTCATTTTTTTGCACTTCACAAATATTATGGTCTTTACAAATTAAAGGTTTATGGCAATCTTGAATTGTCAAATGATGATTAACATTTTTAAATTAAGGTATGTCCATTGTTGTTTTTTTTTCAGTCTCTCTTATTGGTTATTTATTTATTTTCATCCATCTTTATTCCTTGGCCTATGTGGGCCTCCCATTACAGTGGCCTCTCTTGAGGCAGAGCACTGGCTCTGGGCACATGTGCTCCAGAGCTCTTGCTCCTGGTTGGACACACCAGTCCAGCTGCTCTATGGCACATGCGATCTTCCCAGGCCAGGAATCGAACTGGTGCTCCCTGCACTGCAAGGTGGACTACCCATGGACCACCAGGGAAACCCTGTCCATTGTTTTTTAAGCCATGATGCCATTGCACAATTTACAGACTACAGTACAGTGTAAAACGAACTTTTATGTGCATTGGAAAACCAAAATATTCATGTGACTTGGTTTGTTGCAATATTCACTTTATTATGGTTGTCTGGAACCAAACTCTCAGTATTTCCACAGTATGCCTATAATAATATTCTTATTTCATGTTCATTTACTACTCAGCAAGTTCTGAAATATTCTATTAAAGTTTAGTGGGTAAAAATGCTACTAAGATTTAAACTTACATAAGTGCAGCTATAATATCAAAATAATTTCTTAGAAGCCTTATGAAATATAGTTTCAACCCATCTAGACTATTATGAGATACGGAGAGAAAAAAAGGTCAGCAAAAGGAAAATCTGGCTTACTGGAGAACATGTATACACTCAACATTTTAACTATACTAAGATATTTATCTATCATGATTAACCTTTCAGGTTCCCTGAATTTTAGTACAGATAGAACATTCATTTACAAAAAAAAAAAAAAAAAAGTCTGCTGATGTAGAGCTTTACTGTTCTTAATTTTCTCATCACTTCCCTCTGCCTTTCTAGAGTCCTATGTCAGCTCCCTCTACTCCAAAAGCTGAAACTGTAGTTGAAACACCTGCAATACTATCATAAAAGGAGTGCAATACGAGAAAATCTAGACGACTTGGGATGGTGACGCCTTTTTAGATAAAATAGCAAAGACATGATTCAAAAGATTAATCACTGGTAAGCTGGACTTCATTAAAATTTAAAATTTCTGCTCTGAAAAGACAATGTCAAGGGAATGAGAAGAAAAGTCACAGATTGGAAGAAAATATTTGCATATCAGAGTTACCTTCCAATAAACAAAGAACTATCAAAACTTAATCAGCAAACAACCTTTTTAATGGGCAAAAGATCTTAACAGACACCTCATCAAAGAAGATATATGGCAAAGAAGACATTTAAGGCCGGACATGGCTCTGGGCACATGTGCTCCAGAGCTCTTGCTCCTGGTTGGACACACCAGTCCAGCTGCTCTATGGCACATGCGATCTTCCCAGGCCAGGAATCGAACTGGTGCTCCCTGCACTGCAAGGTGGACTACCCATGGACCACCAGGGAAACCCTGTCCATTGTTTTTTAAGCCATGATGCCATTGCACAATTTACAGACTACAGTACAGTGTAAAACGAACTTTTATGTGCATTGGAAAACCAAAATATTCATGTGACTTGGTTTGTTGCAATATTCACTTTATTATGGTTGTCTGGAACCAAACTCTCAGTATTTCCACAGTATGCCTATAATAATATTCTTATTTCATGTTCATTTACTACTCAGCAAGTTCTGAAATATTCTATTAAAGTTTAGTGGGTAAAAATGCTACTAAGATTTAAACTTACATAAGTGCAGCTATAATATCAAAATAATTTCTTAGAAGCCTTATGAAATATAGTTTCAACCCATCTAGACTATTATGAGATACGGAGAGAAAAAAAGGTCAGCAAAAGGAAAATCTGGCTTACTGGAGAACATGTATACACTCAACATTTTAACTATACTAAGATATTTATCTATCATGATTAACCTTTCAGGTTCCCTGAATTTTAGTACAGATAGAACATTCATTTACAAAAAAAAAAAAAAAAAAGTCTGCTGATGTAGAGCTTTACTGTTCTTAATTTTCTCATCACTTCCCTCTGCCTTTCTAGAGTCCTATGTCAGCTCCCTCTACTCCAAAAGCTGAAACTGTAGTTGAAACACCTGCAATACTATCATAAAAGGAGTGCAATACGAGAAAATCTAGACGACTTGGGATGGTGACGCCTTTTTAGATAAAATAGCAAAGACATGATTCAAAAGATTAATCACTGGTAAGCTGGACTTCATTAAAATTTAAAATTTCTGCTCTGAAAAAGACAATGTCAAGGGAATGAGAAGAAAAGTCACAGATTGGAAGAAAATATTTGCATATCAGAGTTACCTTCCAATAAACAAAGAACTATCAAAACTTAATCAGCAAACAACCTTTTTAATGGGCAAAAGATCTTAACAGACACCTCATCAAAGAAGATATATGGCAAAGAAGACATTGCAAATAAAAAAACGAAAAAATTCCCAACATCATAGGTCATTTGCATGTGCATGCTACGTTGCTTCAGTCATGTATGACTCTTTGTGATCCCACAGACTGTAGCCCACCAGGCTCCTCTATCCATGGGATTCTCCAGGCAAGATTCCTGGAGTGGGCTGCCATATGGCTCAGACAGTAAAGAATCTGCCTACAATGCATGAGGCCCAGGTTCTATCCCTGGGTTGGGAAGATCCCCTGGAGAAGGGAATGGCTACCCACTCCAGTATTCATGCCTAGAGAATTCCATGGACAGACAAGTCTGGTGGGGTACAGTCCACAGGGTTGCAAAGAGTCAGACACAACTGAGTGACTAATGCTTTCATGTGTCACTGGGGAATTACAAACCAAAACAAGATGCTACTACACCCCTATGGCTCAGTGGGAAAAGAATTTGCATGCAATGCAGGAGACACAGGAGATGTGGGTTTGATCCCTGGGTCAGGAAGATCCCTGGAGGAGGGCATGGCAAGCCACTCTAGTATTTTTGCCTGGAAAATCCCACGGACCGAGGAGCCTGTCAGGCTAGAGTCCAAAGGGTCACAAAAAGTCAGACGTGACTGAGCAACTAAAAACGCATGCAAGCACTACACTCCTAATTAGAAGGGCTATAACCCAAACCTCTGACAACAGCAAGTGCTGGTGAGGATGTGGAGCAACAGGAATTCTCATTGATTGGTGGTGGGAATGCAAAATGGTAGAGCCATTTTGGAAGCAATCTGGCAATTTTTCACAAAACTAAACAGTTTTACCAATAATCCAGCAATTGTGCTCCTTGATATTTACCCAAATGAGTTAAAAACTTAATATCCACACAAAAGTCTGTAAAGAAATGTTTATAGCAGTTTGGGTTGCCAAAACTTGGAAGCAACCAAGATATCCTTCAGGAGATAAATGGATATAAACTGAGGTAACACACTGTGAAATGACTAATAATTAAAGAAGCCTCAGCTGAAATGAGAGGAGGGACAGGCTGTAGGGAGTGCTCATGCCCCTCTGTACGTCAGTGACTCCAAACAGGAAGAGCCATATACCTCTCGCCTGGGGCAGGAAGATGCTGCTTACTCTACTATCCAGCAAGAAGAAACCCCTCCCCACCCAAAACTACTCTACCAACCGGACATGCAGCAGCTCAACTGATGAGAAGCCTCCATACCCTCAACACCCAGCTTCCTCCAAGGACTCTCTGGTTATTACAGCCCTTCCCAACTTCCATCCTTTCCCTATAAAAGCAAATTCCCCTTCCTTGTTCTCTGGATTTGCCTCTGATCTGCCAGAGTTTGCATTATCTTAAATTGCAATTCTGGCTATTCCCAAATAAACTCATTTTTGCTAGAAAAATAACTGCTTATTACATTATAAAAGCTGATAATCCAGACAATGGAATATTATTCAGTGCTAAAAAGAAATGAACTTTTGACATTCATGACACAAACATACAGAAGGATACACCAGGTTCTTGGACTGGAAGAATCAATATTCTCAAAATGAATATACTACTCAAAGCAAACAGATTCAATGCAATCTCCATCAAATTACCAATGGCATTTTTTTTAACAGAACTAGAACCAAAAATTCTGAAATTTATATGGAAACACAAAAAGACAATAATTAAAGCAATCCTGAGAAAGAAAAACGGAGCTGGAGGAATCAGTCTCCCTAACCTCAGACTATATGACAAAGCTACAGCAAGCAAAACAGTATGGTACTGGCACAAAAACAGAAATAAAGATCAACTGATGAGGACAGAAAGTCCAGAAATTAACTCACACACCCATGGTCAACTAATCTATGACAAAGGAGGCAAGAATATACAACAGATAAAAGACATCTTTTCAATAAGTAGTGTTGGGAAAATGGAAAGCTTCATGTAAAAATAAATTCAAGTGGAACACTCTCTAACACCATATAAAAAAAATAAACTCAAAACAGATTAAAGAACTAAATGTAAATCTGGACACTACAAAACTCAGAGGAAAATTCAGGCAGAACACTCTTTGACATAAATTGCAGGAATAATTTTTTGATCCACCTCCATGAGTAAGTTAAACTATGCATTTTGAGTAATTTATGATGTGTCACTGTAGCTCATCCTCGGTAACAAAGCCACCGTTTTGCTAAGTGATGGTGATAATGGGAAGGCTATGTATGTGTGGGGCAAGGATCACTAGGGGTGTCTCTGTACCTTCCTCTCAGTTTTGTTGTAAAACCAAAACTGCTCTAAGAAATAAATTTGGGTTTGGGAGGAAGCATAGCAGTAAGATGTCAAAAGAACCAGAAAAGGTACCATCACGCTCCCTAGTCCAGTGGAATTAATCCCAAAGCCCACCAATTCCTCCATCGGAATCTGTTGGGATTTTCCAAGTGTTTTAGTACCACAGAAATAACCATTCACTCTTCCCTCACCTCACAGAAAAGAAATACTAGGAACCAAAAGCTTCCCCAGTGGCTGAGCGATAAGGAATCTGCTTGCAATGTAGGAACCTCAGGAGACTTGGGTTTGATCCCTAGGTTGAGAATATCCTCTGGAGAAGGAAATGGCAACCCACTCCAGTATTCTTGTCTAGAAAATCCATTGGACAGGGGAGCCTGGTGGGCTACAGTCAATGGGGTTGCAAAGAGTCGGACACAACTGAGCAACTAAACAACAACAATTTTGGAGTCACGGAATGCTCGATATCTTAGTATTTATAAACAAATCCAGTGGTGGAAATACTTTCTTAATGCCCATCCTCAGACAACTGTTAACTGACTCTTTTTTTCCTTCTGACCAATAATAAATAATTTTTATTTTAGTCCAGAATTTGAGGTATTTGGTTACACAGCCACAGACAATTGATACAATAGTTATAAAGGGTTTTTCATAAGCTCCAGATGTCTCAGCTGTGTTGTGGAGTAAAGCAGTGGTCATAAAAACAGAGATTAAAATGGTTAAACTTGTCACTGACCATCACTTCCTAAACCTGGAAAAAGAATGTTCTTTCAGAGCAAATTCCTGCTCAAATATACAGAGAATCTTTAAAAGGAATCATTATCCGAAAGACAATTTCACCCTGTTGGAAGTCATATAACAAGTCTTTTTGATTTGTGAGCAAAAAAAAACATAGATACTATTTAATAATAGCAGAAATCAACTTTTCTTGATCAGTTTCAATGTGGAAGGACCAGAATCAGTCTTCTTACCACTCTCATTTTGCAGGTGGGAAAGCTGAGCCACAGAGAGGCTGAGCAACTTGGGCATGTTCACATAACCAGGAAGCTGCAGAGTCTGGCTTCCAACTGCGATTTGAAGAAGCCCTTGAGAGTATGAGTTCTCAATGGCCAAGTCATTTCCAACTCTTTCCAACCCCATGGATCGTAACCTGCCAGGCTCCTTTGTCCATAGGATTTTCCAAGCAAGAATTCTGGAGTGGGCTGCCATTTCCTTCTCCAGGTACAAATGACTCTTCAACAACACACAGGTTTGAACTGCACAGGTCCATTTATATGCAGGGTGTGTTTTTTTTTTTTTTCCCCAATAAATACATACTACAGTAACATACGATCTGAGGGTGAATTGAAGATTGGCTGAATCCACTTATCCATCCTAAGGCTATACTCAGATTTTCAACTGTGCAGGCGAGGCTGGTGCCCATAATCCCTGCGTGTTTCAAGGGTCAACTGCACCACGTTTAAAAGGAAGAGAACCTCTCTAAGGGTATAATACCCTAAGAATGACAAACACCAGGGCCAAAGACTAAAGCTGAGTACTGCACAGATACAATGTGAACCACAGGAACAGTTATACTTCCTTGATGTCCCTCCTGACAAGGATCTTCTCTAGGGTGGGGTGACCGGTTATTAACAAAGATAAACAAACAGAACTGTAAGACTGGCACTCTGCTAACTGCACCAAACCCTCAGGAACCAAGTGTCATTGTCAAAGCATCCACACTCAATACAAAATCTGGAAAAGAAACTTCCTGAACTATATTCAGAAGACGCTACCCCTACGCCAACAACTCTCAAATGCAAAGGTACCTGGGCTATGCTTGAGTTTTCACCCCTGTAGGTTCAATTTCTTATCAGTGCAACAGAATAAAAAAAACTTTGGACTTAAGAGCCCCCAAATCTAGATCCCAATCCGAATACTCACACCTACTAGCTATTTGTCCTTGGCAAATAAACAAAAATCTCTCTGCTAACTTCCATCTCTATCTCTACCACCAGCACCATTCTGATGACTGGCAGTTACATAGCACTTTCATTACACCAGGTCCATTTCTAAAAACTCTGTATTTTAAACTCATCTAATCTTCATAATGATCCAATGGGGAGATGCTATTATCCCCATTTTACAGATGAAGAAATGGAAGCACAGAGCATACAACTTACCCAAAGCCACACTGCTGAGTGAAACAGCTATGATTTAAACGCATGCAATCTGCCTCCAAAATCAGGGCTCTTTACCCACTATTCTTTATTACCTCTTTAATATTAAAAAGAAAAAAAAAGAAAGAAAAGAAAGCTGAACAACCCTATAGAACAATGGGCAAAGGACATGAACAGGCAGTTTACAGAAAAAAATAAATCCAGATGACATATTAAAATATGCTCAATTTCACTCATCTCAAGATACTAAAATTTTTGCTGATTTATTTTATTATGCATTCTTGGCTGCACTGGCTCTTCACTGCTGTGTGTGGTGGCTACTCTGTTGCAGTGTGTAGAGTTCTCATTGTGGTGATTTCTCCTGTTACAGAGTACCAACTCTAGGGCACGTGAGCTTCAGGAGCTGCAGCCCACCAGTCTTCAGGGCTAGAGCATGTGGGCCTCAGCAGTTGGCAATGTAAAGCTGAGTACTGCACAGATACAATGTGAACCACAGGAACAGTTATACTTCCTTGATGTCCCTCCTGACAAGGATCTTCTCTAGGGTGGGGTGACCGGTTATTAACAAAGATAAACAAACAGAACTGTAAGACTGGCACTCTGCTAACTGCACCAAACCCTCAGGAACCAAGTGTCATTGTCAAAGCATCCACACTCAATACAAAATCTGGAAAAGAAACTTCCTGAACTATATTCAGAAGACGCTACCCCTACGCCAACAACTCTCAAATGCAAAGGTACCTGGGCTATGCTTGAGTTTTCACCCCTGTAGGTTCAATTTCTTATCAGTGCAACAGAATAAAAAAAACTTTGGACTTAAGAGCCCCCAAATCTAGATCCCAATCCGAATACTCACACCTACTAGCTATTTGTCCTTGGCAAATAAACAAAAATCTCTCTGCTAACTTCCATCTCTATCTCTACCACCAGCACCATTCTGATGACTGGCAGTTACATAGCACTTTCATTACACCAGGTCCATTTCTAAAAACTCTGTATTTTAAACTCATCTAATCTTCATAATGATCCAATGGGGAGATGCTATTATCCCCATTTTACAGATGAAGAAATGGAAGCACAGAGCATACAACTTACCCAAAGCCACACTGCTGAGTGAAACAGCTATGATTTAAACGCATGCAATCTGCCTCCAAAATCAGGGCTCTTTACCCACTATTCTTTATTACCTCTTTAATATTAAAAAGAAAAAAAAAGAAAGAAAAGAAAGCTGAACAACCCTATAGAACAATGGGCAAAGGACATGAACAGGCAGTTTACAGAAAAAAATAAATCCAGATGACATATTAAAATATGCTCAATTTCACTCATCTCAAGATACTAAAATTTTTGCTGATTTATTTTATTATGCATTCTTGGCTGCACTGGCTCTTCACTGCTGTGTGTGGTGGCTACTCTGTTGCAGTGTGTAGAGTTCTCATTGTGGTGATTTCTCCTGTTACAGAGTACCAACTCTAGGGCACGTGAGCTTCAGGAGCTGCAGCCCACCAGCTCAGTAGTTGCAGCAGTGGGCTCTAGAGCATGTGGGCCTCAGCAGTTGGCAATGCATGGGCTTAGCTGTCCCAAGGCATGTGGAATTTTCCTGGACCAGGATCAAACCCATGTCCCCTGCACTGGCAGGTAGATTCTTAACCACTGGACCACCAGGGAAGTCCTATTAAAAACTTTTGAAATAAAATATTTCATGTATCAGATTTACAAATATCAAAAAAAAATACTGATAAAGAGTTAGCAAGGATATTCATTATCTGCATGATAATACACGTGTACAAAGAATATTCACTGCTAATCAATCATAATACTGAAGAATGGAGACAACCTAAATATCCTTTGGTTTTAGACTAGTTGAATAAATTATCAGTGACTGGGATACAACAGATCCTTTTCTATACTGTCTGTTTTTACTCCTGATCTGGTTGCTTGGTTTACCTGGTAATTTCGTTAGAATATCATTTACTGTGCTATTAAAAAAAATAACTATCAAGGCTGTGGATGATATTATTCTCCTATAAAAGATTTATCAGCGAGGTTAGCTTCAGAGCAGATCACCTCACAATCCCATTAGGACATGAGCTGATTCAAGGTTGGCTGCAGGCTTTGTAAAGCTTTAAAAGCTCACCTATCCTAGTTGGTAGCCCTCCTAGGATCCACCTGAGAGTCTAGAGTATCTACCAAGCCTGCCTTCTTTGGAAGGTCCTGAACTCTTTGCTCCTCAAGGTTGAAGAACTGCCAAAAGAGTGCTCTGCTTCTCATTAGCCTTCTGTGAAGTTTCTTAGCCTTTACCCTGTCCAGAGACTCTGCAAGGGCCTCAGAAGAAAACAGCAGGTGGAGAGGCTGCAGCAGTGCAGGGTGGCAGGGCACCTCCCTCCTCTCTGGGATCTTGGCCTCTCAAGTTCTTGTTGTTTTGGCATCCCTGAATTGTAATTTTTGTATCCCTAACCCCATGAAGAAAGCTCTGCTGGCATGTTTGTTTCTCAGTAGCTACACTCTCCCTTTGCCAAGAATCCACAAAAGTCTGAAGTCCTGGCTGCCTTGGCAACTGACCAGTGCCTTCATATAGATGCTTTTAAAGTCAGGCTCTTCTAGTTATTTTCAGCATGAGCTCTGGTCTGCTACAATCTGTTCCATCCAGTCAGAGGCAAAATTTACATTCTTCATAAGCGATGGACAAGATTTTCATCGTGAAACCATAAACCACTACTAAAGAAGGAAAAAGCAATGAGGAAGAAGACAAAAGGAGAGAATATTCTATCAAGAAGGTCAAAAAAGGAATCTAAAACAGGTAGAGTACATGTGGCCAACTCCTGAAGAACCTTACAATCTCACAAGGGAAAGAAAAACACATGTGAGTGAACTACTACAGAATGTCAAAGAGTTGTAAAACTGAACACCTCTGTGCTACACAGAACAGCATGAGGCAGAGGTGCACAACAGCAAAGGAAGGCAACAAGCCAACATGCATCTTCTACAACACAATCTATGCAAGCACAGAGACATACAGGAAACATGAGGGCATTGTCCATATTAATCTCAAGGCTACCTGCTTATACTACCCACAAAACTTCTGAACTACCCACAAGGAGAAACCTGAATGCTAAATTAAACACATCCTTTAGAAGTCAGAAGGTGGAAGCATGGGGAGTGAACCACAAATATGTTCTGAAGCCAAACTAAAGTGCTTTCCATCTTACCTGTTTTTTTAGCTTATTCCCTCTAATTCTCCAAGACTGCAGATGACAGACAAGCGCTGTCTTAAATTAATGTGATGGCTCATCTAGCTACCCGCCCAAGACAGTAACAATTTACAGTAGGCAACAGAGAGTGTTCACCTGGAGAGAAGAGGAAGTATACGGAGAAAGAGTTAAAAGCTAATAATATGTTCATGTTAAATTTTAAGGCTGCTTATCTTAGTGCCATAATTAACACTACAGATCACTACTATAGTAACTCAAACTGTGTTTTAAAACTATCCTTGGCAAAGAACCAGTAGAATCTGAAGGTCACAGCTCATACACCAAGAACTTAAAAATAGTTTGTAATTTCTGACCCAATAGCTTCTAGGAATCTAAGAAAAAATCTAAGGTATAGAAACCCTCCCTAAAACTGGCATGTTTGTTTCTCAGTAGCAATTTTGCCAAGAATCCACAAAGTCTGAAGTCCTGGCTGCCTTGGCAACTGACCAGTGCCTTCATATAGATGCTTTTAAAGTCAGGCTCTTCTAGTTATTTTCAGCATGAGCTCTGGTCTGCTACAATCTGTTCCATCCAGTCAGAGGCAAAATTTACATTCTTCATAAGCGATGGACAAGATTTTCATCGTGAAACCATAAACCACTACTAAAGAAGGAAAAAGCAATGAGGAAGAAGACAAAAGGAGAGAATATTCTATCAAGAAGGTCAAAAAAGGAATCTAAAACAGGTAGAGTACATGTGGCCAACTCCTGAAGAACCTTACAATCTCACAAGGGAAAGAAAAACACATGTGAGTGAACTACTACAGAATGTCAAAGAGTTGTAAAACTGAACACCTCTGTGCTACACAGAACAGCATGAGGCAGAGGTGCACAACAGCAAAGGAAGGCAACAAGCCAACATGCA
Organism: Tragulus kanchil; assembly: GCA_022376925.1. NCBI lineage: Eukaryota > Metazoa > Chordata > Mammalia > Artiodactyla > Tragulidae > Tragulus > Tragulus kanchil. The sequence goes on from JAIOJX010000006.1 coordinate 79,496,641, forward strand.
TCTTCTACAACACAATCTATGCAAGCACAGAGACATACAGGAAACATGAGGGCATTGTCCATATTAATCTCAAGGCTACCTGCTTATACTACCCACAAAACTTCTGAACTACCCACAAGGAGAAACCTGAATGCTAAATTAAACACATCCTTTAGAAGTCAGAAGGTGGAAGCATGGGGAGTGAACCACAAATATGTTCTGAAGCCAAACTAAAGTGCTTTCCATCTTACCTGTTTTTTTAGCTTATTCCCTCTAATTCTCCAAGACTGCAGATGACAGACAAGCGCTGTCTTAAATTAATGTGATGGCTCATCTAGCTACCCGCCCAAGACAGTAACAATTTACAGTAGGCAACAGAGAGTGTTCACCTGGAGAGAAGAGGAAGTATACGGAGAAAGAGTTAAAAGCTAATAATATGTTCATGTTAAATTTTAAGGCTGCTTATCTTAGTGCCATAATTAACACTACAGATCACTACTATAGTAACTCAAACTGTGTTTTAAAACTATCCTTGGCAAAGAACCAGTAGAATCTGAAGGTCACAGCTCATACACCAAGAACTTAAAAATAGTTTGTAATTTCTGACCCAATAGCTTCTAGGAATCTAAGAAAATAATCTAAGGTATAGAAAATCTTTTACATAAAAAGCTTTTCATTGCAACATTATTCACAATTGCAAAACAAAAACTAATGATAATCTCAAATGTCCAATATTGAGGGAATGGACCAGGCTAATTATGCCAGTCACTCGATTGAATATGCCTCATAATTTCAAACATGAATGTGAAATACCAAAGCGGCAATAACAAGTGGAAAAAGAAATAACAACACAATTATAAAAGTCACAAGGGGAGAAGAAATAGTAGTGATAACATATCAAGTTACCATACGTAAGTATGTAAGAATAATAGAAACCATTATCAAGGATCAGGAAGTTAGAGAGGGAAGTGAGCAGTGAGGAAGAGGGAAGTGCTGTGGGAAGAAAAACTACACAAACGGGCATCAGACCCTCCCCCACGGCACTTTTTTTTTTTTCCAGAGCCCTTGTTAACACAGCTTATCAGCTATGGCAAAGCTATAAAGAGCTGTAAGCGACTTAAATACTTTAGAGATGACAGACGCAGAGTCATAAAACGAACAACTGCTAAGTGCATCTTACAAGCAAACACTGCAACAGACATCTGTGGGAACCCAAGGACAAGGGTTGGGAAGACAGGCAAGGCTTTGGTTCAGGAAGGTAAGACGAAGCGGAGTCTAACTGGTAAAACTTAGATAAGTTAAAAGGTGGAGAAAGACCAACACACGGGAACCACAAAGCACGACCAAAAGTGTGATAACACAACTGAACTGCACACTTCAAAGGTTAAGATGGGAAGTTTTGAGTTATGTGTTTACTCCCACAATTTTAACTTTTCTAAGCATGAAGGCTGGGTAGTAAATAAATACTTTCTACTAGAGTAGAAAGCTTCTGTAGGAGAGTTGTATAGGCCAGAAAGGACCAAACTACAGAGAACCTTCAACGTTAGGTTAAGGAATCGAAACTCATCCTGTCAACAAGGATAATACTGCCATATGTAATATTAATATAGTAAAACTATTAATAAACAATAAAACCTCAGTTATCTAACATGCCTGGGAACAGGATGTTTCTTCAGTTTATGGGGTAATAATGCCAAATGTGGGCAGGATCTTCCCCAAACACATATTATAGCTCTTTACCATCCACCCTTGTCTGCCTGGTAACTTCCCTACATAGAAAGATCCCAGGCTGTGGAGACCAACCAGACTCAATCACTTATCAATGTGCACAGGCATACTACAACTGCTCTAGCCCTCAGTTTCCCCAATTCTGAAATGAATTGTCATGACTAAATGACATGATTTAAAGTGATGTCTTATACAATGCTGGGTACATGACTGATATTCATCAAAAAAAAGTTAGATACTCCCTTACAAGGAAAAAGAAATACTCTACCTAATCTTTTCAGGGATAGAAAATTCTCAGAATTATAGGAAAGTGGAAGGGATTCAGTGAAAAAAAAAAAACAGCATCAGATTTCTCTATACACAAATGGAGCAACTAGATAGTGTTTATTAACTGTTATTGACAATTAATGATAAATATTCAAATTCCAAGTTGCATCTTGCTTCCTAGAAAAAGTGTTTAAAAATAACACAGCTTATCAGCTATGGCAAAGCTATAAAGAGCTGTAAGCGACTTAAATACTTTAGAGATGACAGACGAGAGTCATAAAACGAACAACTGCTAAGTGCATCTTACAAGCAAACACTGCAACAGACATCTGTGGGAACCCAAGGACAAGGGTTGGGAAGACAGGCAAGGCTTTGGTTCAGGAAGGTAAGACGAGGGAGTCTAACTGGTAAAACTTAGATAAGTTAAAAGGTGGAGAAAGACCAACACACGGAACCACAAAGCACGACCAAAAGTGTGATAACACAACTGAACTGCACACTTCAAAGGTTAAGATGGGAAGTTTTGAGTTATGTGTTTACTCCCACAATTTTAACTTTTCTAAGCATGAAGGCTGGGTAGTAAATAAATACTTTCTACTAGAGTAGAAAGCTTCTGTAGGAGAGTTGTATAGGCCAGAAAGGACCAAACTACAGAGAACCTTCAACGTTAGGTTAAGGAATCGAAACTCATCCTGTCAACAAGGATAATACTGCCATATGTAATATTAATATAGTAAAACTATTAATAAACAATAAAACCTCAGTTATCTAACATGCCTGGGAACAGGATGTTTCTTCAGTTTATGGGGTAATAATGCCAAATGTGGGCAGGATCTTCCCCAAACACATATTATAGCTCTTTACCATCCACCCTTGTCTGCCTGGTAACTTCCCTACATAGAAAGATCCCAGGCTGTGGAGACCAACCAGACTCAATCACTTATCAATGTGCACAGGCATACTACAACTGCTCTAGCCCTCAGTTTCCCCAATTCTGAAATGAATTGTCATGACTAAATGACATGATTTAAAGTGATGTCTTATACAATGCTGGGTACATGACTGATATTCATCAAAAAAAAGTTAGATACTCCCTTACAAGGAAAAAGAAATACTCTACCTAATCTTTTCAGGGATAGAAAATTCTCAGAATTATAGGAAAGTGGAAGGGATTCAGTGAAAAAAAAAAAACAGCATCAGATTTCTCTATACACAAATGGAGCAACTAGATAGTGTTTATTAACTGTTATTGACAATTAATGATAAATATTCAAATTCCAAGTTGCATCTTGCTTCCTTAGCTTAAAAAATTAACCAGATCTGTACCTCAATCTGGAAGAAATAATAAGGAGTCTTAAGTAGTCTAAGACTCTACAGACTCATGGCCAGAGAGTAAACATTTTTGGCTTTGCAGACCAAAAGACAGCCGCTCAATTCTACCACTGAACGTGAATGTGGCCACAGACAATATAAACAAGTATGGCTGTATTCCACTAAAAATTTACAAAGGGCTTCCCTGGTGGTCCAGTGGGTAAAAGGGGATGCCTTGCAGCGCAAGGGGCACTGGTTCAATCCCTGGCCCAGGAAGACCCCACGTGCCGTGGAGCCACTGGACTGGTATGTCCAGTTGCGAGCCAGCACTCTGGAGCACATGTGCCCAGAGCCAGTGCTCTGCAATGAGAGAGGCCACTGCAAGGGGAGGCCCACACAGATTGGGGAATAAAAATGGATGAAAATAAATAAATAAATATAGATATAGATATAGATATAGATATTAAGAAAAAACAATGAAAGAGGCCAAATAAAAAAAGAAAAAAAATTTACAAAAATAAGCAGTAGGCTGGATTTGGCCTGCTGAATCTAATTTCCTAACCCCTGTTGCTACAGATTGAATGTCTGCGCTCCTAAAAAATTCACACACTGAAACTCAATCCCCAATGTGATGGTGTTTGGTGGTGAGGTCTTGGAAAAGTGACTAGGTCATGAGGGCAAAGCTCTCACAAAAGGGATTGGGCACTTTTTATTAAAAAAAAAAAAAAAGACCCAGAGAGCTCCCCTGCCCCTTCCATCAAATGAGGACATAGCAAGAAGACAGCCATCCATTAACCAGGAGGCAGGCCCTCACGAGACACTGAATCTACTAGTCCTGATCTTTGACTTGCCACTCTTTTAAATGACATGATTTAAAGTGATGTCTTATCAGCTGGGTACATGACTGATATTCATCAAAAGTTAGATACTCCTTACAAGGAAAAGAAATACTCTACCTAATCTTTTCAGGGATAGAAAATTCTCAGAATTATAGGAAAGTGGAAGGGATTCAGTGAAAAAAAAAAACAGCATCAGATTTCTCTATACACAAATGGAGCAACTAGATAGTGTTTATTAACTGTTATTGACAATTAATGATAAATATTCAAATTCCAAGTTGCATCTTGCTTCCTTAGCTTAAAAAATTAACCAGATCTGTACCTCAATCTGGAAGAAATAATAAGGAGTCTTAAGTAGTCTAAGACTCTACAGACTCATGGCCAGAGAGTAAACATTTTTGGCTTTGCAGACCAAAAGACAGCCGCTCAATTCTACCACTGAACGTGAATGTGGCCACAGACAATATAAACAAGTATGGCTGTATTCCACTAAAAATTTACAAAGGGCTTCCCTGGTGGTCCAGTGGGTAAAGGGTATGCCTTGCAGCGCAAGGGGCACTGGTTCAATCCCTGGCCCAGGAAGACCCCACGTGCCGTGGAGCCACTGGACTGGTATGTCCAGTTGCGAGCCAGCACTCTGGAGCACATGTGCCCAGAGCCAGTGCTCTGCAATGAGAGAGGCCACTGCAAGGGGAGGCCCACACAGATTGGGGAATAAAAATGGATGAAAATAAATAAATAAATATAGATATAGATATAGATATAGATATTAAGAAAAAACAATGAAAGAGGCCAAATAAAAAAAGAAAAAAAATTTACAAAAATAAGCAGTAGGCTGGATTTGGCCTGCTGAATCTAATTTCCTAACCCCTGTTGCTACAGATTGAATGTCTGCGCTCCCTACAAAATTCACACACTGAAACTCAATCCCCAATGTGATGGTGTTTGGTGGTGAGGTCTTGGAAAAGTGACTAGGTCATGAGGGCAAAGCTCTCACGAAAGGGATTGGGCACTTTTTATTAAAAAAAAAAAAAAAGACCCAGAGAGCTCCCCTGCCCCTTCCATCAAATGAGGACATAGCAAGAAGACAGCCATCCATTAACCAGGAGGCAGGCCCTCACGAGACACTGAATCTACTAGTCCTGATCTTTGACTTGCCACTCTTTTAGGACTTTGAGAAATAAATTTCTGTTGTTTATAAGCCACTCAGACCATGGTATTCTGTTGTTGCAGCCCAAATTAACTAAGACATCTAGATCAGAGAAAGATAAACTAAGAGAGTAGAGATCACTAGAATTTGCAAAAATAGGTATTAAATAAGAGTAGAATCAAAGTATAAGGTTCCTTGTTGAATCCACAAATGGCCCCAACACTAACGCACAGCGAGGCAGCCACACTGGATTAGCACAGTCACAGCCTGAGGTACACAATAAAAGAAGTCACAGAAGCAAGTGTAGTACAGGAATGCTGCAGGGACTGAGGCCGTGCGGACCAAGGTAGACCAAGACCACGCGGCTGCCCCCATCACTATTTCCACAACCACCCAGGCACAAATTTTTGGACTTAATTTCTGCTGTTTCTGAGGCAAAGAATCATCTACAATAGCCCACAAGGTGGAATGATACCAAATCAGAGTGTAGGATTTGGAACCATATCCACTTGCACTCAAAACTACTATCCACTGGCTTTGTATCTACCAGTATTTTTCCTTGCAAAGCCTGTTTCTTCATCCATAAAATGGGAGTAATAACTACCTTATCATCTAATCTTCCAGCACCTTCTTGGCACAGACTCTGTATGTTATATGGTAGCCTAACTGGCTTGTCTCAAGACTTTTTATCTTCAATACTGTTTTCCTAGTTCTTTATAAAGCAGAGAGCTGATTCTCATCCTTCTGCTTAGTAACTTTCATTGGCTTCCCTCTGCCTCCAAGATTATAAACAAGATCCAGACCATCACTCTATCAACATTTTCTCACAATACCTCAATACTCTCTCCTCCCTAGTCTTTTTTTTAAGTAATTTAATTTTTTTGAAGGATAATTGCTTTACAGAATTTTGCTGTTTTCTGCCAAATATCAACATGACTCGGCCATACATATATGCCCCCTCCCATCTCCTCACCAGTCTTAACACAAGCCTTTCCTAGATACGCCAGACACAATTTTTATGATTTTTCTCTTTCACTATAATCAGTTCAAAACACCCCCTCTTGAATCTACTAGTCCTGATCTTTGACTTGCCACTCTTTTAGGACTTTGAGAAATAAATTTCTGTTGTTTATAAGCCACTCAGACCATGGTATTCTGTTGTTGCAGCCCAAATTAACTAAGACATCTAGATCAGAGAAAGATAAACTAAGAGAGTAGAGATCACTAGAATTTGCAAAAATAGGTATTAAATAAGAGTAGAATCAAAGTATAAGGTTCCTTGTTGAATCCACAAATGGCCCCAACACTAACGCACAGCGAGGCAGCCACACTGGATTAGCACAGTCACAGCCTGAGGTACACAATAAAAGAAGTCACAGAAGCAAGTGTAGTACAGGAATGCTGCAGGGACTGAGGCCGTGCGGACCAAGGTAGACCAAGACCACGCGGCTGCCCCCATCACTATTTCCACAACCACCCAGGCACAAATTTTTGGACTTAATTTCTGCTGTTTCTGAGGCAAAGAATCATCTACAATAGCCCACAAGGTGGAATGATACCAAATCAGAGTGTAGGATTTGGAACCATATCCACTTGCACTCAAAACTACTATCCACTGGCTTTGTATCTACCAGTATTTTTCCTTGCAAAGCCTGTTTCTTCATCCATAAAATGGGAGTAATAACTACCTTATCATCTAATCTTCCAGCACCTTCTTGGCACAGACTCTGTATGTTATATGGTAGCCTAACTGGCTTGTCTCAAGACTTTTTTTATCTTCAATACTGTTTTCCTAGTTCTTTATAAAGCAGAGAGCTGATTCTCATCCTTCTGCTTAGTAACTTTCATTGGCTTCCCTCTGCCTCCAAGATTATAAACAAGATCCAGACCATCACTCTATCAACATTTTCTCACAATACCTCAATACTCTCTCCTCCCTAGTCTTTTTTTTAAGTAATTTAATTTTTTTGAAGGATAATTGCTTTACAGAATTTTGCTGTTTTCTGCCAAATATCAACATGACTCGGCCATACATATATGCCCCCTCCCATCTCCTCACCAGTCTTAACACAAGCCTTTCCTAGATACGCCAGACACAATCTATGACTTTACACGTGACATGTCTTCTTCCTATGATTTTTTTTCTCTTTTTCACTATAATCAGTTCAAAAACCTATTTACTGCCCTTTCCTTTGCAGGCCCTCAACACATTCTGCACTTACCTGAGTCTTGGTAGGTTTTATTACCTGTGTTATAATTACTTGTCTCTGCCTCTGATTCCTCCAACTAGCAGATTTTCTTGAACCCCTGGGGATGATCTCTAGCTATAGTATATATAAAACAGTGACTTAAATTTTTTTTGTTGAATGATCCATTGAGAAAGTGCTCTAATACTAGTACCATTTTGTACTAAGTTCTTTTAACAAACCTGCTGTCGAAGAAAGATCAATTTGTAAACCTTTCCTTTATAACGAAGGCAAAGGTAAACTTTCAAACCCTTGTCTCTTATGTCTCCTGCACTGGCAGATGGATTCCTTACCTGTAGCACCACCTGGGAAGTCCAGGTAAACTTAAATAAAGTCCAAGTCAACTCCAAAATTAACTCCCTCCTATATTTTGAGGATTTCTCATAATAGCTTTACAGAACCAAATACAAGACCAAACACAAGAGAAATAGCAAAACAGAAGTAAAGGGACAATAGTTCCACTGCTATTTAGAAATTTAAAAGCCAAAAATGGGTATAAGTTGTATTCAGGCTGAAAAATTTTCATTGTACACACCTCTGATAAGACAGGCTTGAAAGCAGTTGATAAGGGGAAAAAAAAAGATCTATTGCCTACAATTTCAGGATAAGCAAGCCCAATACAATCTTTGGCAGTATTAATAAGAATTTAGTATCCAGAGGCTTTCCCAGTGGCTAAGTGGTAAAGAATATGCCTGCCAAGGCAGGAGAAACAGGTTCAGTACTTGGTCTGTGAAGATCCCACATGCTGCAGAGCAACTGAACCCACGTGCTTCGTTGCGCTTGTGCTCTAGAGCCTGTGAGCCACAACCTCTGAAGCCCTCAAGCCTAGGGCCCATGCTCCACAACAAGAGATGCCTCTGCAACGAGAAGCCAGCACACCACATCTAGAGAGTAGCCCCTGCTCACCACTAGAGAAATGCCCATGCAGCAACAAAGAGCCAACACAGCCAAAAAAAAAAAAGTAAATAAAGTTAGTTTCAAAGTAAGTAAAAAATAAAGTCAGTTTTTTATATGATTTTAAAGAAAAATGACTCAGCATCCAGATGGAGAGTCAGTAAACCCTTTTTTGTTGTTGTTACTGGTCAGGCATTATTTAAACCAGGAGGATCAATTCTGAATGGCATATTTAGAGATGAGCAGAAGGGCAAAGGAATCATGATATATAATCAAAAATCTTTTCTAAGGATTTGTTAAAGGCTTTTTCCTTTATTAAATGCTTACTGAGTATCTAACACATTCTATGTACCATGTCATGTGCTGAATACACAAAGAACCATAAAAGCCCTGACCTCAAGAAAAATGGCACAGAAGAAGGTACTTATAAAACCTTTTTGGAATCTCCCCTTTATGTCTCCTGCACTGGCAGATGGATTCCTTACCTGTAGCACCACCTGGGAAGTCCAGGTAAACTTAAATAAAGTCCAAGTCAACTCCAAAATTAACTCCCTCCTATATTTTGAGGATTTCTCATAATAGCTTTACAGAACCAAATACAAGACCAAACACAAGAGAAATAGCAAAACAGAAGTAAAGGGACAATAGTTCCACTGCTATTTAGAAATTTAAAAGCCAAAAATGGGTATAAGTTGTATTCAGGCTGAAAAATTTTCATTGTACACACCTCTGATAAGACAGGCTTGAAAGCAGTTGATAAGGGGAAAAAAAAAGATCTATTGCCTACAATTTCAGGATAAGCAAGCCCAATACAATCTTTGGCAGTATTAATAAGAATTTAGTATCCAGAGGCTTTCCCAGTGGCTAAGTGGTAAAGAATATGCCTGCCAAGGCAGGAGAAACAGGTTCAGTACTTGGTCTGTGAAGATCCCACATGCTGCAGAGCAACTGAACCCACGTGCTTCGTTGCGCTTGTGCTCTAGAGCCTGTGAGCCACAACCTCTGAAGCCCTCAAGCCTAGGGCCCATGCTCCACAACAAGAGATGCCTCTGCAACGAGAAGCCAGCACACCACATCTAGAGAGTAGCCCCTGCTCACCACTAGAGAAATGCCCATGCAGCAACAAAGAGCCAACACAGCCAAAAAAAAAAAAGTAAATAAAGTTAGTTTCAAAGTAAGTAAAAAATAAAGTCAGTTTTTTATATGATTTTAAAGAAAAATGACTCAGCATCCAGATGGAGAGTCAGTAAACCCTTTTTTGTTGTTGTTACTGGTCAGGCATTATTTAAACCAGGAGGATCAATTCTGAATGGCATATTTAGAGATGAGCAGAAGGGCAAAGGAATCATGATATATAATCAAAAATCTTTTCTAAGGATTTGTTAAAGGCTTTTTCCTTTATTAAATGCTTACTGAGTATCTAACACATTCTATGTACCATGTCATGTGCTGAATACACAAAGACATAGGCCCTGACCTCAAAGAGTTCAGCATAATGACGGAGACAGATACACAGACAAGGAACTGAAGTCCAGTGGCATGATGAATGCACATACTCACACAGTGGCACAGAAGAAGGCAATCAACTCTTACATGAGAAAAAATTCAGAGGACTTGTTTCACCTGAGTATAGCTTGACAGAAGGGTAAGAGGGAAGACCATTCTAGGTAAAATAATCACGGGTGACTAAAGGTCAGAAGGTTTCAAAAAGCAGAGAGCTGATACTCTTATTACAAGAACACTACATGGTGTAGTATGACCAGAAATTTGGAAAAAGGAGGAGGAGGTCCAGAGAGATGAACTTGATAAGTTTAAACTAAAAATTCAGATGGAAATAATCATGGTCTTTAAATATAAAGACTAAAGAAGAATGTTTCGATTCACTGGGAACTTTCACACACTGCCCAGCCATGAGTACAGTCACCAGAACAGGGGAAATATTCCTATTCATGTACAAGGTCAATATTCCCCTGGTATTCTAGATCTCATCCCTAATTACTAATGATATTGAGCATCACTCCAGATGTTCAATTTCCCCGTTGTGTGAAACGTCTATTCAAACCCCCTCACCATTCTTCTAATGAGATGTTTACTTGTAGTTCTTCATAAAAATTTTGTCAGTCACTCAGTAGTCTCCAACTCTTTTGAGACCCCATGGACTAGCCTGTCAGGCCCCTCTGTCCATGGGATTCTCCAGGCAAGAATATTGGAGTAGGTTGCCATGCCTTTCTCCAGGGGATCTTCCCAACCCAGGGATCAGACCTGGTTCTCCCGCACTGCAGATTCTTTACCATCTGAGCCACTTCTTCATGTATTTTGGACATTAATCTCTAGTACTTTCATTACATTGGAAGTACTTCCTCCCATGCTGTGATTTATCTCCGTACTTTCTCTTTTATCATACAGAAGTTTTTATTTTAATGTGACTGAATTATTAATCTTTTATTTTATTCTGCATTTTTTGTTTGTATAAAGATTTCTTCCTATCCCACTTTCATAGAAACTCTTAGTATTTTCTAAGCTTTATAATTTGACCTTTTATCCATTTGCTATTGACTTTTTGTGTATGGTGTGAGGTAAAGATTTTTTCTCCTTCTCTATAAGCTAACTACCCACAACTGAAAATACCTTTGCCCCATTGATTTGTAATGTCACCAGTAGTCTATCAAATTAAATATAAGAGGACATGTTACTGGACTCCTTAATTACTTTAGACCCTGTAACTATTTAACCCCAGTTTGATGTTATTGGCCACCAACCATTTGTATTGACAAGTTCCACACAGAAAAAGATTAAAATTAAAGAAAAAATTGCTTTCTATTCCAAGTGCTCTATCTTTTAAAATTAATAAATGGCAAATATTATCAAATGCTCTTTTGCACATTTATTAAGATGATCATATGGTTTTACTCTTTAGTTTATTAACATAGTGAATTATATTAGATTCTTAATGTTAGGCTGAACTCTCATTCCCAGAATAAATACTTCTTGACTATGATATGAAAATATATACTACTGTAGATTTCACTTGGGACTTTTAAAATGTACATCATAAGACTGGCCTATATTCTTTTTTCATATTGTCTTTGTGTGATCCTGATATCACATTGTAAAAGTCCCTTGAAATGAGTCTAGAAACACTTTTTATTCCCTGGAGTGCTCTGCACAAGGATCAGTATCTGAGTAACCTGTAAAACCACCTGGGCCTTGTGTTCCTTTTTTTTTTTTTTTTTTAGTCACCTTTGCTTTTTTTGGTGGGGGGCAGGTTTGGGAGGGAGGGGGGTGGGCGGGCCACTTCTATTGGTCTTTCATTTATCTATTTTCATCCATCTTTGTTCTTTGGCCTGTGTGGGCCTCCCATCGCAGTGGCCTCTGTTGTCACTGAGCACCGGCTCTGGGCGCATGTGTTCCAGAGCTCCGGCTCGATAATTGGACATATCTGTCCAGCCGCTCAGCAGCAAGTGGGATCTTCCCAGGCCAGGGATCGAACTGGCGCCCCTTGCACTGCAAGGCGGTGTCCTTACCCACTGGACCACCAGGGAAGCCCCCTTGTGTTCCTTTAACAGATAGAATTTTTTCCTGCTTTTTACCATGAAAATGTCTCAAATAACAGAAAGACTTGTACAGTAAGCCCCAACATATGCATCACCCAGCTTCAACTGTCAAGACTGACAGTCAACTCACTGTCAATCTTATTTCAACGACTTCCCTAAACGTACCTGTCCCCTCTCCCCTTGAATGAACTATTTTGAAGAAATCCCAGATACCATATCACCTAAGTTATAAACATTTTAGCATCTTTTAAAAATAATGACTTTTAAAATACATAACTAGAAAACTATTGTCAAACAATAAATTTAATAATACCAACATCCAGTCAGTATTCAGAGTCCAACAAATATTTTATACAGTTTTTCAAATCAGAATCCAAATTTGTCCATACACTTAAAATTGTTCCATCTTTTAATCTACAGGCTTTCCCTGTTTTTGTAATTTTTTTAATCTGCACTGGGTTTTCGCTGCTGCGCTCGGGCTTTCCTAGTTGCAGTGAGAGGGAGCTACTCTGTAGTTGCAGTGCATGGGTTTCTCATTGAGGTGGCTTCTCTTGTTGCAGAAACACGGGCTCTGGGACGAACAAGCTGCAGTGGTTGCAGTGCGCAGACTGAGCTGCCCCATGGCCTGTGGAGGATTCCCAGAGCAGGGATCGAACCAGCGTCCCCTCCATTGACAGCCACTGGACCACTAGGTAAGGGGGAAGTTCCAGGTATCCCTTCTATGTAGTGCTCTTTTCCGCTTCTTGTCATTTGTGAGGGAAAAAATGGGCCGCCTGTCCTGAATGTAGCTTCCCACATTCTGGATTTTGCTCACTGCATCCACATATTACTTAGTGGGTAGATTTTACTATTTTACCGATTTCTTTTTTAGTTACACTTCCATTAAGTTCAACTTATTCTGGACTCAGCTGCAGTTAAGTTGTATTCTTTATATAAATTTTCAAACTCATGGGCATAATGTTTTCCATATTCTATATGCATGGGTTTTCAAAAATCCTGATTATATCTACAGTCATATTTCTTGTTTAATTTCTAACATTATTTTGGCTTTCTTGCTTTTCTTTTTCCTTGATCAACCTTCGCTGAAATTCATCTATAATACACAGCCTATATGAATATCTTCAGTGAATTAGATTGGGGTTTATTAATTCTCTTCACTGTTTTCTACTCCATTAATTTCTATTCTTACCTTTACTCTTTCCTATCTCTTACTTCCTTTGGGTTTAATCTGTTACTTTTCTAGTTTCTTCAGTTGGCCACATAACTCAATAATTTTCAGCTTTTCTTCTATTCAAAAACTTAACAGATTCTAGGACATAAATTTTTCCACATTACTGTTGCTGAAACTGGAATATTTCTTATAACTAGCGGTTATCATTGATGGTTGTAATAAGCCTTATGAATACCGTCAGGCAAGCAGTGACGGTGCCACTGTCATGGTTACATATGCACGAACATCAAGAATAAGCTCGCACAAGAAGTAGTTACTTGGTAGCCATCTCTGTTGGCATTACTACACTGCTGTAACTGCTCAATGTTAGTCAAGAAAACTTTACAGACCATCTGATAAAGAACTCACCTGAAAACCTTCTGTTGATACCTCTGGCCAGTCCAAGAAAACATCAAAATCAAAACTGTACGGGTGCCAGGAGTTGGAAGAGAATGCTGGGAATCACTTAAGAAATGGTCTGTCTGGGCTTCCCCTGGTGGTCCACTGGGTAAGGACACCGCCTTGCAGTGCAAGGGGCGCCAGTTCGAACCAGCGTCCCCTCCATTGACAGCCACTGGACCACTAGGTAAGGGGGAAGTTCCAGGTATCCCTTCTATGTAGTGCTCTTTTCCGCTTCTTGTCATTTGTGAGGGAAAAAATGGGCCGCCTGTCCTGAATGTAGCTTCCCACATTCTGGATTTTGCTCACTGCATCCACATATTACTTAGTGGGTAGATTTTACTATTTTACCGATTTCTTTTTTAGTTACACTTCCATTAAGTTCAACTTATTCTGGACTCAGCTGCAGTTAAGTTGTATTCTTTATATAAATTTTCAAACTCATGGGCATAATGTTTTCCATATTCTATATGCATGGGTTTTCAAAAATCCTGATTATATCTACAGTCATATTTCTTGTTTAATTTCTAACATTATTTTGGCTTTCTTGCTTTTCTTTTTCCTTGATCAACCTTCGCTGAAATTCATCTATAATACACAGCCTATATGAATATCTTCAGTGAATTAGATTGGGGTTTATTAATTCTCTTCACTGTTTTCTACTCCATTAATTTCTATTCTTACCTTTACTCTTTCCTATCTCTTACTTCCTTTGGGTTTAATCTGTTACTTTTCTAGTTTCTTCAGTTGGCCACATAACTCAATAATTTTCAGCTTTTCTTCTATTCAAAAACTTAACAGATTCTAGGACATAAATTTTTCCACATTACTGTTGCTGAAACTGGAATATTTCTTATAACTAGCGGTTATCATTGATGGTTGTAATAAGCCTTATGAATACCGTCAGGCAAGCAGTGACGGTGCCACTGTCATGGTTACATATGCACGAACATCAAGAATAAGCTCGCACAAGAAGTAGTTACTTGGTAGCCATCTCTGTTGGCATTACTACACTGCTGTAACTGCTCAATGTTAGTCAAGAAAACTTTACAGACCATCTGATAAAGAACTCACCTGAAAACCTTCTGTTGATACCTCTGGCCAGTCCAAGAAAACATCAAAATCAAAACTGTACGGGTGCCAGGAGTTGGAAGAGAATGCTGGGAATCACTTAAGAAATGGTCTGTCTGGGCTTCCCCTGGTGGTCCACTGGGTAAGGACACCGCCTTGCAGTGCAAGGGGCGCCAGTTCGATCCCTGGCCTGGGAAGATCCCACGTGCCGTGGAGTGGCTGGACCGATGTGTCCAATCGCTGAGCCGGAACTCTGGAGCGCATGCGCCCAGAGCCGGCGCTCTGTGACGACAGACGCCACAGCGATGGGAGGCCCACGCAGGCCAAAGAGCAAAGACAGATGAACATAGAGAAACGAAAGACCAATAGCAGTGGCCCGCCTGCTCCCCTCCCTCCCCAACCCGACCTCCGCCCAAAATAAATAAATAAATAAATAAATCTTTAAAAAAAAAAAAAAAGAAATGGTCTGTCTGGGCTTCCCCTGGTGGTCCAGTGGGTAAGGACCTCGCCTTGCAGTGCAAGGGGCGCCGGTTCGATCCCTGGCCTGGGAAGATTCCATGTGCCGCGGAGCGGCTGGACCGATGCGTCCAATGACGGAGCCGGAGCTCTGGAGCGCATGCGCCCAGAGCCGGCGCTCTCCAACGACAGAAGCCACTGCGATGGGAGGCCTACAGGAGCTAAAGAACAAAGACAGATGAAAATGGAGAAATGAAAGACCAATAGAAGTGGCCTGCCTGCTTGCTCCCCTCCCTCCCCAACCCGACCCCTGCCCAAAATAAATAAATAAATATAACTTTAAAAAAAAAAAGAGAGAGAGAGAAGAAATGGTCTGTCACCAATGCTCTCAACGACATAGTGGCCATACTATGGAGGAAAACACAAACCTCTACGGCTCTACCAGAGAGTGATTTAGAAAAATCAGATTCTGAAATATGAAGGCACAGGAATGTTCTATTAATTTACTATGTCACTTCCTTCTATAAATATATGCATAAGTGATATGCTAAATCTATCTCTAAGTAAACTTAAAGTTCTTTCAGTTAAGTATAATGTTTAAAAAGTCTAAGTGACACAAAAGTAGTGTCTTTGGAAAGTAATAGACCATTTCGTGAATGATGCATCTTAAGATTCAATGAAATATAATATAGGCACTTAAATCATAGCCTGGACCAGGGATAGAATCTGTGTACCCTGTATTGGCAGGCAGATTCTTATCCACTGCACCATTAGGAAGTCCCATCCATATATTTTTAGGTTTTTTTTGCTTTTACTTTTTCTTTTTCTGCTGAGAATAATGTTTTTATTTTCATGTGTATAACAGAATAATAAAATAAAGCCTTTGTATTGACATCATATTTTCGCTTTTACTTTTTAAATTAAAAAGGAGGTGAGAGCAGACAATAAATGCTGGAGAGGTTGCGGAGAAAAGGGAACCCTCTTGCATTGCTGGTGGGAATGTAAATTGATACAGCCTCTATGGAAGACAGTATGGAGATTCCTTAAAAAACTAAAAATAGAAGCACCCTATGACCCAGCAATCCCACTATTAGGCCTATACCCTGATGAAATCAAAACTGAAAGAGGCACCTGTACCCCAATGTTCATGGCAGCTCTCTATACAATAGCCAGAACATGGAAGCAACCTAGATGTCCATCGACAAATGAATGGATACAGAAGCTCTGGTATGTATATACAATGGAATACTACTCAGCTGTTAAAAGAAATGCAGAAGACTCAGTCCTAATGAGGTGGCTAGCTCTAGAACCTATCATAAAAAGTAAAGTCAAAAAGAGAAAGACAAGTACAGTATACTAACTCATATATATATGGAATCTAGTAAGATGGTCATGATAACACACACAGTGAACTCATGGAAAAACAGAGAATAGATATAAGGACACTGTGGAGAACGAACAGTGAGAGGCAGACATAGAGGAAGTAACATGGAAACCTATACTGTCATGTGTGGAAAAGATAGCTATTGTCATTGTGCTAAGGGAATAGGAGTGCCTACAATCACTTGGGGCGATGGTCCGGAGGGGTGGGATAGGAGGAACTGGGTGGGGGTGGGGTCCAGGGATATGCATATGAATGATCTGGGAACATACATGTCGGTGAACAACAAAACTCTGTAAAATCTTTAAAATAAAAAAAAAAAGAGATGAGAGGAATCAGTCATATCAATATTTGTCATTAGTTTCTAATTTTATTGTATTTGGGCTAGAAAACATGATTTACATATCAAACTCTGATATTTGATGAATTGTGCCTAGTTACGTAAATATTTTACATTTGATTAAAAAGGTTTTTGCTTTTACTTTTTCTTTTTCTGCTGAGAATAATGTTTTTATTTTCATGTGTATAACAGAATAATAAAATAAAGCCTTTGTATTGACATCATATTTTCGCTTTTACTTTTTAAATTAAAAAGGAGGTGAGAGCAGACAATAAATGCTGGAGAGGTTGCGGAGAAAAGGGAACCCTCTTGCATTGCTGGTGGGAATGTAAATTGATACAGCCTCTATGGAAGACAGTATGGAGATTCCTTAAAAAACTAAAAATAGAAGCACCCTATGACCCAGCAATCCCACTATTAGGCCTATACCCTGATGAAATCAAAACTGAAAGAGGCACCTGTACCCCAATGTTCATGGCAGCTCTCTATACAATAGCCAGAACATGGAAGCAACCTAGATGTCCATCGACAAATGAATGGATACAGAAGCTCTGGTATGTATATACAATGGAATACTACTCAGCTGTTAAAAGAAATGCAGAAGACTCAGTCCTAATGAGGTGGCTAGCTCTAGAACCTATCATAAAAAGTAAAGTCAAAAAGAGAAAGACAAGTACAGTATACTAACTCATATATATATGGAATCTAGTAAGATGGTCATGATAACACACACAGTGAACTCATGGAAAAACAGAGAATAGATATAAGGACACTGTGGAGAACGAACAGTGAGAGGCAGACATAGAGGAAGTAACATGGAAACCTATACTGTCATGTGTGGAAAAGATAGCTATTGTCATTGTGCTAAGGGAATAGGAGTGCCTACAATCACTTGGGGCGATGGTCCGGAGGGGTGGGATAGGAGGAACTGGGTGGGGGTGGGGTCCAGGGATATGCATATGAATGATCTGGGAACATACATGTCGGTGAACAACAAAACTCTGTAAAATCTTTAAAATAAAAAAAAAAAGAGATGAGAGGAATCAGTCATATCAATATTTGTCATTAGTTTCTAATTTTATTGTATTTGGGCTAGAAAACATGATTTACATATCAAACTCTGATATTTGATGAATTGTGCCTAGTTACGTAAATATTTTACATTTGATTAAAAAGAATGAAGAGTCTCTAATCTGGGAAGTGTATTGTTCAATATATGTATAGCTCAGTCACTCAGTTGTGTCCAACCTTTTGTGACCCCATGGACTTACTGCACGCCAGGTTTTCCAGTCCTTCACCATCTCCCAGAGTTCACGCAAACTCATGTCCACTGAGTTGGTGATGCCAGCCAACCATCTCATCCTCTGTCACCCCTTTCTCCTTCTGCCTTCTATAAGTATAGCAGATCAAGTTATTCATTGCATTTCTTTCAGTGGTTAACCTTGATTTTTTTTTTTTTTAAAGATTTATTTATTTATTTACTTTGGGCGGGGGTCAGGTTGGGGAGGGAGGGGAGCGGGCTGGCCATTTCTATTGGTCTTTCATTTCTCTACTTTCATTCGTCTTCGCTCTTTGGCTCCTGTGGGCCTCCCATCGCAATGGCGTCTGTTGTTGCAGAGTCGGCTCTGGGCGCATGCGCTCCAGAGCTCCGGCTCGGTGATTGGACACATCAGTCCAGCCGCTCCGCGGCACGTGGGATCTTCCCAGGCCAGGGCTCGAACCGGCGCCCCTTGCACTGCAAGACGGTGTCCTTACCCACTGGACCACCAGGGGAAGCCCAACCTTGAATTTTTAATATGCATCTGACTGAAAGTCTAAAGTTAATCAATCTTTATCTTCCTCCTGAACTATATATAACTCTTTAATGCTGATCACATTCCCTCCCTGCTTATACTTTATCCTCTTCTGGTATTTTAGTTTCACTTTAGTTTTAGCCCCCACAAATCAAGCATAATAGTTTTATTGTTGTTTTATTTATCTTTGGTTGGGCTGGGTCTTTGATGCTGTGTGAGGGCTTTCTCTAATTGTGGCGAGTGGGGGCTACTCTCTACTTACAGTGTGCAGGCTTCTCACTGTGGTGGCCTCTTCCGTTGTGGAGCATGGGCTCTGGCGTGCATAGGTTTCAGCAGTTGTGGCATGCAGGCTTAGTTGCCTCACAGTATGTGGGATCTTCCCAGACCAGGGATCAAACTTGTGTCTCCTTCATTGGCAGGTGAGTTTTTAACCACTGAGCCACCGGGGAAGTCCAAGAGTTTTTCTTTTATACAGTCAATGTTTAGTTTACTAACCAATTTCTTTGTTCATCATGACTTCTTGTATCCTACTCTCTCTTCTAAATTACATTTCTTTCTTCCAGAAGTGCATTCTTTCATCTAATAGCTGTTTCAGAAACTGTGGTAAATTCTCTATATAGTTGTTCATCTGAAAATACTTTTATTTTGCTTTTACTCTTGAATGATATTACTCAGTTTCCTTCTGGCTTCTCTTATTAAGAGACATCTGCTCTCAGTCTGATTCTTTGTCCTTTCTCTTTCCTTTCTGGTTGCTTTTAAAAGTGTCGTTGGTGTTCTGCAGTTTCATCGCAATCTATTTAGTTGTGGGTTTGTTTTGGTTTCCTTGTTTAATTCTTGCCAGGCTCTCGTGAACCTTAAACTTAAAAATTCACTGTCTGTTTTTTATTACTTCCCAAAAATTTTCAAGTGAACTCTTTTAATTCCATGTCTCCCTCATTTTATTTTTCTCCTTTTGGAGCTGCTATTAGACGCTGGGTCTTCTTGTTTAGTTTTTATTTTTCTACCTTTTTCATATTTTCCTTCATTTTACTATTCTGCATTCTCAGGAGTTCCTCACATCTAACTCCCATTTTACTATTTTCTCTTCATCTTTGTAAAGTATTGCTTATTTGTTGTTGTTCAATTGCTAAGTTACGTCTATTTGCGACCCCATGAACTACACGCACCAGGCTTCCCTGTCCTTCACTTTCTCCAGGAGTTTGCTCAGATTCCTGTATGTCAGTGATGCTTCTGTAGTTCTTTAGTTTTAGCCCCACAAATAGCTGTTTATTGTTGTTTTATTTATCTTTGGTTGGGCTGGGTCTTTGATGCTGTGTGAGGGCTTTCTCTAATTGTGGCAGTGGGGCTACTCTCTACTTACAGTGTGCAGGCTTCTCACTGTGGTGGCCTCTTCCGTTGTGGAGCATGGGCTCTGGCGTGCATAGGTTTCAGCAGTTGTGGCATGCAGGCTTAGTTGCCTCACAGTATGTGGGATCTTCCCAGACCAGGGATCAAACTTGTGTCTCCTTCATTGGCAGGTGAGTTTTTAACCACTGAGCCACCGGGGAAGTCCAAGAGTTTTTCTTTTATACAGTCAATGTTTAGTTTACTAACCAATTTCTTTGTTCATCATGACTTCTTGTATCCTACTCTCTCTTCTAAATTACATTTCTTTCTTCCAGAAGTGCATTCTTTCATCTAATAGCTGTTTCAGAAACTGTGGTAAATTCTCTATATAGTTGTTCATCTGAAAATACTTTTATTTTGCTTTTACTCTTGAATGATATTACTCAGTTTCCTTCTGGCTTCTCTTATTAAGAGACATCTGCTCTCAGTCTGATTCTTTGTCCTTTCTCTTTCCTTTCTGGTTGCTTTTAAAAGTGTCGTTGGTGTTCTGCAGTTTCATCGCAATCTATTTAGTTGTGGGTTTGTTTTGGTTTCCTTGTTTAATTCTTGCCAGGCTCTCGTGAACCTTAAACTTAAAAATTCACTGTCTGTTTTTTATTACTTCCCAAAAATTTTCAAGTGAACTCTTTTAATTCCATGTCTCCCTCATTTTATTTTTCTCCTTTTGGAGCTGCTATTAGACGCTGGGTCTTCTTGTTTAGTTTTTATTTTTCTACCTTTTTCATATTTTCCTTCATTTTACTATTCTGCATTCTCAGGAGTTCCTCACATCTAACTCCCATTTTACTATTTTCTCTTCATCTTTGTAAAGTATTGCTTATTTGTTGTTGTTCAATTGCTAAGTTACGTCTATTTGCGACCCCATGAACTACACGCACCAGGCTTCCCTGTCCTTCACTTTCTCCAGGAGTTTGCTCAGATTCCTGTATGTCAGTGATGCTATCTAACCATCTCATCCTCTGCCATCCTCTTCTCCTTTTGCCTTCAATCTTTTCCAGCATGGGTTTTTTTTTGAATGAGTCGGCTCTTTGCATCAGGTGACCAAAGTATTGGAGCTTCAGTATCAATCTTATCAACAAATATTCAGGACTGATTTCTTTTTAACCTGACTATATTTTTCATTATGCTTAATTCTTTTTCAAATGTATGTTTCATGTCTTACACATTTATTGGGATGTCAATTAATTGTTTAATGTCTTTCATCACTTAAAATAGGCTAATTTAAATTATCTTTCAAACTGTTATTTTACTATTCCACTTCTTAGAGCTATCATCCTCCTGCTTGTTGTATCTGCTGATTCTCATCTGTGGTGGAAAACTGTTTCCTTATGTGTCTAATCTCAATTATAAATTTATCTTCTGTTGTGTTTACTTCTTCTGTGAGAATTTCTTGTGGTCCTAGGTATAGGAGTACCCCTTCAAGTCTTGATTTTCCTTTCTCCAGGGGACCCAAGTGTTTTACTAGCTTGAAGCTCAGCATGGAGATACCATATAATATAAACTCAGGTACCAAATATGAACAAGGAACAGGTCTTGTGCTTCAATTTCTCAGAGAAGCTTTTCCCCATTTTCTCTTTGTATAGAGCCCATGCAAACCAACACAAGATTTCTTTTCTTTTTTTTTTTTTTAATTTTGGCCTCTTTTTATTGATTTTTTATTTATAAATTTTTCACCCATCTTTATTCTTTGGCCTGTGTGGACCTCCCATTGCAGTGGCCTCTCTCGTTGCAGAGCACCAGCTCCAGACACAGGCACTCCAGAGTGCTGGCTTATAACTGGATACGCTGGTCCAGCCGCTCCATGGCATGTGGGATCTTCCTAGGCCAGGGACTGAACTGGTGCCTCTTGAACCACAAGGCAGACTCTTTACCCACTGGACCACCAGGGAAGCCCAAGATTTCTTATTAGCAATATTTCCTTGTGTCAGTGGGAAGATTTTTCTCTGTCTCACCCTCTCACCTAGGATGCAGCACATCAAGAATCTCAGCTTGATGAAGAAGTCTTGGTTTTGGTTCCTTTTCCCTCACAGTTAAAACTCAATCACTAGGAATAAAAAGCCAGAAATAACTCCTCACTCTATTCCTTCATCTTTGTCCAGAGCAGCACAGCATGAATTCAAGGGTTTAATGCAGTTCTGGGTTTTGGGTCGTTTTTGTTTTTGGAACCTAGAAATTTTCCTGTCTTTCTTGCAAGCTCAGAAATGCATTTAATTTAAAAGAACTGTTGTTTACCATGCAGCTTTTCTGGATACCTGTAGCAATAGAGTCTTGAGCTAATCTCAGTGCCTCAGCTTGTTAAAAGAAATCTGGGTATCCAGTCCATTTACTACATTACTCCTCATAGGAGGGATCGCTCTAAAATGCAAAGATGCATTCCTCTTTCAACTTCTGAGCATGGCATTCAAAGTCCACTGTTATCCAGTAACTGCTTATTTCTGCAACTCTCCCGCCCTCCACTCTCCCACACGTACTCTATGTTCAAAAACTATCCCTATTTGCAATCCCTACAACTCTCCTTTTGTTCCATAATCCCATGCTTTTAAGTGCACTGGTTTTCCTTGGTTTTATCCTGCCTTCATCCGCCTACTCAATATTCACGGTCAAGTGTCTGCCTTTCACCAAAGCCCCTCCAGACACATTCAAGCTAGGTACTTTCTTTTTTTCTTTCTTGTGAAAAGAGCCAACATTTGTTGACCCTTTTATATGCTAATAACTCACTGTGATAACTCAGTCTTAACAACAACCTTTATGATTTTATTACTATTACTATCCTCATTTTCAAAATGAGGAAACTAAGGTACAGAGAAAGTAAGCAATGTGCCCGAAGACAAACAGCTATAAATGGCAGACCTGGAATCTGAACACAGACACTCTGTCTCCAAATCCTGCTCCATTAACTTGCTCTATTAATATATACCATACTGCCTTCTAGAATTAGATCTTATATTAAAGTTACTGCATTTATTACCCCACATTCCAGTTGCATGCTTATATATCAATCTTCTCAACTACACTGACCGTAAGAGGCAGAATTATGCTTTATTTCTATTTGCGGCCTCAGTGCCTAGTACACAGAAGCCACTCGCCGCAGACAGTACTGAATTAATGAATCACTGAAGGAAACATCTCCACAGTCACTGCTTTAGTCCAGGCCTCTTCATCTCCTGTCTGAACTATGAAAACAATCTCCTAACTCCCTCCTTCCAGTTCGTATTCACTACCTTCCTCCACACTGCAACCAATTCTGCCTTTCTAAAGCATGTTATGATAATGTCATGCCATTACTTAAATATTTTTAAGGGCTCCACACTGTCTATGGGGAAAAGTCCCAAATTCCTTCAGCATGACAGACCATGACCTTCATGAACCAACTTCTGTAGTCTCTTCTCTCCTCCTAACCCACTCCAGCCCCACATTCCATCTATATTTAACTTCCTGTCAGTCTCTGAACATGCCAAGTGCCTTCATGCCTTTGTACACACTGGCGCTTCTGCCAGGAATGGACATCTCTTCCTCCCTCACCTGGTGAATCCCCATGCTTTTTTCAACACACAGCGGGAATGCCTGCCTCAGGTCTCCTCAGAGGACTGTCAGCTGTGCCGCTGCTCTACTCTCCCGGCATGTGCATTTACCTGCCCCAGCAGTCTGTACCATTATTTGATAGGGTGTGTTGTCTCAACCAGACTGTGGAATCTTAAAGGATTTCACCAAAGCCCCTCCAGACACATTCAAGCTAGGTACTTTCTTTTTTTCTTTCTTGTGAAAAGAGCCAACATTTGTTGACCCTTTTATATGCTAATAACTCACTGTGATAACTCAGTCTTAACAACAACCTTTATGATTTTATTACTATTACTATCCTCATTTTCAAAATGAGGAAACTAAGGTACAGAGAAAGTAAGCAATGTGCCCGAAGACAAACAGCTATAAATGGCAGACCTGGAATCTGAACACAGACACTCTGTCTCCAAATCCTGCTCCATTAACTTGCTCTATTAATATATACCATACTGCCTTCTAGAATTAGATCTTATATTAAAGTTACTGCATTTATTACCCCACATTCCAGTTGCATGCTTATATATCAATCTTCTCAACTACACTGACCGTAAGAGGCAGAATTATGCTTTATTTCTATTTGCGGCCTCAGTGCCTAGTACACAGAAGCCACTCGCCGCAGACAGTACTGAATTAATGAATCACTGAAGGAAACATCTCCACAGTCACTGCTTTAGTCCAGGCCTCTTCATCTCCTGTCTGAACTATGAAAACAATCTCCTAACTCCCTCCTTCCAGTTCGTATTCACTACCTTCCTCCACACTGCAACCAATTCTGCCTTTCTAAAGCATGTTATGATAATGTCATGCCATTACTTAAATATTTTTAAGGGCTCCACACTGTCTATGGGGAAAAGTCCCAAATTCCTTCAGCATGACAGACCATGACCTTCATGAACCAACTTCTGTAGTCTCTTCTCTCCTCCTAACCCACTCCAGCCCCACATTCCATCTATATTTAACTTCCTGTCAGTCTCTGAACATGCCAAGTGCCTTCATGCCTTTGTACACACTGGCGCTTCTGCCAGGAATGGACATCTCTTCCTCCCTCACCTGGTGAATCCCCATGCTTTTTTCAACACACAGCGGGAATGCCTGCCTCAGGTCTCCTCAGAGGACTGTCAGCTGTGCCGCTGCTCTACTCTCCCGGCATGTGCATTTACCTGCCCCAGCAGTCTGTACCATTATTTGATAGGGTGTGTTGTCTCAACCAGACTGTGGAATCTTAAAGGATAGGAACCATGTTTTATTCAACATTTTTATTGTATTATCTCAAAAATGTGTGCCCTAAATGCTCACTAAATTAGTGAAATGAAATTTGGCAAACATATCCTACATCCAACACTAAAGCAAACTCAGGCACAAATGAATTTAGGAAGGGAAGTCTTCTAAGATTAAATGGAAGTCAGAAAGTAGAAATATGAATGAAAAACAAATACCACCTCAATTCCTTCTCCTCCATCCTGAAGTCTACAGGATGGAGCTATTAGGCTTAGTTTATAAGGTAATCTTATCCTGAGTTTTAAAAAAATACAAAGAAAATATTTCCACGTTAGTGAAACACATAAAGACACTCAAATTCTGGGATATGTGTTACTAAGGATAAAAAGTTGAGTCATTTTATACATTTTAAGACAAATCCCCTCAGAGAAGGGGAATTCCTGTCCTTTTACACTACAATCACATGATCTCGTTATTCATTAGTCCTAAATCCAATTTAGGTTACACAGACAGCAAACACTGTCTGCCAATTGAGTAATATACCAGAACTACTTGTTTTTCACAGAAAGAGGAAATTTCTAAAATGTATAAATGTGAACCCTAAGTGAACAGGGAGATTGGGGGATAAAGGAAGGAATAAATGGGGCACTATTCAATTTATGAAATTGTACTGCCAATTTGAAAGATTCACCAGTACTACCTGTAAAAGAATCTCCTAACTCCCTCCTTCCAGTTCGTATTCACTACCTTCCTCCACACTGCAACCAATTCTGCCTTTCTAAAGCATGTTATGATAATGTCATGCCATTACTTAAATATTTTTAAGGGCTCCACACTGTCTATGGGGAAAAGTCCCAAATTCCTTCAGCATGACAGACCATGACCTTCATGAACCAACTTCTGTAGTCTCTTCTCTCCTCCTAACCCACTCCAGCCCCACATTCCATCTATATTTAACTTCCTGTCAGTCTCAGAACATGCCAAGTGCCTTCATGCCTTTGTACACACTGGCGCTTCTGCCAGGAATGGACATCTCTTCCTCCCTCACCTGGTGAATCCCCATGCTTTTTTCAACACACAGCGGGAATGCCTGCCTCAGGTCTCCTCAGAGGACTGTCAGCTGTGCCGCTGCTCTACTCTCCCGGCATGTGCATTTACCTGCCCCAGCAGTCTGTACCATTATTTGATAGGGTGTGTTGTCTCAACCAGACTGTGGAATCTTAAAGGATAGGAACCATGTTTTATTCAACATTTTTATTGTATTATCTCAAAAATGTGTGCCCTAAATGCTCACTAAATTAGTGAAATGAAATTTGGCAAACATATCCTACATCCAACACTAAAGCAAACTCAGGCACAAATGAATTTAGGAAGGGAAGTCTTCTAAGATTAAATGGAAGTCAGAAAGTAGAAATATGAATGAAAAACAAATACCACCTCAATTCCTTCTCCTCCATCCTGAAGTCTACAGGATGGAGCTATTAGGCTTAGTTTATAAGGTAATCTTATCCTGAGTTTTAAAAAAATACAAAGAAAATATTTCCACGTTAGTGAAACACATAAAGACACTCAAATTCTGGGATATGTGTTACTAAGGATAAAAAGTTGAGTCATTTTATACATTTTAAGACAAATCCCCTCAGAGAAGGGGAATTCCTGTCCTTTTACACTACAATCACATGATCTCGTTATTCATTAGTCCTAAATCCAATTTAGGTTACACAGACAGCAAACACTGTCTGCCAATTGAGTAATATACCAGAACTACTTGTTTTTCACAGAAAGAGGAAATTTCTAAAATGTATAAATGTGAACCCTAAGTGAACAGGGAGATTGGGGCGGGATAAAGGGAAGGAATAAATGGGGCACTATTCAATTTATGAAATGTACCTTTAAGACTACAAAGAGAAAAAAACAAAACTGCCAATTTGAAAGATTCACCAGTCTTTGTCTAGGTTTTCTCTTCAATTACTACCCATGGTAAAAAGAAAGAGGACTGTCCTAAAAGATCTTGGTTTCAAGTACAAAGGCAGCATAATTTAGAATGATGATCCTTGATTTCAAATCAAAAGACCAAATAAATTCTTAAAATTAATTATTATCAACAAAGCTTAAGTGTTCTATGTTCTTTGTGGTCAATTTTCTTTTTTAAAAAAATCAATGGACCAGGGACGTCCCTGGTGGTCCAGTGGTTAAGAATCTGCCTTGCAATGCAGGGGACATAGGTTCGATCCCTGGTTGGGGAACTAAGATCAGAGATGCTGCAGACTAAACCTGAGTGCCAGAACTACTGGGCCCATGAGATCAGGAGACCGCATGCCACAACTAAGACCTGATGGAACCAAATAAACAATAAATAAACAAACATTAAAACCATAAAAATCTAAGTTTAGAATATAAGTTCTAAGAGGGAGGGATTTCTGACTATCATTCACTGATTTCACTCAAGGCTCTAAAACAGTGTCTGGCACAGAGTAGACACTCATCACATACTTGCTAAATATTGCCCACGATGGTCCAAATACTTTCTATGTTCAGACATACAAAGAGCTGCAGATCCTCAAAGAACACAAAACTGAAGTCTATCTTGAAATGATCACTGACTCACCCTTCAATACACTCAGCTGCACAAATCAACTGATAATGTATCCAAAAGCAAACTGACAATGTATACAAGAATAAAGAAAAACATTTCATGCAGAAGTTCCTAAGATTCTGAACTTTAGAGACTGCCAAAACATCCCCAATATATCACCAGCATAACCAAAATTTTCAACACACACAAACTTGAACCTTTTTCAGAAAAAAATCCAATTTGATTCAATTCCAAAAGAGCAACAGCACTTCAAGAAATTTAAAAAATTTAAAAAACTAAGAATTTCACTTAAATACCAGTGAATTTACTACAAAATTTCATTTCCAATCTTACAAAGTAGGACTGCCCTTTATCAATTGACTTAATCATGCCAAAAGAATACTGCTAAGCAATATACTTTGGAATATACCTAACATTGCTAATTCTGTTGTTTCCCATTCATAAAAGTGTGATGCAATCATTTATGAAACTGGTTTTTTCACTTTCTTTATTAAAAGCCATCATGGGACTTCCCTGGTGGTACAGCGGATAAGAATCCACCTGCCAATGCAGGGGACGCAGACTCGACCCCTGGTTTGGGAAGACTCCACATGCCACAGAGCAACCAATCCCCTGCGCTACAACTACTGAGTCCAAGCGCCACAATTACTGAAGCCTAAGTGCCTAGAGCCGGTGGGCTCCCCAAGAGAAGCCACCACAATGAGGAGCCTGCACACTGCAACAAAGAGTGACCCCTGCTTGCTGCAATAAGAGAAAGCCTGCTCACAGTAACAAACACCCAGGGCAACTAAAAATAAAAAAAGAAAAGCCATCATGAAAATTTAAGTGTGAATCAGGCTATGTTTTAGCCCTTATGTAAGGTATAGCCTTTCAGCCCTTGTTATCTGCTACTAACCTACAAGGACCTGATCAGTCTCTGTTCTGGGTTTCAGTTCTCTCTTCTGTAGAATGAGGGACTTGGGTTAAAACAACAGTTCTTAGATCATTTTCTTTGCAACCTTTTGAGAATCTAAGGAAAGTTACAGGTGAACTCTTCATAAAACTATATATAAACATTGAATACAATTTGTATATAATATAAACAACTGTATACAAATGTTGTATACAAAAACTGTAAACAATTTTATAAACAGTAACTTTTAAAACGGCAAAAGAACAGAAAACTGAAGTCTATCTTGAAATGATCACTGACTCACCCTTCAATACACTCAGCTGCACAAATCAACTGATAATGTATCCAAAAGCAAACTGACAATGTATACAAGAATAAAGAAAAACATTTCATGCAGAAGTTCCTAAGATTCTGAACTTTAGAGACTGCCAAAACATCCCCAATATATCACCAGCATAACCAAAATTTTCAACACACACAAACTTGAACCTTTTCAGAAAAAAATCCAATTTGATTCAATTCCAAAAGAGCAACAGCACTTCAAGAAATTTAAAAAATTTAAAAAACTAAGAATTTCACTTAAATACCAGTGAATTTACTACAAAATTTCATTTCCAATCTTACAAAGTAGGACTGCCCTTTATCAATTGACTTAATCATGCCAAAAGAATACTGCTAAGCAATATACTTTGGAATATACCTAACATTGCTAATTCTGTTGTTTCCCATTCATAAAAGTGTGATGCAATCATTTATGAAACTGGTTTTTTCACTTTCTTTATTAAAAGCCATCATGGGACTTCCCTGGTGGTACAGCGGATAAGAATCCACCTGCCAATGCAGGGGACGCAGACTCGACCCCTGGTTTGGGAAGACTCCACATGCCACAGAGCAACCAATCCCCTGCGCTACAACTACTGAGTCCAAGCGCCACAATTACTGAAGCCTAAGTGCCTAGAGCCGGTGGGCTCCCCAAGAGAAGCCACCACAATGAGGAGCCTGCACACTGCAACAAAGAGTGACCCCTGCTTGCTGCAATAAGAGAAAGCCTGCTCACAGTAACAAACACCCAGGGCAACTAAAAATAAAAAAAGAAAAGCCATCATGAAAATTTAAGTGTGAATCAGGCTATGTTTTAGCCCTTATGTAAGGTATAGCCTTTCAGCCCTTGTTATCTGCTACTAACCTACAAGGACCTGATCAGTCTCTGTTCTGGGTTTCAGTTCTCTCTTCTGTAGAATGAGGGACTTGGGTTAAAACAACAGTTCTTAGATCATTTTCTTTGCAACCTTTTGAGAATCTAAGGAAAGTTACAGGTGAACTCTTCATAAAACTATATATAAACATTGAATACAATTTGTATATAATATAAACAACTGTATACAAATGTTGTATACAAAAACTGTAAACAATTTTATAAACAGTAACTTTTAACGGCAAAAGACTGGAAACAATCTAAATGTCCACCAGTGGATGATTAAATAAATTATGTTACATCCACTCAATGAGATTCTTTGTAACTATAAGTAGAATAAAGAAACCTTCTATGAACTGATATGAAAATATACCGATTATGTATTGCTATATGAAAAGTTACAGTATATAAAATAAATAACCTTTTGTGCAAAAAGATCAAAAACCAAATATTTGAATTTCCATGTATAAGCATAAAGAAATTGGAAGAATAAACATGACTCTTCGGTGAAATGGGAAATGAAGAAAGGGGTAGGAGGAACCTTTTCATTGTATAGTTTCTTATATTTTGTTGAATTATGTGAATTCTCTAGTAAGCTCTTAAACTTTAAAATATTGCATATAAACTCAAGAGGTCTAGACAATCAGCTAAAGCTACACTATTATTCCCAAACTCTGTTCACCAATATTCTTCTATAATGTTCTGACTTAACGAGCATGTAATTATATACTCAACGATCCAAAAATAAGAACATTTAAGGCAAAATATTTTTCATAAAGGTCCTCATACAAACATATAATTAGTGACCACTCATGACTCTATAGAGCCTAATTTGGAAACTCATTTTCTATCATTTTTCTTAATCACTGATACACAAATTTTTTCAAAGAAAAAGTCTGCACCAATCAACAAGCCATATGTCCTCTCTTGGTTCAAATCTCAGACCTGATATCTCACAAGAGAGTCCAGTCTTTGGAAGCAGAACTTTCTTTTAAACTTGACCAAATAAATCAATAATACGAATAGGAAGACCAGAGAAACATTTTTTTTTACCATAATCTCAGAATTTGAAACAAATTAAATAACATGTGAGATCATCACAGAGCATCCACAAACTGGATGATATTTGGAAAGATCTTCATCTCTAGTCTGAGCAGGAATCAGATGGAACTGGGTTTTCATCCTTGGGTACGCAACTTAACCTTTCTTGGCCTGAGTTCCACGTGTAAAATGGCAATAGAAGTGCATATCTCACAAGGATGCTATTAAGCTTAAAAGGAATAACAAGGGACAGAGCAAGTAAGACAAAGAAATAAAAGTAAAGGATCCTAGGATAGTGGCAGGTGTCTGGAACAATCTAAATGTCCACAGTAGAATAAAGACAACCTGAGATTCTTTGTAACTATAAGTAGAATAAAGAAACCTTCTATGAACTGATATGAAAATATACCGATTATGTATTGCTATATGAAAAGTTACAGTATATAAAATAAATAACCTTTTGTGCAAAAAGATCAAAAACCAAATATTTGAATTTCCATGTATAAGCATAAAGAAATTGGAAGAATAAACATGACTCTTCGGTGAAATGGGAAATGAAGAAAGGGGTAGGAGGAACCTTTTCATTGTATAGTTTCTTATATTTTGTTGAATTATGTGAATTCTCTAGTAAGCTCTTAAACTTTAAAATATTGCATATAAACTCAAGAGGTCTAGACAATCAGCTAAAGCTACACTATTATTCCCAAACTCTGTTCACCAATATTCTTCTATAATGTTCTGACTTAACGAGCATGTAATTATATACTCAACGATCCAAAAATAAGAACATTTAAGGCAAAATATTTTTCATAAAGGTCCTCATACAAACATATAATTAGTGACCACTCATGACTCTATAGAGCCTAATTTGGAAACTCATTTTCTATCATTTTTCTTAATCACTGATACACAAATTTTTCAAAGAAAAAGTCTGCACCAATCAACAAGCCATATGTCCTCTCTTGGTTCAAATCTCAGACCTGATATCTCACAAGAGAGTCCAGTCTTTGGAAGCAGAACTTTCTTTTAAACTTGACCAAATAAATCAATAATACGAATAGGAAGACCAGAGAAACATTTTTTTTTACCATAATCTCAGAATTTGAAACAAATTAAATAACATGTGAGATCATCACAGAGCATCCACAAACTGGATGATATTTGGAAAGATCTTCATCTCTAGTCTGAGCAGGAATCAGATGGAACTGGGTTTTCATCCTTGGGTACGCAACTTAACCTTTCTTGGCCTGAGTTCCACGTGTAAAATGGCAATAGAAGTGCATATCTCACAAGGATGCTATTAAGCTTAAAAG
Source organism: Tragulus kanchil (assembly GCA_022376925.1). Taxonomy (NCBI): domain Eukaryota; kingdom Metazoa; phylum Chordata; class Mammalia; order Artiodactyla; family Tragulidae; genus Tragulus; species Tragulus kanchil. The sequence continues at coordinate 79,528,461 of JAIOJX010000006.1, forward strand.
GAATAACAAGGGACAGAGCAAGTAAGACAAAGAAATAAAAGTAAAGGATCCTAGGATAGTGGCAGGTGTCTGACTGCTTGAATCAAAACAGACTGCATTCTGGAACCTATAGTTCTTAGGCATTGCACTTTCATACACAACCCAACGCCTCCTTTTCAACCTGCAGAAAATAACACACGGCAGAATTCCCAACACAAAAGGTGCGAATATCTGGCTTTCCCTAATAATGTTTCTTGAAAACAATCTCTTCCTAGGTAAGCTTTTATCAAAGAACTCTAGCTGTTGTGTTGACTGGGTAGGTCTGAGTCCTAAGTTATAACACAAGTTTGTTTCACGCTTTCAATAGGGCACTTTCTATGTCGAGCTCAGCACCCACGAGGGGCAGGCTGCTGAGGGGCGGGGAGGGACAGCCAAGAAGTGGAAGACAACAACAGTCCTTCAACAGATCTGCAACTGGCAGGAAAATCGGAGGAAACTTACACTGCCATAGAGACAGACACAGTCGCCGCCAGCCAATCTCCACTTCCAAAACTTTTAAACCCCATCCGTCCTTTTCTGTAGAGCACTACTGGAGCTTATTAGAAGTATTATTATAAATATAAACAGCAGTCATTAATGACTTCACTACATGCCAACCTCTGGCTAAGCGTATGTTTTGCAAGATTTTGTGAAAACTGCACATACGAGCTCATACACTCCACCCACTTCACCTTAAGTCTGATAAAGCTCCCTCGACATCCTCAACATCCACCTGCCCCCTAAACTCTGTACACGCCGCACCTCTCACTGACCCATTCAAGCCAAGGAGTCACAACTTCACAAGCCCGCTCTCCTCCCAACACTCAACCCAGCACTTCTCAGCCTCCACAGCCCCTGCAAAGTATGGTACCCTCCTCCACTCACCAATTTCAATTTGGCCCTAACTTGTTCCAACAATTGCTGTGACTCCCTCCAAACTTCTGACTCCGAATCCATCGTGCCCCGGATGAACTTCATCCCCAGTCTGAGCAGGAATCAGGGACTGGCATCTGACAACTTAACCTTTCTTGGCCTGAGTTCCACGTGTAAAATGGCAATAGATGCATATCTCACAAGGATGCTATTAAGCTTAAAAGGAATAACAAGGGACAGAGCAAGTAAGACAAAGAAATAAAAGTAAAGGATCCTAGGATAGTGGCAGGTGTCTGACTGCTTGAATCAAAACAGACTGCATTCTGGAACCTATAGTTCTTAGGCATTGCACTTTCATACACAACCCAACGCCTCCTTTTCAACCTGCAGAAAATAACACACGGCAGAATTCCCAACACAAAAGGTGCGAATATCTGGCTTTCCCTAATAATGTTTCTTGAAAACAATCTCTTCCTAGGTAAGCTTTTATCAAAGAACTCTAGCTGTTGTGTTGACTGGGTAGGTCTGAGTCCTAAGTTATAACACAAGTTTGTTTCACGCTTTCAATAGGGCACTTTCTATGTCGAGCTCAGCACCCACGAGGGGCAGGCTGCTGAGGGGCGGGGAGGGACAGCCAAGAAGTGGAAGACAACAACAGTCCTTCAACAGATCTGCAACTGGCAGGAAAATCGGAGGAAACTTACACTGCCATAGAGACAGACACAGTCGCCGCCAGCCAATCTCCACTTCCAAAACTTTTAAACCCCATCCGTCCTTTTCTGTAGAGCACTACTGGAGCTTATTAGAAGTATTATTATAAATATAAACAGCAGTCATTAATGACTTCACTACATGCCAACCTCTGGCTAAGCGTATGTTTTGCAAGATTTTGTGAAAACTGCACATACGAGCTCATACACTCCACCCACTTCACCTTAAGTCTGATAAAGCTCCCTCGACATCCTCAACATCCACCTGCCCCCTAAACTCTGTACACGCCGCACCTCTCACTGACCCATTCAAGCCAAGGAGTCACAACTTCACAAGCCCGCGCTCTCCTCCCAACACTCAACCCAGCACTTCTCGGAGCCTCCACAGCCCCTGCAAAGTATGGTACCCTCCTCCACTCACCAATTTCAATTTGGCCCTAACTTGTTCCAACAATTGCTGTGACTCCCTCCAAACTTCTGACTCCGAATCCATCGTGCCCCGGATGAACTTCATCCCCAAGTTCAAAATTCAGAAACACAAGCCGAACCTGGGCAAAGCCTGGTTCCGAGCCCACGAGCCCTCTCTCCACCCGCTCGAGCAGGGCCTGGGGCCCCCCACCCTCTAAGCAGGCCAGGCCGGGCATGGCGGCCTCGCTCCGGACCCCGAGGGGAGGAGGGAAAGCTCCACCTGGCTCCGCGGGCGCGATGCGCGGCTCCGGCTCCGGCCTGGGCCCCGCGGCGGCCGCGCCCCCGTCCCGGCGCGTGCGGCAGCGCTCGGGTGGGCCGCGGCGGGCGCGCTCGCCCAGCACCTCCGCGTCGGCCTGCCAGTCGTCGCGGGCCCGACGGCGGGCCCAGCCCGGTCCGCGGGCGCGGCAGCGCGGGCAGCCCGGGCCCGCCGCGTCGGCGGCGCGTTGGGCGCAGCCTTGGCACAGCGAGTGGCCGCACGGCAGGGCCGCCGCTTCCCCCGGGGTCTCTAGGCACCCGGCGCAGTCCGACTCCTCCGGCCGCGGCGGTGACGGCGGCTGCAGCAAGGGCGGCGGCAACACCAGCAGCGCGGGGCCAGACGCCGGGCCCGGGGTCCCCGTTTTGGCTGCCGCCATCTCGTCACAGCGGCCCCGCCGACCCCGCCGGCTCAGAGCGACCGCCGCCGCCGCGGAAGAAGCCCTAGTACTCGGACCTGCAGCCGCCATCTTGTTTTCCGTTTGTAGGGAGAGTCCGTTGCGAGGTAGAGGAGTAGAGGGCGGGGCGGTAGGCGGTGGGCCGCGCTTCATACATATTCATGAGGGGGCGTGCCCTGGCCGTTGTTCTCCGGGGGCCTGGTTGGCGGGAGGAGAAGCCTTATTAATATTTATTAGGTACCCTTTCTCTATCTCGTCTTGGGCCTTGCTTTCCAGTCTTCGCAACTTCCTCTTACTGAGCCAGGTGATGTTGACAACCGAAGGGATTTATTTGGAAACTTTGAGCGATATTAAACTTTGTGAAGTTATACTTATTTATCCTGCAGTACCCAGATAACTGAAGCTAAAGGGAGTGGGAAGTATGTGAATCATCCAGAACCCTGCCTCAAGTGCTTCATTTATTGTGAGGTCAGTTGTTGTGACTGAGACCAGTCTTACCCTGAACAGTAACTAACTGCCAAAAATAGCAGCTTCTTGTCAGTTCACATCTCAATATACTCTCTCTTCAGAGCCCTTCCTGACACTTCCCTCCCTTGGTTGGGGAAACCAGTTTCCTGGGTCCTCCCCCACCTCTCCGTATTCCCAGCTGTTTCTCAGACTCCTTTCTTGAGTCCTGCGGCTTTGTTAGGCGCTTAAATATGGGGATTCCTCGAGGTTCAGACCTCAGTCCTCTTCTTACTCCTTTCCGTGTATTGCCCCCAGCCCATACCTACCCCACCCCACGTTTTCTTGCAGCTGAAACTCCTGAATTGATCCATGCTGTTCAAACCTCCTGAGTCCAGGCCTGCACCGTCGACTGCCTGGTGAAACACCATCTTGGATGTCTGCATCGCTCATGTACCAAACCACAGTCTGTTTTCCACCTCCTTCCCAAACATGTTCTCACTGCTCTCATTCTAGTGAAGGTACTATTCTCCCAGTTCCTCCAGCTCCAGACCTGGTCATCTTTACTTCTCCCTCATCACCCACATCTGTTAGTGTCTTAGAGCTGTCAATTCATCCACCAGAATGAACGTTTCCCTACCTGTCCTCTTCATCCCATTCCCTCTGCCCAATTCAGGTCTCCTCATCTCTCACCTAGATTACTACAGTAGCTTCTATAAATTGTCTCCCTACCCACAGACACTTCTACCCATCTGTCCTCCATAGATCTAGAGTTACTTTCTGAAGAACAGTTCTGACCACGCCGTGCCTGTTTGGCATACTCACGGAGGGAGGTGCTCAGACTTGGGGGCTGGTCCCCTTTTTGAATGCAGAGGGTATGGAAGAAACAGCAGCTTCCCTCTGAGATGGTCCTGCCACAGCAATTTACCCTTTGCTTTTTTCTCTTGTTTTGCACCAAAGTCGATTTGGAGCAGGAAGGCATTAAGCAAATGGCATTTCCTGTTGGGAATCTTTATAGGAAAGCACAAGTTTCGTAAGGAGAGCAAAATAAAATAAAGTAACATGATGAAATGGAAGGCATCAGAGGCCCTGGGTTTCCATGAGATTGCCTGGAAACAGGGCCTGAGCTGATAGTAAACCAGTCCAAGGCAGAGTGATTGGTGGAAGTCAGACAGCAGAGAAAAGAGAGACGTGGATTCCCAAAATGAGAACCATATGGCTACAGGATAGTGAAGAATTGAAGACGGGTCAGTGAGTAATTGAAACAAAGGCTTGTGTGCACAGAGGCCCAGACAGTCAGAATCCTGCCAAACCCAGAAGTATGGCCTTGGCCAGGATGTCCTTCACCCAGAGGTCCTCTTCCCACTGAGGCTCCTGAGGACGCTTTGGCCAGAGTCTGACAAGGGAGGCCTGTGGTCCAGAGATCAAGCCAATTCCCATTAGAAATGGGGCCCTTGGTGTGAATTGTTCACTCCTGACACTTTGGAGCTCTTAATCTGAAGTCTCTTTACTACTGGAGAAGCAGAACCTTAGATGTGTAGCATGCCTTCTTAGATACAAATAAAGACAGGAAATTCCTTTTTGCAGAGAGAAAAAGCCAGAGTTCAGAGTAGTACTAAACCAAAAGTCTGGAGATCTAGGATCGGTCATGGCTACTTTCTCCCTTTGATTAACTTGTATAATTTCTTTTTAAAAAAAAATATTTATTTATTTTTTGGCTGTACTGGGGTCTTTGTTGCTGCAAGGGCTTTTCTCTAGCTGGGGAGAGCGGGGGCTCCTCTAGTTGTGGTGCATGGGCTTCTCATTGCTGTGGCTTCTCATTGTGGAGCACAGGCTCTAGGGCGTGTGAGCTTTAGTAGTTGAGGCCATGGGCTCGGTAGTTGCAGCTCCTAGGCTCTAGAGCACAGCGGTTGTGGCTCGTGGGCTTAGTTGCTTCTTGGTCACGTAGATCAGGGACTGAACCCGTGTCTCCTGCGTTGACAGGTGGATTCTTTACCCCTGAGCCACCAAGGAAGCCCATAGCCTGTATAATTTCTAACAGATAAACTCTTTCTGGACAGTAATCACCTTATCTTTAAAACAAGAGCACTTGAATTCAGCAGTTCTCAACCTGGAGGGCACTTCAGAAACACACACACACACACACATATGCCAAAGCCCCTTCTCAGATCTATTGAACCCAAAAAACTGAGGATAGGATGTCAGTGTGTACACTTTTTATAATGCCACAGGAATTCTCGTGAGTATACCTAGATAAGACCACTACAATAGAGAGGTCTATTCAAAGACCAATTCAAAGGTCCTTTCTAGCTCTAACATTCTAGAAGTTCCTGTGTGGGGCGATGCCCTGTTCTATGCAGTTTTGCTGAAACTGGGGAAGCTGAACCACAGAGAGTCTTCTCCCTGCCCCAGGGCAGTCAGAACATGACAGATGACCTAGGCTCAGCTACGTGGCCACTCCCCTCTGAACTTTGAATCTTCAGGGGCTGACACAAAGACATATTGACAAGTTTAGAGTTATTGACAGCAACGGGCAAGCTTTCCAGGTGGCACGGTGGTAAAGAACCCACTGGCTAATGCAGGAGATGCAAGAAATGCAGGTTTGATTCCTGGGTCAGGAAGATCCCTGGAGCAGGAAATGGCAATTGATTCCAGTACTCTTGCCTGGAAAATTCCGCCGACAGAGGAGCCTGTCAGGTTACAGTCCACGGGGTCACAAAGAGTCAGACACAACTGAGCACACATACAACAGGAACGGACACAGTAGGTGTCCAACCACAGTGGGTCCCTTAGGGGTTGGGGGTGAGGGGGAGTGTCCCTACCAGGTTGTTCCTGAGGCGTGAACTTGGCTGTAGTGCCTGCTGCCTGGTCTTTCTAGGTGATAGCCCATTTTTTCCACATGCAGCTTGCCAGCCTGACAGCCTGACAGCTCTCTATATCCTTTTAATAATTTCCCATTTCCTCCCTTTAAATTAAAATTTCCACAAAAGCAAACAAAAAATTTCTGTTTGTAACAAAGTACTCTGAGAAGGAGGTTGGTGATAAAGGTGATAATCATCACCTGATAATGGTGGTCAGGGCCTCTTCCTAAGTTATGAAGGCGTCTGAGAAACTTCACCCCACAGCCTAGAGCAAAGAAGCCCGACGTGCACGCGATGCTTTCCCCTGAGCTCCCACCTGTAACACAGCCCACCAAGGAGGGACTTAGAGGCTCCTTGAGGAGGCCACTGGGCGGGGTCAGGTGCAGCCACCCCACCAGGGCTGCCCCTCCAGCTGCCTTTATTCTGCCATATGTGCCACAGGTTGTGAGGATTGCCTCACTGCCCACACCCCCTGACATCCTTCTCACGCTGGAGCCCCAAGTGGCACACTGTGGTCCTCACCGCTGCTCTCGCCCTAGCCCTCTCATCTGCACCTGGCAATCCTTCCCTCTTGCCGCCAGCTGGTGTACTCCAGCTAGACAGGCTCAAATGGGAGGCAAGACTCCTTGGCTTGGTTCCAGAGGGAGACAGGCTATTCCTCCTTTCAGCCCCCAAACTCCTTCCTGCCAGCCCAGGCACCAGGTCCCTCCTCCGGCCTCACACCTCTAGGAAGACTCAGGCCCTGAGACCCCTCCAGCCTCTCCGCTCCTTCATCCTCCTCATCTCTCCTGGCGGCCTCCTCTTCCTGTACTTGTCCCTCCCCCGAGCCAGATTTCCCCTCGTGATTTGGCCCCTTCCCTTTGGCTTAAGGCTTTTGTTACATTCTAAAGGATCACTCATCTTCAGTGCCTTCCCTTTCATTTCAGGGGAAGTAGTTCTTTTGGCAAGCTAATCCTTCTACCTGTCATCTTCCCAGCCTCCTCCAGATTCCTTCCAAATGCTCTACAAACGCAGAGAAGACTTGGTCCCTGCCCCCGTCATGGTCACTGCCTCACAGAGAGGCAAAATTATACATAGATAATTATCACAGAACAAAAGAGACAATTATAACAGAATTACAATCTCTAAACACAAACAAGGTGCTTTGGAAGCAGAGAGCAAAGTTGAGACGGTGCAGGGAGAGGAAGGCTTCACAGAGGAGGAGACCTGATTGGAGGATGAGGTAGACTTCACTAGGTAGACACAGGGAAGGCGTTCCAGGCAGAGGGAAAACAGGAGCAGAGGCACAAATGTATGCAAGTCAGGATCCCTGTGGGGCTGATAACGGATCTGATGTGGCTAGAACAATGGGTGGACGTAGGGCTAGAAAACTGGAGAAGATTAAAAAAGAAAATATTGGAGAAGAAAAGGAACTAGAATTTATCAAGTAACTACCTACCACGTGATAGATACATGTGCAGCAGTTGTCCATCTATCTCACTAAAACCTAAAGTAACTTACCTATGAGCTGAATATAATATTATCTCCACCTTGTTGTTGTTGTTCGGTCACTCAGTTGTATCCAACTCCTTGTGACCTTATGGACTGCAGCACGCCAGGTTTCCCTGTGCGTCACCATTTCTCGGAGTTTGCTTGAACTCATGTCCTTTGAGTCGGTGATGCCATCCGACCGTCTCATTGTCTGTTGCCCCCTTCTCTCCTGCCCTCAGTCTTTCCCAGCATCAGGGTCTTTTCTGATGTAGGTCATCTCTTTGCATCAGGATGCCAAAATATTGGAGCTTTAGCTTCAGCATCAGTCCTTCCAATGAATACTCAGGGTTGATTTCCCTTAGGATTGACTGGTTTGATCTCCTTGCTGTCCAAAGGACTCTCAAGAGTCTTCTCCAGTACCACAGTTCAAAGGTATCAATTCTGTGGTGCTCAGTTTTTCTTATTGTCCAATTCTCACATCCATACATGACTACTGTAAATTCAGGCTACTGGGCGATCATTGTAAAGTTTAATATTTGAATCAAGGGAGTGTGATAGGTATAGATATATATTTTTATAAGGATGCCTCTCAATACTATAATTATGAGTGAGGAATAAAAGTAATCTAAGCAGACTTCATCCCACCGCATGGAGTTGAGGTACCATTGGTCACTGCCTCACAGAGAGGCAAAATTATACATAGATAATTATCACAGAACAAAAGAGACAATTATAACAGAATTACAATCTCTAAACACAAACAAGGTGCTTTGGAAGCAGAGAGCAAAGTTGAGACGGTGCAGGGAGAGGAAGGCTTCACAGAGGAGGAGACCTGATTGGAGGATGAGGTAGACTTCACTAGGTAGACACAGGGAAGGCGTTCCAGGCAGAGGGAAAACAGGAGCAGAGGCACAAATGTATGCAAGTCAGGATCCCTGTGGGGCTGATAACGGATCTGATGTGGCTAGAACAATGGGTGGACGGAGGGCTAGAAAACTGGAGAAGATTAAAAAAGAAAATATTGGAGAAGAAAAGGAACTAGAATTTATCAAGTAACTACCTATCACGTGATAGATACATGTGCAGCAGTTGTCCATCTATCTCACTAAAACCTAAAGTAACTTACCTATGAGCTGAATATAATATTATCTCCACCTTGTTGTTGTTGTTCGGTCACTCAGTTGTATCCAACTCCTTGTGACCTTATGGACTGCAGCACGCCAGGTTTCCCTGTGCGTCACCATTTCTCGGAGTTTGCTTGAACTCATGTCCTTTGAGTCGGTGATGCCATCCGACCGTCTCATTGTCTGTTGCCCCCTTCTCTCCTGCCCTCAGTCTTTCCCAGCATCAGGGTCTTTTCTGATGTAGGTCATCTCTTTGCATCAGGATGCCAAAATATTGGAGCTTTAGCTTCAGCATCAGTCCTTCCAATGAATACTCAGGGTTGATTTCCCTTAGGATTGACTGGTTTGATCTCCTTGCTGTCCAAAGGACTCTCAAGAGTCTTCTCCAGTACCACAGTTCAAAGGTATCAATTCTGTGGTGCTCAGTTTTTCTTATTGTCCAATTCTCACATCCATACATGACTACTGTAAATTCAGGCTACTGGGCGATCATTGTAAAGTTTAATATTTGAATCAAGGGAGTGTGATAGGTATAGATATATATTTTTATAAGGATGCCTCTCAATACTATAATTATGAGTGAGGAATAAAAATAATCTAAGCAGACTTCATCCCACCCGCATGGAGTTGAGGTACCATTGGAGAAAGCACCTAACATTCAAATATTCAACAAGTATCTAGCAAGTACCTGCTATGTGGTAGGATAATATAGGTGCAGAGAATGTGGCAGTGAACAAGACAGGCAGGGTGTGGATGCTGAGCCAGCTTTGGTGGAACCAGTCTAGGTACAGTATTTGGCAATTCCAGATGTTATAGAATGAATGCATGTTACTTTCTTTATGTCTTTCATGTTAAGCAAGGTTCAAAGTGCAGTGCATTGTCAAAAAAGGAAAAAATTCTGTTTAACAAACAAGCTCATTGGTGGAGAAAAACAATTCTTTAATTTCTTTAAATTTCTCCCTCTAGATACCTAAAAATCCGCCAAGAGTCTCCAACTGGTTTCAGCCTCTCTCTTTCTGTCTCTGCAGCTTCCTCCCATCCCCTTGGCCTAACCTCCTCTCTTCCCTACCCTCAGGCTCTGGTCCAAGATTCTAAGCAAAGAATTCCCTCTTTTATTTGATTGATCTTCTTCTAAGGAAACAGGTGGCTCTGAGAAGCCCTTTAGGTTCAACAGATAGCAATTGAGGAAATAAAACTTTAAAAATGGTCCACCTTAGCTTCCCTCCAGAGTGAGAACACCTGCAAGGCAAAACGTTCAGATCCACTTGGAGTCAAGGTCAAAACAGGTGAAGCTGGGGGAGAGAGTATCTGGGAAAGCAAACAGAAAGTACCCAGCACACTTTCCATCTTGTCTCAGCTTCCCCCCCATTTGGTTTTTGATCATCCTTGCTGTCCAAATTGGATTTACTCAGAGAGTTGGATTTCCTTAGGATTGACTGGTTTGATCTCCTTGCTGTCCAAAGGACTCTCAAGAGTCTTCTCCAGTACCACAGTTCAAAGGTATCAATTCTGTGGTGCTCAGTTTTTCTTATTGTCCAATTCTCACATCCATACATGACTACTGTAAATTCAGGCTACTGGGCGATCATTGTAAAGTTTAATATTTGAATCAAGGGAGTGTGATAGGTATAGATATATATTTTTATAAGGATGCCTCTCAATACTATAATTATGAGTGAGGAATAAAAGTAATCTAAGCAGACTTCATCCCACCCGCATGGAGTTGAGGTACCATTGGAGAAAGCACCTAACATTCAAATATTCAACAAGTATCTAGCAAGTACCTGCTATGTGGTAGGATAATATAGGTGCAGAGAATGTGGCAGTGGACAAGACAGGCAGGGTGTGGATGCTGAGCCAGCTTTGGTGGAACCAGTCTAGGTACAGTATTTGGCAATTCCAGATGTTATAGAATGAATGCATGTTACTTTCTTTATGTCTTTCATGTTAAGCAAGGTTCAAAGTGCAGTGCATTGTCAAAAAAGGAAAAAATTCTGTTTAACAAACAAGCTCATTGGTGGAGAAAAACAATTCTTTAATTTCTTTAAATTTCTCCCTCTAGATACCTAAAAATCCGCCAAGAGTCTCCAACTGGTTTCAGCCTCTCTCTTTCTGTCTCTGCAGCTTCCTCCCATCCCCTTGGCCTAACCTCCTCTCTTCCCTACCCTCAGGCTCTGGTCCAAGATTCTAAGCAAAGAATTCCCTCTTTTATTTGATTGATCTTCTTCTAAGGAAACAGGTGGCTCTGAGAAGCCCTTTAGGTTCAACAGATAGCAATTGAGGAAATAAAACTTTAAAAATGGTCCACCTTAGCTTCCCTCCAGAGTGAGAACACCTGCAAGGCAAAACGTTCAGATCCACTTGGAGTCAAGGTCAAAACAGGTGAAGCTGGGGGAGAGAGTATCTGGGAAAGCAAACAGAAAGTACCCAGCACACTTTCCATCTTGTCCTGCGTTCTGTTTTCTAACTCACAGCCAGAATGGTCTTTCTAAAAAGTATGAATCTGGGGAGTGGGGAGCGGGGTTTATACGAAGGGGATTAAAAAGTACAAACTTCCAGTTGTAAGATAACTAAGTACTAGGGATCTAATATACCACTTTAATATAATTAACACTGTTATATCTTAACCTGGAAAGAGAATTTTTCCTTTTTTAAAAAAATTTTTATATGAGATGAGGGATGTTCCCTGACCTTATTGTGGTAATCATTTCATGATGTTTGTTTGTTTAGTTGCTCAGTCATGTCTCATTCTTTTGTAACCCCATGGACTGTAGCCCACCAGGCTCCTCTGTCCATGGAATTCTCCAGCCAAGAATACTGGAGTGGGTTGCCATGCCCTTCTCCAGGGAATATTCCCAACCCAGGGATCGAACCTACATTGCAGGCAGATTCTTTACCATCTGAGCCACCAGGGAAGCCCACGGTATGTCAATTATATTTCAATAAAGTTGGAAGAAAACATACAACATGAATCTAAAATATTATAATAAAAGACCGACTTTCCTCTGTTTTCACAGTATAGGTAGCATGTCTGATTCTAGTCTGTCTGTTTTTCTCATCTCATCAAAAAAAAAAAAAAAAAATCCTTCTGCACTTACAGTTGCTAGGGGAAGGGACAGTTAGGAAGTTTGGAATGGACATGTACGCGCTGCTATATTTATAATGGATAACCAACAAGGGCCTATTGTATAGCACAGGGAACTCTGCTCAATGTTATGTGGCAGTCTGGATGGGAGGGGTCTTTGGGGGAGAATGGAAACATGTATATGTGTGGCTGAGTCTCTTCACTGTTCACCTGAAACTAGCAGTGTCGTTAATCAGTTATATCCCAATACAAAATAAAAAGTTCAAAAACAATCCTTCTGCTACCTTCACTTTTTCTGGACCAAGTGCCCCAGAAGGAGGGACTCACAGCTCTTCTCCAGGAAAAGAATGGGAAGGAGCAAAGACTCTCATTTTGCCATAAATAAATGGATGAATAGTAGCACCAATAAGAATGACAAATTTGCTTCAGCTTTGTTCTGGATGTTCAACTGCTCTTCTGTAAGATACGTATTGGTTTCCCTGGTGGCTCAGTAATAAAGAATCCACCTGCCAGTGCAGAGGTGTGGGTTCAGTCTCTGGGTCGGGAAGATCCCCTGGAGAAGAAAATGACAACCCACTTCAGTATTCTTGCCTGGGAAATGCCGTGGACAGAGGAGCCTGGTGGGCTACAGTTCATGAGGTCTCAAAATAGACACAACTAAGCAATGAAACACTAACAAAATATGTATCGGAAAGCCTGGGGGGATGGGGAGAGATAGAGGACACTGGGGTTCAGGACCAGAACTTCAAATTCGTCTGTCCTTAGTCTCAAAGTTGGCCAGGAGATCATGTACTCATCATGTGTATTAAGTCCCTTCAGTCGTGTCTCTTTGCGACTCTATGGACTGTAGCCTGCCAGGCTCCTCTGTCCATGGGACTTTCCAAGAAAGAATACCAGAATGGGCTTCCCTGGTGGTCCAGTGGGTAAAGACACCGCCTTGCAGTGTAAGGGGCGTCGGTTCGATCCCTGGCATGGGAAGATCCCACTTGCTGCAGAGCGGCTGGACCGATGTGTCCAACTACCAAGCTGGAGCTCTGCAACGATAGAGGCCACTGTGATGGGAGGCCCACACAGGCCTAAGAACAAACATATATGAAAATAAATAAATGAAAGACCAATAGAAGTGGCCAAAAAAAAAAAAAAAGAGAGAGAGAGAGAGAGAGAGGCAAGTTTAGCTCTTTTAACAAGAAAAAAAAAACCAGAATACCAGAATGGGTTGCCATGCCCTCTTCCAGCAGATCTTCCTGACCCAGGGATCGAACCCATGCCTCTTATGTCTCCTGTACTGGCAGGCAGGTTCTCTACCACTAGCACTACTTGGGAAGCCCTACGTACTTACATCACTGTCCAATTCTTCTGAACCCAAACTAGCTACTGACGAGAGGCAGTGTGCTAAGGATCAGTGCCCTGTGAAAGAAAAATAACGAGAGAATGGAGTACAATTCCTCAGTTATTCTGGAAATAGAAAAAAAAATTGCCTCAGAAGAAAGTACTGTGATGGGAGCAGAAGAAAAATTCAGTGGGGACACAAAGCCTCTTCTTGGCTTCTGCTGGTTTGGACAGAAACAGGGAAGATGAACTTTTCTGGAGGCTGAGAACAGACAGCCTGATCTCCCTAGTTCCTTCATTTTGAAGGAGGATAGGGTTCTATACCAACCCACCAGTGACTGGTTGATTTGCTCTCTTTTACAGTCACTGTTCCACAGTTCTTTGTTTTCTGGTCTGCTACCTCCATCCCTCAGAAAAGCCTCCTGCCCAGTCTCCTGGAACTGTGATGTCACCAAGTGACCACCAGGTGGCAAACCAAGACTACTGAGCGCTCCCCACTATCCCTTCCACTCAGTTTCCATGGAGCCAAACTCAGACTCTTAGAGCAGAAATTCGCTTTTAAAAATCATCCAAGACTTTTGATCAAACGTATTTATTCACAGGGAAGAAATCCAAGGTCTAAAGAATATAAATCATTTGTCAAGATCATGTAGTGAATGAATGGTGAGGTCAGAACCGGAAACCAAACGTGCTGTCTATTCCAGTTACACCTCACCAAGCTTTCTCCTGTCTCGTATTTAATCTTAGCATACACTGTTTTTTAAAATAATATATCTTCTATAACAAGGACTTGTCTCTATGGTTAGATTGTAAGTCCCTGGGGCCAGGGATCATGTTTAGCCCATCATTAGACAGCTTCTCCTTCAGAACCTAGCATATGCTCTGCAGACAGCCTATGCCCAGTACCAAATGCAGGATTCCAACAGACATTGTGAAACTGCTATGGGGTGGAACCAGCAGTGGTTCCTGAGAACACAGGGATGAAAACAAATGTCTATAATTCAGGAGGTGAGTTTTGTTTTTTTGATTTTTTTTTAAGGCCATATTGTGAGGCATGTGGGATCTTAGTCCCCTGGCTAGGGATGGAACTCATGCTCCCTGCATTAGGATCACAGAGTTTTAACCACTGGGCCACTGGGGAAGTCTCAGGAGGTAAGTTTTTATTGGTGGTATAGACAAAGTGATATGCAAGTCCAAGAAGAAGAAGTGACCAATAACCTAGATGGGATCCAAAATTGGGTCCTAAAGGAAGAAGAGAACTCATCAAAGACAGGGAAAGGATTCTGAATAAAAGGACTGGTAGAAGAAGCCAACATACAGAGTCATGAAGGGATGGTGTGTCAGGTGCAAACGACTGGTTCTGAGCAACTGGAGCGTAGAATAGGTAAGAAGCTGGACCAAGGAGGGATTAGTAACTAAGACTAGAAAGGAGGTTTGAGGTCAGTCGTAAAGCTGTTGTCTCCTTATTCACTTTCATCCTGCAGCCACTGTTCCACAGTTCTTTGTTTTCTGGTCTGCTACCTCCATCCCTCAGAAAAGCCTCCTGCCCAGTCTCCTGGAACTGTGATGTCACCAAGTGACCACCAGGTGGCAAACCAAGACTACTGAGCGCTCCCACTATCCCTTCCACTCAGTTTCCATGGAGCCAAACTCAGACTCTTAGAGCAGAAATTCGCTTTTAAAAATCATCCAAGACTTTTGATCAAACGTATTTATTCACAGGGAAGAAATCCAAGGTCTAAAGAATATAAATCATTTGTCAAGATCATGTAGTGAATGAATGGTGAGGTCAGAACCGGAAACCAAACGTGCTGTCTATTCCAGTTACACCTCACCAAGCTTTCTCCTGTCTCGTATTTAATCTTAGCATACACTGTTTTTTAAAATAATATATCTTCTATAACAAGGACTTGTCTCTATGGTTAGATTGTAAGTCCCTGGGGCCAGGGATCATGTTTAGCCCATCATTAGACAGCTTCTCCTTCAGAACCTAGCATATGCTCTGCAGACAGCCTATGCCCAGTACCAAATGCAGGATTCCAACAGACATTGTGAAACTGCTATGGGGTGGAACCAGCAGTGGTTCCTGAGAACACAGGGATGAAAACAAATGTCTATAATTCAGGAGGTGAGTTTTGTTTTTTTGATTTTTTTTTAAGGCCATATTGTGAGGCATGTGGGATCTTAGTCCCCTGGCTAGGGATGGAACTCATGCTCCCTGCATTAGGATCACAGAGTTTTAACCACTGGGCCACTGGGGAAGTCTCAGGAGGTAAGTTTTTATTGGTGGTATAGACAAAGTGATATGCAAGTCCAAGAAGAAGAAGTGACCAATAACCTAGATGGGATCCAAAATTGGGTCCTAAAGGAAGAAGAGAACTCATCAAAGACAGGGAAAGGATTCTGAATAAAAGGACTGGTAGAAGAAGCCAACATACAGAGTCATGAAGGGATGGTGTGTCAGGTGCAAACGACTGGTTCTGAGCAACTGGAGCGTAGAATAGGTAAGAAGCTGGACCGAGGAGGGATTAGTAACTAAGACTAGAAAGGAGGTTTGAGGTCAGTCGTAAAGCTGTTGTCTCCTTATTCACTTTCATCCTGCAGCCAGTAAGTACTCCCAAGTGCTGTGCAATACTCTTGTGAATAGTGATGGTGTGAGATGATAATCACAGTGAGGACTGTGATGATAATAATGATGAAAACAAGAGTGTATTTAATTCCAAGGATTTGGTGTCTTGAGTTTAGGATTCATTCCTCACAAAAATCAGATAATCCAGATAAGTATTCTATCCTCCATTTATTTTCATTTATTAAAAAACATATTCAGTAAGCAAGCCCTTTGTATATACTCAGCACTGTTCTATCAAGTACAGTATAACAGTGATCAAGAATTAAGGTCCAGGGCTTCCCTGGTAGCTCAGTGGTTAAGAGTTCATCTGGGGCTTCCCTGGTGGTCCAGTGGGAAGGACACCGCCTTACAGTGCAAGGGGCGCTGGTTCCATCCCTGGCCTGGGAGGATCCCACGTGCCGCGGAGCGGCTGGACCGATGTGTCCAATTACTGAGCCGGAGCTCTGGTGCGCGTGCGCCCGGAGCCGGCGCTCTGCGACAATAGAGGCCACTGCGATGGGAGGCCCACACGGGCCAAAGAACAAAGATGGATGAAAACAGATAAGTGAAAGACCAATAGAAGTGGCCCGCCCGCTCCTCTCCCTCCCCAACCTATCCCCTGCCCTAAATAAATAAATAAAAAGAGTTCATCTGCCAATGCAGGAGACACTAGTTTGATCCTTGATCCGAGAAGATCCCACTTGCTGCAGGGCAACTAAGCCCATGAGCCAAGGGGAAGAAGAAGTGGACAAAAAAACAAAGTGATATGCAAGTCCAAGAAGAAGAAGTGACCAATAACCTAGATGGGATCCAAAATTGGGTCCTAAAGGAAGAAGAGAACTCATCAAAGACAGGGAAAGGATTCTGAATAAAAGGACTGGTAGAAGAAGCCAACATACAGAGTCATGAAGGGATGGTGTGTCAGGTGCAAACGACTGGTTCTGAGCAACTGGAGCGTAGAATAGGTAAGAAGCTGGACCAAGGAGGGATTAGTAACTAAGACTAGAAAGGAGGTTTGAGGTCAGTCGTAAAGCTGTTGTCTCCTTATTCACTTTCATCCTGCAGCCAGTAAGTACTCCCAAGTGCTGTGCAATACTCTTGTGAATAGCGATGGTGTGAGATGATAATCACAGTGAGGACTGTGATGATAATAATGATGAAAACAAGAGTGTATTTAATTCCAAGGATTTGGTGTCTTGAGTTTAGGATTCATTCCTCACAAAAATCAGATAATCCAGATAAGTATTCTATCCTCCATTTATTTTCATTTATTAAAAAACATATTCAGTAAGCAAGCCCTTTGTATATACTCAGCACTGTTCTATCAAGTACGAGTATAACAGTGATCAAGAATTAAGGTCCAGGGCTTCCCTGGTAGCTCAGTGGTTAAGAGTTCATCTGGGGCTTCCCTGGTGGTCCAGTGGGAAGGACACCGCCTTACAGTGCAAGGGGCGCTGGTTCCATCCCTGGCCTGGGAGGATCCCACGTGCCGCGGAGCGGCTGGACCGATGTGTCCAATTACTGAGCCGGAGCTCTGGTGCGCGTGCGCCCGGAGCCGGCGCTCTGCGACAATAGAGGCCACTGCGATGGGAGGCCCACACGGGCCAAAGAACAAAGATGGATGAAAACAGATAAGTGAAAGACCAATAGAAGTGGCCCGCCCACTCCTCTCCCTCCCCAACCTATCCCCTGCCCTAAATAAATAAATAAAAAGAGTTCATCTGCCAATGCAGGAGACACTAGTTTGATCCTTGATCCGGGAAGATCCCACTTGCTGCAGGGCAACTAAGCCCATGAGCCACAACTATGGAGCCTGTGCTCTAGAGCCTTGGAGCCACAACTATTAAGCTCATGTGCCATGACTACTGAAGCCCGTGTACCCTAGAGCCCGAGTTCCACAACAAGAAAAGTCACTGCAACAAGAAGCCTGCTCACCTCAACTAGAGAGTAGCCCCAGCTCCCTGCAACTAGAAAAGAGCCTGTGGCAGCAGTGAAAACCCAGAATAGCCGAAAATAAATAAATAAAAATGAAAACAAAAAATTGAGGTCCAGGCTATCAGAGAGCTGTCATGGCTCATGGGGGAGGCAAACAATAAACAAATGAAGTAGCTTTCAGATAACGACGTGACACCGAGGAAGTAAAAGAAGGCCATATGACAGAAAATGACTGAAGGGGGCATCATTAGGTAGGCTGCACAAAGGACATTTTACCAAGGAAGTGACATTTTAGCTGACTTAACTGTCAACTGGGGGAAAAACATTCCAAGCAGGAGAAACCTCCAGGGCAAAGACCCTGTGGAGCGTCCAGGCAACTTGGGGCAGAAAGGACTAGAGCCTAGCAGGCACTGGGAGGATGGTCTACAGTCAGAGGGCAGGTGGAAGCCAGGTCACGGAAGGATGCTCAAAACGTGGCCAAGGGTTCAGATTTTACCCTAAGTGCAAGAGAGAGGTTTGAAGCAAGAAAGTGATGTTGAATGATTTACACTCTTAAAAACTGCTTCTGGTGGTTCCTCACTCTATCTTTGGGTGGATCCAGTGCCTGCTGCTGTCTGGCTGTGGAACCCAAAGTCATGTAGAAGTGTTTACTGGTGCTCTAGCTTCATCTTCACAGACTTATAGAAGGAAGTCTCTTAAGTCACACTGCTTTTGGAAAGTCCCCCTGAGCTTGGGGGAGACAGGAACAGAAGGCCCATTCTCCGCGGTTCTTGGTGAGTGATGATGCTGGCAGTGGAGGAGGCCTCTGGTTGGCTGCAAAGCCTAGGACCTGGATGAAGGACGCTCTCACTCCATGCCTTCTGTTAAAGACATTTTGTCCCCACTCAGTGGCCCTCCGGAGGGCACTGTGAAATTAAGGGCTATGCGTTACCTCATCCTGCTTTCCTGACACCTCCTCCATCAGAATCACTGTCCTGGGAAGAGATGAAAAAGGGGAAAAAGGACTTAGGCATATTCACAAAACCACATAAGTCCCCATACAAATAAATATGGATGAGCCTCACGTTCAATCTAAAGACATTTATTTAGGCTAACCATATGCATAATATCTGGAGATCCAACTGAACATGTCCTAAAATAACTGTAGATCTTTTTTTCTCTGGCTTTAGCATCAAAGTTATTTATTTATTTATTTGGCTATGTTGCAAGCCATGCAGGATCTTAGTTCCCCAACCAGGGATTGAATCTGTGCCTCCTACGGTGAATTTTGTAAAGAGTATTAACCATCAGACTGCCTGGAAAGTCCCAACAGTAGGTCTTAAATACTTTTTACATAGATGAATAACTCTGGCTAAAGCAGAAGTGGAGTGGGGATTGTTCAGCTTAGAATAACATCAACGTTAACAGCTCCTTTAAATAAGATGCTCCTCTTAATGTATCTAAACTTTCAAGAGTCAATTTGTTCATCCTTTTCAGGACACCAAGTAAAGACAGTGTACTGGAGCTGACTTATAAGCACACTGGAGAGCCCAGTAGTAAATTATCAGCAATTTTCCAAGCTGATTGTTATAGCTGATCACTACTAAATGCTAAATAAATAAATTTACAAGTAAATGTTACACATACTTAGAACATTCAAGTTACTGCCTCTTAACTAGTTTACTGCATTTTACTATCAGTGTTCTTTACATGTGGAAATAATGCATAATGGTGTCCTACTGTGTGTCAAAATCCCATATTCAGTGATGTCCATCAGTAACCTCAAATTGGCCCTGATGGGAATATTTACACCATGAGAATTGGCAAATGCTCTGAGCTGGGCCTTTTTTTTTTACCCCTGGAGAACTGCCTGTTGAACATTTTTCAGCACACCTCAGGTGTAGTATGTATTCTGTTGTCCTCTTATGTTAACTGTTATATATATGGTGAATCTGCTTTTAGCGTCTTACTTACAGAACTAAGTGGACTGAGTTCAGAAAAGTTCCCTTGACACTGACCTCTAGGATCCTTAGTGCTCTATTAGTTTTACATAATCAAGCAGCCTGTGGTCCAGGAAGCCTGTTGGCCACAAGTAACAAATCACAAGAGGACTCTCTGAAAGAATAAGGATATTGTTCAACAAACCTTTCTTTAGCAGCTACTATGTACAAAGCTGTATGTTGAAGGCTAGGGAAAATACTAGATAAATAACAGTGTATGTTCTCACTTTTGAGGAGGTGACATAAAACCTTGGATGACAGGGCTTCCCCTGGTGGCCCAGTGGGTAAGGACACCGCCTTGCAGTGCAAGGGGCGCCGGTTCAATCCCTGGCCTGGGAAGATCCCACGTGCCGTGGAGCGGCTGGACTGATGTATCCAATTACCGAGCCGGAGCTCTGGGGCGCATGCGCCCAGAGCCAGCGCTCTGTGACAACAGAGGCCACCGCGATGGGAGGCCCACAGGAGCCAAAGAACAAAGACAGATGAAAATAGAGAAATGAGAGACCAATTGAAGTGGCCCGCCCGCTCCCCTCCCTCCCCACCTCACCCCACAAAAAGAAAAAAAAGAAAATTAACATTTAAAAACAAAAAAAATCCTTGGATGACAGAATGTGGTAAGTGCTGTAATGGAGATGCAGGAGCACAGGGGAAAGAAGGTCATCAGTGAGAACCTGAACTGTAAGCATCAGCATCTGTCCTGCTCTCCACTGTATTCCTGGCGTCTAGCACAGGTCCTGACATGGGGTTGGTTCTCAATAACTGTTGGATGAATGAAGCAGGTTCCTGGAAAAGTAAGCCAAACAGATAAGAGTGGGTAGAGGCAGGGTGTTTGAAAAAAAAAATAAACAAAACAGGGACTTCCCTGGTGGTCCAGTGAGTTCCCAGTGTGCAGGCCTAGGTTCAGTCTCTTTTGTCAGGGAGCTAGATCCCACATGCTGCACCTACAGATCCTCTCTGCACAGCTAAGATCTAGTGCAGCCAAATAAACAACTTAGAGAAAGAAAAAACATAACATACATAGACCTGGATGGGGAAGGGGTGGGGGATGATCTCAGCATATTTCAAGAGAAAGTTTACATTGAATGTGTCATGAGGGTCCAGGGGCTAGAACTGTTGAGAATGAGAGTGTGGAAGAGGAGCTCACATCTCTGTAGAGCTCTCAAAGGAGCTGGCTTGTTCTGTGCAGCCCTGAGGTCCAGGTTAGGAGCAATGTGGGAGATCTCTGAGAATCTGACTTAGTTAAAGAACTTTCTAACAGATCTGTCCAACCATGCAATAGGCCAACCAGGAAGGCTATGAGTAAGTTCTCTAAGAGGGTAGCAGACAGATGGCAGACAAACTTAGCGCAACAGATTGCTATGGAGAGATATGGTTTTTTTTAGTTTTTTCTTTAGTAGCTTTTAGAAGACTATTAAGCCTCCTTTTTAAAGGGGCTTCCCAGGTGGCACAGTGGTAAAGAATCCACCTGCCAATGTAGGCAACTCAGGAGACACAGGTTCAGTCCTTGGGTGAGGAAGAGCCCCTGGAGAAGGAAATGGCAACCCACTCCAGTGTTCTTGCCTGGCAAATTCCATGGACAGAGAAGCTTGGCGGGCTACCATCTATGAGGTTGCAGAGAGTCAGATACGACTGAGCACAGATAATATATGGACAACCATCATGAACAGCATTTCTACAGAAGACACAGAAACTTTCCTCAAGGTCTTGTTTCTTTTCTTTTTTGCTGTTTTTTATTTTATTTTATTTGGCTCTACTGAGAGGCATGTGGAATCTTAGTTCCCTGACCAGAGATCGAGCTTGTATCCCCTACAGTGGGAGTGCAGAGTCTTAACCGCTGGACCTCCAGGGAAGTTCTAAAGGTTTGTGTCTTGTGTCAGTCACTGAGAGCATTAGGGGTGCTGAAGGCTCTCCCATGAGAGACTACCTTTTCAACTCACTGAGGTCTTCACCCCTTCATAAAGCAATTATTTATCCAGTACCTTCTTTGCGTATCAGGGACTTTGTTAAATTCTGGAAATACAGATATAGATGAAAACAAACAAATCCTGCGATCAGAGTGCTGGGTAGATATGCAAATATTTACACTTCAATACTTAAAATACAATTTGCTACCAAAACTTTGCTTTGCTTTGGGGGACTCAGGGAAGGCCTGAAAAAGAAACGCTCAGAGCTGACTTTCAAAAGTAAAGCAGAATTCACTATATGAAGGAGGAGAAAGATAGTCCAGGCAGAAGGAAAACACACACAAAGCTATGGAGATGTGAAAAGGCATGGGCAGTCTGGGGAGGCCGAGTGCTTGGTGAATGTATAGGGCAGGTGGCAATGGTTAGCAGGAGTCAAAATGTGTGTGGCCTTGAATCTAATGCTAATATCGGACTGCCATCCATATATGATTGAAAGTCAGTAAGGTTTTATCTTGTTATTTATTTAGCTAATAAACTTTTTATTTTGGAAGAATTTTAGATTGACAGAGAAGTTGTCAAGGTAGTACAGTTTTTCTCTGAGAACCATGGCTCTTTCCCCCAGTTTCCCCCAGTGTTATCATCTTACATAGCCATGGCACACTTGTGAAGACCAAGAAACCAATGTTCATACATGACTATTCAAACGGGTGAGGAAGAGCCCCTGAAGGAAATGGCAACCCACTCCAGTGTTCTTGCCTGGCAAATTCCATGGACAGAGAAGCTTGGCGGGCTACCATCTATGAGGTTGCAGAGAGTCAGATACGACTGAGCACAGATAATATATGGACAACCATCATGAACAGCATTTCTACAGAAGACACAGAAACTTTCCTCAAGGTCTTGTTTCTTTTCTTTTTTGCTGTTTTTTATTTTATTTTATTTGGCTCTACTGAGAGGCATGTGGAATCTTAGTTCCCTGACCAGAGATCGAGCTTGTATCCCCTACAGTGGGAGTGCAGAGTCTTAACCGCTGGACCTCCAGGGAAGTTCTAAAGGTTTGTGTCTTGTGTCAGTCACTGAGAGCATTAGGGGTGCTGAAGGCTCTCCCATGAGAGACTACCTTTTCAACTCACTGAGGTCTTCACCCCTTCATAAAGCAATTATTTATCCAGTACCTTCTTTGCGTATCAGGGACTTTGTTAAATTCTGGAAATACAGATATAGATGAAAACAAACAAATCCTGCGATCAGAGTGCTGGGTAGATATGCAAATATTTACACTTCAATACTTAAAATACAATTTGCTACCAAAACTTTGCTTTGCTTTGGGGGACTCAGGGAAGGCCTGAAAAAGAAACGCTCAGAGCTGACTTTCGAAAAGTAAAGCAGAATTCACTATATGAAGGAGGAGAAAGATAGTCCAGGCAGAAGGAAAACACACACAAAGCTATGGAGATGTGAAAAGGCATGGGCAGTCTGGGGAGGCCGAGTGCTTGGTGAATGTATAGGGCAGGTGGCAATGGTTAGCAGGAGTCAAAATGTGTGTGGCCTTGAATCTAATGCTAATATCGGACTGCCATCCATATATGATTGAAAGTCAGTAAGGTTTTATCTTGTTATTTATTTAGCTAATAAACTTTTTATTTTGGAAGAATTTTAGATTGACAGAGAAGTTGTCAAGGTAGTACAGTTTTTCTCTGAGAACCATGGCTCTTTCCCCCAGTTTCCCCCAGTGTTATCATCTTACATAGCCATGGCACACTTGTGAAGACCAAGAAACCAATGTTCATACATGACTATAAACTAATAGACTTCATTCACCAGTTTCTCCATGTATGTCCTTTCATTCTCTCAGAATCCAATGCAGGATATCACATTGCACTTGAGGTTATTATTTTTTTTAAATCTCCAATAATGGGTTTTAAGAGGGAAAATGATGTGATCATGTTGATCAGTAGGAATAATCAACATAATTTTTATGGCAAGGGTGAAGAAAATAGACTGGAAAGGCCCACACTAGGGTGGCAGACTTGCTAAGAGGCTGCTAGAGATGTCTAGTAAGAGATGATGACAGCCTGAACTCCAAGGACATTAGAGATGAGAAATGTATTGACACCTTTATGATCTCGTGGTAGAGACCTTTCCTGAAGTTGAATGGACAGGATGTAGAGGAGGCCAATCTTAATCCACCTCTTTCATCTGAGACATGAATATATATGGATAGCAGACTTGAAACAAAGAGGGACAAAAGAAAAGATCTCTGTCCCAGATCCTCAGGATGAGACTATTACTTCTACTAAACAGTAAGCTTAACTCTGAGTTCCCCAGAAGCCTAAGCAAAAAGGGAAGCATGAAGACATACAGAGCTCTTATCACCTGTTAAAATGAAGTCTACTCCAGGGAGAGGAAGTGGTCAGGTCAGAGAAGAAGAAATGAAGCCTGGACGGCACCCAAGGGCAGACCATGTTTGTCTTTGATGCAGAGGGCTTTTGGGGAAGCTGTTTCTTTCTTTCTTTCTTTTAAAGATTTCATTTTAAAAGTCTTCATTGAAAGTGTGGCAATATTGCTTTTGTTTTATGTTTTGATTTTTTGGCCACAAGGCATGAGCGATCTTAGCTTTCAAACCAGCTATTGAACCTGCACCTTTCCCCTCCCTACACACACACACACACACCTGGGAGCCGAAGTCCTAACCACTGAACTGCCAGGGAAGTCCCCCTGAAGCTCTGTTTCTGGGGATCACTGGTTCCTCCACCCCTCTCTGTTTTTGGAGAGCATCGGCTGGCAACCCAGCAGGTAGGGAGCCCCACCTTAGCCCAAAGAAGAAGTGGGCTAAGGCACAAGTGTTTCAACTTCGAAAGGTGATTCCCTACCAGAGTGGGATGTGATTCAACATCCTGTCTGTCTTATCTCTTACTCCTCCCAGTATGCTCCCCTCCAACATTTACTGAATTTCCAACAGTTCTGCAAGAGAAGCTAGGCAGGAAGTTGAGGTCCAAAGTAGGGATGGATGAACTTGGACCCAAGAAATCCAAGCAAGCTAGGGAGAGAACCAGCACAGGGGCCCTGTACTTTTGAGTTCAAAATTTGAATGTTTTTGTCAGGATGGAGCTAGTGGTTCTCTTCTTAAGTCCTATTAATTCATACACTCATTTATTATTTAATATGAGGTATGGGGCACCAATGATTGGCTGGGGTGGGGGGGCCCCAGGCCCAGCCCTCCCCCCACCCCCATCACCTTCTGGTAAGACTCCAACGCTTCAACCAAAAGCCCTTACTTGAGAGGATTGAATATGACCCACCCTCTCAGAAAGGTGCCTACCTGCTGAGGCAAAGGAAAGATTGTGTCCTGCTTCTGGAGTGCCGGGGTTGGGTGGGGGGAGGGAGCAGAGGAAGACCCCCAGAGGACGGGCCCAGGCATCTCTGGATTCCGGGATCGTTGGTAAGAGCATTCCCAGGAGTCTGGAATTAGGACCCCTTCTTTATGAGATCTAAGTGCTCGAATGTTCATTTTCTCAGTTCACGTGCGAAGCAATTGTGGGGAGACATTAAAAATGTTAAAAGACACTAAAGATCTAAATTTTAGTATGGGGATCCCCTGGGAAACAGACTCAGGTGGAGTGGCCAAGTCCGCAAACAATTAAGAACAGCAAGTGTCCTGATTTCATCCGGAGGCGGGGTTCTGGGCACGCTCCCTCACCTGAGCGCCTCCGCGGCCAGCTTCGCTTCTCCGACCCTTCCCCACCCGACAGTTCCACCTGGAGCCTAACTGGGTTCGGTCTTCTCGGACTCCGGGCGCCGCGGGGAGCCAGGGGTTAAAACCCGTGGCCGGGTGGCTCCTTCCCCCTCCCCAGCCCCCTCGCCGCCTCTCGGCGCCGCGCCTGGAGCGTCTGTCCCGGAGACCGGCACTGGAGGGGAGGGGAAAGTGGGCCTGTTTCTCGGGTGGCCAATCCACCGAGCCCGCGGTTCCCCAGAGGAGGCGCCAGCGCTAGGCCAGCGCCAGGCCGGGGCTGCCTGCTTCCCGCGGCAAAGTACAAATGCGCCCGAGCGCGGCTCCTGGCGCCCTTGGCGTGCACAGCCGGCCCGCGCGCAGCCTCCCCCGCGGCCGCCGCGCCGTCGCCGCCGCCGGTACCGCCGCCCCGCCGGGCTCCAGGACCCGCGGCCCGACCCCGAACCCTGCGAGCAGGGGGCGCCGGCCGCTTCTAGCCCGCACGCCCGGAGCAGCCCGTCGGCCCCGCGCGCCTCGCCCAGCGCTGCGCGCTCGGCGGACTCCGGTCCTCCCTTCTCACCTTCTCCTTCGCTGTAATTGCTTTTCCCTCTTGCATACCTCCCTCCTTCCCTTCAATCCTTTCCCTCCACGCGCTTGCCACCTTCCTCCTGTTCCCACCGCGGATCCCCCTTTTTGTCCTCACCACCTTCTTCTCGACCCTTTGCATCGTAGCCCTACCTCACCCCGGGTCCGTGGATTGCTTTGTGCCGCGGTGCCTCAGTGTTCCCCGGACATCTCGCTTTCTCCAAAGACCCCTCCCAGCTCGGCGCCTGGGGGCCTGGCCCTGGGGAAGAAGGATGGTTCCCGAGGCAAGAGTCCTCTCCTTCTTGCTGGGACTCGCGCTGCTCTGGTTTCCCTTGGACTCCCACGCACGAGCCCGTAAGTAGCAGAGCGAGTGTGCAGGGTGGCAGAAGCGGGGAGCCCCCGGGATGTGCGGGAAATTGCGAAGACCTGGAACCTCGGACCCTTCTGACGGCCATCCAGGGAGCACCTGCGCCGGGAGGGTGGAGACTTCCCTGCCGACCAGTTTGGGCTGACGGAGTCGGGGAGACTGGGGGACTCGGCAAGACTTAGAGCCAAGGGGGCTGCAGTCATGGACCGGAAGGTGAGGGACGCGGGGGCAGTGGGAGAGAGGGCAGGGCACTGTGCTTTCTGTATAGGAGACGGGATGCTTATTCCTAAGAGAGAGTCCGGTATGTTGGGCTGCGAGAGGGTGATGATGAAGAAGAGGATATTGCATTTAAAGAGAGCTAGTGGAAAGAAAGAAGAGCTAGCCAGGATAACTTTCCCACCGCTTCTCTCTTTTAAGACTCACAACACTCCCACGAGGTGGGTATTATCATTTGCATTTTACAGATGAGAAAACTTAGAGGGAGCAAGGAAACTTGTTCAAGTTGACCTAGCCATCCAGAGCCAGAGATCTTCCTTTCCCAATTCGATGCTTCCCCCTGTCCAGCATCATCTGGAAGGAACTTCGATTTGGAGCTGTGACCCTGGGAGGCAGCAAGGCACAGGGAGACAGACCAGGGTCGTCATTATCCCAGATCTGTTGACTATCAGCTGGTAGGAGGCAGGCACGTCTCATCTCTGAGCCTCAGTTTCCTTATCTGTAAAATGGGAGTGAAAATCCCAGGACTGTTCTGAGGATTAAATTCAAGAAAACATGGGAAACAACCAGCACCAGCAACCAGCTGGTCCATGGTAGGTTCTCAAAAAACACATTTCTTAATTCAGGCTTTTCCAAATGGACACAGTGTAACCTCAGTTTATATCATCTCTCCGAACCTCAGTTTCTCACTATTTCCACAATAGGCTGGTGGACCTCCTCCCCATCCTCTGACTGTCTCTTGGAAAGCTGGGAGGGTGGAAAAACCAGAGATTCTCCTAAAAAAGAAGGAAGCAGCTTCGTTCAAAGGCTGACATGCCCAGGAAAGAAACCTAGGCTCAGGAGAGCCAGTGGTCCACCCTATGTTAACACAGGGCAGAGCCTGGAGTGAAACCTCTTTCCCAGTCTAGAGCTCTCTCTCCACAGCTTAGCTTCTCCATCTCTGCCTTCTGCACATGGCTTTCTGGAGCCAGAAGTACTGAATATTGTTTCATTCTTGTCTCTGATTGTCAGGGCAGGCTACGTGTCTGTTCGTCTCTGGGCAGCCACCAGCATAAGACTCACAGAAGTCCTTAGTAACAAGTCTCAAAAAGAGCCTCGTGTTGGTTCAAGTCCTTACTCTTCCTCTTAGTTGCTGTGTGGCTTTTCATAAGTGACAACCTCTCTGCACCTCCCTTTCTGCATCTGTCCAGGACACACACTCACCTGGAACCTGAAGGCTTCTTGGGAGGATTAGAGGACGTAACTGTGTTAAGTGCCCAGCACAATGCCTGCTCCTCTGTCAATGTCTTCTCCTCCTCCTTGAGGCCTGAAGGCTTCCTCCTAACATGTTCCCATTGCTTCTTGAAAGAGGATGTCCTGCCTCCATGGCTGCCTCCCTTCCATGTGTCTCATAGCTCTTAACCCCCTAGAGTTTATTCCCCTGGATGCATTTTAGAAAGGTGGCCCAGAATCATCTTTATGTAGATTGCTCACATCCTGCCCACAGATCTCCTCCTGGCCTTCTAGAGCCTGTGGCCCCTCCACAGCCTGGCTTAGGTCACGCCTCTTGCAGCTGGCTCTCCCGGCCACCTGATCCACTCCGACCTCTCCTCCTCTGTGCTTCCACTCACCTTCAGGCCACATTTCTCACTGTGTGCTCCCTGTATTCCATCTCCCCTAGGCTGGAGCCTAGTTCCCGACACACTAGGAAAATCTCTGAGCAGAACTGTTGAGTTAAGGTGAGGTGGAGGTAGTCAGAGGGGTGTAAGATTCTGGGATGTCAAAGCTGGAAGAGCCATTGAAAGTCACCTGCTTCTACCCCTCAACGTGCCAATCTTTACAGTTAAACTGAAGCCCAGAAAGGGCGAGTGACTTGCCCAAGGTCACACAACAAATGTATGAAAGAAAAGAACAGAGACCTGCATCCTACTCCCTGATTTGTCACTTACGGGCTGTGTGAATTAGAACAAATCTTGTTCCTTCTTTGAGCCTCATTCTGTGTGGTACTAACAATCTGTGAATCTAAAAACAATCCTGGGGGCTTCCCTTGTGGCTCAGGGATAAGAACCTGTCTGCCAATGCAGGAGACACAGGTTCGATCCCTGGGCAGCCACCAGCATAAGACTCACAGAAGTCCTTAGTAACAAGTCTCAAAAAGAGCCTCGTGTTGGTTCAAGTCCTTACTCTTCCTCTTAGTTGCTGTGTGGCTTTTCATAAGTGACAACCTCTCTGCACCTCCCTTTCTGCATCTGTCCAGGACACACACTCACCTGGAACCTGAAGGCTTCTTGGGAGGATTAGAGGACGTAACTGTGTTAAGTGCCCAGCACAATGCCTGCTCCTCTGTCAATGTCTTCTCCTCCTCCTTGAGGCCTGAAGGCTTCCTCCTAACATGTTCCCATTGCTTCTTGAAAGAGGATGTCCTGCCTCCATGGCTGCCTCCCTTCCATGTGTCTCATAGCTCTTAACCCCCTAGAGTTTATTCCCCTGGATGCATTTTAGAAAGGTGGCCCAGAATCATCTTTATGTAGATTGCTCACATCCTGCCCACAGATCTCCTCCTGGCCTTCTAGAGCCTGTGGCCCCTCCACAGCCTGGCTTAGGTCACGCCTCTTGCAGCTGGCTCTCCCGGCCACCTGATCCACTCCGACCTCTCCTCCTCTGTGCTTCCACTCACCTTCAGGCCACATTTCTCACTGTGTGCTCCCTGTATTCCATCTCCCCTAGGCTGGAGCCTAGTTCCCGACACACTAGGAAAATCTCTGAGCAGAACTGTTGAGTTAAGGTGAGGTGGAGGTAGTCAGAGGGGTGTAAGATTCTGGGATGTCAAAGCTGGAAGAGCCATTGAAAGTCACCTGCTTCTACCCCTCAACGTGCCAATCTTTACAGTTAAACTGAAGCCCAGAAAGGGCGAGTGACTTGCCCAAGGTCACACAACAAATGTATGAAAGAAAAGAACAGAGACCTGCATCCTACTCCCTGATTTGTCACTTACGGGCTGTGTGAATTAGAACAAATCTTGTTCCTTCTTTGAGCCTCATTCTGTGTGGTACTAACAATCTGTGAATCTAAAAACAATCCTGGGGGCTTCCCTTGTGGCTCAGGGATAAGAACCTGTCTGCCAATGCAGGAGACACAGGTTCGATCCCTGAACCAGGAAGATCCCGTATACCGCAGAGCAGCTAAACCCACACATCAACAAAGACCCAGCACAGCCCAAAATAAATAAAATAAAAGGTTTTTAAATAAATAAATAAAAACAATCCTTTAGTCATTTGCTAAGGTCTTATTTGAAGATCTTCTACCAAGGCCTTCATCCTAGTTTAGTAAGTTTAATTAGTAAGATCTGGGACCTGTTTTAGGTAGGAAATCTCCTGGTGAGGTCTTAGGTATTTTCAGAAGTGGTGCCAAGAGGTGGAAATTCTCAGACCCGTGTGGAGTCTGATCCCTGAGGTGGTCCAATCCTGCAGAATGCTTAAGGTAGGTTAATAGGTACGGCAGCTTGCGCCTTAGTTAAAGTGCAAGGGTATTCAAACAAAGATACGCTATCCATGACTCTATTTCTAGCCACAGATTGAGCCTTGATCCCAGCCCAAGACTGAGTCTCAACTCCAGCCACAGGCTGAGCTCTCATCCTCAAACACTACCATAGATCAAACCCCATTTCCATTCCCACCTAGGGCCCTTCGCCAGGGTAGGTCCTTGATGTGGTCACTGACCAGTGCAGTCCCAGGCCAAGCCACATGCCCTATGCCCGTCCCTGTGGGCACCCGTCCCCACTTCTGCTGTGGAATGAGAACCTGCCCTGTGCCTTGACTCCCACACTAGTGCTCTTTCTCCTACATTGGCTCCTCTTCTTTGTGACCTCCCCTTACTAATCGTACCCCCTCTCTCTGCCCTTCTCCTGTTTTGAGGTGTCCAGCATGCTTCTACTTTCTCATGTTTCCCTCCATCCAATCCTGACTTCAGGAGACAGTGAGTTATTAGTTAAAACCACTGGCATGTCTATCTCCAAGGGTTAGGTGCACCATGGGAATCAAAGTGTTGGGGCTCAGATGACAAAACCCCAGGCCCCAGAGGCAGAGATGGGGCAGAAAGGGAGTCTCCATGGTATGACATGGTTTAGATGGAACCAGAAGGTCAGGGCTCCTGCCCTGGCTCGGCCCCCTGTTCCAGCTGTGACCCAGGCCAGGTTGTCTTTCTCTGCTCCTGAGTTTTCCAAGCTGTAGAGCGAGATGGTTGGTGTCAAATAGGTAATCACTGAGGACCATTCCAGCTTTGACCATGTGATGCAAATTCTGACCCCAAAATGCTATTGCTTTGGTTCAGCGTCTGCTCTGACCTTTGCAGAAGGGAATCGGGGGGAGTGTGGGTCTCCTGCCTTGCCAGGGCAGAGTGGACAGACAGACTGATTCTCAGACACCCCCAGAAAGTGCCTGGGGGGCTGGGATAGGGGTACAGAGGGCTACATCTGGGTGCATCAGACCCCTCTCTGGGCCGCCTAGGGGGCTCGGCACCTCCTCTCTCCCACCAGCAGAGGTCTCTGTCTCACCCACTTGCTTGCAGGCCTCTGAGCAGAGCTGGGCAGCCACCGGGCAGTCGCCCTAGGTCTGCACCTGTTCCAGGACTGGCCTCTCAAGGTCCCCCAGCCTCTGGGAAGGATCTCATTCCAGAGAAAGCTGTTCCATACTCTTCTCTGTTACCCATTCCTGTAGTCCGGATTCTTCCTTGTATCTCAGCTAAATTCTTTTGTTGGCCATTAAAGCCTTTTTTCTTCTAATCCTGTCCCTTAGGGGATGGACATTCCTATAAGCAACCCCCATCCATGCAGATCTGAAGACTGGCACTGGTGTTCACGCTGGAAAGAATCAGTGGTCTTTGGCCAGTTCCAGTCTCTCTCTGGGACTGTGTCCACATCTGTAAAACAGGGGATTGGACACCACCTCCCAATCTCTTCCTTTCTAAGATCCTGTGAATCTGTAAATGTCCATGTCCATGCAGAATAGGATGTTTCTCCAGCCCCGCCCTCCCCACTCGACCCTTGCCAGGCAACAGAGCTGTCTGACTCTCTCCGTCGAGGCCCTTATACACCCCTGCATCTGTCATGTGCCAGCTAAGAATTCAGGTTCAGAGAAAGTGAGGGTCCTTTCCCTAAGCTGCACAGCTCAGCCACTGAGCAGCTGAGGGTTTTACTTCTGATTCCCTTAGGAGGCCCACCCCATTGAGTGCCAGTGCCCAATGCAAAGCTTATGTCTCAGAGGAGAGCAAGTTTGTTTGTGTGAAAAGGGAACTGTAAATAAATAAAGTATGACAGAGTGGGTGTGAGGGAAGATGTAAACGTTCTCCCATCCCCGTGCAGGCTGGCTCTCTCAGGTGTCCTGAATTCTTGCAGGCTGGGGACAGGCCAGCCACGGCTCCAGACCAGCTCTGCTTGGTGCCATGCCCATGGTCTTAGCCAGCCTCTCCTACAGCCCAGAATATCCTAGTTGTCTTTTCTGCCTACTACTGGAAGAATTCACAGCCACACAACCCACTCCAGACTACGCTTAAGAGACTGTGAGGGTTTCAGGACAGACTGTGTGATGACCTTGGATGGGACAGCTTGAGAATTTGGACTTATGGGTGGAGATCATGGACTCACTCAGCCTCATACCTTCCTAGGCTCCTGTTCATAATGTCTGGAGAGTAGTTTAGGAGTTCTAGATGATGGGAACTGGGAAGGAGAGGTCCAGGGCCAGTTTCTGCTAGGCAGCAAGGTCTTCGTGCCCACAGAGATTTGGCTCTTCCGTCACATAAGAAAGTTCTCCTTTTGTTGAAGCAAGAAGTTTCTGAGATGGACCATCCATCACCTCCTCTTCCAGAGTCTCCCTCAACTCCACTCTTTCTCCCTGCATTCATTTGCCTGCGTCAACTCTATGTAGGCTCTGCACAGAACACTGGAGATACACACGAATGCCATCTGGGCCTTGCTCTCAAGAAGCCCACAGTTTAGCAAGGAAAAGGAATCCACTCAGTCAATACTTCATCTAGTGTGAGGCAAACTGTGATGGAGGGCTGAACTCAGGTCTGTAGGACCACCCAGAAGGACCAGCCAGTGGCCTGGAAGGTTGGGATGGCTTCACCAGGTGGCATCTGAACAGGCTTTGGAAGAACGAGAAGTTGGTCCAGCATAGGAGATGGGAAATCACATTCCAGGTGGAAGAAAGCAAGTGTAAAGGCCCAGAGCATGAAGGAGCGAGGGTGGGGGCTGGGTGGGGGTGGCGGGAGTGAGAAATTCAGCAAGAGGAGGTGAGGCTTGAACAGGGGCCACCATGGAGAGTTCTTCTGGAAAAGCAGGTGGGAGCCTGCTCGTGACAGGCTGGGGTGACATGATAACACCGTGACAGATACCAGAGTCTGTCTGATAAACATTGCTACCCTGAATTCAGATTAGGTCAACCTAGTTCAGTCGCTCTAAGTCAGCATCAGCCTAGGTAAAGAGCTTCACTAAGCCCTAGTCAGGTGGGTGTCTCCTGAGGGGCTGGAGCAGCACCCGGCATATCCCAGCCACCTTCAGGGGCCTCCATGGGCCATGGTCACCCCCCACCACTGTGCCTCTGCACACAGTTCCACTCTGCCCAGCTCCGCCTTGTTAACTCCTTCAAGACCCAGCACAGGTGTCTGCTCAGGGAAGCCTTCCTCGCAGATTCCACGCTTCCACTGTCTTAGCACCTGTCTGACCGTATGTTTTATGTCTGTCTTCTTCATTAGACTGTGTGCTCCCTGAGGGTGGACACTGTGTCTTATTTAGGCATGTGCCGGGTCCATAGACATGTATGTCTTGATATAAAAAATGCTCAATACATGAATGTAGGAAACAATGTTACTGTCTATTGTGCTAAGAACCCCACATTCACCTGGTGATTCAGGCCTGAAATCTCAGCCCCATCCTTGACTGCCTCTTCACCCTCTCCGCCCACAGCAGTCTGTCTGAAAGCCTGCCCACTGTACCTAGTAAGCGGTCCTCAAATCTATGCTTCTGTCCCCCAGCACTGCTTCTGCCTTGCTCCAGGACAGCATGATCTCCAAACGGATGGCTAATAGCCTCCTCTGGTCTCCGTGCCTCCAATCTTGAGACCTAGGAGACTTGACCTCAGTGGCAGATACCTTGGTATTCACTCCATAATAGAGACCTGGGGGGCTGCCCAGAAATAGAAATCGTTAGGGAAGTCTGGGGTCAGCACCCAGGTCTGCTTTTTGTCTGTTTGTTTTTAACCTACCATTTAATTGAGCATCTGATATGAGGAAGGCATTAGGCATATTATATATAGTATTTGACTTAATTCTGAAATAACCCCCCAAAGGTTGAGATTATTACTAATTCCATTTAACAGGTATGGAAACTGGGGCCTGGAGTGTTTAAATAGCTTTAAACAATTTTTTTCTTTGGCTGTAAATAAAAGCCAAATCCAACTTGAATCGCAGCCTATCTGACTCTGAAATCAGAGTTTGGAGACTATATACACATACACAGTGGGCTTCCCTTATGGTTCAGATGGTAAAAAATCTGCCTGCAATGCAGGAGACCTGGGTTTGATCCCTGGATTGGGAAGATCCTCTGGAGAAGGGCATGGCAACCCACTCCAGTATTCTTGCCTGGAGAATTCCATGGACAGAGGAGCCTGGCAGGTAAGTCTTTGGGGTTGCAAAGAGTCAGGCATGACTGACCAACTAACACTTCAATCATTTCACTTTCCACACTGGGTGAGGGGTATGAGACCTGTCCCTGTTCTCTGTCTCTCTAAAGCCTAGGCAGGGCCAATCATCCTCCTCAAAAGACAACTTCCTCCACTAACATCTTTTTCCTGAGTTAGACATCACTACTGGGGGCCAGTAACTCCAGATGTCCCCTGAGAGGAGACACAGTTGGTCCCCGAGTTGGAGAAAGAGATGAGGGGTGGTCTCTGAGATGTGGTGGCAGGGATCCAGGGCAAGGCCACAGAAAACCACAGAAAGGAGATGAGAAGGGAGAGCATCAAGAAACAGACTTTGCCTCCTTCTCTGCATCACTCAGGATCAGCTGCACTGGCTGCGTGGGCCTCATCCTAGCCCCACTTGGAGACCCTGAGAGCCTAGGTGTACAGGACCATCAACACATCCCAAATCATGGATGCTTGACATGATCAAATCTTAGAACCACAACATCATACAGATCTAGAAGCTTTGTGTTCTCTTGAAACGTAGGCTCTTAGAAGCCTGGAGCACTCAAATCTTAAGTCTCAGAAACCTAGAACCTTGAACTATCTGTACAGAAAACCTGTAACAATCAGACTTCTTCCCCACTCCTTATTTGGCAGATGGGAAAGTGAGGCTCAGAGAAGGGAAGAAATAGTCTTCCTCAACCTCACACAGTGAATGTGTGCATTAAGGGGCTAGAGCCCCTTACCGGCCATGTGCAAGGATGGGGCCAGTGCCACAGCTCCAGGACGGAGGCAGCCTGCGGTCTTGGCAGGCCCTCCTCCTGCCTGGTTTTGGCGTGGCCTTGGGCACTCACCTCCCCAGAAGAAGACAGAGCTCTAGGCAATGCCACCGTCCCTTGTGCTTCTCACCTTGGAGGGCGTGGTGGTGTGGGGATTGTAGTTCCTGGGGTGGAGGGACCCTTTGCCAGGCCCCCCACATTCTTAGCTGCTGCCAGGTCCATCGGGAGGGGGAGGGGGCCTCCTGACCTGGGCCTGGGCTGATGCATTCTGTCTTCACGCTCTGAGCAGGCGGGGCGAGGGAGAGGGAGTGCCAACTGGCACAGGGGCCAGGCTACAGGGCCGCCCCGGGGAAGGTGGGACAGGGTTTCTTCAACAGCAAGGCTAAGTCTTACGGCCACAGCAGTGTTGCAATCACCCCCTTCCCTGGTCGGGGGCGGGGACGGAGGAAGAAAGACATTATTCAATCCTTGGAGAGTTGGGCTGGCTCGGACAAGCACCCCAGCTGGGCCTGTGTCCTGCCCTCTCTGCCAGCGGAGGCTGAGAGATAAACACAGCTCATTTGATACGGGCCAGCCGGGGCCTTGCTGGGAACGGGCTCTGTGGTCTGATCCCCCCTCTACTTTGTGGGGTTGTGGAGCAAATAGGGAGCAAACCAAGCCATGGCCCCCTGTGGCCACTGAAGCACAGACCTCAAGGACATCACGACCAGGGCCTTAAATCTTTGT
This sequence comes from Tragulus kanchil, assembly GCA_022376925.1. Lineage (NCBI taxonomy): Eukaryota > Metazoa > Chordata > Mammalia > Artiodactyla > Tragulidae > Tragulus > Tragulus kanchil. Next base: position 79,563,959 of record JAIOJX010000006.1, read on the forward strand.
TTTAGGAAGCCCAAGGGGCGGGGCAGAAGCAGTACAGGGAGCGAGGAGGCTGGTCTCAGCTTTTTACCAAGACAGCTTTCTAAAGGTTAAGAGTGGCCCTTAGCCCTTGTCCTGCACTCCAGCCCACCTGGAGAGGGGACACCCATCTCAAGGGAGTCATGCTACTGTCCTGCTTTTGATGTTCTGTGATTCTGCAGAGTTTAAACATCTAAGAGATAGATTCAAAATGTGGGAGACTCTAGAGAGTGCAGGAGGAGGCAAGGAGGGCAACCTCTAGATGCTGGATCAATAGAACCAAGATAAAAATATAGGGAAGGAGGAGGGTGGCCGGTGGGGACAAGAAACCTCTAGGCCCTGAGTTTGAGCGAAAAACCAAAGCAGGTGAGGTGAACTGAAGGATCTTTCCCTGGGAGCCTGGGGCCCTGGGTTCACACTGATAGTCAGGTGGCTTCAGACAAATCAGCTTTCTCTTTGTGCTCCTCAGTTTTCTCATCCAGTTTTCTTATAAGTAACAATTCGCAGTAGGAATCCCAATGACCCTGGAAAACTGACCCTATCCTCTAGAATCTGGAACAGATGATAATATCCATCCTGCAGGGTCACTGTTACCATAATTGTCATAATAATAGTGCTCAACTATGTGTCAGGAACTGGGCTAAGGGAGCCCTTTCCAAGCATTATCCTATTTAATTGTCAAAACATTGATACTAATAAGATAATTAAGTAATTTATATGAATAGACTATCATCAAGAAACATTGGCTCCTTTCTCCAAATTTCAATCTCATTTAATTTACTATGTTTTTATGGACATGGACTTAGGTCTTGCTGGGCCTCCCAGACTACCCCCTGAAAGAGCTTAGATTATTCTTTAGATAATGGAGAGCTTTTCGTAGAAGTGATTAAATCCCTTCTGGGTTGTACAAATCACCAGTTACCTGAATGCAGGAGGGTTGGCAGGGTTAGTGATGGGGCAGAGGCTCTGGGCCAGGAAGCCTCCAACACCGCCGCACCCTAACCCCCCACCCCGCCGACCTGCAGCCCTGCCTTGGTGCAGAGCTGGTGAGAGATGAGCATTCTAGACAGAGCTTGAAAGACTGGGTGACTGACTGGCTATGGAAGGAGAAACGGGTGGAGGTGTCCAGAAATCAGGCTTGCGGGAGCGATATCTAACTCACTTAAGGAAAGAAATTATTTCAATCATTCTTAAAAGCATTCATCTAGATATTCACCACCGATACGCACCTTATGAAAATAATCCATTTATGTGTAGTCACAGTACCAGCGACCACTTTGAAGGATATTGTCAACATCGACTTTGTAACCACCTTTCACTAGGCAGCACTTGGTCTTCCTAATTCAAGCACTTTTCCATCAGACCTCACAGAGGTGTGGGGACACAGTAGAGTCGGAGCCTGGCGGGCTGCAGTCCAGAGGGTCGCAAAGAGTCAGACACGCCCAGAGCGAGTGACAAGAGCACACAGCACACACACTGTGAGAGCAGGGAAGTGGTTCTCAGTCCTTATTCAAACACGCCCAGAGAGGGAGGGTGTGTGTGTGTGTGTGTGTGTGTGTGTGTGTGTGTGTGTGTGTGTGTGTGTGTGTGTAGGCAGGCAAGCAGCAGGGGGGCCTGAGAGTGGATGGCACAGAGATGCAGTAAATAAATAAGCCAAACAGGACAAAGGAACCAGAAGCAAGAGTGCTTAGGAGAGCAGGAGCACTGCACTGAGAGTCAGGAGGCTTAGGCCTTCATCCTTGCTGCATGACTGGCTTACTGTGTGTCCTAAGAGGTAGAGTTTGGCCTCTCTGGGCCTCAGATTATTCATCTAATTATAATAACAATCCTACCACCATTTAAATCTGTAAAAGTCATTTTCACAGCTGGATCCCCCAACCACCCTGTGAGAGAAGTGTTAAGGTTCAGAGAGGGTCCGTGACATGCCCAGAGGCACACAGCCAGGGTGTGGTCCAGCTGGTATCAGAACTCAGCCATTCTGGCCCCCTGACCAGGAGAGCAGGTTTTGTGGATTCTCTTTTGCTTGGATCCCCAGATGAGATCCTTTCTAGAGCCAGAAAGAAGGAGGGATGAGGCAGGGACTCTGGGCCGAAGCCTCCTGGGACTCACAAAGCACTGGTTGGTTTGCCAGGCCCAGACATGTTCTGCCTCTTCCACGGGAAGAGATACTCCCCAGGCGAGAGCTGGCACCCCTATCTGGAGCCCCAGGGCCTGATGTACTGCCTGCGCTGCACTTGCTCCGAGGTAGGTTCCTCCGGCCTCCTGTGACAGGTATGTCTGGGACACCTCCAGGAAAGGTACCCTGAAGGGAGAGAGGACAGCCCGACTCTGGGGGTCAGAAGCACTCTGGAACCAGCCCCCCTAGAATCATGCTCTGTCAGGAGCAACTGAGGGACCTGGGGCCACACCACTTCACTACTGAGTATCTAAGGCCCAGGCATAGATGCCTCTTGGGCGCCTCCCAGAAACAATCACCCAGTGGGTCAGTGGCTGGGCTGGGAAAGGACACGAACCTCCTATCACTCATCTAGCCTTCCTTCTGTTGGCGCCAGCCTCCCGTGCCCAGGCAGCAGCAGACAGGCTTCCTGACCTCCTAGTCCTTCCTTTCCTCCCACTAGCTCCTCCAGCGGCCTCTCTTGCTGCCCAGCCTGAGGATGCATTTTCCCAACACCACTGGTCCCAATAGTGATTCTTTGCAAGTCTGTTCAAGTGCCACCTCCACCAGTAGTCTTACTTGGTCCCTCACCTGAAAGCAGTTTCTTCTTCTGGGAGGCCACTTTCTTTGTCCCTTTCTCCTAGTCACTATCGGCCAAGTAAAAGGTTCTCTGACTGCCAGTCACTGCCCCTCCTACATGGAGCCCTGGGAGCAGGTCTTCCTGGGTACTCACTCTTGCCCAGGTCGGGGTCTTGCAGAAGGCTGAACCTACTGGGGCAGAGAACAGATATTTTCTTGTAAACCTCTGTGCTCCCAGCCCACCCCAACCCATCACCCTCCACAGGGCCTTGTACAGTCAACTAGGTTGGGAATGAAATCCGCCTGTGGTCCAGAGGAGGATGGGGAAGGAGGGAGTGGCTGAGGAGGCTTGAACCCTGCTTGGCTGTGGCTCAGCTGCCAGGATCCCAGCCTCATTGGTGTGAAGTCCAGAGCGCCTCTGTCCAGGCACTGTCCAGCCCCAGGGCTCCCTCTTTCCCTGCACAGCCAAGGCTGTGAGACCCTCCCTTGTGAAAACAGTCCTCAGGATGGGAGCTTAGAAGAGCTTCTGAGGAAACACCAGGAGGTGGAGGGCATGTGGGCCAGCCCTCCTCCTGACTCTGACCACTTGGGGCTCACTCCTTGGGGTCTTTCCCTCTGATTCCCTACTTCTTCTACCACGTTGGACCCCCTGGTCAGACCTGAGGACAGTGGGAGCCCAGCCCCCATCCCTTCCTCCCCTTGGTTTCTGAGCACATCTGAGGCCAATCAGCCTTTTGAAAAAGAACTTTGTGAAATATAGCCAAAAAACAAGAAGGAAACCATTTGGGAAACCAGTTGACCAAGTCCAAGTTTTGTGATCAGGCCAGCCCCCCAACCCAGTGGGTCAGTGGCTGGGCTGGGAAAGGACACGAACCTCCTATCACTCATCTAGCCTTCCTTCTGTTGGCGCCAGCCTCCCGTGCCCAGGCAGCAGCAGACAGGCTTCCTGACCTCCTAGTCCTTCCTTTCCTCCCACTAGCTCCTCCAGCGGCCTCTCTTGCTGCCCAGCCTGAGGATGCATTTTCCCAACACCACTGGTCCCAATAGTGATTCTTTGCAAGTCTGTTCAAGTGCCACCTCCACCAGTAGTCTTACTTGGTCCCTCACCTGAAAGCAGTTTCTTCTTCTGGGAGGCCACTTTCTTTGTCCCTTTCTCCTAGTCACTATCGGCCAAGTAAAAGGTTCTCTGACTGCCAGTCACTGCCCCTCCTACATGGAGCCCTGGGAGCAGGTCTTCCTGGGTACTCACTCTTGCCCAGGTCGGGGTCTTGCAGAAGGCTGAACCTACTGGGGCAGAGAACAGATATTTTCTTGTAAACCTCTGTGCTCCCAGCCCACCCCAACCCATCACCCTCCACAGGGCCTTGTACAGTCAACTAGGTTGGGAATGAAATCCGCCTGTGGTCCAGAGGAGGATGGGGAAGGAGGGAGTGGCTGAGGAGGCTTGAACCCTGCTTGGCTGTGGCTCAGCTGCCAGGATCCCAGCCTCATTGGTGTGAAGTCCAGAGCGCTCTCTGTCCAGGCACTGTCCAGCCCCAGGGCTCCCTCTTTCCCTGCACAGCCAAGGCTGTGAGACCCTCCCTTGTGAAAACAGTCCTCAGGATGGGAGCTTAGAAGAGCTTCTGAGGAAACACCAGGAGGTGGAGGGCATGTGGGCCAGCCCTCCTCCTGACTCTGACCACTTGGGGCTCACTCCTTGGGGTCTTTCCCTCTGATTCCCTACTTCTTCTACCACGTTGGACCCCCTGGTCAGACCTGAGGACAGTGGGAGCCCAGCCCCCATCCCTTCCTCCCCTTGGTTTCTGAGCACATCTGAGGCCAATCAGCCTTTTGAAAAAGAACTTTGTGAAATATAGCCAAAAAACAAGAAGGAAACCATAACAGAAAATTCCAGACGGATCATGCGGACCAGTTGACCAAGTCCAAGTTTTGTGATCAGTGGAGCGAATTCATTTCTCCTTCCCCGGAGTTCACACATACACAGTTTCCTCGCCCCGAGGGGCTGGAGCTGACAGCCCCCTTCCTTCTTTCCATCATCACTGCTCCCCCTAATCTAAGTCTCTTTCCTCTCTTACCTGGGCTGCTGTGTGAGCGTCCCAGAATCCCTGTACCTTCTTTTCTCTTAAAAAAATTTTTTTTGGTGGCTCATTCTTAAAGTCTTTATTAAACTTTTTACAATATTCCTCTGTTTTATGATTTTTGGTTTTTTGGCCATAAGGAATGTGGAACCTCAGCTCCCCCCAACTAGGGATCGAACTTGCACCCCCTGCATTGAAGGCAAAATGTTAACTACTGGGCTGCCAGGGAAGTCCTCTTCCTGTACCCCTTTCTAATCTTGTCCTCTGCCCAACAGCTCAAAGGGTCTTTTCTGATCATAGAACTAATCATGTCATTCAAAAGCTCATAAAACCCTTCAACAGATTTTCATTGCACCTAACATAAAAGCCCAATTGCCTACTGTGGGATCTATATTATCTGAACCATCTGACTTCTGCCTTGTTATCCAACCTCATCTCCTACCTGTTCCAAGACTGCAAACTCACTCCAACTTGTTCCTCCACCCAGAATGTTCTTCCCGCAGATCTTCCCAGGAATGGGTTCTTCTCATCTCACAGTTCATAACATAAAGTTACCTCCTTATGAGGCTTTCTCTACAGCTGTTTCTAAAATAGTCTAACCTTGTTAACACAATCACGTTACCCTGTTTTATTCCTGTTATAAATTTAACATCTGACATGATCTTGTTTCTACTTGTTTACTTTTTATAGTCTGTCTCCCCCTGCTAGGATGGAAAACTCCGTGAGAGCAGAACTGTTTCTTACTCACTGTTCCTAGAGCAGAGGAGGACACGGCACCCAGTGGTCATGCAGTAAATGTCGAGTGAATGAATGAGGCCCTGCTCCCAAAGCATCATGGGAAGTACATGGACCTACATAGTGCTCTCCCCGCTGTGTGTCTTGGGCAACTTAACCTCTCAGAGGCTCTTTTCTCACTTTGAAATTATGGGTAAATAACACCTACCCCTAGGGCTGTCGAGGGAATGAAGTGAGATAATACGCTTATTTGCCTAGTAGCCCCTAGCTAGGAGCCACTCAATAAATGGTAATTCTGACTTTCCTGAGAGGTACCCTTGGACTGCAAGGCCTCCTGCCTTGCCCCCACCCTTTCACCCCGTAGCCCATCTCTGCCTTACTTCCTGCTGCCTCTCGCTCATCATCGGCACCTGTTGGTGCCTTCAAGGCCAAAATCAAGAGAGATTCTAACGCTTCAGTCCACACAGTTCCTCACATTCCATCCTAGTTTCGCATCTGAGGGACTCCATCAACCCTCTGGCTGTTTATCAAGGACCCCTGGGGCCCAGGCCTCCAGAAAGCCCCTTTTGGAACTCAGAAGGAGTCTGTGGACTCTAGGATGCCCCTTTGCACTGATTAATCCTTGTGATCCCCTCTGGCCATCTTGGGAAGCAGGGACCCCAGAGGGACTAGGGCCTGGCCCAGGGTTCTCCATGGGGCAGGAGGCTGCTTTGGTAGACATGTTTTGGGGGTACTCAGGTGGGCCAGTGGGCTGGAAACACACTTGGCAACTTCTGAGTTTAAACAAAGCTGACTCCAGTTGACTGAGAGAGAGAGAGACCATCTCTCCCTTCCCTGCTGGCTCTCACTCATTCACTCATGTGCTCAGTCACTCATGCAGACTTCTGCAGGCACTCGCTTGGAGCAAGGCCCTGTTCTGTCAGTTCAGAGCTGAACCGAGTGAGGCTTGGTCCTGGTTCAGCTGAACAGAAGAGACGGTTGTACTGGGTTGTGACAACACAGGGCAACACCTCTGAGAGCGGAGGGGACAGGAAGGCGGGGGCCACCTGAGACAGGATGACAAACTGCCTGGGAAAGCCTCCAGGGGTGGCCTCTCCCTCCAGCTCTTCCATGTCTGTTCACCTCCCTGTGAATGTTTCTCTGCCCCTTCCCTCTCGTTTGCTCTATGTGACAAAGCCTAAGAACTTCAGGCCCTTGCTCTGCTAAGCCCCAAGGCTGGCATCACCCACACCTCCCAGAGACTTAAGAAGCCCATCACAGAGCGCCGAGTCATCTCTATATCCCTGTCCCCTACCTTTGTGTGTCAGTCCTCTCTTAACCATGAGGCGCAGATCCAGAGACCAAAGAACAAAGCCTTGGAGTTAAGACAGCACAGTCCAGATCAACGTCAAGGGTCTTCTCTGACCGTCCAGTGATTAAGAGCTGGCCTTCCAATGCAGAGGGTGAGGGTTCAGTCCCTAGTTGGGGAGTTAAGATCCTACGTGCTTCAGGGCCAAAAAACCAAACCATAAGACAGAAACAATATTGTAATAAATTAAATACTTTAAAAATGGTGCGTATTTTTAAAAAAATCTTTAAAACGATGTCAAAATAACCCAAGTCCTTTACCTGTATTTCTCTCCTTAGTCCCTCACCACGAAGGGACGCAAGAGCTGTGCAAATCCAGACAGGTGGCGCCCTCCTCCGTGGAGGAAGGAACACGGATGAGAGAGCCATGCAAGGGAGCAGGCGGGAGGGAGACTGGACGTGTGGGATTTATCACTTGTATCTCACTGCTGGCTTAAAAGGAGTGCAGCGCCCCATTGTTGGGGAAAGATTTGGGGAGAGGACAGTGGGAGGCCGTGGCTCCTGGGAAAAAGGACTGACCCTTGTGTCCCCTCAGAGTGCCCACGTTAGCTGTTACCGCCTCCAGTGCCCACCCGTCCACTGCCCGCAGCCCGTGACCGAGCCGCAGCACTCATGCAGACTTCTGCAGGCACTCGCTTGGAGCAAGGCCCTGTTCTGTCAGTTCAGAGCTGAACCGAGTGAGGCTTGGTCCTGGTTCAGCTGAACAGAAGAGACGGTTGTACTGGGTTGTGACAACACAGGGCAACACCTCTGAGAGCGGAGGGGACAGGAAGGCGGGGGCCACCTGAGACAGGATGACAAACTGCCTGGGAAAGCCTCCAGGGGTGGCCTCTCCCTCCAGCTCTTCCATGTCTGTTCACCTCCCTGTGAATGTTTCTCTGCCCCTTCCCTCTCGTTTGCTCTATGTGACAAAGCCTAAGAACTTCAGGCCCTTGCTCTGCTAAGCCCCAAGGCTGGCATCACCCACACCTCCCAGAGACTTAAGAAGCCCATCACAGAGCGCCGAGTCATCTCTATATCCCTGTCCCCTACCTTTGTGTGTCAGTCCTCTCTTAACCATGAGGCGCAGATCCAGAGACCAAAGAACAAAGCCTTGGAGTTAAGACAGCACAGTCCAGATCAACGTCAAGGGTCTTCTCTGACCGTCCAGTGATTAAGAGCTGGCCTTCCAATGCAGAGGGTGAGGGTTCAGTCCCTAGTTGGGGAGTTAAGATCCTACGTGCTTCAGGGCCAAAAAACCAAACCATAAGACAGAAACAATATTGTAATAAATTAAATACTTTAAAAATGGTGCGTATTTTTAAAAAAATCTTTAAAACGATGTCAAAATAACCCAAGTCCTTTACCTGTATTTCTCTCCTTAGTCCCTCACCACGAAGGGACGCAAGAGCTGTGCAAATCCAGACAGGTGGCGCCCTCCTCCGTGGAGGAAGGAACACGGATGAGAGAGCCATGCAAGGGAGCAGGCGGGAGGGAGACTGGACGTGTGGGATTTATCACTTGTATCTCACTGCTGGCTTAAAAGGAGTGCAGCGCCCCATTGTTGGGGAAAGATTTGGGGAGAGGACAGTGGGAGGCCGTGGCTCCTGGGAAAAAGGACTGACCCTTGTGTCCCCTCAGAGTGCCCACGTTAGCTGTTACCGCCTCCAGTGCCCACCCGTCCACTGCCCGCAGCCCGTGACCGAGCCGCAGCAGTGCTGTCCCCGCTGTGTGGGTGAGTAGCCCCCCGCCTGCCTACGGACCCCTGACCCACTCCTGACATAGCGGGAGGAGGCCCCCGGAATGAGAGGCGGACTCCAGCCATCAGAGCTGTTGAGACAGCAAGGTGCTCAGGGAAGACCTCCTCCATGGATCCCTGAGGAGGGCTGGCGTGGCCACAGACACCTCAGTTTTTAGTAGCTGTGCTTGGCAAGCTCAGCTTTGAAACTGACGGGCTAAAAGGCCATGGGAGGGAGCGACAGGGTCAGGCAGAAGTGTCAGGGGGACCTCTTGGTTCATCGATATGAGGTCTGGCTGGGAAGGCTGAGGTCAGAGCTTGGTTTAAATGACAAGGGATAGGACACAAACTGGCCCTGTTGGTTCTGGCAAAGCTCTTAGAGCATTTTCTTCTTCCTCCTCCCTCTCCCCACCTCCAGAACCTCACACCCCTTCTGGACTCCGGGCCCCGCCCAGGTCCTGCCGGCACAATGGGACCACGTACCAACATGGAGAGATCTTCAGTGCCCACGAGCTACTCCCCTCCCACCTGCCCAACCAGTGTGTCCTCTGCAGCTGCACCGTAAGACCTTCGGCTTCTCTTCTGTGCAGGCCAGCGGTCTGGGGCCGCAGAGCACAGTGATGTGGACGCTGGGGGGTTGTTCCTCCTGGAACAACCTCAGATCAGCGAGAGTAAATGGGCCTCTGGGGCACCTTTGGCGATGGGGACCTCCTGCCTTTTGGAGGGCTTCCACGCCCTCCTGAGCGGCCCGGTCACCTCACGCTGACACTGGTCATTTCTGTGTCCTCTGTGCTATGGACTCTGTACTCCTTGAGGGGCGGGGACATACTCAGCTCATTTCTGTATCCTCCACTGCTCCCAGCGGAGGGCCTGGGACATAGAATGAATGAATGGTCAGTTATCAATCCTGGGGCACAGAGACAGGACTAGATTGGTTGTAGTAAATATATTTGAATCTGAAGCTGATTCAACTCTCCTTGCTTTGGTCCGAGCTGGGGTTGAGGACAGGCAGGGCTGAACCAGCAGTGTTACCAGGAAACAGAGACTGAAGTCAAGCAGGGTCTGAACTGGAGAAGCCTCCCCCACCCCTCAGGGGGTTCTGGGCATGCTGCACGTTTGTAGGTGGCCTTCGCCATGTCATCCTCTGCCTTGGGGTTAGTGCACCTGTGCCCTGGCGGAAGAAACCCCTGCCCCCTCAATTTCCCTACCACCTGACCAGTAGACGTCTCTGGGCCTCATTTTTTCTGAGTGTGTAAGGGAGCCTGACCCGGTGACCTCCAAGGTCCTCTCTGATTAAGTTAATCCCCTGATTCAGCACTGATGAGAAGCTCAGAGGTCCAGGCTAGGTGGCGGACACCCATGTTTCAGCTCCGGCTCTGCCATGGTTCCCTGTGGGGACCTGAGAGACAGTCCTCTCTCCCAGGCCTGCCTCCCGTCTTGTCAGTGAGAGGATCCCCTTGCTCTGACTCTGAATGGTAAGGTAATCTGGGCTGCAGAGCAAACAACTTATGCAAAAAACAAACAAGAGGGATCACTTAGAAATCAACCTAGACAAGGGTTATTCTCACAGACCCTGGATGTCTTGCAGTACACTAGGGCACTGTGCCTACCAGGAAATGCCTTCTGTTTATATACAGTATCCCAATGGCCCTATGGGAAGGATATCACTCTTCATATTTTATAGATAAGAAAACTGAGGCTCAGAGCAGTGAAGCAATTGGCCTAAGGTCATGTGACTCTCCAGGTGGTGCAGTGGTAAAGAATCCACCTGCTAATGTAGCAGATGCAAGAAACCTGGGCTGGATCCCTGGATCCAGAAGATCTCCTGGAGGAGGGCATGGCAACCCATGCCAGTATTCTTGTCTAGAAAATTCCATGGACACAGGTGGGCTGCGGTCCATGGGGTCGCAAAGAGTCAGACAGGACTGAACACACAACATACACCTAGGTCACATAGTTAGTTAAGTGGCATACTCAGAACTCATACACAGGGCCATGAGATTCCAAACCCACATTCCTTTACCTGTTCTGTGCTGCTTCCCACGAAGGGACGAGCACCTGGGTGAGGAGGAGGCCGTTAGAAGAGAGAATTGATGGTGAGGGAAGGTGGGGAGAGCATTCTTATGATCCCTGGTCCCCTCCCCCCAGGTACTTGGGTCTCCTCTTCTTTCTCCTCATCCCTGTTTATATGGGACTGGTTTGAAGGGTTAGAATTCTTACTTATGAGACTCGCTGATAAATAAACAGAGGAAGGACTTGAGGTAATCCCACTTCCTCCCAGGGACACCCAGTGCCTTGCAGTTTAACAAGGGTTTTCATAACCATTCCCTCATTCGATTTCACAACCCAGATGGGACGGCCCCCATTTCACAGAGGAAAAAGCTGAGGCCCAGAGAAGAGAAGTGACTCACCAAAGGTCATCTGGCCTCCTGACCCCAAGAAGGCTCTTTCTCCAGCAGTCTTGCCTTTCCAGGCCAGGTCTTCAAGCTGGGGACCTAGAGTTTGCTGAGAGAAAAGATGATCCCAAGGAGACACGCATCCGTCCCCCTCCTCTATGGTGGGCTCCCTGTTCTAGGCTAGGAGAGAAGGACATTAACAGTAGGAGGAAGAGTCTGAAGAATGGGTTCTAGTCTATTCTGCTTGGCTGTGTCTCTGACTTCAGGGGCTCTGGGCTCCTACACAGTCCCTTTCCATCTGTATGTTAGGAATATCTCTGCATGTTGGTTTCCTGTGAGAGCCTAGGAAGAGACGGGTATGAAAAGCCTTCAGAAGCTGATGGAGAACTGTCACTTCAGGGCCTGGAGTGCGTGGGAAGGGTGCAGGGGCCCCTCCTCTGAGCTGCCTTGCCTTACTCCCCATCTCCCCACCTCAGAGGAGACCTTAAGGCCATGTACCCCCAGGCAGGGGCTCTCCCAGCCCCAAGGCTGGTCTTCAGCAGAGCTCTTCTCCCAGCTCCCGTTTGCTCTGTCTGTCAGGAGGGCCAGATCTACTGTGGCCTCATGACCTGCCCAGAACCAGGCTGCCCAGCTCCCCTCCCGCTGCCCGCCTCCTGCTGTCAGGCCTGCAAAGGTGAGTCTATCCCTAGATCTGGCAGGGCACACCCATCCACCACAGGGACCTAGCCAAGGACTGTCAGGGGGACCCCTCAGGGGACACCCAGCCCATTCCTGCCTCAGAGCGGTGGCCTCGCCACACCCCTCAAGACAGCCGAGCCTGTGCCAGAGGCTGATGTGCAGTATATTTATTGTAATCCCAGGAAGCAGGAAGGAGGGGACGGAAAGTGAAGCAGGCAGGGAGGGAAGGACAGCACAGGAATGTGCTGGGGAGCTGGCCTTTGCTTGACATCAAGTGTGACCTACTGCTCCAAGTAGCTTCTGCCACTCAGAAAAGTCTAGATGATAGAGGGAGAGGAAGAATTTGTCCACTGTCCACCAACTCCCACTGGTCAAAGATTCACCCCAAGGCTCACACTGCCCAGTCGTTTTAAACTGTCCTGGGAATGGGAGGGGGGTTGGGGAGGTAAGAGCTGGGGGCAGAGACATGGAGGAGACGTGGCGTGAGGGCACCTGCTGGCAGACCGAGTCTGAGGGAAGTTGGCTGGAGCCCATGTAAAGAGGGTGACCCTGCACTGCCTGCAATGAGGGGTCAAAATCCCTGCGATCAGATGAGGCCCAGAGCATCAGAAGAGGCACAGGAGAGGGTCTGTACCGTCAGGGACCATGTCCTCCTGTCTTCCTCATGGCAGAGCTGGGGACAGGCCTGGGTTCATGGGCTCAGCGCAGTTGTGTCCAGCAGAATCCAGGCAGCATCTCTCTACAGAGCAGAGAGAGGCAACACACTGGCAAGGGCAGGGCAAGCAGTTTGGGCAAAATGAAGTGCATGGATGGCCAGACCATTCCCTGTGGACTGAGGTGGTCCAAGAAAGCTTCCTGGAGGAAGCAGGACTTGAGGAGGGGAGTGTTCCACTGTGGAATGCTTCCCCAGATGCTGGCATTGTGAAAGGCATGGGACCAGGAGCCAGGTGATCCCAGTTTAGTCCTGGTTCTTCCAGCAAATTTCTGCTGATTCTGTCCCCTTCCTGGGCCTCAGCTGCGCTGTGTGTCCCCTGAGAGACTGGCCTTGGTGATTTCTAACTGGCTCATTCCAGCATTTTGGTCAGGCCTGCAAAGGTGAGTCTATCCCTAGATCTGGCAGGGCACACCCATCCACCACAGGGACCTAGCCAAGGACTGTCAGGGGGACCCCTCAGGGGACACCCAGCCCATTCCTGCCTCAGAGCGGTGGCCTCGCCACACCCCTCAAGACAGCCGAGCCTGTGCCAGAGGCTGATGTGCAGTATATTTATTGTAATCCCAGGAAGCAGGAAGGAGGGGACGGAAAGTGAAGCAGGCAGGGAGGGAAGGACAGCACAGGAATGTGCTGGGGAGCTGGCCTTTGCTTGACATCAAGTGTGACCTACTGCTCCAAGTAGCTTCTGCCACTCAGAAAAGTCTAGATGATAGAGGGAGAGGAAGAATTTGTCCACTGTCCACCAACTCCCACTGGTCAAAGATTCACCCCAAGGCTCACACTGCCCAGTCGTTTTAAACTGTCCTGGGAATGGGAGGGGGGTTGGGGAGGTAAGAGCTGGGGGCAGAGACATGGAGGAGACGTGGCGTGAGGGCACCTGCTGGCAGACCGAGTCTGAGGGAAGTTGGCTGGAGCCCATGTAAAGAGGGTGACCCTGCACTGCCTGCAATGAGGGGTCAAAATCCCTGCGATCAGATGAGGCCCAGAGCATCAGAAGAGGCACAGGAGAGGGTCTGTACCGTCAGGGACCATGTCTCCTCCTGTCTTCCTCATGGCAGAGCTGGGGACAGGCCTGGGTTCATGGGCTCAGCGCAGTTGTGTCCAGCAGAATCCAGGCAGCATCTCTCTACAGAGCAGAGAGAGGCAACACACTGGCAAGGGCAGGGCAAGCAGTTTGGGCAAAATGAAGTGCATGGATGGCCAGACCATTCCCTGTGGACTGAGGTGGTCCAAGAAAGCTTCCTGGAGGAAGCAGGACTTGAGGAGGGGAGTGTTCCACTGTGGAATGCTTCCCCAGATGCTGGCATTGTGAAAGGCATGGGACCAGGAGCCAGGTGATCCCAGTTTAGTCCTGGTTCTTCCAGCAAATTTCTGCTGATTCTGTCCCCTTCCTGGGCCTCAGCTGCGCTGTGTGTCCCCTGAGAGACTGGCCTTGGTGATTTCTAACTGGCTCATTCCAGCATTTTGGGGTCTTTGAATCCAGATTGCTCAGTGGCTTTAGAAAGCTGCAGGACTCCAAAGGGTTTTGAGTGCTGATGCCTCAAAGGGGAGGGGATGGAGGAGTCCTAGGCTGTTTCACCTGGAGGCACAGAGGGGCTCAGGGCCGCCAGCAGGAGTGTACAGTGTAGATCAAGTCTGGTGGCTTCAGGTGTGGCTGGGCAGAGAGGCTGCGGGGGTACTGCAGCTGAGCAGGCTGTGGAGGCGGGGAGGGATTTGCAGTCCCTGCAGCATCCGAGACGAGCATGGGACAACTCACTCTGACCCAGCCAAGGGGCTCAGTCTTAAGTGACCAAGCGGCCGGCCTGGGATACTGAGGCTGCAGTTCAGTTGTAGGGACTTCATCAACCTGAGGGTGAGGAGACAGTGTAAGAGAATAGGAATAACTACTCATGGGGCCAAGGGGCCTACAGGTGTGGGGGCCACAGGAGGACCACCCGACCTTGGCCGGCTCAGCCTAGAGGCGGGGAGGCCCACAGGGCTCCAGCCAGCAAGGCTAAGGAGGCGGAGGCTGACCAGACTTCCTTTTGGGTTTCCAGATGGGTCCAGTGAGAGATCAGCCGAGGAGGATTCCACACAGCACCATGGGGTGGTGAGCACTCAGCTTTACGGGGAGGGTAGGGAGGGGAGGGGGCTGGTATCCGGGCGACATCTCCTTGACCCTGGAGCAGGCAAGGCCGCTAACCGCCTGCATTTCTCATTTGTCCCTGGGGCAGCACCATCAGTCGCCACCAGGTTTCAGGCCTTCTGAGCCAGGCAATGCCACTCACCGCCTGCATTTGGGCAAATGAAGTGCATGGATGGCCAGACCATTCCCTGTGGACTGAGGTGGTCAAGAAAGCTTCCTGGAGGAAGCAGGACTTGAGGAGGAGTGTTCCACTGTGGAATGCGTTCCCGGATGCTGGCCTTGTGAAAGGCATGGGACCAGGAGCCAGGTGATCCCAGTTTAGTCCTGGTTCTTCCAGCAAATTTCTGCTGATTCTGTCCCCTTCCTGGGCCTCAGCTGCGCTGTGTGTCCCCTGAGAGACTGGCCTTGGTGATTTCTAACTGGCTCATTCCAGCATTTTGGGGTCTTTGAATCCAGATTGCTCAGTGGCTTTAGAAAGCTGCAGGACTCCAAAGGGTTTTGAGTGCTGATGCCTCAAAGGGGAGGGGATGGAGGAGTCCTAGGCTGTTTCACCTGGAGGCACAGAGGGGCTCAGGGCCGCCAGCAGGAGTGTACAGTGTAGATCAAGTCTGGTGGCTTCAGGTGTGGCTGGGCAGAGAGGCTGCGGGGGTACTGCAGCTGAGCAGGCTGTGGAGGCGGGGAGGGATTTGCAGTCCCTGCAGCATCCGAGACGAGCATGGGACAACTCACTCTGACCCAGCCAAGGGGCTCAGTCTTAAGTGACCAAGCGGCCGGCCTGGGATACTGAGGCTGCAGTTCAGTTGTAGGGACTTCATCAACCTGAGGGTGAGGAGACAGTGTAAGAGAATAGGAATAACTACTCATGGGGCCAAGGGGCCTACAGGTGTGGGGGCCACAGGAGGAACACCAGAACTTGGAGGGCCGAGCCTAGAGGCGGGGAGGCCCACAGGGCTCCAGCCAGCAAGGCTAAGGAGGCGGAGGCTGACCAGACTTCCTTTTGGGTTTCCAGATGGGTCCAGTGAGAGATCAGCCGAGGAGGATTCCACACAGCACCATGGGGTGGTGAGCACTCAGCTTTACGGGGAGGGTAGGGAGGGGAGGGGGCTGGTATCCGGGGCGTACATCTCCTTGACCCTGGAGCAGGCAATGCCACTCACCGTCTGCATTTCTCATTTGTCCCTGGGTCAGCTCCATCAGTCGCCACCAGGTTTCAGGCCCCTTCTGAGACTTCCATTATGGCTGCCAGTAGTGGCTGGTAGGGCAGGAGGGGCCTGGGACAAAACACCACCTAGGGCAGGAGCAGGCCTCAGTGTCTTGATTTCCCTCCTGGAAAATTCTGACACTGTTCTGTCCAGAGCCTGTGTCTTTGCTTATTCAGACTGCCTCTGGGCAGCATGCCCCCCAGGAGAGTGGCCTCTGGCTTGGGCCAGCCTTCCTCCAGCTCCTGAGGTACCACTGTCTGGGGTTACCTCACAGGGGCAGGCTTCGTCCTGACCCCTCTCCATCTTGGTCTAGAGTTCAGATGGGCTAAACTGCCCAGCTCTCTCTGGTTAGAGAGGAAAGAGCTGGGAGGATGGGCTCACACACCAACTCACTGCCTGTCCACCACCTACATTACGTCTGCATGTGAACAGCTCCCCCCACCCTTTCAGCCTGGATCTCCTGGGCCCAGGAGCACTTGAAGCGGGTCTCCCCTTCCCAGAGACTTCCCCGGGGGTCTGAACTAATGAGTTCTGCCTTCTCCTCTGCCAGCTCATCCTCTTTCCCAGGCTGGGCCTTCTCTAGTGGGTCCCGACCATGCCGCCCTCCTCCCTCTCTGTCCTTGCCCTGAGTGTGCATGTGCTGTCCCTTCAGTCGGGTCTGACTCTTTGCCATGCTATGGACTGTAGCCTGCCAGACTCCTCTGTGCGTGGAATTCTCCAGGCAAGAGTACTGGAGTGGGTTGCCATGCCCTTCTCCAGGGGATTTTGCTAATCCAGCGACTGAACCTGAGTCTCTTACATCTCCTGCATGGGGTTCTTTAGCACTCAAACCACTGCGGAAGCCCCTGTCCTAGCCACAGGAGACAGCTAAGTGAAACCCACCAGACTTAGTGCCAATAAGTAGTTCTGGCTACTTACTGACTTACTAGGGGATGAGGGCAAGTCATGTCTGGTGGCTGGGCTCTCCCGTTCCTTCTTGCCTGTTTTATTTGATGAGCACCTCTGGAGTGCCTCCTGTGTACCTGGGCCCATGCTGGGCCTGGGGCAGTTTTCACTCTGGGAGCTCTTCTGGGCTCAGTCCAGTCATTGAAAGACCAGCTCAGAAGCTCTACAGTCAGGAAGGGACTGTGGAAGAAGGAATGTGAGTGACTAGTGTCCCTGAGGGGGTGATAAAGCTCCATCCCCAGCCCCCAGCCTACTTGCTCCTCTCCCAAGGCCCCTTCCCCAATTTCTTCTAGATCAGAAAGCTCTTCCCTGTTTCTCAGCCTTCACACACACGCTTTGCTCTCACTACCAGCCCTCTCAAGACCTGACTTGGCAGTGTGGGGTCTAAGGATGTTGTCTTCAGGAAAGGGGGCTCCCAAGATCCATCCTGTCTGGACAGGACCTTCTCTCGGTCTTCCCACCTGGGGGACTCTGGGGCCAGGTGGGATCTCTGGAGGCCCATCCCCTGTCCACCACCTAAATCTTCTCAAAGAATTTCCTGGTTCTCATCCTCATTACATTTTTTAAATACTAAGCTCTCCTGTTCCCTGATCACTTACGTCTCCCAGATCAAGACCTTAGCTCCCTCTGCCCACCTCAACCCCAGGGTTCTGGCTCTGTCAGCCTAATAAGGGCTCAGTGGAGGCTAGATTTCCAAACCACTGTCCTCTGAGAGTTTTCTAAGATCCTTCACCTGAGAGCATCTTGGACCTTATCAGACTGTTCTTCTCCCTGGAGCTTGTGCCCTCTCTTTCCTGGATGTCCCAGTCACAAGAGCCACCGACAGGCCTCCTACTGCAGCCTCTCTCCCTGCTAGCCTGTCTCCCTGCAGCCTGTCTCCCTGCTAGCCTGTCTCTCTGCTAGCCTGTCTCTCCACTAGCCTGTCTCCCTGCTAGCCTGTCTCTCTGCAGCCTGTCTCCCTGCTAGCCTGTCTCCCTGCTAGCCTGTCTCTCTGCTAGCCTGTCTCCCTGCTAGCCTGTCTCTCTGCTAGCCTGTCTCTCCGCTAGCCTGTCTCTCTGCTAGCCTGTCTCCCTGCTAGCCTGTCTCTCTGCTGGCCTGTCTCTCTACTGGCCTGTCTCCCTGCTGGCCTGTCTCCCTGCTAGCCTGTCTCTCTGCTAGCCTGTCTCCCTGCTAGCCTGTCTCCCTGCTAGCCTGTCTCTCCGCTAGCCTGTCTCTCTGCTAGCCTGTCTCCCTGCTAGCCTGTCTCTCTGCTAGCCTGTCTCCCTGCTAGCCTGACTAGCAGCAGCCCGTCAGTGATCTTCATCCTTCCCCGCTTGCAGAGACATTCCCAGGATCCATGCTCAGGGGACAGCGGGAGGAAGAGAGACCTGAGCACCCCCTCCCCCACCGGGCCCAGCCCTCCTCTGGGCTTCATCCCCCACCACTTCCGACCAAAGGAGGCAGGCAGCACCACAGTCAAGATTGTTCTGAAGGAGAAACATAAGAAAGGTGGGAACTGGAACCTCTGCTGACCCTGAGGTAGAAACGGGGAGCCCTGACCGCTCTCACGTCCCATCCCTGCACCTCCACCAAGTGGTTCCCCAATCTCAATGCGCCTAGGAGCTTATAGATTCATAGAACATTAGATCTAAACTGCCTTTTGACAGATGGGGACACAGGTTCAGAGTACTGAGTTAGAGACAGAACCAGTCCTAGAAGAAGGACTTCAGGACGTGAAACAGTATTTTTTGAGCAGCTCTTTGCTGGGAATTGAGGCACAGAAAAGAGAGAGATAAACATGGTCCCTTCCTCAAGGGGCTCGTAGTCTAGTAGGGCAGACAGGCATATAAATCAAGTATTACAAGATAAGGAAGTGCTGAGGGAAAGTGTTTGATGAAGGAAGAAGGAAGCAGAGCTGAGCTGCAGGAGGATGGTGGGGATGCATCAGGGAAGGAGGTCAGGGCGACAGGGTGGCAGCAGAGGGGGAGGGGAGAGACCTCCTGCGGGCACCCTGACTGGTGGAGTGGGTGGAGCCGCAGGGGCACCTGTCCAGCCCTCCTCTGGTAGATGGAACCCCAAGGCTGTGAAAGCAGCAGGGACCTGTCCATGCTCACATGGCCAGACAGTGACAGCACAGGTCACCTACCATCAGGCCATCCCTCTCCATACTTGACCTCGGGTGCCCAGGCCAGGCAGGGAAGACTCTTCACCTTCAGCAAGAGCTTACCGGCCCCATCTCTGCCCTGAGAGCTGAGACAGAGGATGGCAGGGGTGGGGGCTGGTTTAGTCCCTGGCCTCTCCTTTGCAAGAAGTGTGGTTGGGCCAGACTGGTGGAGCAGGGGCACCCGAAGGAGTCACCCCAGCCCATCACTGGACTCTGGCTCGAGCTCAAGGCACTGACTCTCCTCCCTTTCTGCCCTCCTTGGCCCAGCCTGTGTGCATGGAGGGAAGACATACTCCCATGGGGAGGTGTGGCACCCGGCCTTCCGCTCCTTCGGACCCCTGCCCTGCATCCTGTGCACCTGTCAGGACGGCCGCCAGGACTGCCAGAGGGTGACCTGCCCCACTGAGTACCCCTGCCATCACCCCGAGAAAATAGCCGGGAAGTGCTGCAAGATTTGTCCAGGTACAAAGAGAGCCTGGGGGCAGGGAGGGTACTGGCCAGAGCAAGGCCTAGGTCTACCTCCCCAGGGCACGGACGCCTGAAACATCTCTGACACAGATGGGATGCGGGGCCTTTTAGATGCACAGAACGCCAAGAGCGTCGCAGTGAAAAATGCCCATCTCATATAGTACTAGACGTGCAGAACCATCGAGTGATCCAGAGGCTCTCAGACATACACAGAATTAAGTACTGTCCTGGATTCTGTGAAGTCATAAAATCTTAGGTTATTAGGACTTTAAAGAGAAATGGTCCACATTTACTGAGCTCCTACCATGTGCCAGGCAGGTATTTTGCATGAATTCATGTAATCCTCACCACGACCAATGGGGCAGGCATCATGTCCATTTTACAGAATAAGAAGATACATACCTCATCCCAGGTCCTGAAGCTGTAAGGGACAGAGCTGGGATATGAACCCTGTCTGACAATGCTCTCCTTTTTTTTTTTTGGCCATGTCATGAGATTTGCTGGATCTTAGTTCCTTGACCAGGGATGGAACCCAGGTCCTATAGCACCAAGTCCTAACCACTGGACTTCAGGGAATTCCCACCAAGACAATGCTCTTGATCACTGTGGTCTTCCTTCAGTCCTCTTCAACATACAGAAAGACTGAGACCCAGAGAAGGGAAGGGACTGTCCTAAGTCACACAGCAAAGGAGCATTAAACGAGGACTGGAATAGAGCTTCTGGAACCTCTCCCGTATCCAACTCATCACCATCATTACTGCCCCCATTCCCTCAGTCTCTCCCAAACCTTTCCTTCTATGTGTGTTCATTGTGAGCCTATGCTTGGTGGTGTGAGTGACTCGAAAGACTTGACTCATCCCCTTGATGGTGTGGGTCTATTTTAGAGAGAAAACGCTGCCAAGTGAGCAGTTTTAAGGCATTGCAGGCAGTGGGGGATGAAGGGCAGGAGTGGAAGGCATGAGCAGGAAGGTTTCAAAAGCTAAGTGTGTGAGGAAACAGGGAGTACAAAGCTTTTAGAAGTCAGGCTTCCAGACTTGCCGGCTGAGTTCTTTCAACAGTGACCCTGGGATTAAGGGGTGTGCAGGAAGAAACGTCAGAGCATCTCACTGAGAAGAGCAGCCTGTGACTGTCAGCAGTAGCTGTTGTGAGGGGCGGGCCCATTCCCTGCAGCCTGGAAGGAAGGCAGGTGGGGTAGAAGGCGCTATCCTGATGTCATCTGCTGAATGGGCTGATTGGCAAAACTGAAAGGAGAGAAACAGGGAAGAAAAAGGAAGGAAGCACCTCAAGAACCCACTCTGTGCCCAGTATTGTACTATGCTTTCACAGAGCTTATTTAATTCTTACATCTCAGTTATTTCACAAATGAGATCGCCGAGTGGCTATGATCATCCTGTCTTCACTGGCCCCAGAATTTGCTGTCAGGAGATGAGGGTTTGCATGAGCTTACTACCTGACTGTCTTATCTACCTAACTTACTGTGCTAGGCGAGGACAGGTTACTTTACCTTTCTGAGCCTCAGTCAAAGAGCTGATGAAAGTGTTTTATGAATTGCACATCAAAACCTAGACATAAGGGCTAACAATTATCTATAGACTAATACATAGTGGTGCAGGTAATAAAGAACCTGCCTGCAATGCAGGAGACTCGGGTTCAATCCCTGGGTCGGGAAGATCCCCTGGAGAAGGGAATGGCAACCCACTCCAGCATTCTTGCCTGGAGAATTTCATAGACAGAGGAACCTGACAGGCTGTAGTCTATCAGCGGCAAAGAGTGGGACACAACTGAGGGACTAGCCCATAATACGCAGTAGGGGCAAGGTGAGGGCGAAGCATAACACGATGGTGGACGAGGGTTCAACCTGAATTCTCTTTAATTATTTATTTGGCCACGCCATGTGGCTTGCAAAATCTTAGTTCCCCAACCAGGGATCAAACCCAGGTCCACAGCAGTGGAAGTATGGAGTCCTAACCACTGCATCACCAGGGAATTCTTTTTTTTATTCTTTTTCCCCATAATACCCATTTTTATTAGTATTTATTTTCATCAATCTTTTTATTCTTTCACCTGTGTGGGCCCCTCATTGCAGAAGCCTCTCTCGTTGTGGAGCACGGGCTCTGGGCGCATGTGCTCCAGAGCACTGGATCCTAATTGCACACACCGGCCCAGCCGCTCCTAGGCACGTGGGATCTTCCTGGGCCAGGGATCTAACCGGTGCCCCTTGCGCTGCAAGGTGGACTCTTTACCCACTGGACCACCAGGGAAGCCCCGGAATTCTTTTTTATTTCCTTTATTTTTCTTTGTTTTAAAATACAATTCCTTTTTTTTTTTGGCTGTACTGTGCAATTTGTAGGATCTTAGTTCTCCAACCAGGAACTGAATCCAGGCCCCACAGCAGTGAAAACACAGCCCTGACCACTGGACTGCCTGGGAATTCTCTTGAAGGAGAATGGCGGTGTCTCGCCGCTGGGCTGTTTCACAAGCACACATGGTCTTGGGCTCACCTCCAGCTCCTACTCTGTTTCCCCTTAAAGATATTGAGACAGCTTCCGGTTTTCAGCTGGACCCCTTGAAGGTCTTCATAACTAGTAAGAGTCTAGAAGGTAGGGGGATGGGTGGGGCCTTCGTCCTTCAGTCCCTGAAAGACAGTCAGGGAGTATGAATACACAGGAAGTTCCAGGGAATGGCCTTGAACTTCTGGCGTGGCATGGCTTTAGGACTGGGTCCACTTTGGTGCCCAATCCTGACCACCATCCCGCCAGCCTCCTCCTGCCGCCCGACCATCCCGGCCGCTGCCGCTGCAGTCACTGTCAGCACGGCCACCACCCTGTCCTGCATCACCCTCGACATCATCATCACGGCCATTGTCACCTCAGCCCCTCCCAGACCTTTCCTCCTATGTGTGTTCATTGTGAGCCTGTGCTTCCAATGTGAGGACCCAAAGACTTGAAGAACAGGATTCTTGCCCTTTCCCCTGTGGGTTTATTTTAGAGAGAAAACATACCCAAGTGAAACAATTACAACCCAATGAAGGCAGCATGGGACTAAGGGCATGAGTGAGAGGAATAAGCAAGAAGGGTTAACAAGCTATGGATGGGAGGAAAGAGGGTGGGCTAAGTTGTTCCAGGTGGGCTTCCTGGAGGAGGTGGAAGGTGAGCTGGGCCCTGAAGGGTGACATGCTAATCAATAGGAGGAGAATAGGGGAGAGGTGCCCTCTCTCTTCCCCAGAGACCTCCTTATCTTCCCAGGGGCAGCAGAACTTTCCCAAGGTCCCTGATGACCCTGAGGGGTATATCAGGCCGGTGGTCCCTCTTCCAGGGCTACCTGGGGTGGGGAGACAGAGCGTTCACAGCTCCTTGTCTCCCCCAGAGGACAAGGCAGATGCTGACCAGAGGGAGATCAGTACCACCAAGTGTCCAAAGGCACCGGGTCGGGTTCTCGTCCACACGTCTGTATCCCCACGCCCGGACAACCTGCGTCGCTTTGCCCTCGAGCGTGAGACCTCGGAGCAGGTGGAGATCTACCTCTGGAAGCTGGTGAAAGGTGAGCCGTGGCCCATTCCCACTCTGGTCTGTCCCCCTTCCTGTGCTCTACCCCCGCCAAGGGTGTTAAGGGAAGTGATGAAGTGCCTCTGGCCCGAGAAGGCCTGCCTTGGGCCATCTTCCAGCTCTGAGTCCCAGATTCCGGGATAGAGGGAGACAGTGATTCTGACCGTTGTGATAAGTGCACCCACGCTGAGATGCCAGGGCCTTGAAGTGCTCCCTCTCCTGGGGAAAAGGGGATGTTACACTTTGTGAGGAGCTGGGACGGAGGAATGCCTACCCTGGTGAAACCAAGAGCTGTCTATTGCTGGAATTTCAGCAGGCTGAGAGAAGAGATCTTTTCAGGCAGGAAGGCCTTCCCAGCACCCTCGAATCCTCAAGGCTAGAATCATTTAGCCTTTTCTGTGTGGTGGATCCTACCCCTCCAAGGCATGTCGGTATGTTTCTCATTCTGTGAGAAACTGACCTTATTCAGCAGGGTGAACTGAAGGTATACCAACTGAAGGTTAAGGGTTTTCATTGATAAGGGAATCGTTGAGAGTTCAGCTTTGGGGCTCTTCTTATTGAACATAAATACCCTGGATAGAATAAAACAAATTAAACCTTTTACATGAGAATGAGTTCTAAGGTCACTTTTCTCTTCTGATGTGTCTGGCTGGCAGGGGGAGGTGGCGGGGATGGGGGTGGAAGAGGGAATGATCATAAGAATGATGACAATAACAAGCAACGTGTGAAGCCCTTTGGAATTCACAAAGTGCTTTCACGCACATCATCTCGTTTGATCCTCAAGGATCCTGAGAGTTAGGTATTATTATCCCCATTTTACAGATGAGGAAACTGAGGCTCAGAGAGGTGAAGTACCTGGCTCAAGGTCACACAGCCAGTAAGTGGAGGACGGGAGCTAGAGCCCAGGTCTTGTGACGTCAGACGCGGCTCTTTCTCTGCTCTACTCTGCCCCTGTCGTGGGAGGAATGGACGAAGAAAGAGGAGCTGTTCAACCTGGAGAAGAGAAGACTCAGGGGAACAGGACCGCTGGCTTCATGGCTCTGAAGGACTGCCCCCGGCAGAGGGAGCAGTTGTGTTCTGAGTGACCCACAAGGGTCAAAACAACAAGCAGGGGCTTTGGAATCAGACAGACCTAGGTTTGAATCCCGGCTCTGCCATTTGGGCAATCACTTGACCTCTCTGGGCCTCAGATATCTCTTCTGTGAATGGGAGAGAAGGGGTTTGGGAGGCTTACGTGAAGTGACATAGGTACCACCCCTGACCTATAGTAAGTGTTAAAAATCTCTGCAGCCTTCTCATCCCACCTCATCAATTGGGTTAAAATTGCAGAGAAGCAGGTTTCTGTTAATGAGAGGAAGCACTTTCTCAACCTGCAAGTCTTCCTGCAGTGGAAGGGAGAGGGCAAGTTCTATTCATGGAAGTCTGTAAGCCAGGGCTGGGAAGGGATTCAGCCAGTGGCTGGGGAGTAGGTTCAGTAACCTTCATGACTGCTCTGAGCCTTGGGAGTCCATCCGGTCCCTGGACCAGCGGGGCTGCATGTTTAGACTGGGCCTCCCTCCACCTCCCCTGGCACCACGGAGAGTTAACAGGCCCAGCCTCTGTCTTCAAAACCTCAAGGCTTGCAGGAGCTCCCTGGGAATCAAGCTGGTCAGGGAAACCACCCTCATGGAGGGTGGGCCTAGGCCGGACAAGGTTTAAAAAGGCCAGAGGGGCACACTGCAGCAACAGTCTCGAACTCTGGCTCCAGAGCCCATCTTATATGCCCGGCATGCTGTGGTTGGTGTGTAGCAGGCAATATGTATAATGTGTTGCAACTCACCCACATAAGAAACCTGAGGGGGTATGTATTATATCGATGCCCCCATTTTGCAGATAAGAAAACTAGTCTGGGAGGTAAAATGACTTGCTCAAAATCACACAGTTGAAACAGTAAAGCAAAGATTCAAACCCAGGTCTTACTGTTCCCAGTGCTGCCTCCACAAAGGTGACCTTATGTTTTTAGGGAAGGGCCTGAGGAAGGCCCAGGACGGCAGAGATGGGGAATCATAGCTCAAGGTCAGATCTCACAACCAGGGGAAAGGAACAGGTAGCGAGGCCTCTTCCACTTCACCATGCCAGGCCCTGCCGTCTTCTCACTAGCAAACCTCCCCTGCCCTGGCCCCGCCGTCTCCTAAGCCCCTGGTCTGCTGAAACGCCCTATCAGCCTCCCTGTCCCAGACAGCAAAAGTCAAAACAAACTCTCCCAGGAGCCAATTGCCAACAGGAGCCCTTTACTGTTTCCTCACCCAGACAAGTAGAAACAGCAGGTCTGGGGGGCCAAGAGAGGAAGAGGAGAATTGACCTGGAGACAAAGTGAGCAGATGGGTTCTGAAAACTGGGCTGAGGTCACCCTACAGTGGGCCTCACAGCACCAGCGTCTGAACGGAGAGATGGCTTAGTGTTAAGGGCTTTTTCAATTCTAGCATTTCAGAGTAGAAGGGACATCAGGGCCCTCAATTCCTCACCCCGTCTAGGAAGGAAGTCCCTCCGTAGCCTCCATGATGGTCTTGAGCCCCTGACTGCACACCCCCCTACAGACAAGGGCTTCACTTGCCATTCTGGGACTGACTCTTCCAAGAGAAGGTTCCTCACAGCAAGCTGAGCCTGTCCTCTCTCTGGGAACTCACCCACCACGGCACCTCTGCTGGGTACATAGCGTCCAGCCACCCTAAGAACTGGCATGCCCTTCAGAGGGCAGAAGGCCCTCAGGCAAGCTCATGGTTCAGTGCCCCAAAACCCAGACTTTTCAATCATGCTCTACAGGTGACCACGTGGAGACCTGCCCTCGACTGGTCACCTCTCCAGTTTGTGTCTGGGGTCTGTGCAGTGGCAGACCTGGGTCACCAGGACCTGTCCCGTCTCATGGCTTGATGCAGTCTGGGCCTTTGGAGCAAGTCTCTCCTGTATTCTGCCCCTGGCCTCTGGGCTGGCAGCCTGAACACAGTGCTGGGCATTCTTGGCTTCCTGGACCTCAGTACCTGGACCAGTGCACTCTGTTCTCCTAGGTGGGATCCCATTTGGATTCCCATAAGCAAGGCCAGTACTTGGTTTTCTTGAGGGTGGTGCTGGCCAAGCAGAGGCCTTGCTGTCACATCTGTTCTTTCTGGCCACAGCCCCTGGTGGTAACAGCTGGCACGACCTCATAGCCCAAGGGCTCAGGGCTTCAGCACCATGTGTGGTGCCTGAGGCCAGCTCCCGGGGGGATGCAAACATCGGGAGATCCAGCTAATACCTCATTCTCCCTTAGGACCTGGCCTAGACAGGGTACACATATATTTGCTTATCCATCCAGCCAGCCATCTACCCATCCATCTGTCTATCTAGTGATTCATTCATTCATTCATCCTGCATGCCTACTGTGGGCCGGGCCCAGGGAACCCAAGAGGACAGGCTTCTCCATTCCCAGTCTGGTAGAGGAGGCGAGAAGAGACACAACGATAGCGCATTAGAAATAAGAACAATCACAAACCGAAGCCAAGAACTCTGGGTAACCCAAGGAGGAAATTGTAACTCTTTAAGGGAAGAGGGAGAATCAGGAAGGCTCCCAGATAAGGCTGGGAGGATGAGTCGCTCACCTGTGGCCACAGAAGGAGTGCGGCAGAGGGGGTGGCATGTGGAGAGCCTGACACTGGTAGTGCTTGGTGTCTGAACCAACCTAGGGATTTTAATCATCTGCTCTATGTCCAGAAAAAAAGACTGAGCAGGCCCTACAGGCCTGGCAGCTCTTCTTTCTCCCTCCATCCTGCCCTGTGCTGTGGACAGGTGGGGGTGTGAGGAGCAGGGTCATGGGAGGAGGGGTGGACAGGGTAACAGGCATGTTTTCCAATGACTGCAGCCAGGATCACAGATGAGAGGTGGGGTTAAAGGTCAGAAGTCTAGGGCAGTGGTCCACGTAAGACACGTTGGGGCCCAAAGAGGAAGGGTGACAGTGGGGTCAGGAGAATGGACTCCACGTATTTAGGAAACTGAGTCACGGGATTGTGTCTGGTCAGGATGGAGGTGGGGAGGGAGGCGACTGGGTCTCTCCTGGGTCTACATCACCCCGTTTCCCTGACCACACACCTTTCCTTTTCTTTCTCACACCCTGGTCTCTGCCCTCAGGAATCTTCCACTTGATTCAGATCAAGAAAGTCAGGAAGCAAGACTTCCAGAAGGAGGCACAGAACTTCCGACTGCTCACTGGCACCCACGAAGGTGGGACCCTGGGCCGAGGACTGGGGCCTGGGAAGAGCGCCTGGGAGAAGCTGGGCCTCCTGGGGAGCGGCAGGCTACTGGTGCCGGGAGGGGGCTGTCAGCCACAGACGTCAGTTCCCGGCACAGGAATCCAGTGGGCGTGTGGGCCAGAGATTTCCCAACTCAGGCGCTCAGGAGCAGGAAGGTGAAGCAGAGCCAGCTGGATCTGGTCTTAGGGTGAGGGAGACAGGGCTGCTGGAGGGGGCTCTGAGCCCCTAAACCATGGTGCTCTGTTGTCCCTCCGCTGAAACCTCCTAAGCACCTTCTCTTGGAGGCCCCCAGTAGCTCCCCTCCACCCTCAGGAGGATGCACTCAGACGGGTCTTCCAACGGGGAGAGGAAGGCACAGAGGGAAGGTCACCAACAGGTGTCAGGAAACCAGTCTGGCCCCCAGATGGTGCCTGGTGGAAGGCGGACTCCTGGGCCAGAACCCTTGGGGACGATGGGGAAGATGGGCTCCCCACCTCCTTCCCCTAGGCTCTCCAGTCCTCCAGGCCCCCAGGTTTCCCACCCCAGTCACCCAGCCTCAGCTGTGCACACACACACACCCTCACACATACATGCACTGCACACACACACACCCCTTTACACACACGTACACCGTCCTCCCTCCAACACATCCCACATGCAACTCTTCCTCTCTTCTCCATGCAGGCCACTGGGACGTCTTCCTAGCCCAGACCCCGGAGCTGAAAGTCACAGCCAGTCCAGACAAAACGACCAAGACCCTATAACAAAGACCTGAACTGCTGCAGATATGAGCTTTATCATGTTCATTGTTATCTATTAATAAATAAGACATTGCATTACCCCTCAACCCTGCCTGCTGAGTCCATTTCCAGTCTCTGCATGCTCTCACAGGGATGGCAGGCAGCCCTGGCTATCCCCATTTTACAGGTCTGGAAACTGAGGTGCGCTGCTTTGAGAACCAGGGCTAGTGCCCACCCCCACCTCCTCTGACCCAGGCCCTTGTCTGCCATCGGGGGCTCCCCCTGCTCTGTGCTGCTGGCATCCTTGGCCCCTCGCTACCGTGTCTTCTGGCACAGTGTCTTCTTGTGGGCAGCCCCCCCACTGCCCATAGCTCTCTGGCTCTGAGCCCAGTGAGGGGGACTGACTCTAGGACGGGTGCAGAGAGCCTTAAGGTATTTTCCCAGCGGATAGTGCAGGGGTCCTCACAGCTGTCAGCTCCACTGCACAGGGAGGACGCAGAGCTGAGGGAGGAGCAGTTATTTGCCTGAAGCCACAGAGCAGGGTGGTAGCAGATTCAGAACAGGATGCCAGGCCTCTTGCTCCAAGCTCACACTCCTTCCCGTTCCACCGTGACCAATGTTATAAACCCAAATATCTCACCTCAGAGGCTTTCCAAGACTTGGCAGTCAGACTGCCAACCCTGGCATCACGGTCTGGGAAGAAGGCCTAACAGTTACAATTAAAGACAACAGCAGTCATTTATCCTGCCCACGGGTACAGTTCCTTGCCCTTTCAAAGATGTTTTAATGCCCACGATTCTACTTAAGGTGAACAGTACATGGATTAGCCCCATTTTAGAGAGGAGAAAACAGAGGTTCAGATCAGCCAGTGTCACAGTGATGGCGGTGAAGCTGGGACCAGAGCTCAGACCTACTGCCTCCCAGGTATGCGCTCTCAGCCCGCGGGCACACGTCCCCGAGCCGCAAGCCTGACTGGAAGCCATGGAGAGATGCTGTCAAGTGACCTGTGGGTTGGGTTTTGCCACCTGCAGCCACTTAGAGGGCTCTGCCCTGGGCCCCGCTCTTATCGCCAGGCGTCCCGGGATGTCTGAGGTTGGGGAAGCCAGTTAAGCTGCCTCCCAACACCACCTTCACTGAGCAGGGATGGGTATCACCCTTCTGCGACTCCCTCTGCCAGCTCCCTGGGGGCCTCGTTTGAGAGGCTCTGGAACGTGGCTGGTCTCTCTCTCTCCTCCTCTGAGTGAGGAGACATCCAGCTCCTCACAGTCCCTGCCTGCCCCTCCTAGGAAAGACACCTCATTTCAGCCCTGCTTGCCCACCACCTGGGGATAACTTGAAGTCCAGGGATGGCTTCTGAATCTCCTGAGTGGAAAGCCGAGGAATCAGCCATTCACACCATGAGCTGGTCATCCTTCAGCCTAGCTCTGATGGCCTCTATTCAGTTGCGCCTTCCCGGTCCCCACTACCCCACTCTGCTGACCCCGCCCCTGCCCCTCCCTGCACAGAGACCCCACCCCTGACTGGAGAATGGGGTTGGAGGTGAGGCTCTGTGATCAGAGGCACTTCTTGGGTCTCAGGAGAGGAGGACAGCCGCCTTCCTGGTTTCTCTGATGGACTTCCTCAAAGTCAGCACTGATCACCCCTAATCTTTCCCACCGTGGGAGGCATGTTGAGCACATCAGAACCTCCTGACTTAGGTCCAGAGCTTTCTGAGTGTGTCAACACACTCAGGCTCTCTGAGCAGCTCTCCCGGGGGCTTGACATCACTCTGAGCACTCTTTTTCTTCCCTGTATTGGTTCACAAAACCATTTCTGAGATACCCCAGTCAAGGCCTCTTGCTAGATGACCACTGCGGTACAAGGAACCGACACGTCCTGAGGGAGCCCAAAGTCTCAAGCAGGAGATGAGTGCGCAAGGGCCGTGCCGTGGGGCCTCTGAGAGCACAGCCCCCATCCAGATGGAGAACACTTCAGCTGGCTCTGAAGGATGAGCAAGAGTTAGAAGGAAAGGTGGGGGAGAGGGAGGGAATGGTGGCTGGACAGTGGCACAGGAAGAGACATGGGAGACGAAAGATAGAATCTTACAAAGAGGACCACAAACAGTTCACTGTTGCTGGATAATAAAATGTGAGGCCAAGAGCAGAGGGAGCTGAATACCCAGCCGGGAAGCTTTGGCATCGCCCCGAGGGCAGCAGAGAGCTCCGGAAGGGCTTCAGTGCTTGGGTCAGGTTTGTAGTTTAGAAAGCTGGCCCTGCCCGCTGCTTACGGGTAGGGTGGAGAAGCCAGGCAGAGACCAGATAGGAGGCTGTTGTGGGATCCATGGAAGGGAGGACAATGCCTGGGCAGGAGAGAGGTGTTGGGGCTGGGTTGGACGTTGGACTGAAGAGGCGGGAGTCCAGGTGGAGCTGGTGCCTCACAGGGTGACCGAAAGGAGAACCAGAGTCTCTGCTGAGCTGAGTTTCAGGGGAGAAGCCCAGTCCTTTGAGTATATTACT
Source organism: Tragulus kanchil (assembly GCA_022376925.1). Taxonomy (NCBI): domain Eukaryota; kingdom Metazoa; phylum Chordata; class Mammalia; order Artiodactyla; family Tragulidae; genus Tragulus; species Tragulus kanchil. The sequence continues at coordinate 79,594,278 of JAIOJX010000006.1, forward strand.
GTCTGGAGAAGGCTGGGCCAGGGACAAAGATTTGAGAGCTGTTGGCACGCAGGTGCTAACTAACGCCTGGAGATACGAGATGCTGGCCTGTAGAGTAAAAACAGAAGGTCAGGGCAGTGCCTGGGGGATCAGCAAAGGAGCCACCTGGAGGTAAGAGAGAAGTCAGAAGAGCGTGCGGCTGAGTCCAGTAGGTGAAACCTGGAAAGGGTCCTCCATGGGGAAAGGGGGCTTCTGGGACCGTGGCAATGGGCCCTGTCAGGGGGGCTGGGAGGCAGGAGCAGGTTGTCGGGGACTGAGGCAGTGTCTGGGAGGTGTGGAAACAGCCGAGCCTTTGAAGAGCTTGAGTGTTGAGAGAAGGGAGAGGCACAGGGCAGTGGCTGGCAGTAGACATAGGGTGGAAGAAGGGGGTTTTCAGATGGGATTTAAGCAAGTCTTGGTAATGAGGAGACCTCACAGGAGAGAGAAAAGTAGAAGAAACAGAAGTGAGGGTGGAGGAAGGGAAGGGTTAGGGACAAGTTAAGATCCATTCTTCTTTGGTCACTAACTCGCAGCATAATCCTGGTGGGGATCCCCATGAGTGTGATGCAGGGGAAGGAGGCGGTCTCCTCGGGCTTCCCAGATACAGCATGGAGTCCCATGGGATCCTCCGTCCTTCCTGGTGGGCAGGCTGGGCACAGCCCAGGCTCCAGATGAAGCAGTGACATCCCCTCCCACAGGCATGGTCAAGTCCATTGTCTCGTCTGATCCCCAGGACAGCCCAGTGAGGTGGGGACTGCCAACCACACTGTGAAGGCAAAGAAACTAAGACTCTGGGAGAGGAAGTGACCTAATCAAGACCACACATTAGTAAATGGGGCAGGGGGTGGATTCCAGGGGAGGTCTGGGATTGGGCACCTGCTGGATCCAGAGCAGTGGAAGGGCCAGGTCCTGGCCTCTGCTTCACTGAACTTTCTCAAGTAGCTCACTGGCCCCCAAACCTGATCATCCTATTCTGTGGCCAAGCCTGGCCTCCAGGTTTCCTGGAGAGGCTCCCTCCTCCACCATCTTCTCCTCCTCTAGCAACTGTGAAACCACCTCCCCCTATCCCCCCACGAACCCTGGGCTCTGGGAAATGGCAGTGTTTCTGAGAAACAGGACGTGGCCTGTGGTTTGGGGCTGGCCTGGGGGTGAGGGAAGGCCTGGGGCCCCACCAGGCACAGTGGCATCTCCAGGGCAGGTCCAGCCATCCTTCTTCCCCTCACCCTGGTCCCTGAAAGAGACCCAGTGCCTGCCTTCTCCTGCTGGGTCACCGAGCCTGGTTGAAGAGGCTTGACCGTGTTGCAGGGGCTGGGAGGCAGGAGCAGGTTGTCGGGGACTGAGGCAGTGTCTGGGAGGTGTGGAAACAGCCGAGCCTTTGAAGAGCTTGAGTGTTGAGAGAAGGGAGAGGCACAGGGCAGTGGCTGGCAGTAGACATAGGGTGGAAGAAGGGGGTTTTCAGATGGGATTTAAGCAAGTCTTGGTAATGAGGAGACCTCACAGGAGAGAGAAAAGTAGAAGAAACAGAAGTGAGGGTGGAGGAAGGGAAGGGTTAGGGACAAGTTAAGATCCATTCTTCTTTGGTCACTAACTCGCAGCATAATCCTGGTGGGGATCCCCATGAGTGTGATGCAGGGGAAGGAGGCGGTCTCCTCGGGCTTCCCAGATACAGCATGGAGTCCCATGGGATCCTCCGTCCTTCCTGGTGGGCAGGCTGGGCACAGCCCAGGCTCCAGATGAAGCAGTGACATCCCCTCCCACAGGCATGGTCAAGTCCATTGTCTCGTCTGATCCCCAGGACAGCCCAGTGAGGTGGGGACTGCCAACCACACTGTGAAGGCAAAGAAACTAAGACTCTGGGAGAGGAAGTGACCTAATCAAGACCACACATTAGTAAATGGGGCAGGGGGTGGATTCCAGGGGAGGTCTGGGATTGGGCACCTGCTGGATCCAGAGCAGTGGAAGGGCCAGGTCCTGGCCTCTGCTTCACTGAACTTTCTCAAGTAGCTCACTGGCCCCCAAACCTGATCATCCTATTCTGTGGCCAAGCCTGGCCTCCAGGTTTCCTGGAGAGGCTCCCTCCTCCACCATCTTCTCCTCCTCTAGCAACTGTGAAACCACCTCCCCCTATCCCCCCACGAACCCTGGGCTCTGGGAAATGGCAGTGTTTCTGAGAAACAGGACGTGGCCTGTGGTTTGGGGCTGGCCTGGGGGTGAGGGAAGGCCTGGGGCCCCACCAGGCACAGTGGCATCTCCAGGGCAGGTCCAGCCATCCTTCTTCCCCTCACCCTGGTCCCTGAAAGAGACCCAGTGCCTGCCTTCTCCTGCTGGGTCAGTTCCTGGAAGATGAACAGAAAGCACCTTAGGAATTTGCCTAAGGTTGAGCCGGGGTGAGGTGGCATGGATTTTTATGCACAGGGGTTATCTCAGACCTTTTCTAATGGAAATTACAACCTGGATCTCTGGCCCCCAGCTCAAGGCTGTTTGAATGACCACAGGATATCTAATGTATCTCTCCACATTTGCCCACCCCCAGCATAAAACACAGTCCACATAACTTGCCCAAAGTCAGACAGCAATGAAGAGTTGGGGCTGTGACTGGAACCCACAGGGTCTGACCCCAACGTTTGCCCCTTCCCTCTGGCCATCATGTTTGGGATGGGAGGAGATCTGTTTTCTCGCCAGTCCCCTACCATCGGACTCTCCTCTTTACCCCTTCGCCTTCCTAGAAAGTCATGCCTATCATCACAGAAGGATCCTTAAAAACACAAGTCTTACCCTATCTCCCCTCCAGTAAGCACCTGCTTTAATGTCTCCCCTTTGTCCTCAGCATAGTATTGAAGCCCCTTCTCCTGGCCCTTGAGGATCTGGCTCCTGCTGCTCCAATTCTCTCACCTCTTCTCCCAGTTGAATTCCAGGGTCTGGTTTGCTGCCTCACCTGATCAAGCTGGGATGAATGTGGGCTCTAGGAAGACCTAGATCACAGGTTTCAAGACCATCAGGGTGTCCTCCCTGTTTCTCCCTGCATATCAGCACTTCGTTTCCAACTAATTCTGTTAAGAAGCAGACACACTGTGCACTGTTCAGAATCCTGATAGCTCTTCATAAGATAAGACACAAAGGCTCTTCCCTTCCAACTCCAATAGAAAGATCCTAGAGAAGGACTCAGGTGGTCCATCTTGGGTGATCAGGAAGGATGTATTAGAATCCTGTGATTGGACTGGGAGAGCAACCTTCCCAGATAAGGGTGTGGATAGCATACACAGGGTCAAAAGGAATCCCTGTTCCCAAGCTACCATTTCTTAAACGGCTGTCCTCTCTTCCACAACCTAAACATGCTGCTCCCCCTCTCTGGAATGCTTTTCCTTATTCTCTGCCTCTAGTGGTCCAGTTTAGACTTTAAGCTTCTGGAGAGCCCTCCTGGACCCCTCAGCTGACCCCAGCATTGTACGTTCTTCTGTAATTCAACCTTTTGTATTGCAAAGATCTGTTCCGAGCCACTGGTCAGTAAACTTCTTGAGCCACAGACCACAGCGCAGTCATCTTTGCCTTCCCAGCCCCTAACACAGCCCCCATAATACATGCTTTTTGAAGAAGGAAATGAGGGAAATAATGGTGGTGAAGACAGCGTTGGTGCGATGTGGCTGACGGCTGACCTGTAAGAGGTGCTCCATAAATGCTGAGCCCTCAAGTGATCGCCACTGCCATTCTCACCATTATCCTACCACAGCCGCCAGCACTGATGCCACCTCCAACGCCAAGACCTCACCTCTCATGTGCAGGGCCCAGACAGGAATACAAATGGAGCCTACTGACCATATCCTAAATATTTAAAAGCTATAAATCAAACTAAACAAATAAGTATGTTCTATCTTCCTACCTTGACAAACATACTTTCTTAATGTCCCAGAAGGCCAGGTTCAAATTTTAAAAATTCTGACTTCTCTGAATTCTTTGCCAGAAAATAGAAGCAAAGGAAGGCCAACTCCTGGCTTCCGGCTCCCACCTCACCTCTCTTCTCATTCCAGTTCTGCCTGAACTATGGAGGGGGCCTCATACACACACAGACTAGGTGGAGGCACCCTGGTCTTCATGCCTTTAATGGTTTAAAAACATATTTGCAAGTGCTTTTATACTGCTGTCATTCCGAAGCATGGCCCATGTCCCCTCCCCTTAAATCTGGGTGGGCTGAGACTCATTTATAACCAGTAGATTATGCTGGGTGTCTTCCAAGGCTAGGCCAGGAAAAGCAGCACAGCTACTTCTCTGTTTACTAAGATCCTTGTTCTAAATAAGAAGTCCAACTATTCTGCGGCCACCATACTATGAGGAAGCCCAGAGCACATGGGAAGGCCATACACAGATGCTCCCATCAATAACCCCAACCAACCTCCTAGCCAAGTACCAGTATCGACCATCAGATATGCAGATAAAGACCCCACCAAAGGCCTCATCTGAGCGTTCCTTATTCTCTGCCTCTAGTGGTCCAGTTTAGACTTTAAGCTTCTGGAGAGCCCTCCTGGACCCCTCAGCTGACCCCAGCATTGTACGTTCTTCTGTAATTCAACCTTTTGTATTGCAAAGATCTGTTCCGAGCCACTGGTCAGTAAACTTCTTGAGCCACAGACCACAGCGCAGTCATCTTTGCCTTCCCAGCCCCTAACACAGCCCCCATAATACATGCTTTTTGAAGAAGGAAATGAGGGAAATAATGGTGGTGAAGACAGCGTTGGTGCGATGTGGCTGACGGCTGACCTGTAAGAGGTGCTCCATAAATGCTGAGCCCTCAAGTGATCGCCACTGCCATTCTCACCATTATCCTACCACAGCCGCCAGCACTGATGCCACCTCCAACGCCAAGACCTCACCTCTCATGTGCAGGGCCCAGACAGGAATACAAATGGAGCCTACTGACCATATCCTAAATATTTAAAAGCTATAAATCAAACTAAACAAATAAGTATGTTCTATCTTCCTACCTTGACAAACATACTTTCTTAATGTCCCAGAAGGCCAGGTTCAAATTTTAAAAATTCTGACTTCTCTGAATTCTTTGCCAGAAAATAGAAGCAAAGGAAGGCCAACTCCTGGCTTCCGGCTCCCACCTCACCTCTCTTCTCATTCCAGTTCTGCCTGAACTATGGAGGGGGCCTCATACACACACAGACTAGGTGGAGGCACCCTGGTCTTCATGCCTTTAATGGTTTAAAAACATATTTGCAAGTGCTTTTATACTGCTGTCATTCCGAAGCATGGCCCATGTCCCCTCCCCTTAAATCTGGGTGGGCTGAGACTCATTTATAACCAGTAGATTATGCTGGGTGTCTTCCAAGGCTAGGCCAGGAAAAGCAGCACAGCTACTTCTCTGTTTACTAAGATCCTTGTTCTAAATAAGAAGTCCAACTATTCTGCGGCCACCATACTATGAGGAAGCCCAGAGCACATGGGAAGGCCATACACAGATGCTCCCATCAATAACCCCAACCAACCTCCTAGCCAAGTACCAGTATCGACCATCAGATATGCAGATAAAGACCCCACCAAGATGACTCTAGCCTCCAGTTACTGAGCGTTCCCAGCTGACGGCCCACACATTATGGAGCAAAGATGCACCATTCCTACTGTGTCCCATACAAGTTCTTGACCCACGGAATTCACAAGCATTAAAAAACAGTTGTTTTACAAATAATTCTTATAAGTATCGTGCGCTAACCGATTGTAACACTGGAGCTCCGGTTTACAAATAATTCTGAAGTCTGTATTGAAATACAAAAACCCTAAATAGACAAAACAATCTTGAAAAAGAAGAACAAAGCTAGAGGTATCATGCTTCCTGATTTCAGACTAAACTCCAAAGCTACAGTAACCAAAAACAAAAACAGACACATAGGTCAGTGGAACAGAATAGAAACCGCCCCCGTCAATGAACCTACACTTATATAGGCAATTAACATACAAAGGAGGCAAGAATGTACAGTGGGGAATAGACGTCCTCTTTAGTAAACGATATTGGGAAAGCTGGAGAGCTACACTCAAAAAAATCAAACAGGATTATTTTTTCACACCATATTCAAAAATAAAGATGAATTAAAGGCTTAAATATAAGATCTGGGGCTTCCCTGGTGGTCCAATGGGTAAACACACCTCCTTGCAGTGCAAGGGGCACCGGTTTGATCCCTGGCCTGGGAAGATCCCACTTGCTGCGGAGAGGCTGGACTGATGTGTCCAACTATTGAGCCAGAGCTCTGGAGCACCCAGAGCCGGTGCTCTGCGGCAAGAGAGGCCACTGTGATGGGAGGCCCACACAGGCCAAAGAACAAAGATAAACAAATGAAAGATCAATAGAAGTGACCAAAAACAAAATGTAAGATCTGTAATCATAAAACTCCTAGAAAACATAGGCAGTACTCTCTCCGACATCAGTCTTAGTAATATGTTGGGGATATGTCTCCTCGGGCAAGGAAAACAAAAGCAAAAATAAACAAATGGAACCACATAAAACTAAAAAGCTTTTGCACAGCAAAGGATTTTATCAACAAACAGGGACCATACCGTGCTCCATCAATAACCCCAACCAACCTCCTAGCCAAGTACCAGTATCGACCATCAGATATGCAGATAAAGACCCCACCAAGATGACTCTAGCCTCCAGTTACTGAGCGTTCCCAGCTGACGGCCCACACATTATGGAGCAAAGATGCACCATTCCTACTGTGTCCCATACAAGTTCTTGACCCACGGAATTCACAAGCATTAAAAAACAGTTGTTTTACAAATAATTCTTATAAGTATCGTGCGCTAACCGATTGTAACACTGGAGCTCCGGTTTACAAATAATTCTGAAGTCTGTATTGAAATACAAAAACCCTAAATAGACAAAACAATCTTGAAAAAGAAGAACAAAGCTAGAGGTATCATGCTTCCTGATTTCAGACTAAACTCCAAAGCTACAGTAACCAAAAACAAAAACAGACACATAGGTCAGTGGAACAGAATAGAAACCGCCCCCGTCAATGAACCTACACTTATATAGGCAATTAACATACAAAGGAGGCAAGAATGTACAGTGGGGAATAGACGTCCTCTTTAGTAAACGATATTGGGAAAGCTGGAGAGCTACACTCAAAAAAATCAAACAGGATTATTTTTTCACACCATATTCAAAAATAAAGATGAATTAAAGGCTTAAATATAAGATCTGGGGCTTCCCTGGTGGTCCAATGGGTAAACACACCTCCTTGCAGTGCAAGGGGCACCGGTTTGATCCCTGGCCTGGGAAGATCCCACTTGCTGCGGAGAGGCTGGACTGATGTGTCCAACTATTGAGCCAGAGCTCTGGAGCACCCAGAGCCGGTGCTCTGCGGCAAGAGAGGCCACTGTGATGGGAGGCCCACACAGGCCAAAGAACAAAGATAAACAAATGAAAGATCAATAGAAGTGACCAAAAACAAAATGTAAGATCTGTAATCATAAAACTCCTAGAAAACATAGGCAGTACTCTCTCCGACATCAGTCTTAGTAATATGTTGGGGATATGTCTCCTCGGGCAAGGAAAACAAAAGCAAAAATAAACAAATGGAACCACATAAAACTAAAAAGCTTTTGCACAGCAAAGGATTTTATCAACAAAATAAAACGGCAGCACAAGTGAATAAAAGAAGATATTTGCAAATAATACATCTGATAAAGGGTTAATATCCAAACTAAACAAAGAATTCATATAACTGAACATCAAAAACAAAAAAAACCCAATTAAAAAATGGGCAGAAGACATGAATAGTCATTTTTTCCAAAGAAGACAGATATATGGCCCACAAACAAATGAAAAGATGCTCAGTACCACTAATTGTCAGGGAAATGCAAATCACAACCACAGTAAGCCATCACCTCACAACTGTCAGCACAGCTATTACCAGAAGACAACAAGCAAGTGTTGGTGAGGAGGTGGAGAAAATGGAATCCTGGTGCACTATTGGTGTGATTATACACGGGTGCAGTCACCATGCAAAACAGTATGGAGATTCCTCAAAACATTAAACCTAGAATGACCATATAAACCACAATCCCACTTGTAGGTATTTATCCAAAGAAACGAAAATACTAATCCAAAAGGTTACATGTACATCCATGTTCATTGCAACATTATTTATAATGTAATATATAATATAGCATAAGAAATACAGTCAACAACATTGTAATAACTTTAGATGGGGACAGATGATTACTAGACTTACAATGGTAATCATTTCATAATGTATACAAATGTCAAATCATTATGTAGCAAACCTGAAACTAACATATTGTACATCAATTATATTTCAATTAAAAATGTAATATTCCTTCCCAAAGGGAAGCTAAGCTTTGTCTTAAGCTAAGCTTTGCAGTAATTGTTATGTAGCAATAACAACTAGAAAAATGTCCAAATTTCATCCAAATTTCCTTCCCCCATGCCAACACCCCCCAGGCTTAGAGAACAGACCTGGGGAAGAGACTCGGTCTGTTTGGACAGAGAATTCCAATATCCTGGGTTCCCCAGTCTAAAAGGGGGATAAAGACACATCCTTTTGATCCTGTGAACTTCTCATGCTACATGGGTAGAGGTGCAGCTGAAAAGGGGTCAGGGTGGGGCTCTCTGGAGGGTGAGGTCCAGATGGGGCTCCCCTGCCTGGATCTAAGGGTGGTCCTACCCTCCAGTATCTCCACCACCATCACCACCATCACTACCAGCACTGGTGACATAACTGTCCCAATGTATCCCAGTCTGATGAGGGAGAAGGACATAAACACGATCCTCGAGAGTGACAAGCACTCATAGAAAAAGGCACTGAGGGGCTGTGAGAGCCCATGGTGATAGGGGAGAGGGGTTTCAGCAAAAGCCTCCTGGAAGAGGGCATGCCCAAGTAGAGACCTTGAGGAAGTAGCCAGACAAACGGGAAAATCACATTTCAGGCCTAGGAAATGGTGTGTTCAGAGGCTTGAGACAAATCAGGCTGCTACACGTGGAACATACAAGCAGATCAGCCTGGCAACAGAACTGGGCCAGGCTGTGGAGGCGAGTGGAACAGGCAGCCAGGAGCCGGGACAGCAGGCTCTAGAGCAAAGCCCGGAGAGCGAGGGAGACGCCAGCCCTTCCAGAACCCTCTGAACAGGGATGGTGCTAGGGAGAATGCCCTCACATGCCTGTCAATGCTGCCGCCTATCCCGATTGCCCAGAGCCTTGAGCCTGGAAGTGTTTTCAGCAAGGAGGGGACCTAATCAGATGTGTGTATTACAATGATCCCTCAGGCTTCTGTGGTAGAAAAAACCTTGGAGGGAGCCAAGAATGGAAGCAAACCCATCCACGAGGAGCTTATCACAGCTTTCATGAAAGAGGCAAGGGCAGCCGGGTTGAGGGTGTGGCAACAGAGGTGGAGAGAGTACCATTTGGAGGTAAAAGGTGAGACATGGCCTCTACAGTTTCACTGAAAGAAACTCAAAAATGTCCAAATTTCATCCAAATTTCCTTCCCCCATGCCAACCCCCATGCCAACACCCCCCAGGCTTAGAGAACAGACCTGGGGAAGAGACTCGGTCTGTTTGGACAGAGAATTCCAATATCCTGGGTTCCCCAGTCTAAAAGGGGGATAAAGACACATCCTTTTGATCCTGTGAACTTCTCATGCTACATGGGTAGAGGTGCAGCTGAAAAGGGGTCAGGGTGGGGCTCTCTGGAGGGTGAGGTCCAGATGGGGCTCCCCTGCCTGGATCTAAGGGTGGTCCTACCCTCCAGTATCTCCACCACCATCACCACCATCACTACCAGCACTGGTGACATAACTGTCCCAATGTATCCCAGTCTGATGAGGGAGAAGGACATAAACACGATCCTCGAGAGTGACAAGCACTCATAGAAAAAGGCACTGAGGGGCTGTGAGAGCCCATGGTGATAGGGGAGAGGGGTTTCAGCAAAAGCCTCCTGGAAGAGGGCATGCCCAAGTAGAGACCTTGAGGAAGTAGCCAGACAAAACGGGAAAATCACATTTCAGGCCTAGGAAATGGTGTGTTCAGAGGCTTGGAGACAAATCAGGCTGCTACACGTGGGAACGTACAAGCAGATCAGCCTGGCAACAGAACTGGGCCAGGCTGTGGAGGCGAGTGGAACAGGCAGCCAGGAGCCGGGACAGCAGGCTCTAGAGCAAAGCCCGGAGAGCGAGGGAGACGCCAGCCCTTCCAGAACCCTCTGAACAGGGATGGTGCTAGGGAGAATGCCCTCACATGCCTGTCAATGCTGCCGCCTATCCCGATTGCCCAGAGCCTTGAGCCTGGAAGTGTTTTCAGCAAGGAGGGGACCTAATCAGATGTGTGTATTACAATGATCCCTCAGGCTTCTGTGGTAGAAAAAACCTTGGAGGGAGCCAAGAATGGAAGCAAACCCATCCACGAGGAGCTTATCACAGCTTTCATGAAAGAGGCAAGGGCAGCCGGGTTGAGGGTGTGGCAACAGAGGTGGAGAGAGTACCATTTGGAGGGTAGCATCACAGGAAGCAAAGGCGAGTGAGACATGGCCTCTACAGTTCACTGAGCTCACAATGCAACAAAGAAACAAAAATAATAACAAAAAACAAAGAAGAAATGTGGACACGCATAGCAATTAAAACCAGCTTATTTCATTCTCACCATGAATCTCAGAAGCAAGTACCAATATTCTTCTTTTGCAAGACTCTGTGGTAGATGCTTTTGGTTACCCATTCAACCAAACCTCCTCTTTGCTAACAGATCCCCGTTTGGTGAGGTGCTCAGCAACTGGAGTGAACCGTGACGGACCGAAGTCAGCCTTAGCAGCCCAGCTCTCTTCTGCCAGTGACTGGTTCAGGGCTGGCATCAACCGCATGTCTGGCGGGATGTCAGGGGGGGATTCTTCCTCTGCAGACTAGGGAGTCACAAGAGGAGAATGTCTTCTCACGATTGCCTTCCTTAGGATGCCTGCTTCAAATGCTATCAGTGAAGAACATAAGACAAGGGGCTACAGCCGCCACCTTGTGACCATGAGGCTGTGGCTAATGAGAGCCTGCGAATGGCGAGGAAGGCTGTGCCAAGAGAAAAAGCGCAAGCTGCCCAGGAGCGTCTGACTCTGCAACCCATGGACAAGCCATAGAATTCTCTAGGCAAGAATACCGGAGTGGGTAGCCGTTTCCTTCTTCGGGGGATCTTTCCAACCCAGGAATCGAACTGGGGTCTCCTGCAGTGCAGGCGGATTCTTTGCCAGCTGAACTGACCCACACTGAGCCCACCCAGGGATCACTTACATTCCTTTATTAACAACAGATGTCCTCATAGCTTAGGCCACTGTAGCAGAACTGCCAATGACATTCTCATCTCTTCCAGATATTCATACTCATGTGGTGGCAATGGGCTTTCACTCCCAGCACTCAGCGTTGGTTTCTCCTTGTCAGAAGACTACCCTCAGGCTGTTGCCTGAGTGTGGAAAGCCAGAAAAGCCTGGGAATTTATACACTCCCTCTCTCTTGAAGTGCCCCTTAACCAATGATGGATGAGTACGAAGGATAGGTCCTCCAGCTTCTTTGCGCTGATCTGTATAGCTGAGTAGAGATCTGTACTGTCCCCAGAACGCCTCTGCAAGATGGCACCAAAGTTCCCATTTTTTAAAAAATTTTGGCCTCTTTGATTGGTTTTTTATTTATTTATTTTCTTCCATCTTTATTCTTTGGCCTGTGTGGGCCTCCCATTGCAGCAGCCTTCTTCGTTGCAGAGCACCGGCTCTGGATGCATGCGCTCCAGAGTGCTGGCCGGTAATTGGACACACCGGTCCTGCCGCTCTGCGGCACATGGGGTCTTCCCAGGCCAGAGACTGACGCCCCTTGCACTGCAAGGCAGACTTTTTACCCACTGGACCAGCAGCGAAGCCCCAAAATTCCCTTTTGTGGGACTTAGTATGTGGGCTTGGTATGGTACTTGCCTGCTTGACCCCATCTCTTTACTTTCTTACTACTGGTTTGTCTTGGAAATGCTTCCTGATGTGACATTTTCACAGGACTCCTCTTCTGGGAAGCCACCACTGGTCAGGCTTCTGTACTTGTGACCTAAACCATCCTAATAGACGTAATCCATCCAGGTGAGGATCTCATAGCAAGTTTGCCCAATGTAGGTTTCCTGTTTGAAGGTTCTACTTTTTAATGCACTAATTAATATGTGGATGATTAAGAACTTAATTTTGTTAAATGCTCTATTCTAAGCATAATAACAATGGCAACTAGTTACAAATTTACTGAGTATCTCCCAAGAACCTGGCACCAGGCTAAGGCTTTATATTGTGTGCATGCATGCCAAGTTGCTTCAGTCGTGTCTGAGTCTTTGTGACCCCCTGGACTGGAGCCCACCAGGCCTCTCTGTCCATGGGATTCTCCAAGCAAGAATACCGGAGTGGGTTGCCATGCCCTCCTCCAAGGGACTTTTCCTGACCCAAGGACTGAATTTGCATCTCTGGCATCTCCTGCATTGGCAGGCGGGTTCTTTACCCCTAGTGCCACCTGGAAAGCCCGAGGCTTTACCTTAGTGACTTCTTAGTCTTTACCAGAATCCTATAAGTAGACATGCTTTATATCAGTTTCCTAGACTGAGTAACAAACTACCACAAATTTAGCAGCTTAAAATACATTTATTACAGGTGCAGCACTTGGCAAAAGGTGAAATAGGCGAGAGGGATTAAGATACAAACTTTCAGGATGCTGGACTCACCCTCTGTGATGGTCCACACTCTGTCTGTGGAGTGTGCTTTTCTCTGTATCTAAATAAATTTATTTCTTACCTATCACTTGTCTCTCACTGAATTATTTTCTGCAAAGAGACATCAAGAACCTGAGCTCTATTAGGTCCTGAAACCAGGTATAGTGGGTTTTGTCTGGGTTTGAATCACAACCATGCGGGTTTGACTCCCAAACTGGGTTTGGGGTTTAAGTCCCAAATCTAAGATAAAACAGTTTCAGCTGGTGACCACACATGGGATGGTGATAAGGTAAGAAAAGGTTTAGAGTTAGGTCTTGGTGTCAAAGACGCCCATGGGAAGCTGTGAGTCAGGTATTCTACACTGAGGAAGACAGAATTACACGATTCTCTTTGACTCTGAGATTTTCCTCCTACATTCTTGCATTCTTAGTCATTCCTGCTTTCTTTCTTTCTCTCTTTTGTTAGCCCGAAAAGACCTGTGAGATCACCAAAGTTTATTTTGCTTTGATTCCCCTCCCTCTAGCCCTTATAAGTGCCAGCGTTTTATTCTCAACTTACACCTAGACCAGCTCCAGCTCATTGTCAACACCACTGGGGTCATCTTCTGTGTCGTTTCTTTGTGACAACTTTGGGACACTAATAACGGGTTGGGAGACTATTTTGGAAGGGATAACATCTAAAATTGTGATTAGTCAACTGATTTTTAGTTCATCATAGAGAGCTTATCCTGGGTGGACTTGACCTAACTAATCAGGGGAGCCTTTAAGAGGAGCTGGGCCTCACTCGGATAGAGAGGATCTCCCACCCTCTGTGAACTACCCATGTTGTTGTCCACGAGGCAGGGCCCTCAGGCAGCCTTCAGAGCTGACAGTGAACCCAGTCTGGAGTCGGCAGGGACTCAGGGTTTGAATTCTGCCAACAACCAGCGATCTTGGGAAAGGCCACCAAATCCCAGAAGCAATCAAAGCCCCAACTAACACCTTGATTTCAGCCTGGAAAGATTCTGAGCAGAGTACTTCTGACCTGGAGAGACTATAGGATGATAAACATGTGATGGTTTTGTAACAGGAGGGAAAGGAGCAGGGCACAATGTTTGAAAGCATGACATAGCCCAAGGACACAATATAAAACCCACTAGAATCAAATGGGTCCAAGATGGCAGACTAGACCTTGATCCTCAAACAGCAAGCTAAATGACATACCATGACAGTTCCACCCCTTCCCCAAAATAGTTGGAATAATCTTCCCACTCATTAGCACCTGAAATTACCCAGTCTATAAAAGCTCAGCACGCCACATTTTTGGGGCCCTGGACTTGCCCTCTGCGATGGCCCACACTCTATCTATGGAGTGTGCTTTTCTCTATATCTGAGTAAATTTATTTCTTACCTATCAAAAAAAAAGATACAAATGTCTGGTTATAAATAAGTTGCAGGGACATAATCTGTACCATAAGGAATATAGCATATAGTCTGTAAAACTGTAACAATTTTGTATGGTGGCAGATGGTTACTGGAATTGTCATGGTAGTTATTTTGTAATGAATTTGATTATCAGATCACCATATCATACACCCGAAACTAACACAATACTGTACATCAACTAGTCTTTAAAAAATACATTATGGAGTAGGAAATGGCAACCGACTCCAATATTCTTTTTTTTTTTTTTTTTAAAGATTTATTTATTTATTTACTTTGGGTGGGGGTCGGGTTGGGGAGGGAGGGGAGTGGGCAGGCCACTTCTATTGGTCCTTCATTTCTCTATTTTCATTCGTCTTTGTTCCCTGGTTCCTGTGGGCCTCCCATCGCGGTGGCCTCTGTTGTCGCAGAGCACTGGCTCTGGGCGCACGCGCTCCAGAGCTCCAGCTCAGTGACTGGACACATCAGTCCAGCCGCTCCGCGGCACGTGGGATCCTCCCAGGCCAGGGCTTGAACCGGCGCCCCTTGCACTGCAAGGCAGTGTCCCCACACACTGGACCACCAGGGGAAGCCCTCCAATATTCTTGTCTGGAAAATTCCATGGGCAGAGGAGTCTTGCAGACTACAGTCCATGAGGTTGGAAAGAGTCAGACATGACTGAGAAACTGAGCACACACACACACACGTCTATCTGATGTGATTCCCATAATCCTGCGACTAAATTTGACTCTTGAGTTTCCTGGCAGCCATGGTAAAAAAGGAAGTACATCAGGTTTCATGACTCAGCATGGAAAGTAAGATTGTTTACTGCAGGAGGCAAGCTCTTTTGCTAATTTAGTGCGTGTGTCCTTTCTTCAAAGGCCACTAAGCCCGTTGTGGTATGAACCTAAGATGCAAAGATGTTTTCCAGATCCCTATCTAAAAAAAAAAAAAAAAAGAAAAAAGCCACCAATTTGAATGACCTTGAAAAAAGGTCATTTTTTTCAAGGGACCTTCTCTCCCAGTTTCGATAGGTCACAAGTCTGAACACAGCTTTGTTGAGTTCTCTGCTTTAGTCTCACCAGTTCACAAATTCCAAGTCAATAGGGGCTGCAGTCTCATCAAGAACGTGAGTGGAGGAAAGACCCATGACAAAACACTCTTGGGTTACTGGCAAAACTCAGCTCCTGGTGGTTATGGGACCAAGGTCCCTGTTTTCTTGCTGGCTGTCAGCCAGGGTCACTCCTGGTCCCTAGAGACCACCACATGCCCTTTTCAGGGGCCCTCTCACAACACAACTTCCTTCTCCAATGTCGGGAAGAACGAATCTCTAACTCCAGGGAGGGTCTAGTTCCTCTTTTAGGAAATTTTGATTGATTAAATCAGGCCCAAGCAGGATAATCTTTCTTTTGAGTAACTCAAAATCAACTGATTTGAGACCTTAATCACATCTGCAAAATCCCTTCACCTCTGCCATACTCCACTGGCCAGAAGCAAACCACAGTTTCTACTCACACTCCACGCGAGAGGTTATACAGGGTGTGAAATCACGAGGGCCACCCTATAGTTTATGCCCTACACAAATATTATCCAAATTGCATAGCTGTGGAAACTGAGGCAAAGAGGAGTTTTAATCATCTTACCCAAAGTCATGGGCTTCCTAGGTGGCTCAGTGGTAAAGAATCCATCTGCCCATGTAGGAGACACTGGTTTGATTCCTGGATCAAGGAAGATTCCCTGGAGAAGGAAATGACAATCCAGTATTCTTGCCTGAAAGATCTCATGGACAGAGGAGCCTGGTGGGCTACAGTCCATGGGGTCACAAACAGTCAGACACAACTGAGTGACGAAGCATGCACCCAAAGTCCTACTGCCAATGAAGACGTAGAACGTGGTTTCAAACTCATGCACTCTAGTGCAAAGCCTGAAGTCTTAACCACAACTCCACAGTGACTGCCCCAGCTTTCCCTTTCCTTACATCCCTGGATCCCCTCAGTAACCACAGGGAGGAAATAGAGGCTCGGAGAGCTTAAGGAACCTTCCCAAGGTCACACAATGGGAAGTGTTATGACCAGGTGAGATGAAGGCAAGGCATCAGGAAAGCCTGGGTGTCTGGGACAGAGTGGGGATGTTATTTTGGACCAAGATGGGGGACTGTGAGAAAGGAGGCTGGA
This sequence comes from Tragulus kanchil, assembly GCA_022376925.1. NCBI lineage: Eukaryota > Metazoa > Chordata > Mammalia > Artiodactyla > Tragulidae > Tragulus > Tragulus kanchil. The sequence goes on from JAIOJX010000006.1 coordinate 79,610,590, forward strand.
AATGTGGCTAGGACCTCATTGGGAAGGTTAGATTCAGGAGTCAGAGTTTTATTTTGATGGCAATTAGGATTCACACAGGGTGATGAGTAGCATCAGCAGTCATGCCCAAAAAGCCATGCTCAGAGGGCTGGTTAATGGCAGTGTGCGGTAGCGGGGACTGCTTAGAGTTTTCTTGCCCCTAAAAACCTTTCCCACCAAAGGGCAGCTTTAGTCCTCTCATGGCCGCAGAGGGAGGGTGGGGTGAGTCAGGCTGTGCCCATTTGTTGGGCAAGGACACTGAGGTCTAGGAAAGCACATGCTGCTCAGTGAAGGGAACGAGGCTCAGGAGTGGGGCTCAATGTCTCACTTCAGTCATGGCGCTGGGGGAATGGGAACCAAGGGTTGTGTTTTTCCTGCAGACTCTGGCTCATTCATCCTCTACACATACCATCCCATATTCACCCACAAGAATCAACATGGGAACTGTTCCAAGTGCGCATTCTGGGACCCCAGGCCATAGGTTGGTGATTCAGCAGGTGTGGAGACAGGCCAGGTTTTGGTTTTCCCAAGGTTTTGTCTTCAGAATGGTAGAATCATCTTACCCAAAGTCATGGGCTTCCTAGGTGGCTCAGTGGTAAAGAATCCATCTGCCCATGTAGGAGACACTGGTTTGATTCCTGGATCAAGGAAGATTCCCTGGAGAAGGAAATGACAATCCAGTATTCTTGCCTGAAAGATCTCATGGACAGAGGAGCCTGGTGGGCTACAGTCCATGGGGTCACAAACAGTCAGACACAACTGAGTGACGAAGCATGCACCCAAAGTCCTACTGCCAATGAAGACGTAGAACGTGGTTTCAAACTCATGCACTCTAGTGCAAAGCCTGAAGTCTTAACCACAACTCCACAGTGACTGCCCCAGCTTTCCCTTTCCTTACATCCCTGGATCCCCTCAGTAACCACAGGGAGGAAATAGAGGCTCGGAGAGCTTAAGGAACCTTCCCAAGGTCACACAATGGGAAGTGTTATGACCAGGTGAGATGAAGGCAAGGCATCAGGAAAGCCTGGGTGTCTGGGACAGAGTGGGGATGTTATTTTGGACCAAGATGGGGGACTGTGAGAAAGGAGGCTGGAAATGTGGCTAGGACCTCATTGGGAAGGTTAGATTCAGGAGTCAGAGTTTTATTTTGATGGCAATTAGGATTCACACAGGGTGATGAGTAGCATCAGCAGTCATGCCCAAAAAGCCATGCTCAGAGGGCTGGTTAATGGCAGTGTGCGGTAGCGGGGACTGCTTAGAGTTTTCTTGCCCCTAAAAACCTTTCCCACCAAAGGGCAGCTTTAGTCCTCTCATGGCCGCAGAGGGAGGGTGGGGTGAGTCAGGCTGTGCCCATTTGTTGGGCAAGGACACTGAGGTCTAGGAAAGCACATGCTGCTCAGTGAAGGGAACGAGGCTCAGGAGTGGGGCTCAATGTCTCACTTCAGTCATGGCGCTGGGGGAATGGGAACCAAGGGTTGTGTTTTTTTTCCTGCAGACTATGGCTCATTCATCCTCTACACATACCATCCCATATTCACCCACAAGAATCAACATGGGAACTGTTCCAAGTGCGCATTCTGGGACCCCAGGCCATAGGTTGGTGATTCAGCAGGTGTGGAGACAGGCCAGGTTTTGGCATTTTAAACTGGCATCCCAGGTGGATCTGAAGGTCCTGACTACTCTTTATGAAGTCTTCAAGAGTGTAAGGGTCAAACCTCAGGTGGTAGAAGGCTGCCTCTGGTGGGACCTTCCCCTTTGAGGTCCCCTCCTCCCTGTCTCTCTGGCGGCTGCCTTAGCCAGTCACATGGGACCTCATCACAAGCCACTGCCTCCAGTCCCAACCCTTCAGCCCCCTCCACTACAGGGTCGTCCAAATGAACTTTCCTAAGAGCCAATCTGCCTTTCTCATTACCCAGCTGAAACCTCTTCCACATCATGAAAGTCCTGCCCTCCTGCCCCTGGAGAGTGCAACACACCAGTCTTGTAGCCATTTTTTTTTTCTTCTTTTCCCCATCATGCCTCTTTTATTTTATATTTATTTTCATCCATCTTTTAATTCTTTGGCACATGTGGGCCTCCCCTTGCAGTGGTCTCTCTCCCTGCCGAGCACCGGCTCTGGGCGCACGGGCTACAGAGTGCTGGCTCATAATTGGACACACCCATCCAGCCGCTCTGCAGCACATGGGATCTTCCTGGGCCAGAGATCAAACTGGTGCCCCTTGCGCCACAAGGTGGACTCTACCCACTGGACCACCAGGGAAGCCCCCACACCAGTCTTTTGTGATCCTGTTCCCCGGCCTGGGCTGCCCTGCTGTTTCCCTTCCCCTGGTGACCACCTCAACTTACCTAAGACGCAGCCTCCTCTCCCGTAAGGGTTTTCGGTGCCTTGCCACAGGGCTAGCCCTCCTAGTCATTTTTTTTTTTTTTATGTAAACCCTTCCAGCCCCACCCACGTTAAGGGCCAGCAGACCAGATGAACGCTATTATTAATGGAGAAACTGAGGCTCAGAGCGCCAAGAACGTGCCCAGGGTCCCTCCGCTGGACAAGGCGAGATTCGAACTCAAGGTGCTGGCTCGGGAAGGCTCCACTTCCCGCGGCTGCCAGCAGGGGTACGCGGAGCCCGGGGGATCCGGGAGGCTGGAGGCGGGGGTCGGCGCGGGGACGCTGGAAGAACGCGGGCTTTGATTCCCATCTCCCGGCGCAGACCCAGACGCTAATTAAAATCGCCTGGGCCGCGGGGGCGGCGGGGCGGGCACAAAGCCGGCTTTGACCTGGCGGCGGAGGCGGCGCTGGCGGGCGCGGGGCCGCGCGGTACAGGGGCCGCTTGTGGGACGTGTTTGTTTTTGCTCGTAAAGCGCTGCAGCCGAGCGGTGCCCTGGCGGCGAGGGGGCCGGAGCCGGGAGAGGGCCCCTGAGGCCACGACCGCCCGCCCCTGCCCGGCCTGCTCCCCATCGGCGGCCCTCGCCCCCCACCGCCCTCGGGGGGCCACCTCGGGCCCGTCTCGGAGTGGCCCCATGCGTTCCATGGTAATGGTGGTTACTTGGTAGTATGACTAAGAATTAAGCTTTGTTGAGCCCTTACTGTATTCCAAGCCTTGGGCTGAAACTTTTCCCACTTCATTTTATGTCTCCTAACTTTGTTAATAGCCCCATTTTACAGATGGAGCCCGGGGAGGTGGAGTGCTTTGCCCAAGGTCACAGAGTTCTAAATGAAGAGCCAGGCCTGGAATCCGAGAGAGTGATTCCAGAAACTACAGAAGGCTGCCTCCCAGCAGAGCGCGAGCAGGGCTCTCCTGTGGGGAGTGTCACAGGACCCTGGGTTTCAGCAGGAAGAATTTTCCGGGTCAGAACCTACTCCATGCCTGTCAAGTGGCTCCTCAGAGTGAGCTCCCCAGTTCTGGGGTACTCAGGCAGAGCCCCAGCAGGAGCAGGGTGGTTATCTGAGGCCCCTTCCAGGCCTCAGATCTCAGATCTCTAAGATGCCCTGGGAATCTACCCGTGGCACCGCTCTGCAGGGGAAGTACCTTCCATCCTGGACTGTCCCGGGGCGGGGTGGATGTAGTCTGCGTGCCTGCAAGGTTGCAGGTCTTTGTGGTCAGGCGGGGGCCAAGGAGAGATGGAAGCCTTCTCCTGGGGAGCCAGTGTGTTTGGAAGGTTCCTCTGGCCGCTCAGGTCTCAGAATGAGTGAACCCTAGACTCACACTCTGGACCTTGATTCCAGGGCCCCCTGGGATGAGAACTTGCTCGCACCATGTGGATGCCCCTTCCTCCCACTTTTCTTTGTTTAAATTTTGGCCTCTTTTGTTGGTTTTTTAGTTATTTATTTTCATCCATCTTTATTCTCTGGCCTGTGTGGGCCTCCCTTGCTGCAGAGCACCAGCTCTGGGTGCATGAGCTCCAGAGCACCGGCTCCTAATTGGACACAGGGATCCAGCTGCTTTGCGGCACATGGGATCTTCCCAGGCCAGGGATCGAACCAGTGCCTGCTGCACTGCAAGGTGGACTTTTTACCCACTGGACCACCAGGGAAGCCCTTCCTCCCACTTTTCACCTGACTTCATCCTTCAGTTGTCAGCTCTAAGCAGGCGGTACCCTCTCAGCACCCGCCACTTCTCCTTTGGCAATGTTCCACCCCTGTCCCTGACCCAGACCCCAGTTTGGGGAGCTTCTGTGGGTAGCACTGTCGGCTCCAACCAAAGTGCTAAAGATGTGCACAAGGTGCCTGCCTTCCCTACCAGACTGAGGCCCCTGAGGAGAGGACAGTACGAGCCTTGCCCAGCTCTCTGTTCCCCGGTCCCTCCCTCCATGATCTGACCCTGGGAAGATACACTGATTGGGTAGTATTTCAGTTCAAGGCATTTCTTGTGCCCCAGGATCAGAGCTCAGCCTTGGCCAGCACGGGGTCAGTGAAAACTGTGCGGGTGGGCGCCATCAGAGAGATAGAGAGCCTACTGGAGGCCTCGGTTCATCACATGCATTCTTGGGCGTGGGGGCTTGGCAGGCCAGGCAGCTGACAGTTTCCATCCAGTGATATGAAGCACTGAGGGGTCCTTCTCCTCTGAGACTGGGGCTGTGACAACTGGAGCCTCCCTGCCCCCCACGTCAGTCACCCCCATGTGCCCTATGTCTGCGGACGGCAGGCCGGGGAGGACGCTAGCCTGGATGGAGTCCCCCCTGATCCCAGGCACCTGTGAGGAGAAGCACTCTAAAGAGGAGGAGGAGAATAAGGAGGGAGGGCATGCTTCTCTGAGCCTCTCCCCTCCCTAAGCCCTGGGAGCCAGAGCTTGGACAGAGACACTATTAACACAAAATTTGCAAACATGGCTTCTAAAAATAGCTCCAGCTGGCAAGGCCCACCTGGCACACGCCGCACCTTTGCGGCTGCTGGCCTGCTCCCCTCAGAGTGCCGCCTTGGTCTGTCAGCAGCGTGTCACTCTGCCCTCCCCTCACCCAGCGTGAGGGCGGCCACAGCCCTGGGTCCAACCCAAGCGAGACGCTGAGGCTTGTCCCAGTCTGATGGGGGATACGGGATGCGCAGGCTGAGAGGAAGGACGGTCTACCTATAAGGTGGCTGAGGGAGACAGTGCAGCCCACAGGGGCTCCCCACACCAGGGCAGAAGTCAGGGGTCGAGGTGGGGGTGGTTAGGACACCTGTGTATAAAGAGACTGAAGTGGTATTTAAACTCCTATAAAAGAAATCAGAGCAAACCATACCAAGAAGATGAGGAAGAAAATAGGAGGGGAGGAGGGCGGGGCCAGGAAAGGGGTTCATGGACCCGTCAGAGATGGAACCCATGCCCCTTGTAGTGGAAACTCAGAGCCCTAACCACTGGGCTGCCAGGGAAGTCCCCGGGTTCATGGATCCAGATGGGACGAGCATGTGGTCACCTCCAGCAAATCCTTAGGCCCTCAGAACAAAGGAGAGGACAGTACGAGCCTTGCCCAGCTCTCTGTTCCCCGGTCCCTCCCTCCATGATCTGACCCTGGGAAGATACACTGATTGGGTAGTATTTCAGTTCAAGGCATTTCTTGTGCCCCAGGATCAGAGCTCAGCCTTGGCCAGCACGGGGTCAGTGAAAACTGTGCGGGTGGGCGCCATCAGAGAGATAGAGAGCCTACTGGAGGCCTCGGTTCATCACATGCATTCTTGGGCGTGGGGCTTGGCAGGCCAGGCAGCTGACAGTTTCCATCCAGTGATATGAAGCACTGAGGGTCCTTCTCCTCTGAGACTGGGGCTGTGACAACTGGAGCCTCCCTGCCCCCCACGTCAGTCACCCCCATGTGCCCTATGTCTGCGGACGGCAGGCCGGGGAGGACGCTAGCCTGGATGGAGTCCCCCCTGATCCCAGGCACCTGTGAGGAGAAGCACTCTAAAGAGGAGGAGGAGAATAAGGAGGGAGGGCATGCTTCTCTGAGCCTCTCCCCTCCCTAAGCCCTGGGAGCCAGAGCTTGGACAGAGACACTATTAACACAAAATTTGCAAACATGGCTTCTAAAAATAGCTCCAGCTGGCAAGGCCCACCTGGCACACGCCGCACCTTTGCGGCTGCTGGCCTGCTCCCCTCAGAGTGCCGCCTTGGTCTGTCAGCAGCGTGTCACTCTGCCCTCCCCTCACCCAGCGTGAGGGCGGCCACAGCCCTGGGTCCAACCCAAGCGAGACGCTGAGGCTTGTCCCAGTCTGATGGGGGATACGGGATGCGCAGGCTGAGAGGAAGGACGGTCTACCTATAACGTGGCTGAGGGAGACAGTGCAGCCCACAGGGGCTCCCCACACCAGGGCAGAAGTCAGGGGTCGAGGTGGGGGTGGTTAGGACACCTGTGTATAAAGAGACTGAAGTGGTATTTAAACTCCTATAAAAGAAATCAGAGCAAACCATACCAAGAAGATGAGGAAGAAAATAGGAGGGGAGGAGGGCGGGGCCAGGAAAGGGGTTCATGGACCCGTCAGAGATGGAACCCATGCCCCTTGTAGTGGAAACTCAGAGCCCTAACCACTGGGCTGCCAGGGAAGTCCCCGGGTTCATGGATCCAGATGGGGACGAGCATGTGGTCACCTCCAGCAAATCCTTAGGCCCTCAGAACAAAGAGGCAGTCTTCTCTGGGAAATGGAGGCCTGGGGTGGGGGATCTGACTTACCCCAGGGTCCTCAGCAAGTCAGTGGCAGGACTGAGTCTGCTGGCCCAGTGCCCTCTCCAAAGGTCCCTTGGTCTCCTCTGCTGTTGGCTGATGGAATGACCATTGTTAATAATGAGTCTCAAAATGCTCCTTTTCCATTATTGACTTATTCGAGAAAGATTTACTGAGCACCTGGTGCATGCCAGACTCTGGGTTCACAAAAGTGAACTAGATAGGTAGGCCCCTGCTTCCTGCTAAGTTCCAGTGCAATCTAATGGCCAGAATGGCTCAGGTGTGCACAGAGATCTGCTGTGTTCAAGATGCTTTCACTTGAACTCACAAAACAGAAGCCATATTGTGTTTCCCAGGTGACGGTTGAAGAAACTGAGGCTTGGGACAGTTCATGACTTGGCTGAGGTTAGGCAGTAAAGCTGGGACTGGAGCCTCCCCATATGGCCTCAGGAGGCTTTGGATTCATTCTCAATCAGTGGGGGCAGCCTGTAGGAGGCATCACCTGCCTCTGGAAAGCTTTTGTTCTGGATGTCCCTGTGGATGAGAGCTCAGAGGACACTAGGACGCCCTGTGACTAGAAATACCAGATTGCCCTAAGTGCCTCGTCTTTGGCTGGATTCAGTGGCAGCCTCTGGACACATTGCCCAGGCCGATCCCGGCCCTCAGAGCGTCATGGCAGAGCCCGGCTGCTCCGTATTAGGTAGCTCTCCCTGACCTTCCCATGAACCAGTCAGACCAGATGCAAAGGCCCTTTCCTGGAACAAAAGCCACAGCTGTAATCTTCCTGGCCCTCAAACAGGCCCCATGCACTGGAACCACGTCACCTGTGTATAAAGTGGTATTTAAACTCCTATAAAAGAAATCAGAGCAAACCATACCAAGAAGATGAGGAAGAAAATAGGAGGGGAGGGCGGGGCCAGGAAAGGGGTTCATGGACCCGTCAGAGATGGAACCCATGCCCCTTGTAGTGGAAACTCAGAGCCCTAACCACTGGGCTGCCAGGGAAGTCCCCGGGTTCATGGATCCAGATGGGGACGAGCATGTGGTCACCTCCAGCAAATCCTTAGGCCCTCAGAACAAAGAGGCAGTCTTCTCTGGGAAATGGAGGCCTGGGGTGGGGGATCTGACTTACCCCAGGGTCCTCAGCAAGTCAGTGGCAGGACTGAGTCTGCTGGCCCAGTGCCCTCTCCAAAGGTCCCTTGGTCTCCTCTGCTGTTGGCTGATGGAATGACCATTGTTAATAATGAGTCTCAAAATGCTCCTTTTCCATTATTGACTTATTCGAGAAAGATTTACTGAGCACCTGGTGCATGCCAGACTCTGGGTTCACAAAAGTGAACTAGATAGGTAGGCCCCTGCTTCCTGCTAAGTTCCAGTGCAATCTAATGGCCAGAATGGCTCAGGTGTGCACAGAGATCTGCTGTGTTCAAGATGCTTTCACTTGAACTCACAAAACAGAAGCCATATTGTGTTTCCCAGGTGACGGTTGAAGAAACTGAGGCTTGGGACAGTTCATGACTTGGCTGAGGTTAGGCAGTAAAGCTGGGACTGGAGCCTCCCCATATGGCCTCAGGAGGCTTTGGATTCATTCTCAATCAGTGGGGGCAGCCTGTAGGAGGCATCACCTGCCTCTGGAAAGCTTTTGTTCTGGATGTCCCTGTGGATGAGAGCTCAGAGGACACTAGGACGCCCTGTGACTAGAAATACCAGATTGCCCTAAGTGCCTCGTCTTTGGCTGGATTCAGTGGCAGCCTCTGGACACATTGCCCAGGCCGATCCCGGCCCTCAGAGCGTCATGGCAGAGCCCGGCTGCTCCGTATTAGGTAGCTTCTCCCTGACCTTCCCATGAACCAGTCAGACCAGATGCAAAGGCCCTTTCCTGGAACAAAAGCCACAGCTGTAATCTTCCTGGCCCTCAAACAGGCCCCATGCAGGGTCCACAGCAGGAAGGGCCAGTAGTCAGCCATGCCAAGACACCTGACCTGCCAGGTCCTCCCCAGAGCCCTGGGCATTGCTCCCTGTGGTCTCTACAACCCCAGGCTTACCCAGGCTGGGGGCCTGTGTACCATTTCTTCCTCTCCACACCACAGTGAGTTGTACTCTGCAGTGGGCTCGTTCCAGGTGGGCTTCTCTGGGGCCTGCACATTCACTGCAGCCATTCCCTTACATGCATAGGGGCTCCCCACCACATCTCCACTCCCCCCATTGTTGCCTAGAACCTTCCAGAACCTTCCAGAAATGAGTCCTCACCTGTCACACATCTGCTGGGCTGACAGGGCTCTGACCATGAACCCAGGGAGCCACAGTCTGTTCACTCGGCTCACACTCTGAGACTCATCTTCAGTGCAGGGACAGCACCTGCCTCTGGGAGCCTTCTACTTGCAGAGCTCCTGCTGAGGAAAATGGCTCCTGTGGACCCATAAATTCCCAGGTTTGAGTTATATGCCCCCTTTCCCTCTGCCACAGCTCAGGCTAAAAAAATCCCATTGGTAGACTGGACCTCACACTGATATTCACCCTGGCCTGGGAATCCTGCCCCCTAGGGACACTCCAGGGTAATCAGAAGCAAAGCTAATCTGAAGGCAGTAAGGATGTTCACTCTGGTTCGGTGGTAAAGAACCCAACAATGAATCCAAATGCAGAAGGTTCAGGAGAAGCAGGTTCGATCCCTGAGTGGGAAGATCCCTGGAGTAGGAAATGGCAACCTGATCTAGTATTCCTGGAAAGCTTTTGTTCTGGATGTCCCTGTGGATGAGAGCTCAGAGGACACTAGGACGCCCTGTGACTAGAAATACCAGATTGCCCTAAGTGCCTCGTCTTTGGCTGGATTCAGTGGCAGCCTCTGGACACATTGCCCAGGCCGATCCCGGCCCTCAGAGCGTCATGGCAGAGCCCGGCTGCTCCGTATTAGGTAGCTTCTCCCTGACCTTCCCATGAACCAGTCAGACCAGATGCAAAGGCCCTTTCCTGGAACAAAAGCCACAGCTGTAATCTTCCTGGCCCTCAAACAGGCCCCATGCAGGGTCCACAGCAGGAAGGGCCAGTAGTCAGCCATGCCAAGACACCTGACCTGCCAGGTCCTCCCCAGAGCCCTGGGCATTGCTCCCTGTGGTCTCTACAACCCCAGGCTTACCCAGGCTGGGGGCCTGTGTACCATTTCTTCCTCTCCACACCACAGTGAGTTGTACTCTGCAGTGGGCTCGTTCCAGGTGGGCTTCTCTGGGGCCTGCACATTCACTGCAGCCATTCCCTTACATGCATAGGGGCTCCCCACCACATCTCCACTCCCCCCATTGTTGCCTAGAACCTTCCAGAACCTTCCAGAAATGAGTCCTCACCTGTCACACATCTGCTGGGCTGACAGGGCTCTGACCATGAACCCAGGGAGCCACAGTCTGTTCACTCGGCTCACACTCTGAGACTCATCTTCAGTGCAGGGACAGCACCTGCCTCTGGGAGCCTTCTACTTGCAGAGCTCCTGCTGAGGAAAATGGCTCCTGTGGACCCATAAATTCCCAGGTTTGAGTTATATGCCCCTTCCATCTGCCACAGCTCAGGCTAAAAAAAAATCCCATTGGTAGACTGGACCTCACACTGATATTCACCCTGGCCTGGGAATCCTGCCCCCTAGGGACACTCCAGGGTAATCAGAAGCAAAGCTAATCTGAAGGCAGTAAGGATGTTCACTCTGGTTCAGTGGTAAAGAACCCACCAATGAATCCGCAAATGCAGAAGGTTCAGGAGAAGCAGGTTCGATCCCTGAGTGGGGAAGATCCCCTGGAGTAGGAAATGGCAACCTGATCTAGTATTCCTGCCTGGGAAATTCCATGGAGGAGCCTGGTGGGGTTATAAAGAATCTGACATAACCGAACACACGGACGAGGATGTTCACAGCCTAACGCATCCAACATTTTCTTCTAGTAAAACAGCTACTCAAAACCCTTTCAAGGAAGCACTACTGGGCAGGTGTTGTCCAGGGAAGGTCACTGATCCGTCCAGAGGTGGGGAGAGCTCTCAGGTTCCCTAGGCCTCTAGTTAGTGTCTGCAAAGGGTCGGCTGGTGAGGTCATTAGCTCACCAGTGGTAACTAGCTCAGCCTGTCTGCGTGCACCCTGCAGGGGTCTGGTCTGAGCCGGTCAGAGCAGCGGCAGTGAGAGTCGGGTGGGCGAAGGGCTGCCTTGGTGCCTGAGCTCTTTCCAGTTCCAGACCATGTGTCCTCCCGAGCCCACAAATGGATTCCTAAGATGGCCTGAGAGAACCAGTGCTCCCTGCAACCAAAATGCTTGTCTAGCTAACAGATTCTGTGTTTTAGGGGGCTTAAATGAGAGGTGCAGAATACAGGCAGGAAAGAGAAGCAGAGACCTCAAGAGGCTGGGTCTTGGGGCCAGGGGAGGCTAAGGTGGGAGCCGAGGCTGCACCTTTGGATGGGGCTGGAGAGGCTGCTAGGCCAACAAAGCCAGAGTGGAGACCCTATATCAAAAAGGCCGTTCCTCCTGAGAAGTCCCGTGCTCTCTCGCCACCCCCACGTGTACCCACAGTGAGCAGTGGGTCTCCATTCCCTGCATCCTGAGCAACCCACACTTAGCAATGGACTCCTGCAGAAACCCTCAGGCGGGAAAGGAGAAGGCCCCAGCCATGGCATTCCCTGCCAGGTGACCCAGCTTCCTTAAGTCACTCGGCCTCTCTCAAGCTCAATTTTCCTATCTGGAAATTGGGGCGACCAATCCCCATTTCTCCATATCCTCCTGCAAAACATGATGTTGGCAGGGGGCGGAGTTGTGTGAATAAACACAATGAGATCACAAATTGGACACCACACCGAGACTCAGCATCCAATTACACGTGATTCATCGTTTATGACCTCACCCGCGTGAAAACACCAAATGGCAAATCCCCGCCTTCTTCCCTCCCTCAGGTTAGCAGATTCTTCAGTTATTTGGTCAACGGTACAGGGGAAAAAAAAAAAAAACTCATGTGCCTGGCACCAATCGGGTCTGAGAGAAAAAGACCCTGGCACAGCCCTCCAAAGGCTCCCTCTCTGGGAAGGTAGGATTTGCACAGAACATAGTCACCACCATTTTGGGGAGGGCCTACTCTGCCAGTGCTGTGCTCTAAACATATTTCATGGAATAAACCAACCCCATCCAGTGACTGGTATTATTCTCAGGCTGCAGATGAGAAACGAAGATGCAGCAAGGCCGCTGGGAAGCCTGTCCCACATCGTACTGTTAGTGGCAGAGAAGCTGGGCAGAGTGGGTGGTCTTTGCAGCATCCCTGGTTGCCTGTGGATTATGGTGACAGGGGTCTGGATGCAGCAGGAGGGGTGCCCACACATGACTCCCTGGTGTCTGCTCTAACCTGACCCTGGCGTCCAGAGCAGAATCTTGAGTTTTCACCCCAGAAGAGCATGTGGTGGGGCTAGAACTGCCTTTCAGCCCTGCCTGTCCAGGTGTTCCCTCCAGGGACATCGGCTTCCATCCCAGCATATCTGACCCCTCACTAGAAAGAATGGTAGCCCCGTGCATGCACACAGCTGGCTCCTCAGAAAGACTGTGAGCTCTGCATTCGACAGGTTAGAGAGAAGGAATCCCCCTCACTTTCGATCTGGGTGGGAAGTGCTTAGCAAGGTCCAAGGAGCTGGGTGCAGCTCGGGGTCTTGGCAGCAGCACCCACGGCAAGCCCGCAACATCTGCTGGAGACACACAGGTGCCACTTACTGTAGGTACCCATGTGCCTCAGGCTCTGTGCTGGGCCCTTGCGCTACACTGTCTTATTCAACCTGCACATTGAATGTTACTGTTCTCTGATTTTACAGATGAGGGAATGGAGGCTCAGGGATGTTCAGTGACTTGCCCAAGGCCATACAACTAGTAAATGACGGAGCTGGGTCTCCATCCTGTCTCCTGACTCCCTACGTCTCACAGCATCCTTTTGGGTAAAGATTAAATTCATCTGGTGTTTGAGATTTTTTGCAGAATGACCTCAAAACCATCAGGTCATCTGGCCTCTCTCATCAGTGGACTCAGGCAGTCCTGCTCATGCCCACCAATACCCATCTGTGTCTCAGAAAACAAGACAAAGGGGACCCAGGAACCCTGGAGGAAAGGTCGTGTCTCCTTGGAACTTGTGGGTTTCTTTCTTCCCAACAGCATGCCAGTTTGGGCAGACAGTCAGTGGGAATTGGGTGACTGAGCACCACACTGTGCATATTATCCTGGGCAAGCACAGTCTCTCTGCACTCTGGCTCCTTTCCGTCTGGAAAGGAGTGGGCTTTGAATGACCTGAAACCTCGCCTGCTCTGACCTTCTTGCCCTGAAGCATGCAGCTCCCAGATCTCGGCCCGCCCCCGCTCACACCTCTGCTGCAGGCATGCCCGCACTCCAGACATGCAACCGTGGCAGTGACCAACACCTCAGCCCCAACACACAGCACACCAGTGCCCTGGAAGCAGGTTTCTGGGAGTGGTCCAGCCCTGGTGGGTAGTGCCCCATGGAGATGTCGCAGGAACACTGGAACAAGAGGCAGGACTCCCCGCTTCTTATTCTCTGTTATCTGTTCTGCAGAGTGATATGAGGCAGATAGGTCCTTCCCTCTCGGCCGACTTTCTCAGACGTAAAGTGGGGGAGAAGAAAGGATGCTAGGTGGTCTCGAAGTGTGCTTCCAATCCTGAGAACCAAGGAGTTTGCTGAAGTGAAGGCATTCCAGACGTCGGTGGGGAAGATGGGAGGGACTTGACAATCCTCAGGCAGCAGGACTCTGGCAGGGAAGCAGCACTGTTCTGTCCACCTGGGCAGCTGCGCAACCCACTGAGCATCCCGGTGGAGGACAGGCAGCGGCCTAGAGGACGAGAGGTGCCCAAGACAGGTGGGATGGCCACGGGAGGAGCGGACGGGAGAAGGCGGAGAGGCTGGAGTGGAGAAAACAGAGAAGTGGAGCCTGAAAGGCAGGATGGGGAAGCCAGACAGGTGGGGAGGGAATGGAGGAGGAACGTCCTGAACTAGGTCCTCAGCTGCACACCTGGGGCAGGAACCACCAAGGGTGACGTGACGTTGCTGGTCCCCAGCAGCCAGGTGTGTGGACATGGAGCCAGTCCAAAGGCCAGTTTCTGTTTTTCATAAGGAAAAAAATATTGGAACCACTAACTGAGGGAGGGTTGGGGACCTTCTGCTGTCTCTCCTAAATTCTTCTGGAACAAAACTGCAAAGTCACAGCGACATTAACTAACAGAAAGCAATATGCATAGAGAGACGCCTAGAGGGACCTCTTGTCAGAGAAGGATGGAATATAATGGGGAACAGGTACACCAGACATTGATGCTATACGTAACAGCTTATTTCTCAATCTGGAGGATGGGTCCTTGGGTGTCAAGAATATTACTCTTACACTTTTTCACATGTTAAAATATTTCATATTTTAAAACTTATAAGAAAATTGTGCTTCCCTGGTGGTTCAGGCAGTAAAGAATCTGCCTGCAATGCAGGAGACTTGTGTTCAGTCCCTGAGTCAGGAAAATCCCCTGGAGAAGGGACTGGCTACCTTCTGCAGAGTTCTTGCCTGGAGAGTTCCGTGGAGAGAGGAGCCTGACAAGCTGCAGTTCATGGGGTTGCAAAAGAGTCAGACACAACTGAGCAACTAACTTTTTTCATAAGGAAATTTGCTAAAATTTTAACAGTGGTTTGTTGGGAGTATGGAATTATTATGATTTTTTTCATGGTAAATATCTCCATTTATTTAGGTCTTTAATTTCTTTTAACAATTCACTCTTATTTTTAGTAAAATTTTTCCTTATTCTTGTTACATTTATAAGTGTTTCATGTGGTTTTGATATTATTGTGAAAAAATTTTTTTCACTTTTAGTTTTATATTGGAGTATAGTTGATTAACAATGTTGTGATGACTTCAGGTACAGGGCAAAGTGATCCAGCCATCCACGCACATGCACCATTCTCCCTCAGCGGCCTAGACGAATGAGCGGGGATGGCCACGGAGGAGCGGACGGGAGAAGGCGTAGAGGCTGGAGTGGAGAAAACAGAGAAGTGGAGCCTGAAAGGCAGGATGGGGAAGCCAGACAGGTGGGGAGGGAATGGAGGAGGAACGTCCTGAACTAGGTCCTCAGCTGCACACCTGGGGCAGGAACCACCAAGGGTGACGTGACGTTGCTGGTCCCCAGCAGCCAGGTGTGTGGACATGGAGCCAGTCCAAAGGCCAGTTTCTGTTTTTCATAAGGAAAAAAATATTGGAACCACTAACTGAGGGAGGGTTGGGGACCTTCTGCTGTCTCTCCTAAATTCTTCTGGAACAAAACTGCAAAGTCACAGCGACATTAACTAACAGAAAGCAATATGCATAGAGAGACGCCTAGAGGGACCTCTTGTCAGAGAAGGATGGAATATAATGGGGAACAGGTACACCAGACATTGATGCTATACGTAACAGCTTATTTCTCAATCTGGAGGATGGGTCCTTGGGTGTCAAGCATCTTCCTCTTACAATTTTTCACATGTTAAAATATTTCATATTTTAAAACTTATAAGAAAATTGTGCTTCCCTGGTGGTTCAGGCAGTAAAGAATCTGCCTGCAATGCAGGAGACTTGTGTTCAGTCCCTGAGTCAGGAAAATCCCCTGGAGAAGGGACTGGCTACCTTCTGCAGAGTTCTTGCCTGGAGAGTTCCGTGGAGAGAGGAGCCTGACAAGCTGCAGTTCATGGGGTTGCAAAAGAGTCAGACACAACTGAGCAACTAACTTTTTTCATAAGGAAATTTGCTAAAATTTTAACAGTGGTTTGTTGGGAGTATGGAATTATTATGATTTTTTTCATGGTAAATATCTCCATTTATTTAGGTCTTTAATTTCTTTTAACAATTCACTCTTATTTTTAGTAAAATTTTTCCTTATTCTTGTTACATTTATAAGTGTTTCATGTGGTTTTGATATTATTGTCAAAAAATTTTTTTCACTTTTAATTTTATATTGGAGTATAGTTGATTAACAATGTTGTGATGACTTCAGGTACAGGGCAAAGTGATCCAGCCATCCACGCACATGCACCATTCTCCCTCAAACTCCCCTCCCATCCAAGCTGCCACATGACACTGGGCAGCATTCCCTGTGCTGAACAGTAGGTCCTCATTGGTTATGGAATTATCATGACTGTCATTTATCTTCTTTTTACTTTTAGTATTTTCCCAATGTTCTACATTGAACAGATATGGAAAAATAACCTTTTAAAACAAGTAGATACACGTCTCCTGCCATGATCATAATTTTAATCTTCAGAGAAAATTAAACACAAGTGAGTCACTTCATCCTCGTGTTGTTTCCCTCAGAGATTCCCAGGCTCAGTGAATCACTAGTCCCCTCTTCCACTCTCCACAAGTAGCTACTAAAGCTAAGTCTCAAACCTGTGTCTTTCTTGTCATAAACCTAACGTCTTCTCTCTCAACTTAGAGGCTTGGCAACTAAGAGGCCGGGAAGCTTTACTTTGGAGAAGCATCAGCTTTAGGCACCCTGGAGTCCAATCACTCCAGCCTTGACAGATCAATTACCTCCTTGCCCACCAGTGTGACAGGCAGAATAATTCCCCCTACCCTCACCCACACACAAATCAGTTCCGTTCAGTTCAGTTCAGTCATTCAGTCGTGTCTTATTCTTTGCGAGCCCATGGTCTGCAGCACACCAGGCCTCCCTGTCCTTCACCCTCTGCCAGAACCTGCACAAACTCATGTCCATTGACTCAGTGATGCCATCCAACCATCTCTCTCTTGCCCTCTTCTCCCTCTGCCTTCTTTTATTCCCCAGCATCAGGGTCTTTTCCAATGCATCCTCTTTTCACATCAAATATCCATTTCCCAATCCCTGGAGCTTGAGGGTTTGTTAGATCACATGGCAAAGAGAATTAAGGTTGCAGATCAATTGGTTGAGATGGAAGATCATCCTGAATTATCTAGGCAAGCCCCATGTAATCATGAGTTCCTAATGCACTGGCATGGGAGGCAAAAGAGGGTGTGTTAGAGTGATGCAGCATTAAGAGAGGCTTGGCAGCATTGCTGGCTTGAAGATGCAAGAGGGCCATGAGTCAAAGAATAGAAGCCTCTAGGAGCTGGAATAAGAAAATGAATTCTCCCCTAAGCTTTCAGAAAGGAATTCAGAGCTGCCAATGTCTTCGTTTTAGACCAGTGAGACCCACTGTGAACTTCTTGTCTCGAGGTCTTCAAGATAAAAATATGGGACCTCCCTGGTAGCTCAGTGGTTAAGAGTTCACCTGCCAATGCAAGAGACATGAGTTCGATCACTGATCCAGGAAGATCCCACATGCTGTGGAGCAACTAAGCCCGTGAGCCACAACTAATGAGCCTGTGCTCTAGAGCCTCGGAGTCGTGACTGTTGAGCCCATGTGCCACAACTACTGAAGCCCATGTGCCCTAGAGCCCGAGTTCCACCACAAGAGAAGACACTGCAACAAGAAGCCTGCTCACCTCAACGAGAGAGTAGCCCCGACTCCCTGCAACTAGAGAAGAGCCTGTGGCATTAGTGAAAACCCAGAATAGCCAAAAGTAAATTAATAAATATATTTTTTAAATATACTGTTTTAAGCCTCTAAGTTTGTGTGGTTCATTGCAGCAGCAACAGGAAACAAATACACCTAATGTGGCTCAGTAGGTCCACGGGGTGGCTGCTCCAGCAGGTCCTTAGAGTGTGAGAGAGCTAAACTCCAGGAGTGCAGGGTTCTAGTCCCTGGTCTGATCCTAACTCACCCTGGGACCTTGAACAGCTCAGGAATTCCTCTTGGGCTTCTGTTTTCTCTCTGTAGTATGGAGAGTAACCCTCCTCCTGCCTCATTTCTCTCTGAGGGGGGTGAGGAGGTAGGGTTGTCAAGCACTCATTCTGAGTGGCTGAAGCTATGCTCAGTTCTGCGCTAGGGGCTCAGCTCTGTGTTGGGGAGGGGGCTCCTAAGTGAATCAGACCTAGTCCCAATCCCAATCCCTGCTCTTGAGAAGCTCCTATTCTGGATGGGGGACAGAAAGATTTGTACACCAGTGATTAAAATACAATGTGATGAAAATGAAAATAGCTGGTTATGAGCATGCAGAGAGGACATAGATAGACCCACCTGCTGGAAGGATATTCAGGGAAAGTTTTCTGGAGTAGGTGACACCAGAACCGGGCCCTAAAAGATGAGTTGGAGTTAGCCAAGTAAAGAAGACAAGGAGGGCTTTCCCTGGTGGTCCAGTGGGTAAGGACACCGCCTTGCAGTGCAAGGGGCGCCGGTTCGATCCCTGGCCTGGGAAGATCCCACGTGCTGCGGAGCGGCTGGACCGATGTGTCCAATTACCGAGCTGGAGCTCTGGAGCGCACGCGCCCAGAGCCAGCGCTCTGCGACAATAGAGGCCACTGTGATGGGAGGCCCACAGGAGCCAAAGAACAAAGATGGATGAAACTAGAGAAATGAAAAACCAACTGAAGTGGCCCGCCTGCCCCCCTCCCTCCCCAACCCGACCCCCGCCCAAAATAAATAAATAAATAAATCTTTAAAAAAAAAAAAAAAAAAGACAAGGAGGGTTGGGAAGAAGGAGAAAAGAAAAATTCAGGAACTTCCCTGGTGGTCCAGCGGCTAAGACTCCACGAATCCAAAGCCTGGGACCCAGGTTCTATCTCTGGTCAAGGAACTAGATCCCACCTGCTGCAACTAAGAGTTTGCATCCTTCGACTTAACAACAACAAAAGAAAAATTCCATGTGCTGCAACTAAAACCCAGCACAGCCAAGTAAATAAATAAATACTTCTTAAAAGAGAAAGAGAGAGAGAGAACAGTGCAGACAGAGAACATGGCAGAAGCAAGATCTGAGAAATGTGAATCAGCACAGTGTGGGGGACAGAGGTACAAACAGCCTGGTGGTGTTGACTTGGAAAGCCGGAGTGTAAACGGGATGCCACAGGAATTAAGTGGGATGACGGGTGGAGGCATGATGTGAGCACAAGGCTGCATTCTGGGTCTATGTGTCCCCCAGACCAGTGCTGGGTCAGGAGATGGTCGGTAACATACAATTCCTCTTGACCTGGGATGAAGCAACCTCTTCCGCTTGTCTCACTTGCACGGTTCCCCCAGACATGTGCCAAAGGCCTGGCAGCTTCCCCAGCCCGCTGGGGGGATGGGCCCGTGCAAAATTACAGCCACTGCAGAGAGGCCGATGTGACCTTAGTGGCTGGGTTTCATCATTCTGAAATCATGCTCCTGGCCTTAGCCAGAGCCAGGGAGGAGGGGGAGGGAGGGTGGGAAAGCAGGGTGGGTGGCAGCAGGTTTGGGCAAGGTGCCGGGGCCAGAGGAGACAGCAGCTGGGACCAGGGCAGGGTGAGATTCCAGCTTGGGTGCCTTCCATTGTGCTGTGTGACCTCAGGCCAGGTCCTTGCCCATTCTGGGTCTCTCTGAGTAACACAGGTCCTGGGCACCATTTCCAAGGCCCGTGTCCCTGGAGCCTCCTTATAGGAAGGGCAAGAGGCTTGGGCTCTCCTGGTCATTTCTGTAGAGGTGGCTCTTTGTGGGTGGGCAGGAGCCCAAGCCAGGCCCCCTAGGCTGCAGGGCAGGGCTGTCCTGAAGCATCCACATGTGCAGCAGAGCCACACCTCTGTGAACCTGGATGAAATCAACTGGTTCCTGTTGGGGTCAGGCCTGCGGCAGTATCTCTGAGCTTCGGGTTACCTAATGTACGCTTTCCAGATGTCCTTTCCACTTGCATTCTGTGTTTTTGGTAAGTTTCTTTTAAGTGCTAGCTCCTGGTGAGCTTGGGGGTATTAGTTTGCTATGGCTGCCCTTACTACCACAGACTGGGTGGCTCAAACAATAGAAATTCATTTCTGGAGGCTAAAAATCCAAGATCAAGGTGCTAGCAGGCTTGGTTTCTCCTCCTTGGCTTCTCTCCTTGGCCTGTAAATGGCCATCTTCTCCATGTCCACACGTAGTCTTTTTCCTGTATCTGTCTGTGTTCTATTCTCCTCCTCCCCTTTAAGGACACCCTTCATACTAGATTAGGGCCCACCCCATGACCTCTTTTAAGTTAATTACTTCTTTAAAAGACCTGTCTCCAAATATAGTTACATTCTGAGGTGCTAAACTTCAACATATGAATTTGGGGGGGACACATTTTAGCCCATAACAATGGGTTCTTCCAATATTTTCTGATCACCCGTGGAGCCCCAGACATGTGCCAAAGGCCTGGCAGCTTCCCAGCCCGCTGGGGATGGGCCTGCAAAATTACAGCCACTGCAGAGAGGCCGATGTGACCTTAGTGGCTGGGTTTCATCATTCTGAAATCATGCTCCTGGCCTTAGCCAGAGCCAGGGAGGAGGGGAGGGAGGGTGGGAAAGCAGGGTGGGTGGCAGCAGGTTTGGGCAAGGTGCCGGGGCCAGAGGAGACAGCAGCTGGGACCAGGGCAGGGTGAGATTCCAGCTTGGGTGCCTTCCATTGTGCTGTGTGACCTCAGGCCAGGTCCTTGCCCATTCTGGGTCTCTCTGAGTAACACAGGTCCTGGGCACCATTTCCAAGGCCCGTGTCCCTGGAGCCTCCTTATAGGAAGGGCAAGAGGCTTGGGCTCTCCTGGTCATTTCTGTAGAGGTGGCTCTTTGTGGGTGGGCAGGAGCCCAAGCCAGGCCCCCTAGGCTGCAGGGCAGGGCTGTCCTGAAGCATCCACATGTGCAGCAGAGCCACACCTCTGTGAACCTGGATGAAATCAACTGGTTCCTGTTGGGGTCAGGCCTGCGGCAGTATCTCTGAGCTTCGGGTTACCTAATGTACGCTTTCCAGATGTCCTTTCCACTTGCATTCTGTGTTTTTGGTAAGTTTCTTTTAAGTGCTAGCTCCTGGTGAGCTTGGGGGTATTAGTTTGCTATGGCTGCCCTTACTACCACAGACTGGGTGGCTCAAACAATAGAAATTCATTTCTGGAGGCTAAAAATCCAAGATCAAGGTGCTAGCAGGCTTGGTTTCTCCTCCTTGGCTTCTCTCCTTGGCCTGTAAATGGCCATCTTCTCCATGTCCACACGTAGTCTTTTTCCTGTATCTGTCTGTGTTCTATTCTCCTCCTCCCCTTTAAGGACACCCTTCATACTAGATTAGGGCCCACCCCATGACCTCTTTTAAGTTAATTACTTCTTTAAAAGACCTGTCTCCAAATATAGTTACATTCTGAGGTGCTAAACTTCAACATATGAATTTGGGGGGGACACATTTTAGCCCATAACAATGGGTTCTTCCAATATTTTCTGATCACCCGTGGAGCCTTTTTTTTTTTTTTTTTTAATAATTGGAGGATGATAGATTTACAATATTATGTTGGTTTCTGCCGTATATCAGGGATCCCCAAGTGGCGATAGTGGTAAAGAATCTGCTTGCCAATGCAGGAGATGTAAGAGCACCAGTTCAATCCCTGGGCTGGGAAGATCCCCAGGAGGAGGACATGGTAACCCAGTCCAGTATGCTTGGCTGGAGAATCCCACAGTCAGAGGAGGCTGGAGGGCTACAGCCCACAGGGTCGCAAAGAGTTGGACACAACTGAAGTGACTGAGCACGCCCTGCTGTCTATCCACTTGAATCAGCCATAATCTCCTTCCCACCCCTCCCCCGGTGGAGCCTTTCTAAATGCAGATCTCTTGGCCCCTCCCCAGAGAGTCTGAGTCTAAGCCCCACAAGGGCAGGGCCTTTGCTCATCACTGTATTCCTTCTGCCTAGAAATGTGGAATGCGCTCAATAAATATTTGGAATGAAGGGATGATTAGTAAGTTTGGGGTGAGGCCCACACATTTGTCTCATAGAAAGTTCCATGGTTGATTTTAATTCATCTCAGGGTGAAATCCCTTGAGACTGGGTTTCATGATTGAGTTTCATCCATTGGGTTTCAGGGAAGGAAACCTAAGGCTCAGTAAGGAACGGAAATACCGTTCCTGGCCTGACATTCCAGGAAGAATGTGGGCTCACTGGACCCCTCCAGAAGGCCCTGGCACCTGAGGGAAAAGAGTTGGACTTGATACGCCCAGACTCCCAAGCCCCAGTCCCCTTGCATCTGGTCTTTACCCCATAGGCCAGAAGAAGGGTGTTTCTAGAATTCATGTTTGATCATTTTGCTTCTCTGCTCAAAACTTTTCATTGAAAAAAAAAACAAAAACAAACAAACAAACAAACAAAAAAAACCTTTTCATTGGCTTCCTGGTCAATAGGATCAAGTTCAAACATTTACCTGCTGTGATGTGATTTGTAATTTATCATATTACCCCTGTTTCTGACACTAAAATCCATGGAATTTTCCAAGTTAAGAGAGCTATAAATGTGTCTTTTGTTAGTTACGTGTGTGTTAGTCACTCAGTCGTGTCTGCTCTTTGCGACCCCACAGACTGTAGCCCACCAGGCTTCTCTGTCCATGGGATTTCTCAGGCAAGAATACTGGAGTGGGTTGCCATTTCCTTCTTGTTATTTATAACAAGCACCTTTCAAGCACACCCGAGTTGTTCCCACCCTGGATTTCAGGGTTGGAACTTTCAATCTCACTAAACCCCACATCTGACCTCTGACCTCTGGGACAGGGAGAGGGATTGGGGTTTGATTGAATCGCCAGTGACCAATGAGTCAGTCAACTGTGCCTACATAATCAAGCCTGTATCCAAAGCCCCCAATTTCGGAGTGTAGCAAGCTCCTGGATTAGTGAACAGGTCCACATGCTGGGGGTGGGACACCCCAGTTCCATGGGGACAGGAGCTCCTGCACTCAGGACACTTTCAGATCCTGCTCTTTGTATCTCTTTATCTGGCTATTGATTTTATCTTTTATAATGTCCTTTCTAATGGACTGGTAAACACAAATGTTTCTCTGGGTTCTGTGAGCCCCTCTGGAAAATTAAGTGAACCTGAGGAGGAGGTTATGGAAACCACCCCCTCACAGCTAACTTGCCAGTGGCACAGGGGTGGGAAGAGGTTCTTGTGGGTCGGAACCCTTCACCTGTGAGATCTGACAGTAGAGGACGTCAGAACTGCGTTAATTGTTAGGTGATGTTGGAAAACACACTGCAGACGGGCCTACGGCTTCCTTCCCTCCTGGCTTCAGCCTCACCCTGCCAGCCTGTGGGTCAAGGCACGTGAACTCCGCACCATGCCCTGAGCCTGTTCTCCTCCCTCCTAACCTCAGCGCAGGCTTCCTGGTAGGTCTCTCCCCTCCTTGTCTTCCCCGGGGAATCTCAAGTCCCCTGAGGGCCGGGAAGGGGCATCCCCCAGGCCTCTAGAGTCCCCTCCCCTGTGCGTCCCTCCCTCAGATGCCACTCACGCTGGCGGCACAGGCACATTCTGTTGTTTCCTCCACAGGAGGGACAGAAGGACAGACTGGGCTGGTGAGTTGTGTCTGTGTCCTGGGGTGTGCTCGGGGCATGGCGCCGGCTCCGAGTCCTCAGCCGGGCTTCGGGGAATGAGGCTGAACATTGAAGGGAAGAACAGACAGATGCTCTGGGAGGTACCACCACAAGGGGCAGAAGAAACTCCAGCCTGGGGCCTCAGTGGAAGAGTCATTCTACAAAAGGTGACATTCTTTCTGTGCCCATGCTTCCCTATTAGTGGCAGAAGTGGACCTGGTGTTGGGGCTCCTTACCCTCTTCCCTTTCCCTGCATCGTGGATGCCTCCTGCCCAGGAAAAGCTGCGCACTGAGAGGTGGGGAGCAGAGGTTTAGCCTCAGGCCAGTAGGGCTGGCCAGGCAGCTCAGGGAGGTGAGGAGGGCAGTGGTCTTGAGGAAGAAGGCTGATTGTGGTAAAGCAGCTCCTGGATTAGTGAACAGGTCCACATGCTGGGGGTGGGACACCCCAGTTCCATGGGGACAGGAGCTCCTGCACTCAGGACACTTTCAGATCCTGCTCTTTGTATCTCTTTATCTGGCTATTGATTTTATCTTTTATAATGTCCTTTCTAATGGACTGGTAAACACAAATGTTTCTCTGGGTTCTGTGAGCCCCTCTGGAAAATTAAGTGAACCTGAGGAGGAGGTTATGGAAACCACCCCCTCACAGCTAACTTGCCAGTGGCACAGGGGTGGGAAGAGGTTCTTGTGGGTCGGAACCCTTCACCTGTGAGATCTGACAGTAGAGGACGTCAGAACTGCGTTAATTGTTAGGTGATGTTGGAAAACACACTGCAGACGGGCCTACGGCTTCCTTCCCTCCTGGCTTCAGCCTCACCCTGCCAGCCTGTGGGTCAAGGCACGTGAACTCCGCACCATGCCCTGAGCCTGTTCTCCTCCCTCCTAACCTCAGCGCAGGCTTCCTGGTAGGTCTCTCCCCTCCTTGTCTTCCCCGGGGAATCTCAAGTCCCCTGAGGGCCGGGAAGGGGCATCCCCCAGGCCTCTAGAGTCCCCTCCCCTGTGCGTCCCTCCCTCAGATGCCACTCACGCTGGCGGCACAGGCACATTCTGTTGTTTCCTCCACAGGAGGGACAGAAGGACAGACTGGGCTGGTGAGTTGTGTCTGTGTCCTGGGGTGTGCTCGGGGCATGGCGCCGGCTCCGAGTCCTCAGCCGGGCTTCGGGGAATGAGGCTGAACATTGAAGGGAAGAACAGACAGATGCTCTGGGAGGTACCACCACAAGGGGCAGAAGAAACTCCAGCCTGGGGCCTCAGTGGAAGAGTCATTCTACAAAAGGTGACATTCTTTCTGTGCCCATGCTTCCCTATTAGTGGCAGAAGTGGACCTGGTGTTGGGGCTCCTTACCCTCTTCCCTTTCCCTGCATCGTGGATGCCTCCTGCCCAGGAAAAGCTGCGCACTGAGAGGTGGGGAGCAGAGGTTTAGCCTCAGGCCAGTAGGGCTGGCCAGGCAGCTCAGGGAGGTGAGAGGGCAGTGGTCTTGAGGGGAAGAGAGTGGAAAATAACTGTAATGGGGAGAGGTAGACGGCAGAGGTGCTGGAGTCCTGATTTCTGCTCTCTGCAACAGCGTTCAGCTTCAGAGAAGCTCCCCTGATCTGACCTTCCAGTAGGTCCAGACCTCAGGTGGGCAAATGGGCTGGACTAGGTGGTGGCTGAGGTTCTCTCTCACGCTGGCCTAGAAGCTTTGTGGAGAGTGTGGCTGCCTCAGAGGTGCTGTTTGAGGGGACTGTCTCCAGGCTGGCACACAAATGGCCGGGGCTCACATCAAGCCAGGCATTGGGGAGACGTGTCTCTGGGCCTGGAAAGAACTGGAAGCAGTTTCCCAAGCCTCCTGCGCTGGACTTGGTCCCGCAGTGCTGGCAGGCCCAGGGCGGCCCTCAGCTCTAATGAGGCCGGCCACCTGGAGCGTCATAGGAGCCCAGCTTGGCCTATTTCGTGGTGAAGCCATGGTCATCTCTCTGCCTAACCCTGAAGTGGTGCTCCCGAATGTGGCCTGAGGGCTGGGCAGCACCCTTCATGGGCCACCTGGGACTCTAAGGAGGACATCTGGCTGGGCAGGGCCTGCAGGAAGCTCCAAGCCACAGGGTCCCAGGCACCAGGTCTCTGGCCATGTGGACAACCTCTGTTGGCCCCACACTCCCTGGGTCCTGCCTGGCCAGGGCAGGGCCTGCTGTTCTGGGCCCATGCCTGCAGCCATTCCCTGGGCCGTGATTTCAGATTCAATTGGTGAAGACAGGCCTCCCGGGATGAGGCAGTTGGCCCCTGTCTCTTATTTGCTTCTCAAAGTTGGAAAAACTATGCCGTGCACCTGGCAGTCCTTGCTGCTGCTGGGTTTTCTCTCTTCCCTTTTTTTTTTTTCCCCCTAAGAGACAGAAAGTAACCCCTGTGCTCACTTGCAACCAAATCCATTTTATTGGCCTTCTGCATCTCCCACTGCAATAATAATAATCCCTTACATTTGGTGAGTCTTTTACAGTTTACAAAGCACTTTCTTAAGCTTTCTCCTTTTACAGCTCAGGCAACAGATTTGGGAGGAGAGGAGCTGCCATTATCACCCGCAGTTACAGGTGAGGAAACTGAGCCTCAAACAGCAGATCCACTGCCCAGGGTTGTGCAGCAAGATGAAAGTAACCCAAAGAACCTGGGTCCTCGACCCAAGTCCTGGGTTCTGTACCCTGTACCACACACCCTTCTTGTCACTTGAAAACCCAGAGTCTCAGACAATCTTTCCAAAAACAAGAAGAAAGGGCAGAAGGCTCACTTCCTCCCTCGCCCCGCCTTTTTTTATTTCTGAACTTTTGCCTCGGTAAACTTAACCACCACCTCAGAAACTGTCACCTCTAAGTCAATGTCTCAAATCTTTGGAGACCAGAGATCTCCAGAGCCGACCTGACCTCCCCAGTGTCTCTCACACTCCCACCTGTTCCTCACTCACCCAGCTTAGAAAACTCAGCATTACCTTAGTTTCTTTCTCTTTCAGCTTCTAAGTTCAACCGACCAAGTCCCTGGGCATTTAACTTAATTCATGTATTCACTCAGCAAATACTTGATTGTACACTATACCTTCCCAGTCTACTCTGCATCCCATTGTTACATAATATGCAGTCTTGTGTGCCTGGCTTCTTTGCTTAGTATTATGTTTTAAGGTTCATCCGTGTTGTAGGATGTCAATACTTCACCCTTTTCAAATGCAGGAAGCTCCAAGCCACAGGGTCCCAGGCACCAGGTCTCTGGCCATGTGGACAACCTCTGTTGGCCCCACACTCCCTGGGTCCTGCCTGGCCAGGGCAGGGCCTGCTGTTCTGGGCCCATGCCTGCAGCCATTCCCTGGGCCGTGATTTCAGATTCAATTGGTGAAGACAGGCCTCCCGGGATGAGGCAGTTGGCCCCTGTCTCTTATTTGCTTCTCAAAGTTGGAAAAACTATGCCGTGCACCTGGCAGTCCTTGCTGCTGCTGGGTTTTCTCTCTTCCCTTTTTTTTTTTTCCCCCTAAGAGACAGAAAGTAACCCCTGTGCTCACTTGCAACCAAATCCATTTTATTGGCCTTCTGCATCTCCCACTGCAATAATAATAATCCCTTACATTTGGTGAGTCTTTTACAGTTTACAAAGCACTTTCTTAAGCTTTCTCCTTTTACAGCTCAGGCAACAGATTTGGGAGGGAGAGGGAGCTGCCATTATCACCCGCAGTTACAGGTGAGGAAACTGAGCCTCAAACAGCAGATCCACTGCCCAGGGTTGTGCAGCAAGATGAAAGTAACCCAAAGAACCTGGGTCCTCGACCCAAGTCCTGGGTTCTGTACCCTGTACCACACACCCTTCTTGTCACTTGAAAACCCAGAGTCTCAGACAATCTTTCCAAAAACAAGAAGAAAGGGCAGAAGGCTCACTTCCTCCCTCGCCCCGCCTTTTTTTATTTCTGAACTTTTGCCTCGGTAAACTTAACCACCACCTCAGAAACTGTCACCTCTAAGTCAATGTCTCAAATCTTTGGAGACCAGAGATCTCCAGAGCCGACCTGACCTCCCCAGTGTCTCTCACACTCCCACCTGTTCCTCACTCACCCAGCTTAGAAAACTCAGCATTACCTTAGTTTCTTTCTCTTTCAGCTTCTAAGTTCAACCGACCAAGTCCCTGGGCATTTAACTTAATTCATGTATTCACTCAGCAAATACTTGATTGTACACTATACCTTCCCAGTCTACTCTGCATCCCATTGTTACATAATATGCAGTCTTGTGTGCCTGGCTTCTTTTGCTTAGTATTATGTTTTTAAGGTTCATCCGTGTTGTAGGATGTATCAATACTTCACCCTTTTCATGGCTGAATAATATTTTGTTACGTGGATAGATCATATTTTATTTATCTGTTCATCAATTGATGGACATTTAACTTGTTTCTACTTTTTGGCTGTTATGAACAGCATAGCTATGAACATTTGTGTACAAGTTTTTGTTTTGACATATGCTGTATTTCTTCTGGGTATACATCAATACCTAGGAGTAGAATTTCTGGGTCCTATGGTAACTATATGTTTAACTTCTTGAAGATTTCCTGAACAGTTTCCCAAAAGGGCTGCACCATTTTACATTCCCACCGGCAAGGCATGAGGGTTCCAAGTTATTCACATCCTCACCAATACTTGTTATTGTCTTTTCGACTACAGCTATTCTGGTGGGTATAAAGTGTTTTCTCACTGTAATTCTCAGTTGCATTTTTCTAATGACTAATGATGGTAAGCACTTTTTTCATGTGTTTATGAGCCATTTGTGTATTTTCTTTGGAGAAATTCTATTCCGATTGTTGGCCCATTTTTCAGTTTAAGGCTATTTGTCTTTTTATTGTTGAATTGTAATAATTATATATTCTGAATGCAGTTCCCTTATTAGACAAATAATTTGCAAAGATCTTCTCCCCTTCTGTTGGGTTACCTTTTTATTTTTGAGCACATCCTTTGAAGCCCAGTTTAACTCTCTTTTCTTTTATCATTTATGCCTTTGGTGTTTTAAGAAGGCTTTATCTAACCCAAAATTATAAAATTTTACTCTTGTTTGCTTTTAAGAGTTTTATAGTTTTAGCCCTCATATTCAGGTCTAAGATCCACTTTGAGTTAAATATTTTTGATTACGAACTTGAAATTGTGGTAAAAGTCATGACATAAAATTTACTGTTTAACTCTCTTAAAGTACACAGTTGAGTAGTGTTAAATACATTCATACTGCTGTGCATTCTTCAGAATTTTTATCTTGTGAAACTGAAACTCTTATTAAAGACCTTTCCAATCCCCCCAACTCCAGTCACTATTCAGTCTATTTTTACATATAATGTAAGAAAGGCACTCAACTTTATTTCTTAGCATGTGAATATCCAGTTATTGAAAAGACTGTTCTTTTCCCATTAAATGTCTTGGCACCCTTGTTAAACATCAGCTGACCATAAATATAAGGGTTTAATTCTGGACTAAGAATTCTGTTCCATTGATCTATACACCTGTCCTATGGCAGCATCAGGCTGTCTTGATTGCTCTATTTTTGTAAGTTTGAAATCAAGAAATGTGAGACTCCAACTTTCATCTTCCTTTTTGAGATGGTTTTGACAATTTATAGTCCCTCATATAAATTTCAGGATTGGCTTGCTATTTTTGAAAAAAAAAAAAAAAAAGCCATCTTTTGCAAAAAGGTTTAGATAGAGATTGCATTGAATCCATAGATCAATGTAGAGAAAAGATTTTTGATTTATGAGCATCTGATGTCTTTCCATCTACTTAGGTCTTCTTTAATTTCTGTTGACAATGTGCTGTGGTTTTTCAGAATACAAATGCTGCATTTCTTTGTTAAATTTATTTCTATGTATTTTTTTGGATACTGTTCTAAATGGAACTGTTTTCTAATTTCATTTTCAGATGGCTCATTGCTAGTGTGTAGAAATACAATTGACTTTTTATATTAATCTTGTATTCTGAAGTCTTGTTGAACTGATATATTAGGTTTAGTTTTTTAGTGAATTCCTTAGGATTTTCTACTAGAAGATTGTCTTCTGAATATGGAGATAGTTTTACTTCTTTCTTTCCAATATGGGTCTTTTTTATTTCTTTTTCTGCTTAAGTGTTCTGGCTAGAACTTCCAGTACAATGCTAAATAGAAGTGGTAAGAGGCATCTTTGTCTTGTTCTTGATCATGCAGGGAAAGCTTTCAGATTTTCATCATGAAATATGATGTAAGCTTTGGGTGTTCATCAATGCCTTTTATCAGGTTGAGAACGTTCCCTTCTATTCTTATTTTTTTCTTTTAATCATGAAACTGTGTTAAATTTGCTTTGTCTATTGAGATGATTATGTAGTCTTTATCCTTTACTCTATTGATAAGATGCTATTGTGAAACTGAAACTCTTATTAAAGACCTTTCCAATCCACCCAACTCCAGTCACTATTCAGTCTATTTTTACATATAATGTAAGAAAGGCACTCAACTTTATTTCTTAGCATGTGAATATCCAGTTATTGAAAAGACTGTTCTTTTCCCATTAAATGTCTTGGCACCCTTGTTAAACATCAGCTGACCATAAATATAAGGGTTTAATTCTGGACTAAGAATTCTGTTCCATTGATCTATACACCTGTCCTATGGCAGCATCAGGCTGTCTTGATTGCTCTATTTTTGTAAGTTTGAAATCAAGAAATGTGAGACTCCAACTTTCATCTTCCTTTTTGAGATGGTTTTGACAATTTATAGTCCCTCATATAAATTTCAGGATTGGCTTGCTATTTTTGCAAAAAAAAAAAAAAAAGCCATCTTTTGCAAAAAGGTTTAGATAGAGATTGCATTGAATCCATAGATCAATGTAGAGAAAAGATTTTTGATTTATGAGCATCTGATGTCTTTCCATCTACTTAGGTCTTCTTTAATTTCTGTTGACAATGTGCTGTGGTTTTTCAGAATACAAATGCTGCATTTCTTTGTTAAATTTATTTCTATGTATTTTTTTGGATACTGTTCTAAATGGAACTGTTTTCTAATTTCATTTTCAGATGGCTCATTGCTAGTGTGTAGAAATACAATTGACTTTTTATATTAATCTTGTATTCTGAAGTCTTGTTGAACTGATATATTAGGTTTAGTTTTTTAGTGAATTCCTTAGGATTTTCTACTAGAAGATTGTCTTCTGAATATGGAGATAGTTTTACTTCTTTCTTTCCAATATGGGTCTTTTTTATTTCTTTTTCTGCTTAAGTGTTCTGGCTAGAACTTCCAGTACAATGCTAAATAGAAGTGGTAAGAGGCATCTTTGTCTTGTTCTTGATCATGCAGGGAAAGCTTTCAGATTTTCATCATGAAATATGATGTAAGCTTTGGGTGTTCATCAATGCCTTTTATCAGGTTGAGAACGTTCCCTTCTATTCTTATTTTTTTCTTTTTAATCATGAAACTGTGTTAAATTTTGTCAAATACTGTACCTGACTCTATTGAGATGATTATGTAGTCTTTATCCTTTACTCTATTGATAAGATGCTATAGGACTGACTTTTAGATGTTTAATCAATTTTACATTCCTAGAATACATATCGCTTAGTCATGGTACATAATTCTTTTTATATGTTGCTGATCAGCTTGGTAGCATTTTGTTGAGGGTTTTTGCATCTTTACTCATAAGAGTACTAGTCTGTAGTTTGCTTGTGATGTCATTGGGTTCTGATAGAGGGTAACAGTGGTCTCATAGAATGAATTAAGAAGTGTCTTCTCTTTGGAATTTTTGGAAGTGTTTGGCAAAACTGGTATAAAAGTCTTCTTTAAATGTTTGGTAGAGTTAATTCCTTTCTATTGCTGAGTTGTATTCTGTTATATGAATACAGCATAATTTGTTTATCCATTCACCTGTTGACAGATATTTGGGTTGTTTCCAGTTTCGGAATAAAGCTGCTAGGAACATTAGTGTACAAATCTTTATATGGACGTACGTTTTCATTTTATTGGGTAAATATTTACAAGTGGAATTGCTGAGTCATTTGGTAGGTACATGTTAACTTTATGAGAAAGTTCAAGACTAATTTTCAAAGCGATTGCATCACTACATTTTACACTCCCACCAGCAATGTATTTTGCTCACTCCACATCCTCACCACAGTAGGTGTTGCCAGCCTTTTAAATTTTAGCCATTCTAGTGGACCTGTTGTGATATCTCAATGATGTTTTCATTAGTTTTATTGAGAAGTAATGATATTAAACACATGTAGGCATGTGTTTATTGGCCACTTGTTTATCTTCCTTTGTTCAGAGTCTGTTTGTATCTTTTGCCCACTTTTTAAAAATTGAAAATTTCAATTGGTGGCTTTTGAAAATAAGCTTCCAGTACAATGCTAAATAGAAGTGGTAAGAGGCATCTTTGTCTTGTTCTTGATCATGCAGGGAAAGCTTTCAGATTTTCATCATGAAATATGATGTAAGCTTTGGGTGTTCATCAATGCCTTTTATCAGGTTGAGAACGTTCCCTTCTATTCTTATTTTTTTCTTTTTAATCATGAAACTGTGTTAAATTTTGTCAAATACTGTACCTGACTCTATTGAGATGATTATGTAGTCTTTATCCTTTACTCTATTGATAAGATGCTATAGGACTGACTTTTAGATGTTTAATCAATTTTACATTCCTAGAATACATATCGCTTAGTCATGGTACATAATTCTTTTTATATGTTGCTGATCAGCTTGGTAGCATTTTGTTGAGGGTTTTTGCATCTTTACTCATAAGAGTACTAGTCTGTAGTTTGCTTGTGATGTCATTGGGTTCTGATAGAGGGTAACAGTGGTCTCATAGAATGAATTAAGAAGTGTCTTCTCTTTGGAATTTTTGGAAGTGTTTGGCAAAACTGGTATAAAAGTCTTCTTTAAATGTTTGGTAGAGTTAATTCCTTTCTATTGCTGAGTTGTATTCTGTTATATGAATACAGCATAATTTGTTTATCCATTCACCTGTTGACAGATATTTGGGTTGTTTCCAGTTTCGGAATAAAGCTGCTAGGAACATTAGTGTACAAATCTTTATATGGACGTACGTTTTCATTTTATTGGGTAAATATTTACAAGTGGAATTGCTGAGTCATTTGGTAGGTACATGTTAACTTTATGAGAAAGTTCAAGACTAATTTTCAAAGCGATTGCATCACTACATTTTACACTCCCACCAGCAATGTATTTTGCTCACTCCACATCCTCACCACAGTAGGTGTTGCCAGCCTTTTAAATTTTAGCCATTCTAGTGGACCTGTTGTGATATCTCAATGATGTTTTCATTAGTTTTATTGAGAAGTAATGATATTAAACACATGTAGGCATGTGTTTATTGGCCACTTGTTTATCTTCCTTTGTTCAGAGTCTGTTTGTATCTTTTGCCCACTTTTTAAAAATTGAATTCTAATTGGGTGTGCTTACTGTTGAGTTGTAGGAGTTGTTTATATATTCTGAATAAAAGTCCTTTGTCAATTGGATATGGCTATAGACAGATAAAAGCATAGTGACTCTTTATGACTTTCCTAATAATTTTCTTAATGCTGTCTTTTGATAAGCAGAAGCTTTAAATTAAACTTTAAGTTTTGATGGATGTTATGTTATTGACTTCTCTTTTATGGTTCTTTCTTTCTGGGACCTGTCTAGGAATTCTGTGCCTATCCAAAGATAATTAAAATAATCTATGTTTTCTTCTAGAAAACATTTTCATAGCCAATTGTTTCAGCACTATTGGTTGAACAAACTTTTCTTTCCACATTGAATTGCTTTTGCTTTTTGGATGAAAATCAGTTGTGTGTGCTCAGTCACTTTAGTTGCGTCTGACTCTGCGACCCTATGAACTGCAGCCTGTGAGGCTCCTCCTCCTCCAGAATGCCTGCCAGGGATTCTTCAGACAAGACCACTGGAGTGTGCTGCCATGCCCTCCTCCAGGGGATCTTCTTCACCCGGGGATCACACCTGTGGCTCCTGCATTGCAGGCAGATTCTTTACCACTGAGCCCCTGGGGAGGCCCCCAAATTAACCACTCACTATTTTTGGACTAAGGATTCTGTCCCATTGATCTATTTTTTCCCATCTTTATACCAGTTCCACACTGTCTTGATTACTGTGGCATTACTGTAAGCGCAGAGATCAGGGAATGTATATTCTTCAACTATGTCCTATTTCAAGACTGCCATTTGTGACCACATGGATGGACCCTAGATTATTCTAGATCTTTTATATTTCCATATAAAATTTTCCCAATTTTATTGAAAAATAATTGACATATATCACTGTATAAATTTAAATTTTATAGCATGATGGTTTGATTTACATATATTGTAAAATGATTACCACATTTCATTAACATCTATCATCTCATATAGAAATAATAAAAAGAAAAACATAATTTTTTAATTTATAAATGTTACAAGAGGTGAATGAATACTTATTACCTCCAACTCTCCTTCCTGATCCTCTTCCCCAAATTTTATCATAATTTTTAATTATAGTGATAATTAGCTTTTGCATCATTATAATAATGAAGTGTTATTCACTGAAGAACATATTAGGAAATGGTGGTTACATGTCTTGTTGCTTTTGTTGTTAATTGAAGTATAATTGACTACAACACTAGGTGAATTCCAGGTACACATCATATGATTTGATATTTATAAAATTACAAAATAATCACAGTCTAGTTACCACCTGTCACCATATATAGTTATAGTATTATTGACTATATTTCCCATGTTCTACACCTGTGACTCCTTTATTTTGGAACTGGAAGCTTATACCTTTTAATCTCTCTTGCTTATTTCCTTCATCCCCCTCTCACCTCCCCTCTGACAAGCATCCTTTTGTTCTCTGTATCTATGAGTCTGTTTCTATTTTGTTATGTATGTTGATTTGTTTTGTTTTTAGATTCCACATGTAAATGAAGTCATACAGTATTTGTCTTTCTCTGTCTGACTTATGTCAGTTAGTATGATACCCTCTAGATTCATCCATATTGTCACAAATAGCAAGATTTCATTCTTTTTCATGGCTGAGTAGCAGTCTGGGATATATGTAGGTGTGTGTACGTGTGTATTATTTACTGCAGAACGCATTAGAAAACATTATACATACACACACAACACATCTGTATCTATATATCTATCCACATAGCTAATAACGGACACTGATTCTCTCCAAATCTTGGCTTTTATAAACAATGCTGCAATGAACAGTGGTGTACCTATATCTTGTTGAATTAGTGCTTTTGGTTTCTTTGGAAAAACAGAATGGCTAGATTCTGCTGTAGTTCTCTGTTTAATTTGACAATAATTTTTTATATTTCATTAAAATTTTCAAATGAAAAATAATTGACATATATCACTGTATAAATTTAAATTTTATAGCATGATGGTTTGATTTACATATATTGTAAAATGATTACCACATTTCATTAACATCTATCATCTCATATAGAAATAATAAAAGAAAACATAATTTTTAATTTATAAATGTTACAAGAGGTGAATGAATACTTATTACCTCCAACTCTCCTTCCTGATCCTCTTCCCCAAATTTTATCATAATTTTTAATTATAGTGATAATTAGCTTTTGCATCATTATAATAATGAAGTGTTATTCACTGAAGAACATATTAGGAAATGGTGGTTACATGTCTTGTTGCTTTTGTTGTTAATTGAAGTATAATTGACTACAACACTAGGTGAATTCCAGGTACACATCATATGATTTGATATTTATAAAATTACAAAATAATCACAGTCTAGTTACCACCTGTCACCATATATAGTTATAGTATTATTGACTATATTTCCCATGTTCTACACCTGTGACTCCTTTATTTTGGAACTGGAAGCTTATACCTTTTAATCTCTCTTGCTTATTTCCTTCATCCCCCTCTCACCTCCCCTCTGACAAGCATCCTTTTGTTCTCTGTATCTATGAGTCTGTTTCTATTTTGTTATGTATGTTGATTTGTTTTGTTTTTAGATTCCACATGTAAATGAAGTCATACAGTATTTGTCTTTCTCTGTCTGACTTATGTCAGTTAGTATGATACCCTCTAGATTCATCCATATTGTCACAAATAGCAAGATTTCATTCTTTTTCATGGCTGAGTAGCAGTCTGGGATATATGTAGGTGTGTGTACGTGTGTATTATTTACTGCAGAACGTATTAGAAAACATTATACATACACACACAACACATCTGTATCTATATATCTATCCACATAGCTAATAACGGACACTGATTCTCTCCAAATCTTGGCTTTTATAAACAATGCTGCAATGAACAGTGGTGTACCTATATCTTGTTGAATTAGTGCTTTTGGTTTCTTTGGAAAAACAGAATGGCTAGATTCTGCTGTAGTTCTCTGTTTAATTTTTTGAGAAACCACCAAATTGTTTATCGTAGTGACTACACAGATTTATAATACCACCAACAGGGCACAAGGATTCCTGTTTTTCGACATTCTCACTGTTACTTATTACTTGTTGTCTTTTTGAGGACAGTCATTCTGACAGTGTAAGATGGCATCTCCTTGGTATCTTATTTTCCTTATGATTGGTGATGTTGAACATCTTTTCATGTGTCTTCTGGCCATCTATATGTCTTCGGGAAAATGTCTATTCAGGCCCTCTGCCCTTTTTTTTTTTTTAAAGATTTATTTATTTATTTACTTTGGGTGGGGGTCGGGTTGGGGAGGGAGGGGAGTGGGCGGGCCACTTCTATTGGTCTTTCATTTCTCTATTTTCATTCGTCTTCATTCTTTGGCTCCTGTGGGCCTCCCATCGTGATGGCGTCTGTCGTTGCAGAGCACCGGCTCTGGGTGCATGCGCTCCAGAACTCTGGCTCGGTGATTGGACACATCAGTTCAGCCGCTCCGCGGCACGTGGGATCTTCCCAGGCCAGGGCTCGAACTGGCGCCCCTTGTACTGCTAGGTGGTGTCCTTACCCACTGGACCACCAGGGGAAGCCCTCTGCTTATTTTTTAATTTGGTGGCTTGGTTTTTTTTATACTGAGTTGTGTGAGTTCTTCATGTATTTTGGTTATTGACCCCTTGTCAGATATATCATTTGCAAATATCTTCTCCCATTCAGTAGGCTGCCTTTTCATTTTGTTGACAGTTTTCTTTTGTGCAAAAGCTATTTAGTTTGATGCATTCTCATTTGTAATCAAAGTGTTAGTTGCTCAGTCTTGTCTGACTCTTTGTGACCCCATAGACTGTAGCCCACTAGGGTCCTCTGTCCATGGGATTCTTCAGGCAAGAGTACTGGAGTGAGTTGCTGTTTCCTCCTCAGGGGATCTTCCCGACCCAGAGACTGAACCTTGGTCTCATGCACTGCAGAAAGTTTCTTCACCTTCTGAGCCACCAGGGAAGCCCCTAGATCTTCTGTATTTCTATATAAATTTTAGAGCCAACTTGTCAAGTTTTTTTAAAAGAAAACTGCTAGAAGTTTGATATTGCTTTGAACCTTTTAATCAGTTTGGGAAGAATTGACAAATTAAAAATATTGCATCCTTCCAATCCATAAACATGGTATTTCTCCATTAATTTTTAATTTAATTGCTCTTTTCAGTGTTTATGGTTTTGATATAGAGGTCTTGCACATATTTTGTTATACTGATTCCTAGAAGTTTTGTTTTCAATGCTATTACAGATAGTATTTAATTTTTAAAAAATTTCCAGGGCTTCCCTGGTGGTCCAGTGGGTAGAGTTCACCTTGCAATGCAAGGGGCACTGGTTTGATCCCTGGCCCAGGAAGATCCTGTGTGCTGTGGAGCGGCTGGACCAGTGTGTCTGTCCAATTGCGAGCCAGTGCTCTCCAATGAGAGAGGCCACTGCAGTGGGAGGTCCACACATGTCAAAGAATAGAAGATGGATGAAAATAAATATAAAAAACTAAAAAGAGGCATGATGTGGGGGAGGATTAAAAAAAAAAAAACTAAAAAAATTTCCAGTTGTTTATTACTAGTGTATGTAAATATAATTGATTCTTGTATATTGACCTGGTATCTTGTCACTTTACTAAATCTACTTATTAGCTTCAATAGTTTATTTTTTGATGTCTTTTTCTTGTTTGCTTGTTTGTTTCGATTTCCTAGGTCATTCTATGTTTACGATCATGTTCTTTGAAAATAAAGACAATTTTATTCTGTTTTGAAGACATACTTTCCTTTTGCATGTTTCTTATTTACTTTTCTTGTCTTCTTGTATTGGCCAGAACCTCCAGTAACATAATATTGAATGAATTAATAATGGCCAATATCACTGCCTTGTTCCTAAACTTAATGGGAAAGTGTTCAATATTCCACCATCAAGTATATAATTAGCCACATGTTTTTTCATACATTCTGCTGTACAAATTTAGAATGTTTTGTTCTTTTTCTAGTTTTTGGAAAATTGTGCGGGTTTTCCTTTTTATCAAAGTGATGAATTTTGTAAAAGTAGGCATGGTTTATTTTCCATACACAATTAAAAAGAACAAGTCTTCTGCAGTTATTGAGTGCAAGAGTTCTGTAAATGTCAATCAGGGAAAACTGGTTGATAAGGTTTTCAAGTCTTGTATATCGTTGTATTGACCACTTTTCCTCCCAAATCTGGTTCACACTCTCCCATTTCTTTGCACATCTTATATCTTGTGTATAGATAATATATTTCCAACAATTCTGGAATCTGTTCTTTCTTCTTTTCAGGGTTGTTGTTGCTTCCAGTTGTTGAGTAACTTGCCTGGAAGAAATCTGTGGGACTTATAGTATCATTGGTGTCTGTCTTATTCTTTGTTTTGTTTCTTGAATTCTTGACTTAGAGTTTATATTCAAACACCTTAAGCCCATAAGATTTTTGTTTTCTTCACTGGCTCTATGATGAATCTCAAGTGCGGGTTTGAGAGTACATTCAAAATCCCAGCAGTTAACAAGTCTGCCCCATCTCTTACTTTCTGTTGAGCACTCTCAGGTCCCCTCTACCTCCTGACATGGCCTCAAGTTCCAGCAGGAATATGTGGATAGCCAGGCTATGATAGGTCTCTCCTATCTATGTGCTTTGGTGGAGCTGCTTGGGAGCTTATCAAGGTCTACTACAGTCGGCTCATTCCTGGTATATCCCTATTAATTTCCTGGTCCTTTGCTTCCCCAAGCAACACCACAGTCGCAGGTCACCTGAGTAGTTGGCTCTCCCTGTTTGTGTGTGTGTATGCATGTATATTCAGCCACTGGTGTCTTTCTTATAGTTTTTGTTTTGTTTCTTCTTCATGACCTGACGACCTCCTTTTAAACCTCCTCAGCCTTGAATTTTGCCACTCTGAGCTTTCTCGACTTTGATTCAGTCATATTGAACTATTTTCTTAATCTCTCCAGGCCTTTACACGCCTTCACCTCTGTAGGGAACTTTATTTCTATCCTCGACTTGGCTTACCAATTTAGACATCGGCATCACTTTATTAACGCATTCTTTTGTTTATCCACTCATCAAACATTGATGGAGGCCCCATCATGTAGCAGGTGCTATGATCTAGCAGTGACCCTCACTGAAATTTACCCTTCAGCCTTACCATATCCACCAAGTCTCTCTTGAGGCCCCTTATAATCTCCTTTCATGGTGTCCTGTACTTCTCTCTCATGGTCTTTCTCTTAAATATTGTCATTATTGTACTTCTCACCTATAGTTAACCGTCCTATTTCGGTGGAGGCATGAACCATGTCACCCTGATCTTCAGTTAATTTCGCCTGCCTAGCACAATCATCTCCATTTCTTTTGCACATCTTATATCTTGTGTATAGATAATATATTTCCAACAATTCTGGAATCTGTTCTTTCTTCTTTTCAGGGTTGTTGTTGCTTCCAGTTGTTGAGTAACTTGCCTGGAAGAAATCTGTGGGACTTATAGTATCATTGGTGTCTGTCTTATTCTTTGTTTTGTTTCTTGAATTCTTGACTTAGAGTTTATATTCAAACACCTTAAGCCCATAAGATTTTTGTTTTCTTCACTGGCTCTATGATGAATCTCAAGTGCGGGTTTGAGAGTACATTCAAAATCCCAGCAGTTAACAAGTCTGCCCCATCTCTTACTTTCTGTTGAGCACTCTCAGGTCCCCTCTACCTCCTGACATGGCCTCAAGTTCCAGCAGGAATATGTGGATAGCCAGGCTATGATAGGTCTCTCCTATCTATGTGCTTTGGTGGAGCTGCTTGGGAGCTTATCAAGGTCTACTACAGTCGGCTCATTCCTGGTATATCCCTATTAATTTCCTGGTCCTTTGCTTCCCCAAGCAACACCACAGTCGCAGGTCACCTGAGTAGTTGGCTCTCCCTGTTTGTGTGTGTGTATGCATGTATATTCAGCCACTGGTGTCTTTCTTATAGTTTTTGTTTTGTTTCTTCTTCATGACCTGACGACCTCCTTTTAAACCTCCTCAGCCTTGAATTTTGCCACTCTGAGCTTTCTCGACTTTGATTCAGTCATATTGAACTATTTTCTTAATCTCTCCAGGCCTTTACACGCCTTCACCTCTGTAGGGAACTTTATTTCTATCCTCGACTTGGCTTACCAATTTAGACATCGGCATCACTTTATTAACGCATTCTTTTGTTTATCCACTCATCAAACATTGATGGAGGCCCCATCATGTAGCAGGTGCTATGATCTAGCAGTGACCCTCACTGAAATTTACCCTTCAGCCTTACCATATCCACCAAGTCTCTCTTGAGGCCCCTTATAATCTCCTTTCATGGTGTCCT
Organism: Tragulus kanchil; assembly: GCA_022376925.1. Taxonomy (NCBI): domain Eukaryota; kingdom Metazoa; phylum Chordata; class Mammalia; order Artiodactyla; family Tragulidae; genus Tragulus; species Tragulus kanchil. The sequence goes on from JAIOJX010000006.1 coordinate 79,650,364, forward strand.
GTACTTCTCTCTCATGGTCTTTCTCTTAAATATTGTCATTATTGTACTTCTCACCTATAGTTAACCGTCACTAGATTGTAAACTCGGTGGAGGCATGAACCATGTCACCCTGATCTTCAGTTAATTTCGCCTGCCTAGCACATTAAGTTGTTGTTCAATCAATAGCATATGGCTGAAAAGTCAGCTTGGCTCGGAAACACACCCAGAGCACATAGTTTGTGCAAGGCCTTGTAGGAGGTAAAAATATAGGTCTATCCCCCCAGCCAGGTGTGGGTGGTGACCACCAAGATCTCTGACTCTTGGGCCCACGACCCTACTCAGTGAGCCAACAAGCCCAACACGATACGTTCGAGTCTGCTGCTGCTGCCCTCCTCACCGACTCAGCTTCTACTGGAGTTTTCTTCCTTCCCAGTTCTTTCTTTCTTTCTTCATGACTGTGCTGAGTCTTCCTTGCTGCTGTGGGCTTTCTCTAGTTGTGGTCAATGAGGGCTACTCTTTGTTGTGGGGTGAGGGCTACTCATTGCAGGAGCTTCTCTTGTTGCAGAGCACAGGCTGCAGGCATGGATGCTTCACTAGTTGCAGCACGTGGGCTCAGCGGTTGCAGCTTACAGGCTCTAGAGCATGGGTTCAGTAGTTAGGGAGCACAGGCTTAGCTGCTCCATGGCATGTGGGATCTTTCCCGACCAGGGACCGACGCATGTCCCCTGCACTGGCAGGAGGATTCTTAACCATTGGACCACCAGGGAAGTCCCTTCCTAGTACTTTTTTGCCCCCAATCTGTAGGGTTCTATCAGCCTCATAGACCCTCTGCTTACGTCTCCAGGAGCCACACGACATTCTGAGATGCAACAGCCCCAGACTTTAGCACCTTTCTGTCAGCAAATGATCAGATCCCACGTGAGGTACATTTCAGCTTCCTCCTAGTCTTGGGGAGTGTCCTACTCCCACTGGACACTATCTCTATAGCTTCATTTTCTTTCCTCAGTTAAAATTGTTCAAGTCTTGTTGTATTTCCTAAATGAAAAAATTAAATATGGCTGGTAACTCAGATTTTGTTTTGAAAATATGTATTGGCTGCACCAGGTCTTCATTGTGACAGGTGGGATCTTTGCTGCAGCATGCTCTTAGTTGCAGCATGTGGGATAGAGTGCCCTGACCAGCAATGGACCCCAGGTTCCCTGCATTAGGAGTGTGGAGCCCACGCCACTAGACCACAAGGGAAGTCCCTGGCAACTCAGTTTTAAGTTAAATTAGATTAGTCTCTGTTACTTGAAGCAGTGAGAGAGTCATTCTCATGTACTGATGATGAACTTCAAAATCAGTACAACCTTTGAGAGGGCAGTCTGGCAATATATGTCTTAAAAATGCAGAAATTCTGGTCCAAGGAATTGATTCTAAAGATAGTTTAAAATACATCATAGATTTGGTTGCAGTTTCCCTAAATTCAAGAACAATGCTCAGGAGAAGTTTCTATCAGATTTGCTTAAAAGTTACCTATGAGACGTTCAGTTTTCAGAGAAGAGTCTTTATTATGAGGTCTAAATTTTAGCCAGAATTTTGGAGGAAGAAAAAGCTCTCAGCTGTATGGAAATGTCAGATGAGGCTCTGCCACTGACATGCCTGTGGTCTTGCTAAGTCACCTGGCCTCCCTGGGCCTGCTTCCTCACCTACAAAATGGAATAGCATTTGCCCACCTATCCTAGGATGTAAGGAAGAGGTCTAGATTTCCCTTCTGTCTATACTAGGGATCTCTCTGTAATGGCAGGTCTTAGTTGCAGTACACAGGATCTTCTGTCTTCACTGTGGCGCACTTGGGTTATTTTGGGCTTCCCTTGTAGCTCAGCTGGTAAAGAATCTGTCTGCAATGCAGGAGACCACGGTTTGATTCTTGGGTCAGGAAGATCCCCTAGAGAAGGGAAGGGCTACCTACTCCAGTATTCTTGGGATTCCCTGGTGGCTCAGATGGTAAAGAATCTGCCTGCCATGTGGGAGACCTAAGTTCAATCCGTGGGTTGGGAAGAGCCCCTGGAGAAGGGAAAGGATATCCACTCCAGTATTCTTGCCTGGAGAATCCCATGGCTTGTCCATGGGTTGCAAAGAGACACAACTGAGGGACTTTCTCTTTGGGTTCTTTAGTTATGGCATGCAGGATCTTTAGTTGCAGCATGCAAACTCTTAGTTGAGGCATGTGGGATCTAGTTCCCTGACCAGGGGTGAAACATGGGTCCCCTGCATTGGGAGTGTGGAGTCTTAGCCACTGAACCATCAGGGAAGTGGCAAAGTAACTTTTTAAATGAATGAGTTCTTATCATCTTAGAGCATCAGGGATAGAGATCTAATGGCTTCATTTTACAGCTGACAAAATGAAGGACCAAGGAAGATAAAATGACTTTTCCCAGATCACATGACCAGTGAGTGGAAGAGGTAGTTTCAGAGTTCATTCATTCACTCAAGAATTCTCTAAGAGCCTACTGTGTTCCAGGCACTGTCCTAGGTGCTGGAGAAGGAACGGTGGCGAAAGAGGGCCCTGACCTCCTAGGATTGACTACATCGTAGTGGAGGAGATAAGCAGATAAACAAACAGCAGTCATTGTCAACTCAGATGTGATATATCTGGGAAGAAAGAGGTGCCCTAAGACAAAATTCCATCACCAACGAGGATTCAAACCCAGTCAGTCACTTTATTTTGGAGGAAGAAAGCTCTCAGCTGTATGGAAATGTCAGATGAGGCTCTGCCACTGACATGCCTGTGGTCTTGCTAAGTCACCTGGCCTCCTGGGCCTGCTTCCTCACCTACAAAATGGAATAGCATTTGCCCACCTATCCTAGGATGTAAGGAAGAGGTCTAGATTTCCCTTCTGTCTATACTAGGGATCTCTCTGTAATGGCAGGTCTTAGTTGCAGTACACAGGATCTTCTGTCTTCACTGTGGCGCACTTGGGTTATTTTGGGCTTCCCTTGTAGCTCAGCTGGTAAAGAATCTGTCTGCAATGCAGGAGACCACGGTTTGATTCTTGGGTCAGGAAGATCCCCTAGAGAAGGGAAGGGCTACCTACTCCAGTATTCTTGGGATTCCCTGGTGGCTCAGATGGTAAAGAATCTGCCTGCCATGTGGGAGACCTAAGTTCAATCCGTGGGTTGGGAAGAGCCCCTGGAGAAGGGAAAGGATATCCACTCCAGTATTCTTGCCTGGAGAATCCCATGGCTTGTCCATGGGTTGCAAAGAGACACAACTGAGGGACTTTCTCTTTGGGTTCTTTAGTTATGGCATGCAGGATCTTTAGTTGCAGCATGCAAACTCTTAGTTGAGGCATGTGGGATCTAGTTCCCTGACCAGGGGTGAAACATGGGTCCCCTGCATTGGGAGTGTGGAGTCTTAGCCACTGAACCATCAGGGAAGTGGCAAAGTAACTTTTTAAATGAATGAGTTCTTATCATCTTAGAGCATCAGGGATAGAGATCTAATGGCTTCATTTTACAGCTGACAAAATGAAGGACCAAGGAAGATAAAATGACTTTTCCCAGATCACATGACCAGTGAGTGGAAGAGGTAGTTTCAGAGTTCATTCATTCACTCAAGAATTCTCTAAGAGCCTACTGTGTTCCAGGCACTGTCCTAGGTGCTGGAGAAGGAACGGTGGCGAAAGAGGGCCCTGACCTCCTAGGATTGACTACATCGTAGTGGAGGAGATAAGCAGATAAACAAACAGCAGTCATTGTCAACTCAGATGTGATATATCTGGGAAGAAAGAGGTGCCCTAAGACAAAATTCCATCACCAACGAGGATTCAAACCCATGTTTTCTGCTTCCAAGTGCAGGCTCTTTCCACTACACCATGCTGCCTGCCCTAAGTAAACAAACAAAACCATAATTTATGAGACTCTTTCAGCTGCCTGTGTGTGTGTGCTTGGTGGGGTGAAAGCCTCATGAAGTCCATGAAAAAGGGCCAACATCATCAGAAGCAGCAGCTGACTGGCTTGCCTGCTAAAGCAGGTGTCCCGGCGTTAGCCAGCCTGGCCTCTACTGCCTTGAAACTTCACATCTGGCGCCCAAAGAGAGGGAGTGTGTTTAAATAAGACAGCTATTGACCAAGTGGATTGAGGAGGTTGGAGTTGGCTCATCTCTGGGAATGATGCAAACCACAAGGGGAGAGTACTCAGAAGGCAGACAGAAAAAACAGATGGGCCCAAACTGAAGGCGTGACAATGAGCACCCCAGCCCCCATCACACTGGGGGAGGCAGGAGGAGGCCCCTTCATGGCTGGAGATCTGTTTGTTTTTTCATTTTTAAAGACACCCTCTGATGTCTGTCTTTGGAGAAACAGAATGTGCACTCAGACCCCAGACTTTCCTGTTTCAAGTAGAAGTGCGGTTGAAACAAGAGTTCAGAATGTATGCAGAAGGACACGTCAGCTCAGTGAGAGTCAGGTACTGGTGGTTCAAGGCGGGTCACAGATTGGACAGGTGATCAGAATTACAAGGCACCCCACTGAAACACTCCCTCTTCACTTTGATAGAGCATCAGATGAGATAGGCCAATGTGCTGTCTATAAGAAGGTTAGCTGAAAAACAAATGATGACAACTCATTTTTCTCACATAGGCAAGAGTAAAGCCCAAAGCACTGCTTTGAAAATGATGATGGTTATTTACTGACCAATCATTAGCAACTGGACACGCCCATGGTCTCTCATCCTCACACTACTCTGCTCATAGACACTGAGATTATTCCATCTTACAGATGAATAAATCAAGGCTCAGGGAAGTTCAGGGACTTTCAAAAAGATACACTGATAGTGAATGGGCACCGAGTTCCAGTCTGTCCAATTCTAAAGTCCAAGTACTTTCTGTTAACACAAAACCAAGACGTGACAACCACTGGCTTGAAAGCAAAAAGTGACCCTCTCTAACTACTCTGCTGTGTTTAATGTGTTAATGTGCTTGTAATGTGCTAAGAAGTTAACCAACTTATGCTCTGAGTTACACAGTTCTAAGTAAGGGTGGGGGCTTCATGCCAAGGCTTCAGGAGAGCTGGTACCTTATTTTAGGGGGAGCTTATAAGTTTGCAGTAAAAACCCCTCACTGCTAGGGTAGAAGCCTATCATTGTTCAGTCCCAAGAATGGCTGTTTAGTGAGTGCCTGATGTGAACCCTAGTTACGATATGCAAGACGGCTCTATCCCACTGGAAAAAATTCACATCAGGAGAGAACAGTAAGGGACACTCAGTCCGCCCCCGAAACCCCAACTCTACCATATACAAGCTGGGTAGCCTCTCTTAATTTCCTGCTTCACAAAATTGGGCTGGTTATCTACATTCACAAAACTATGAGTAAATGATAAGTACATGGAAGCACCTGACGTGTAAGAAATGTACCATAAATATGACCTTAGTCATAGTTATTCAGTATTCATAGGGTGAATTCAGTTGACCAGTCTGGGACCATGGGTCATTTTGGCCCAGAAAATTCCAGGGAGATGCAGTCAGTTCCAGGTCCAAATCAGAGTGTGTGTTTGTGCGTCAGAGAATGGCCTACATGGACAGGTGATCAGAATTACAAGGCACCCCACTGAAACACTCCCTCTTCACTTTGATAGAGCATCAGATGAGATAGGCCAATGTGCTGTCTATAAGAAGGTTAGCTGAAAAACAAATGATGACAACTCATTTTTCTCACATAGGCAAGAGTAAAGCCCAAAGCACTGCTTTGAAAATGATGATGGTTATTTACTGACCAATCATTAGCAACTGGACACGCCCATGGTCTCTCATCCTCACACTACTCTGCTCATAGACACTGAGATTATTCCATCTTACAGATGAATAAATCAAGGCTCAGGGAAGTTCAGGGACTTTCAAAAAGATACACTGATAGTGAATGGGCACCGAGTTCCAGTCTGTCCAATTCTAAAGTCCAAGTACTTTCTGTTAACACAAAACCAAGACGTGACAACCACTGGCTTGAAAGCAAAAAGTGACCCTCTCTAACTACTCTGCTGTGTTTAATGTGTTAATGTGCTTGTAATGTGCTAAGAAGTTAACCAACTTATGCTCTGAGTTACACAGTTCTAAGTAAGGGTGGGGGCTTCATGCCAAGGCTTCAGGAGAGCTGGTACCTTATTTTAGGGGGAGCTTATAAGTTTGCAGTAAAAACCCCTCACTGCTAGGGTAGAAGCCTATCATTGTTCAGTCCCAAGAATGGCTGTTTAGTGAGTGCCTGATGTGAACCCTAGTTACGATATGCAAGACGGCTCTATCCCACTGGAAAAAATTCACATCAGGAGAGAACAGTAAGGGACACTCAGTCCGCCCCCGAAACCCCAACTCTACCATATACAAGCTGGGTAGCCTCTCTTAATTTCCTGCTTCACAAAATTGGGCTGGTTATCTACATTCACAAAACTATGAGTAAATGATAAGTACATGGAAGCACCTGACGTGTAAGAAATGTACCATAAATATGACCTTAGTCATAGTTATTCAGTATTCATAGGGTGAATTCAGTTGACCAGTCTGGGACCATGGGTCATTTTGGCCCAGAAAATTCCAGGGAGATGCAGTCAGTTCCAGGTCCAAATCAGAGTGTGTGTTTGTGCGTCAGAGAATGGCCTACATGGATCCTTAGTGGAACCGTGGAACCAATCCCATCTCCATGGTTTAACAAGGACCATGGCTCAGGCAAGGGCCAGAGGATTTCCAAGCATGAGATGACCCAGCAAAAGGCTACTGAGTCCACATTTGAAGTCACTCCAATCCTTTCCTGTCCCAAGTTTCCAAGGGGGATCAAAGGAATCATTTGCTTAAAACAGAACTAAATCCAGCTTCATGTTAATGTTTCTCTCCTTGGCCTATCTCAAGACGCAGGTGCAACTTGGCTTTGACTTATGACCTCTTTCAGACTGGGGATGCTCTCTTTAGGCTACCAAGGGTGATTTTTCTAATGCACGAATCTCAGATGTTATGATTCATCAATGGCTTTCTATCACCCATAGAGCCTATACTACTTAGCAAAGACCTCTGTGGTCTGGCCCCTGCCTACTTGTCTCATAATCCACTATTCCATCCTCACTGAACCACTTGTGTGTGTGCTTAGTCACATTCGACTCTTTGTGACCCCAGTAACACTCTGTGCTTCCTCATGCGTCTATGCCTTTTACGTAATATGTCTCGTTCCTTTCACCTGGGGTGCTCTTTATGTTCCCATTTGACAAATTTTTATTCTCAGCTTAGGAACTTTATCCTGTGAACCCTTAATCCCTAAGGCAGTCACAGACCACCCTTCCCTGGGCCCCACATTGACTGTGGGCACATACGGCTTTTATGCTGTGGAGGAAGGACATGGCACAGTGGAAAGAAAATAGGTTCCAAATCAGAAAGCCTAGAATTTACACTCTGGCCCTCCTCCTGAGCTAGCTGGATAGATGTAGTCTTACAGCCTAATGTACAGTCCATTGGTGTGGTTCCCCTTATGTAAAGACAGATGCAGGGGCTTGTAGCCAAAACATTTAGTGACTAGAACCACTGGTAAGGTCTATTAGGAGCTGACAGTTCTGAAGTTGTAATTCATTTTCCTCCTTTTGTTCAAGCCGCCACATTGGCCCACACACCCACCTGACAGGGAATCCACTTCGTATACAGGTTTGCTAATCACACCCACTCAAGGGCTCTCGTTCTGCCAATTTTTCATTATAAATTTAATATTAAAAATAAATGTATCCCACCTCTGCTACTTAATGGCCACATCATTGAAACTCAGAGCCTCTGTATCATTGGTAGATGAAAAGTATGGTGAGGATTAAAGAAAATGAATCTAGCACAAATTTTGGCCCATGGGAAACACTGATGTTTTACCATCATAGCCTATATTAACTATTTGTCTATGTCTCTCCCTCCACTAATTCCTCAAGGACAGGAAATTCATCTTTGCATCCCCAGCATCTAGTACATAGTAAGCTTTGGACAGAAGTCCAAACAAAACACACACGTTTGGCCTTTCTAATGGCTGCCAGTTCCAGGAAGCAGGGAACCTGTCATGGGCTCTTATCTTTCACAGCAGCCACCATGACTGTTGGTCAAATCAGTAAGCATTCCTCCAAGACACATTCCTGAGGAGACCAACACGTTCTTCTTGGCAGTGGCTCTACAGTGGAAAAGTTATGTGATGACCTTGGTTATGAAGACCTTGGAAAAGTTATGTCTGAAGACCTTGGTTCTAGCCCCCATCCACCCCCTTACTGTGAGGTGTTAGGCCTACTCGATAAATGACCTGGGCTTGTTTTCTGCAAAACAGGGGAGAGGAAAAAAAAAAAAAAAACCTTAAGGATTATCATGAGGATGATCTAAGATCAAGTGAAACTTCATGTAAAGGTAGAATATAACTAAGAGGGAGAAAGGAAACTCTCTTGTCAGGCTTGACTGTTTCAGGCAAATTGCTCTGCTTCTTGTATATCCCATTCCAGGAGAGACTAAAAAACCCTACAATACCAGATTATGCAATCGTCACATATCTTTTGGGAAAACCTGGTTTTGAGAAGACTCCCCGGGCCTAATCCAGAGTCTTTGGGGCTAACAAGTGTTCCAAGGCCACTTTACTACCTGTGAACTCACAGCATGGCTTAAATATGGCCAAAGATGCCAAATTTCTTGATTTTCTTACAGAGGCTAAGTCAAAGGCAAGGCCAAGAATTGTACAATCTTTTCCAAGGAAAAACAGTGTTCTTGATTTAAACTAAAAGCAACTAAAAGAATTACTTAGCCAACTACACTCTGTTCAGAAGAATTTCCTGATGATCTAAAAATTAATCATAAAATTTTATTCTAGGCCCTCTTTAAATTCTTCTTAACATTTATTAGCTTATTTATCTAACTATGTAATTTAGCAAGTATGGTATACTGCACATAATTGAGTCTCTGTTTATACATTCAGAACCACTTGGCAGGAACACTTTTAGAGAGAACTCATGCAGCGGATGGGTGGTTGAGTTGGATAAACAGTAAGATCGCCTTCAGATCTGATAATCTGGGATCTGAACAACCTAGCTGTACCTGCACTTGTAAAAATGAACATGAGTCATAATTAGGCAGTATAGAAGCGTGAGCTAATATACAACCAAGAGCAGTGTAACATAAGGGTTAGGGCTGCAGGCACTGAAGCCAAATTGTCAAGACTGCTATCCTGGCTCTGTCACTTGCTAATACTGGGACCTTGAAACAGTTAATGTTATTTCTGTTTCAGTTTCCTCATGTGTAAAATGAGAATAAAAAAAGAGTTAATATATCTGGGAGGAGAAGCAAGATAGGGACAGGGGATTAAGAAGTACAGACTACTAATATAAATATGCTACTAGGATTTACAACACAGGAAATATAGCAAATATTTTATAATAACCATAAACTATAATCTTTAAAAATTGTGAATTACTATATTGTATACCTAATATTGTACATCAGCTATACCTCAATTAAAAAAAAAAATTGAATACATTTAACATCCTCGGAACAGTGCCTGGTACATAGTAGGTGTGCAACAAATGAATTATCCTGCTTTGTTAGCTTAATGTATGTTAAAATACTAGGGACTGCCCATGAGTCCTTTTATTAAAACCTAAAAAAAAAACTCTTTAAGGTAGATGGTGTAGCTCATTTTAAAGATGAGGAGAGGGCTTCCCCTGGTTGTCCAGTGGGTAAGGACACCGCATTGCAGTGCAAGGGGCGCCGGTTCAATCCCTGGCCTGGGAAGATCCCACGTGCCGTGGAGCGGCTGGACTGATGTGTCCAATTACCAGCCAGCACTCTGGAGCGCATGAGCCCAGAGACTGCGCTCTGCAACGACAGACGCCACCATGATGGGAGGCCCACAGGAGCCAAAGAACAAAGATGGATGAACACAGAGAAATGAAAGACCAATAGAAGTGGCCCGCCTGCTCCCCTCCCCCTCCAATCCGACCCCCGCCCAAAATAAATAAATAAATAAATAAATAAATAAATCTTTTAAAAAATAATAATAATAAAGATGAGGAGATAAGTTCCCGGAGGCTGCCCTCATTCGAGGTCAGGGCCTGGCACAGGGTTTGAGCCCGAAGCCTGCTGCCTCCCAACTGTGTTGTCTCCAGCCCAGCACCATGCTTCCCCACTGTGTCAGCATGGTTGGGTGTGCACAGAACTGAGCTGAACAGACAGTGATCCTATCTATGTAGATCTTGCCTTTTGGAATAATCCTGGGAAGCTCCTTGTTGTCAAGATTCTCATTTTAAAGGTAGGGCAGAAATACCTCCATTAAGGATTCAGGTCATCATGGCTTACTTACAACATGATTATGTTAAACAGTGATCAAACAGCTAGATAACAATCCGCTAAAATGGTGAGCCTCCCTCAGCCTGTTTCTTGTCTTTGTTGTTCTTTACCCGGTGCTATAAATCTTGCCCATTACGACTGTCCTGGTTCTCTTCTGAATGCAGTCCCTGTTAGCACTCATCTAAGTACAGTCCCAGTTGCTATCCAGTGCTGTGTAGTGTGCCTATATGTGTGTATGTCAGTCGCTCAGTCAGGTCCAACTCTTTGCAACCCCATGGACGAGACATGGGATTCTCCAGGCAAGAACTCTGAGTAGGTAGTTGTTCCCTTCTCCAGGGGATCTTCCCAACCCAGGGACTGAACCCGGGTCTCCTGCAATGCAGGTGGATTCTTTACCAGGGTAGGCCAACTGTGTCTGTGCTCCACTCCAAAATGCTAACAACCTCTGAGCTCTTGTAGTTCCTCAAGTACCTTACCCAGGACTACACATAACTGATACTCAACAACTGCTTGAACCTGTGGATTTGAATGACCCAAAGTAGATGCTGAACAATGTGTTTTTTTCCATTTTTCAAGAACAGTTCAGTAGAAGACATAAGAACCTTGAGAAAGCAAGTCTTTTTTTTTTTTTTTAAACTAATTTATTTATTTATTTATTTATTTTTGTACATGTATGTTCCCAGATCAATCAGATGCATATCCCTTGACCCTCCCCCCACCCAGAGAAAGCAAGTATAAAAAAACTGGGGAAAAAAAAAAAAAGGACTAGCCATGAAGAACTTTGAGTGTTCAAAAAAAAAAAAAAGAGGGAGGAGAAGCCAAAGTGAAGCCTCAAGAAACAAGAAGTCTGGCAAAAGCAAATGAGAAAAAAGAAGGGCAGAGGTAGCAGAGGAGCCAGGCGATATTTAGCGTTTGAAATGAAGGGGAATTCTAGAGTTAAGGTGGGTTTGGATCAGAAGCCTTCCCAAGTTTCTCAGGTTCAAGAGCCTGGGTGGCAATCTGTGGGTGGCCCACACTTAAGAACACACACACACAAAACTGGACACAGATACAAGTGGTGAGAAGTGACACGCAGCAGGGAGTGGCAAGAGTCGATCCTAAATGCAGTCATTTGGGTACAATGTGCCCTTCAGAGAGGGCACGGTGACAGCATGGGCTAATTTACAGAGCCGCCAGGATAATAACTCAGAAAGCAACGCTGCCTTCTCACACAAAACGAGGCAGCCCCAGAACGTTTCATGGTGGTAAAAGCTGCATTGCAGCATACTGAGATCCCAGAACCAATGAAAGGAGACAAGTTTACCAAAACGAGTCTTGACACAGAGTGCGTTTCTGGCAGATACATTATTGTACATTCACTCTATTCAGGTCCTGGAGCAACTATTTCATTTCCTTATATGGTCCTTCTCTTCAGCTCTCTCCTGTATAATAACTAATGTCTTCTTAGAGACAAAGAAAAGGAATAGAACTGTTTCACTTGGCCTGTTTTTCTCAGGGAAATGAGTAGAGACTCCTATCATTGAGATGTCAGAAGAGAACTACCAGGTTTTAAACTCACTTTTAAAAACTGAGGTCATTTCTCTGTTTTGATTCAAGTACCTTACCCAGGACTACACATAACTGATACTCAACAACTGCTTGAACCTGTGGATTTGAATGACCCAAAGTAGATGCTGAACAATGTGTTTTTTTCCATTTTTCAAGAACAGTTCAGTAGAAGACATAAGAACCTTGAGAAAGCAAGTCTTTTTTTTTTTTTTTAAACTAATTTATTTATTTATTTATTTATTTTTGTACATGTATGTTCCCAGATCAATCAGATGCATATCCCTTGACCCTCCCCCCACCCAGAGAAAGCAAGTCTTAAAAGACTGGGGCAAAAAAAAAAAAGGACTAGCCATGAAGAACTTTGAGTGTTCAAAAAAAAAAAAAAGAGGGAGGAGAAGCCAAAGTGAAGCCTCAAGAAACAAGAAGTCTGGCAAAAGCAAATGAGAAAAAAGAAGGGCAGAGGTAGCAGAGGAGCCAGGCGATATTTAGCGTTTGAAATGAAGGGGAATTCTAGAGTTAAGGTGGGTTTGGATCAGAAGCCTTCCCAAGTTTCTCAGGTTCAAGAGCCTGGGTGGCAATCTGTGGGTGGCCCACACTTAAGAACACACACACACAAAACTGGACACAGATACAAGTGGTGAGAAGTGACACGCAGCAGGGAGTGGCAAGAGTCGATCCTAAATGCAGTCATTTGGGTACAATGTGCCCTTCAGAGAGGGCACGGTGACAGCATGGGCTAATTTACAGAGCCGCCAGGATAATAACTCAGAAAGCAACGCTGCCTTCTCACACAAAACGAGGCAGCCCCAGAACGTTTCATGGTGGTAAAAGCTGCATTGCAGCATACTGAGATCCCAGAACCAATGAAAGGAGACAAGTTTACCAAAACGAGTCTTGACACAGAGTGCGTTTCTGGCAGATACATTATTGTACATTCACTCTATTCAGGTCCTGGAGCAACTATTTCATTTCCTTATATGGTCCTTCTCTTCAGCTCTCTCCTGTATAATAACTAATGTCTTCTTAGAGACAAAGAAAAGGAATAGAACTGTTTCACTTGGCCTGTTTTTCTCAGGGAAATGAGTAGAGACTCCTATCATTGAGATGTCAGAAGAGAACTACCAGGTTTTAAACTCACTTTTTAAAAACTGAGGTCATTTCTGCTAGAGAAAGCTGTGCTGATGGGGGAGACAAAGGAGAATACTGCAACTGCCTACCCTGACTGCCAGCACTAAGCATTCTAACTTTAACCAGGACACTGTTCTTTAATTCCATTAGAACTTTACCCCTAAAACTACAGTGTGCAGGTATGGGTAGAAACACTCTCTATATGGCACACAAAATCGAAGAGAATGCCAGCTGTCATGCTTACATGAAAATCAACTTCTAATGTTACTCTTCTTAAAATTCTTCAGTTGGCCCACACAGTCTTCCAATAAAATCCAAATGCCTTAGCAGGACCCTGACATCACTTCTATTTCCCTCCCTATTCTCAAATCTTAACAGTCCATTTCCCCACCAAAGTCATGTTCCTCTGCCTGGAGAATCCTTTCCATTCTTCTTTTCTTGGTAGAATCCTACTCATCCTTCAAAAAAAAATGCTTGGTTTTCTCCCCTTTGGGAAGACTTCCACAACACCCACCTTCCAATGAGCTCTCAAGAGGACCCTGGGCTTATTTGCAATCACCGTGAAGCTATAATTTCATTTTACTTTCTTTTCTCTTCTACTGGTTCCTGAGGATAAGTGCCAAATTCTAAGATTCTATACTCTAGTGGTCAGGACAAAAGCCTGACATATAGTAGTTCTGCAATGTTTTCATGAATAGCAAAGACATCTATGAACTTAAATTTCTCTCAATAGGAAAATACACTCTCTAAAACCTTGCATAAAATAACTATCTTCCCTCTTTGACCACATTTATAGCCAGAATGATGATTTTGAAAGAGTGTAACATCTGGGTCATATCCTTGGTAACATTCAGGAAGTAGGTGGCTAATTGCATCACTGATGACATCAAGAAGGAGGCCATCCATATGCAAACCACCTAAGTGATGCTGATTTATTCTGTATATAAATTACTTCACTCTTTGACAACCCATGGTAACTTTTCTGAGCTCTAGTTTGATAAAGAACCTGAGGCTTAGAAATCTACCCAAGGTCACACAGCCAGCAAGTGGTAAAGTCAGACTAACACAATGTGCAAGATCAGGACGAGATTTTCTTCTATAACGGAACTGAAACATGAGGTTGGCTGAAACTAAGATTTCCCACAGGGCTGAAAAAATGATGAAGACAGCAAATAACTTGTCCATCTCAGACTATGGGTATGCAATTTTAACAATATAAACTGAAAACCAGCCTTGTTCCTGTTCAGAGTTTAAATAACTGCATACACTGCTGCTGTTAAGTAACAGACTCATCAGACATTCAGTTTGAAGCACTGTTTTAAAACAACTGCTCAAATTTATTTAACTCATGTGGGTAATATGGTAGAGGGTTATTATTATTATTTTTTTTAACAAAAAGAAAAAAAGCAGCCAGCACTTACTACTTAGTAAGCCTCACAGAGGGCTCAGGATGTAGGCAGCACACGGGGCAGTGATCATAGGATTTGCATTATCCTTGCAAAGACAGAACTCCACAAGCACCAGGGTTTTCCAATTCAAAATGTGATTTTATTAGAGATCCCAAGATAATAATTTTTTTGAAAAACGACTGGACTGTTGCTTCTTTCTTTAGTTTTCCATTTCTAGTTAGAAAAATGACCAGAGGCAATGACAAAAATAACCATTTAAAAGGGATCCCCCTCCAGAAGGGTTTTTTTGTAAAGGTTTAAATCCAGACTTTCCAGCCTTCTCTCTGTCCTTTTAACATTTTAAAAAGAAAAGGGTTTGGAATACGTCAGCCTTTACTCGGCTTGCTTCTCAAAGCCTCTGTCTTCTCAAGTTGTAGACATAACGCCGGGACTCATCTCCTAGACCTCTGGTTTTCATCAAGTGCATGGGGTGCCTGGCTGGAGGGCCCTGGGTGACAGTTCCTTCAAGAAGCTCCTATTAATCCAAGGTCAGTCACAAACCTAACCTTAAACAGGAGATGGCTGACTGCACTGCTTACGACGTACACCAGGGGGAAGCAAGGAAGAAGCAGACATCCCTCGTTGTTAGTCATGAGTCAAGCCAGCAGTTGAGCCTGAGGTCCTTTCCTTTCCTGGGAGCTCACTGTGCAAGCCACTGCCACACCACCTCCATCCCCCAAGCTCACTGTCCAGCCGTGAAGAAAGTTGCTTCCAAGTTATCACTGGAATAAATGATTTTCCGTACGTAACAAATGAAAACATTTAGATGTACCAACGACTCGGCCTCTCCATCTCTTCCTGAGGAGCCTATCCTTCGAAGCGTTGGGGAGCTAAAAACAGAAGAGCGACACTGATAGTGTGCTTTTTTTTTTTAACCTTTTCCTCTTAACCTTTCTTGAAAATTGTTTCTAACATTCAGGTGCCTGGAAAAGTAGAAATTTTACTTGACTACTGTACACCGTGTGAAAGAAGGGACTTCTCCTTTTAGCCTTCATTTCACTGCATGGGTTTCCCTCTCTAGGTCTTGAGAGCGGGAAAGGGAGAAAGGGGAGGAGACGACAATCACACAGAGCACTAGACAGGACACCCTGTGTCAGCAACATGACAAGTCCTCTAATATCATCAGTGCTGACTCTAAGTAATTTCTGGTGGGGTTGAATACATCATTCCATTTCTATTTGTGCTCTGCCTCAGGCTTTTCCCTAACCACTAATTGCAAGTAGAGGTCTAGAGAGTAAGAGCTTTTATGAAAGGGCTAGAACACAAGTTAATGTGCTGGTCTGTGGCCAGGTGTCTGTGTTCTTTATAATGGAGGAGGAGAGGACTGCAGGGAGATTTCTGCTTCGGTCTTTAGTCCACCCAAGATTTAAAAGACTCACAGAAAACGCTTCACACAGAAGTGTGGTAGAGGGGAAGCGGGGATGGGGGAATGGGAAACACATCCAGTAGAATTCAGGGATAAAAGAATACCCGCACAAGTCCACAGAGCACAGAAGAACGAGGATCCCTTCCTGAGGCACACGTGGATGGATGAGGGCAAAGGGTGGGTAGGCCACAGTGGATGAGCCACTAAGGGCCTCAGTGGTAATTCTGAAACCTGTTCTAATTTATTTCTGGAGTGAATTCTTCTCCTGGACAGGCCAAAATTGTGCTTAAAAATGTCTTTAGAAGGTAACAGGTTTTCAAATATTCTTTGCCTCTTGCTTCCAGGTGATTCTCTTTTTGTTGAAAACCAGAAGCCATATAAAACTTACAGGATGGAAGTAGAGTCTTTTGATACAGGTGAGGTCAGGTGCTGGATGAACTTACACAGTAAGTGAGAGTCTGTACGTTTTGGTCTTGTCCTTGACCACTCCACATCTCTGGCCTAACAGAGATGGCAGTTCACTTTCTCTGGAAGAAGCCGGTAATGGCCACTTGTCTATTGGCTTTGCCCAGAGCAGTAGCTCCCTTCTTTGGGCCCTTTCGTTCCTCTTTGGGCTCCTTTTTCACAGCCATGGCGGGAGGCCTGTGTACAGAGGAAGTCTTCATTTTAAGCTCTTCTTCACTATCTGTGCAGGATTCACTCTCGTAGACTTTTTCAGTCACTGGCAGAACGAGGGAATAAATGGGATATGAGTGGGTTGAGTCATTTAGAACACTGCTCTCTTGAGAGAATGAGATGTCAGGTTCACTCCAGTCCCCTCAGTCCCACTGACCAAGGGTGCTGTGCTCACCAACCACTGCAGCTTAATCCCACCGGGAGATCAAACCCCACCTCAGGTAGGAGGCAGTATTCTGAGCTCACACAGCCTCTACCTGGGGTTCAAAATCAACATTCCCCCTTACTCTGCCACTGCTAAGTACCGAGAACTGGAGCTAGCTCCTTACTTGTTCAATTCTTGGTTGTCAGTGACCAAAGAGTCAGTAGTGGTCTGTATCCTAAAGATGGTATCTCAGGCAAACTCAGATGACAAACGTGATCGTTTTGAGGAAGGACAATGATAAAATAAGAAAGTGACCAATGCTTTTATTCCGTATCAGCCAAGGGCATATTTTGCCTTTTTACCTACCAATAAAATTCACTGAATTCTCCCCATAGGAAGCTTCTTTAAAAATTACATGAGGGAGAAGTCATGATAAGAAAGCCCCAAAGGGCACAGGCACAGACACCGGCTTCCAACAATGGCCAGGGTCTCTTTCAGTACTACTGCAGCGCACACAGCAACCACAAGAAACAGTACAATGCCACCCTCCTGTGACTTAAGAGAGATGCAGCAGCTGTGCAACCAACATCATCTAAATCCTTTCTCAGCCAATGATGGAAAAAAGAAAAACACCTTTTCTTAGCTGCATAATAAATACTCAAATGAGTAAAGTGAAAGGTATTTTTTCCATTAATGAACAGTGATAACTTTAAGTTCTCAATTATTAATCATTTGGAATCAAATACACCTATGTTCTAATACCTACTCTGTCACTTACCTAACCTCAAATTTTAATGTGTATCACAATGACTTGAGGGCATATTTAAACATGTATGGCTGGGCTTTATTTTCAGAGGTTCAGTAGATCTGAGGCAGACCTGAGAATCTGCTTTTCTATCATGTTCCCAGGTGACGTCGATAGGCAGCTGGTCTGGGGACCACACCTGGAGAATCACTGTTCGTTGCTTCCCCGTAAAAGGTGATATGCTGCCTTCAGAGAATGTACAAATCCAGTAACCTTCAGCAAGCTCTCTTTGATGCTGTATTTTCCCCTCACAATAGGCCATGCTGGAGGTCAACTGGCTCTAGTCAGTGGAGTATCCCTTCATCTTATCCATCTATTCTTATTAAGGCTGCATAATTAACAGTTCCCAACTGCCAAGACTTCCGAGGATATGTCATTACTTTCGAGAGCCTAGAATTCACTTTGGCTGACTCCTGCCAACTTAGAGGCTAAATGAACACTAAGAAGTTTTAAATATATACTAAGCATTCTTAGAGGCCTTAAAGCTTTCCCAGACCAGAGGTATTAGCATCTCCCATGAACTTATCAGAAACACAGACTCTCAAGTTCCCCATGGCCTACTGAATCAGAATTTGAAATGTGGCAAGATCTTCAAATCATGTATATACCCAGCAAACTGTAGGGAGTGATGCTCTCAGATATCTAGAGAATTCCCATGGTATACCTGTAGTTCAACAATTATAATCCCAAACAGCATCCCCATCAAGACACCAAAGCACTGGTAACTGAATTTTGGAACAAAATTACGAGCTGTTATTTACTCAACATCTCAAATTAGCCGAGTCTGAAGAGCTGTCTACAGATACAAAAAAGGCAAGACTTACTACAAAACTTGCTCCTCCATAAGCTATATTCTGTACTGAACTGGTGGCATGTCTATAATATTAAACTCCAGAATCAACTAGCTCATTATTTCATGACTAACCACTGGTAGTCTCATTGCCAATTTTGTGCAATCCATTGCTTGAGGGAGTTAAAAATCAGTCAGGGCAGCAGCAACAGAATTTCTTAAGTAGAACACTTGGTATAGCCCTTAAGAGCTAAAAGGAGTATTTATACATTCAAAGCTATAGCTACTTCAAACTACAGAACAAAGAAGATTTCAACTTAAAAATACAGGACCTTTATTTTACCTGAACAACACGCCACTTTTTCTGGGCTGCCATAAAAGGAGGCCCAGTTTGCGTGGGTAACAGAATTCTTTTCCACTCAACTGTTTTGCTCTTACAAGTCCACCCTGGCCCGAAGTCCGCCCCAGACACATCTCAGGGGCCCAACTCCCCAGTCCCTGCAGTAAATTCACAGAAAGGGAAAGATCAGCTTTTTAAATCCACAGAGCAACTCCTATTCAGCACAGGACAGGACAAGCCCCCTAAGCTGGTACATTTGGAACAGTCCGAGCAGAGAGAGGAAAGCAGAACTCCTTTGTTGGTTACAGGAGCCAAGATTCATTAGGTTGAGCTTGGAATAAAAACCTTCTAAAAAAATGTGCTATGTGAGCACAGTTTTCATTGTTGCATCCAAGGCTCTTAATAGTCCTGTCAGGAGACAGGAGTGCAAAAAAGTTCACATCCCATACCTGGCCAAAACTGTGTTTTCAACAAAGCAATATGTAGCTAGCCACAAATTCCCAATGAACTCTTAATATAAAGGTATTTTTGAGGCTTTGGGGTAGCAGGAGGAAAAAACTAGCATTGATGCTTCTGTCCTCTTAAATTTAAAAGGTAAAAAGAATAAACAATTCAACAGTAAATACACAAATTATCATTCCCAGTCAAACCAAGAGACCTGAAATTCATTACTACAAGACTGAAAGCAAAAAACAAATAAAACAAGACCGAAGCCCAGAGTTCATAGGCTGCTCATGAGAAAGCTGGCACTGCAAAGACAGAAATTCTCTGTGTAAGGAATTTTACTCCCCAGTCATATGCTACAATGAAAAAAGCAGAGGCCTTTTCAGATGAGTGAGGTGGGGAATGGGCTCAAGATCGACATGATGGCTTCACTGGTTTTAACAAACACACTGTCTTAGGAAGGTTCATAGTCAATCAACCCTTTTAAGACAAAAAATTTGAAGCAGAAAAGGAAAATCTAGAAAGGGAAAAAATACTTTCCTACCAAAAGGTTGAAGAGTCTAAACCTACAACTCTTTACAAACACGAAAGACAGTACCAGGATCATCAGGCCTCAAGTGCTAAATCCTAAAAGCCCCACAGAAGTCAGTCAGTCATCGAAAGGGCAGAACAAGCCAAAACATCATCAGGGGATGACTCGAAGCCTGAATTCTAACTTCCCTCTAGATCTCCATAAAAGGCATGTGCTTTTGTCTAAAATGACTCACCAACAGGAAACACACAGGAAGTGACATGGAAAAGTCATGCCCCTCTACTGAACAAAAAGGGACAAAACACAAAGACCCCTAACACTCTTGAGAGTCTGATCATCTGCAGCAGTCTCTTTTCCATAGTTCAAATGTATATACAAACATTTAAAAGCCCCCAAAGTTTCTCATGGTCTTTCATAATACTTAAAATTGGTATTGTGGTTTCCATCTTGAAAGTTTTCATTTTTTTAAATCTATTACCTCACATGAATCTTCACAATAATCTCACAGGGAGGCAAAATGGGTATTTTCCCTCTATTCCACAGATCAAGAAATGCCCCACCGGAGACGATGCGACTTTGAGCTGAGATGAAGCGTGTGATCCAAACAGGAAGCCAGGTGTCCTGCCTGCAGCTGCAGTGTTCCCTGTGCTCAGTGACTCGCCAGGTGGGCCGCGGATAGCAGCGAGGCAGCTCAAGGGGTGAGTCATGTGCACAGTGGGGTCTGAGGCGCCCTGCCCTGTGAGGGAGTAAGGTGCTCTCTATAGGAATAACTCTATCTCTGGAACCAAAACTTTTCCTTACCAATGCAGCCCTCCTCATCCATAAAGGTTTTAGATTTTAGCACACGTTTTCGTTTTCTTCTGTTTTCTCCACTGGAGCCCTAAAAGGTCACAGGAAGATCAGAGAATGCAACAGTAAATTGACCAAGCTACAGAGAAAAATAACAAAAGCTTTTAAATTTAGAACAATCACCCTCCAGTATTTCATGAGGATAAAAAGTTAAATAAGGTATCTATAGACAGCTATCTATCTTTAGGGGACTAGATCAACCACAGATAAATTATGCTCACTGATACTTCACTGAGAGAAGAAAAGCAGCGTGTTAAGGAAAGAACTGTGTTCATTTTGTCAACAAACTTTTGTTGGAGTAAGGCGGTACCATGGATAAAAAGACCAACAGGACAAGAGCCTTAGCGGAGGAGAGACATAAGGAAAACAGATCACTGCAGTCCACTGCGGCAAGGGCTTTAATGCAAGGCCACAGCAGATACTGGAGGCGCCCAGGGAAGGCCCCTAAGCCAGACTGCAGGCCTCTATGGCATCTGTCCTTGCTGTGGTTTCCTGTTAGTTCAGCCTAGATACTGTAATATTACATCTGTCTAACTTAGTATCAAAAAGTATCAAATTCAGTATCAAAAGGTGTCACTTATACGACCTAGATTCCTTACTTTTCTTAAACTTGGGCCCCCATAATGTATATACAAACATTTAAAAGCCCCCAAAGTTTCTCATGGTCTTTCATAATACTTAAAATTGGTATTGTGGTTTCCATCTTGAAAGTTTTCATTTTTTTAAATCTATTACCTCACATGAATCTTCACAATAATCTCACAGGGAGGCAAAATGGGTATTTTCCCTCTATTCCACAGATCAAGAAATGCCCCACCGGAGACGATGCGACTTTGAGCTGAGATGAAGCGTGTGATCCAAACAGGAAGCCAGGTGTCCTGCCTGCAGCTGCAGTGTTCCCTGTGCTCAGTGACTCGCCAGGTGGGCCGCGGATAGCAGCGAGGCAGCTCAAGGGGTGAGTCATGTGCACAGTGGGGTCTGAGGCGCCCTGCCCTGTGAGGGAGTAAGGTGCTCTCTATAGGAATAACTCTATCTCTGGAACCAAAACTTTTCCTTACCAATGCAGCCCTCCTCATCCATAAAGGTTTTAGATTTTAGCACACGTTTTCGTTTTCTTCTGTTTTCTCCACTGGAGCCCTAAAAGGTCACAGGAAGATCAGAGAATGCAACAGTAAATTGACCAAGCTACAGAGAAAAATAACAAAAGCTTTTAAATTTAGAACAATCACCCTCCAGTATTTCATGAGGATAAAAAGTTAAATAAGGTATCTATAGACAGCTATCTATCTTTAGGGGACTAGATCAACCACAGATAAATTATGCTCACTGATACTTCACTGAGAGAAGAAAAGCAGCGTGTTAAGGAAAGAACTGTGTTCATTTTGTCAACAAACTTTTGTTGGAGTAAGGCGGTACCATGGATAAAAAGACCAACAGGACAAGAGCCTTAGCGGAGGAGAGACATAAGGAAAACAGATCACTGCAGTCCACTGCGGCAAGGGCTTTAATGCAAGGCCACAGCAGATACTGGAGGCGCCCAGGGAAGGCCCCTAAGCCAGACTGCAGGCCTCTATGGCATCTGTCCTTGCTGTGGTTTCCTGTTAGTTCAGCCTAGATACTGTAATATTACATCTGTCTAACTTAGTATCAAAAAGTATCAAATTCAGTATCAAAAAGGTGTCACTTATACCGATTTCCTTTTCGCTCCACTGGTCTTTCACCCCATTTTCTCTTCATCTAATGAAGAAATTAGTGCAAAATTTAAATGACAGTCTTAATGAATTAAGGAAAACAGTTATAACGAAAAAAAGGCTTCCCAATCCTTCATTATTTACAGTCATAGATGCAGACAGGCAAGAGCCAGCTGAAGATGATAGAAACCTGTTTCCCCCCATGTAGCCCTTTTCCAGAAGAGCAGCAAACATGCACAAGTTGTTTGTTCTACTCTGTCTTCCACACCCTCTGCTGCAACACTTTGCTGTGCACAAATCCAGGAGGAGTTGGCAACCACAGCTGCTCTGAAGCTGGAGGTCATGAGAAACTAAAAGGCTCCCAGGACTGACCTCAGCTACATTCCTGAGATGAACTTCCCCTTCCAGTGAGAAGAGTGGGAAGGCCCATTCTGCACCACCTACAGAAGAGCAGGACCAGACAGAAGCCAGCTACTGGTAGGTGTGATAATGTACAGCAGAGAACTAACGCAGTTGAGTGGTTTTATTCTCCGGCGATACAGGACACACGCTGGTAAAGTGTACCTTGACAGGAGAAGGCTCTGGCTCAGTCTTCAGCACTGGTTCAGGAGACGGAGAACGAGGAGGTGGCGATGGTGATGCAGCTTCGTAAGTCCCAGGAGAGTCCGGTATGACTGAAATAAGGCAACAAGCTGAGATAAGACAACTACGGAGTGTCAGGAACAATGCCTTCTCCACTGATTCTCTACACTTCCATATCCAGCAAAGGTTATTTTGCAAGCAGTAATTCATGACAACCAAGGACTCTGCAGTTATCTATCTATTATTAATACACAGATAGCTAGATACATATATTTACACTTTATCAGTTTTCATACAAGGAGAATCAAAGAATCAAAAATCATTAGAGCTTGCATTGTCAAGCAATTATAGTCCAACTTTAAAAATAAAAAAAGAATGATTAGAGTTTGAATGTACCTTAGAGATCATCTTAGCTAGCTTCTAATTTTACAGGTAAGTCAAGGTATGAAGCTGTTTTAAAAATATCCACTGATTATCTACCATGGGTCATGTAGTTCACTGACACTACTTCACTTTATCCTCACAATAAACCTAAGAGACAACTACTATTATTTCCACATTAGAGCTGTGTAAACAGAGGTTCACAGAGGTTAACTAATTTCCCTGGGGCACAGAGCTTGCAATTGAGGCTGGAGGTTTTAAACCCCAGGAGGTCTGATTCCACAGCCTTACTATCCCATGTGGCCCTACCCCTCAGGCTGGATGCATTCTGCTAAGATCAAGGAAGTGGAGAGAGCCCTCAGATGACACCAAGCGTTGAGACCTTCCAACTGAAGAGCTACAACTCCATCACAAGTAGCTCTGAAACACACCAACGCACCCACCATCCCTTATGCTCACGTCACTAAAAACACACTGAGGGAAACACCTGGCTTAACAATAAAGATGAAGCCAGACCAATCCTAGCACATGACTGACTTTGTGACTGTGAATTGAGAATCATTTGCAATCACCTGACATGTTTGTTAGACTTAAGATTTTTCAGCTGATATTAAAAAGAATAAACCATGGGGGTGGGGAATTATCTTTGAAATGATGATCACAATTATAGCTCGAACAACTAAGCCTTGCTCATTCATGTATGTTTGGGAAACACTTCTCACTTGCATGACTGATGAGGCTTGTTGTGCTAAATTACTGAGATTAGCAAGAAAGAATATTTTAAGGACAGAGATATCGCTATGGAAGTGGTTATCACCGGAAAAAGAGAGCACCATCAGAGGGATCCCACCAGTTCTAAATCGTTCCAGAAACAGTGGTCTTAGTATAAGGTTCATAAGAAAAGTGAAAATCCTCAGCTAACCTATTGCTTCATCACCACAAAGAAACTGCTGGTCAAGGGACTGGGTAGCTGCTTAGCCTCACCTGCTCCCTGAATCTCCTGGCTGTGTTCAAAGTCTTAGCACAAGTCTTGGATCTGAAATTCTCCCAGCTGATTAGGTCAGTGTTAAAAATTATGACAGTGGAGAGTTCAAGGCCAAATGACCTAAAGAGGTGAAGCAGAACAACAGCCAGAGAGAAACAATAAACGACACATTTCCAGTATGAAATGGGCCCCCAAACTTAATAAGCTCTGGGAAACAGAAACATAAAAGCAAAGTGGTCCATCTATTACCTGGTACTGGAGGCTAGAATGTGATGGGAACGCAAGCAAGCAAAGTCCAGTCAAACCAGAGCCAAGCCCCCAGTTTTCTGAAGGTATAGCTAAACAGAGGTTAACTTTGGCAATTGCAGGCTGGAGGTTTTAAACCCCAGGAGGTCTGATTCCACAGCCTTACTATCCCATGTGGCCCTACCCCTCAGGCTGGATGCATTCTGCTAAGATCAAGGAAGTGGAGAGAGCCCTCAGATGACACCAAGCGTTGAGACCTTCCAACTGAAGAGCTACAACTCCATCACAAGTAGCTCTGAAACACACCAACGCACCCACCATCCCTTATGCTCACGTCACTAAAACAAACTGAGGGAAGCCCCTGGCTTAACAATAAAGATGAAGCCAGACCACTCCTAGCACATGACTGACTTTGTCACTGTGAATTGAGAATCATTTGCAATCACCTGACATGTTTGTTAGACTTAAGATTTTTCAGCTGATATTACAAAGAATAAACCATGGGGGTGGGGAATTATCTTTGAAATGATGATCACAATTATAGCTCGAACAACTAAGCCTTGCTCATTCATGTATGTTTGGGAAACACTTCTCACTTGCATGACTGATGAGGCTTGTTGTGCTAAATTACTGAGATTAGCAAGAAAGAATATTTTAAGGACAGAGATATCGCTATGGAAGTGGTTATCACCGGAAAAAGAGAGCACCATCAGAGGGATCCCACCAGTTCTAAATCGTTCCAGAAACAGTGGTCTTAGTATAAGGTTCATAAGAAAAGTGAAAATCCTCAGCTAACCTATTGCTTCATCACCACAAAGAAACTGCTGGTCAAGGGACTGGGTAGCTGCTTAGCCTCACCTGCTCCCTGAATCTCCTGGCTGTGTTCAAAGTCTTAGCACAAGTCTTGGATCTGAAATTCTCCCAGCTGATTAGGTCAGTGTTAAAAATTATGACAGTGGAGAGTTCAAGGCCAAATGACCTAAAGAGGTGAAGCAGAACAACAGCCAGAGAGAAACAATAAACGACACATTTCCAGTATGAAATGGGCCCCCAAACTTAATAAGCTCTGGGAAACAGAAACATAAAAGCAAAGTGGTCCATCTATTACCTGGTACTGGAGGCTAGAATGTGATGGGAACGCAAGCAAGCAAAGTCCAGTCAAACCAGAGCCAAGCCCCCAGTTTTCTGAAGGTATAGCTATTAAGAAAGCTCTGTCACAAGGGGCTACAGTGGTAGGAGAGAAGTTTATGCAGTGAGGATGCCAAAGAAAAGGAATTTTGAGTACTCAGAGTCATAAATTTATGAGCTCTTATTCTGTTTCCAGTTCTGTTAACCACCTGACTTAACCCAGGAAAACACATAATCCCAGTGGCACCCTCTGAGACCCCTCTCCCTGCACTGTATGGAACTGTCTGGAGTCTCCTCGCTTCAGACTCTAAGCTCTATAAAGGCAGAGATGCCCCATTTCCCTAAGCACTGAATATGCAGTTAACGTGTTTTTTTAATGAAGGAAAAGAATCACTTTCTGAACTAAATTTGCAATGAGGGGCTTCCAGGTCAAGGAAGATTCAGCATATACCTCCCTCTCCCTTCCACACACACCCTCAAAGAGAAACATTATAACAATAATAAAGGAAAGAAATGTAACCCCCTCATGATAGGGAAGAGAACATCAGAGGAGCCAAAAGCTCTCAAGGAATAAGGAATTTCAACAAACCCCTGGAAGATGGAAGGCAGATGGGAGAAAGCTGACAAGAGAAGCATCAGTCAGGTGAGTCTCATAGAACAGGTTCCTATTAATGTCTAACACTTGTATTTTATCTGATATTTTAACATATATATGCATTACTTTGTTTAAAATTTTTAAAAAATTAAAATATTTTAAGAAAGGATAGGGAAAACAACTAGAATTGTCTGGGCTTACAAACATTAATCATTCCTTTTTATAATAACCCCACAAAATCACTATTAATATTCCTGTTTTATACAACCAAGGTTCAAAGAGATTCTTTTTAAAAAAAACTTGCCCACATTCATAAGCTAGAATTCGTGTCTGTCTGCCGTAGGCTTTACTACCAAGCCAACTGTTCTCCCTCAATATATTTTTAGTGTCATAAGCATAAGGCAGAATGGATGCGTTGGTGTCCAGTAGGCCCAAACTTAATAAGCTCTGGGAAACAGAAACATAAAAGCAAAGTGGTCCATCTATTACCTGGTACTGGAGGCTAGAATGTGATGGGAACGCAAGCAAGCAAAGTCCAGTCAAACCAGAGCCAAGCCCCCAGTTTTCTGAAGGTATAGCTATTAAGAAAGCTCTGTCACAAGGGGCTACAGTGGTAGGAGAGAAGTTTATGCAGTGAGGATGCCAAAGAAAAGGAATTTTGAGTACTCAGAGTCATAAATTTATGAGCTCTTATTCTGTTTCCAGTTCTGTTAACCACCTGACTTAACCCAGGAAAACACATAATCCCAGTGGCACCCTCTGAGACCCCTCTCCCTGCACTGTATGGAACTGTCTGGAGTCTCCTCGCTTCAGACTCTAAGCTCTATAAAGGCAGAGATGCCCCATTTCCCTAAGCACTGAATATGCAGTTAACGTGTTTTTTTAATGAAGGAAAAGAATCACTTTCTGAACTAAATTTGCAATGAGGGGCTTCCAGGTCAAGGAAGATTCAGCATATACCTCCCTCTCCCTTCCACACACCCCCTCAAAGAGAAACATTATAACAATAATAAAGGAAAGAAATGTAACCCCCTCATGATAGGGAAGAGAACATCAGAGGAGCCAAAAGCTCTCAAGGAATAAGGAATTTCAACAAACCCCTGGAAGATGGAAGGCAGATGGGAGAAAGCTGACAAGAGAAGCATCAGTCAGGTGAGTCTCATAGAACAGGTTCCTATTAATGTCTAACACTTGTATTTTATCTGATATTTTAACATATATATGCATTACTTTGTTTAAAATTTTTAAAAAATTAAAATATTTTAAGAAAGGATAGGGAAAACAACTAGAATTGTCTGGGCTTACAAACATTAATCATTCCTTTTTATAATAACCCCACAAAATCACTATTAATATTCCTGTTTTATACAACCAAGGTTCAAAGAGATTCTTTTTAAAAAAAACTTGCCCACATTCATAAGCTAGAATTCGTGTCTGTCTGCCGTAGGCTTTACTACCAAGCCAACTGTTCTCCCTCAATATATTTTTAGTGTCATAAGCATAAGGCAGAATGGATGCGTTGGTGTGTTTTAAATATATTTGTAACAGATTTTCAGATGAAAGGTACTCAAGCAGTGGAACATCACTTACCCTAGGAAAGCAACCTTCACTGGGGCAGAACAACTGTGGTAAAGATAATTGCAGGGACCCAGCAGTGTAACCACTGTTTATCAGTTTTCTGGAAGAGATGGGTAATTAGAATTCCTGGAAACCATTTATAGCTTCCTAGAAGTTTTTTTAACTACTTATCTGAACCTTTAAAAAATGGATGGGGGTGGGTCATTTGCTTAGCATTCTCTATAAACAATTTGCAAGGACTGAAAATGGTAGCAAAGACTGAAACATACCAGTTAAAACTACTTCTTCCTAACAATATAGATATTACTCTTAATGTTATTTCTTCCTAGGTCTGGCCTTTCTTTGCTTTGCAAAGAGAGTATACAGAGCTGCTAAAGGTGTTTACGGATTCCCTTGTAGCTCAGCTGGTAAACAATCCGCCTGCAATGCAGGAGACCCTGGCTCAATCCCTGGATCAGGAAGATCCTCTGGAAATGGGACAGCCTACCCGCTCCAGGATTCTTGGGTTTCCCTGGTGGCTCAGACACTTAAAAGAATCCGTCCACAATGCAGGAAACACCTAGGTTTGATCCCTGGGTTGGGAAAATACCCTAGAGAAGGGAAAGGCTCCAGTATTCTTGCCTGGAGAATTCCATGTCCCATCCACGGGCTGCCAAGAATCAGACACAACTGACTTCACTTTAAAGGTGCTTATGCCTCTGCCAGGGAGACAGAGAAAGGAATACTCTCTCAGGTAAAAAGTTAATGATATGAGCTTGAAGGGAATTTTCTGAGAGAAGATACTTTCAAGTGTATTATCACCATTAAACACTTACTGAATTTCAATAGGAAAAGTGGGGTGAATAATAAGAAACTGATTATATGTTAAGTGTTGTCCTGGAACTTCTGAAACAGCATTTTATTTGATGTTCAATAAAAGGCCTATCTTGTGTGATAACATCCTATCTTACAGATAAGAAAACAAGGAACTGAAGAAGTTAAGCAATCTGCCTGAAGTCACAGAGTCAGTAGAGGAGGTAAGGTCTTAAAAGCAGGTCTGTTTGACTCCAAAGTCTCTGCCACTCTTGTTGCTAACTTCTAGCTGAAGGCAGCATATTGAACTAACAGCACCTATTCAGTGTAACAGAAATAAAACAAGAATAGGTCAGAGGATGTATGAAGGTTTAGAGTATAATCCCACTGGTTCTGAGACAAAGAAGAAATTTGGGAATAAAATGGCAAAGGTTTATAAAGTTAGCCAGATGCCAAAAATTATCTTTGCCAAAAAAATTCCAAGAGCCTCTGCTCTACATCTTCTGTTGTTATAGGCTGTCCACCTCTTTCATTTTATCTCCCTTTCCAGCTAAATAACCCCACTCATTTCTAGTCACTTAAGGGTATCGTTTTTGAGAGCTAAGGATCAGAACTACAGAGAATATTTCAGAAGTATGTACAGAGTGTTCAATTAACTACAGTACTACAGCTGACTCCTTCACTAATACTCCAGTGTCTATAGTTTACTTGTTTAACGACATTAGGGCTGATGGCTTCAGAGACTTACCTAGAATCCTCAAGTTCTTTTCCTAGTTGGTATTATGGAAACACTGCTCCAAGTTACTGGGTTTCCTGGTGGCTCAGACACTTAAAAGAATCCGTCCACAATGCAGGAAACACCTAGGTTTGATCCCTGGGTTGGGAAAATACCCTAGAGAAGGGAAAGGCTCCAGTATTCTTGCCTGGAGAATTCCATGTCCCATCCACGGGCTGCCAAGAATCAGACACAACTGACTTCACTTTAAAGGTGCTTATGCCTCTGCCAGGGAGACAGAGAAAGGAATACTCTCTCAGGTAAAAAGTTAATGATATGAGCTTGAAGGGAATTTTCTGAGAGAAGATACTTTCAAGTGTATTATCACCATTAAACACTTACTGAATTTCAATAGGAAAAGTGGGGTGAATAATAAGAAACTGATTATATGTTAAGTGTTGTCCTGGAACTTCTGAAACAGCATTTTATTTGATGTTCAATAAAAGGCCTATCTTGTGTGATAACATCCTATCTTACAGATAAGAAAACAAGGAACTGAAGAAGTTAAGCAATCTGCCTGAAGTCACAGAGTCAGTAGAGGAGGTAAGGTCTTAAAAGCAGGTCTGTTTGACTCCAAAGTCTCTGCCACTCTTGTTGCTAACTTCTAGCTGAAGGCAGCATATTGAACTAACAGCACCTATTCAGTGTAACAGAAATAAAACAAGAATAGGTCAGAGGATGTATGAAGGTTTAGAGTATAATCCCACTGGTTCTGAGACAAAGAAGAAATTTGGGAATAAAATGGCAAAGGTTTATAAAGTTAGCCAGATGCCAAAAATTATCTTTGCCAAAAAAATTCCAAGAGCCTCTGCTCTACATCTTCTGTTGTTATAGGCTGTCCACCTCTTTCATTTTATCTCCCTTTCCAGCTAAATAACCCCACTCATTTCTAGTCACTTAAGGGTATCGTTTTTGAGAGCTAAGGATCAGAACTACAGAGAATATTTCAGAAGTATGTACAGAGTGTTCAATTAACTACAGTACTACAGCTGACTCCTTCACTAATACTCCAGTGTCTATAGTTTACTTGTTTAACGTACATTAGGGCTGATGGCTTCAGAGACTTACCTAGAATCCTCAAGTTCTTTTCCTAGTTGGTATTATGGAACACTGCTCCAATTAGCACACACTCCTAAGCAACTTCCTAAGTTATTTCCCTGTGCGTCTGCAGGCTTGCCTCTATTTCAACTCTTAACCAGTCAGAATGTTCCTTGATGGCTGTTTTCATCTACACACTTGGGAATCTTCCTTTCTGTAGTCTTGGTTAAAGCATTTTGATAAATGACATGGAACGAGGATACAGCAACCGTACCACTGGGATGCTCACAGTAACACCTCCCTATCTTTTCCAGTTAATGAAAACCCTAAATCCATGGACAAGTCAGAGGCGGCTCTGCTGTAGCCATATTCAACTTGTACAATTTCTTAGATCTATTCATTTCCTTTGCATCACTATCATCTATATATACAATTTGTTTTTCAACTCTCTTGAGAGAATACCCACCCCACCCCAATTCAGGGGTGCCTCTGTAACCATTCTTAGTGCTTCTTACAGTGGTTTCTGGTAGGAATGGAGTTTAACAAGTTTAGCTTTTTCCTTCAACAACACTGCAGGGTTCTTTTTTTTTGCATTCATTTTTCTTTAAGCTCTTGTAGTGGCAATTGATTTGCTCCTGTCTTCTTTTATATGATGCTGAATCCCACTGGATCAGAGTTCCCCTGGACACTTCCTAAGATGCTTTATATGCCACGAATTCATGGAGAATCAATCACAGCAGCTCAAGCTTTTCACCACCAGTTCTCAAAGCAGGCTTTTCAGGGTTGAAGTCATTGGGTGTATCAGTCCAACCCAAGAATCTTTCTCCTTTAAAAAAAAATTTTATTTAGACTGGTCTTTTAAATTTTGCCACGAATTCATGGAAAAATTCCAAGAGCCTCTGCTCTACATCTTCTGTTGTTATAGGCTGTCCACCTCTTTCATTTTATCTCCTTTCCAGCTAAATAACCCCACTCATTTCTAGTCACTTAAGGGTATCGTTTTTGAGAGCTAAGGATCAGAACTACAGAGAATATTTCAGAAGTATGTACAGAGTGTTCAATTAACTACAGTACTACAGCTGACTCCTTCACTAATACTCCAGTGTCTATAGTTTACTTGTTTAACGTACATTAGGGCTGATGGCTTCAGAGACTTACCTAGAATCCTCAAGTTCTTTTCCTAGTTGGTATTATGGAACACTGCTCCAATTAGCACACACTCCTAAGCAACTTCCTAAGTTATTTCCCTGTGCGTCTGCAGGCTTGCCTCTATTTCAACTCTTAACCAGTCAGAATGTTCCTTGATGGCTGTTTTCATCTACACACTTGGGAATCTTCCTTTCTGTAGTCTTGGTTAAAGCATTTTGATAAATGACATGGAACGAGGATACAGCAACCGTACCACTGGGATGCTCACAGTAACACCTCCCTATCTTTTCCAGTTAATGAAAACCCTAAATCCATGGACAAGTCAGAGGCGGCTCTGCTGTAGCCATATTCAACTTGTACAATTTCTTAGATCTATTCATTTCCTTTGCATCACTATCATCTATATATACAATTTGTTTTTCAACTCTCTTGAGAGAATACCCACCCCACCCCAATTCAGGGGTGCCTCTGTAACCATTCTTAGTGCTTCTTACAGTGGTTTCTGGTAGGAATGGAGTTTAACAAGTTTAGCTTTTTCCTTCAACAACACTGCAGGGTTCTTTTTTTTTGCATTCATTTTTCTTTAAGCTCTTGTAGTGGCAATTGATTTGCTCCTGTCTTCTTTTATATGATGCTGAATCCCACTGGATCAGAGTTCCCCTGGACACTTCCTAAGATGCTTTATATGCCACGAATTCATGGAGAATCAATCACAGCAGCTCAAGCTTTTCACCACCAGTTCTCAAAGCAGGCTTTTCAGGGTTGAAGTCATTGGGTGTATCAGTCCAACCCAAGAATCTTTCTCCTTTAAAAAAAAATTTTATTTGACTGGACTGGGTCTTAGTTGCCATGTGCAAAATCTTAGTTGCAGCAGGCAGGATGTAGCTCCCTGAGAGGGACTGAACCCCCAGCATAGGGAATGCAGAGTCTTAACTGTGGGACCATCAGGGAAGTCCCTCCGTTTTCTATATACTTTTGTTTACACAATTTGGGAAGAATACTTGAATTGGCTCTCAGACGGCTTGATGTTCTTTTTTTTTTTTTTTTTTTTAAATAATGTATGTTTACTGTTTAAAGCTGTTAAGTTTGGGGACAATTTGTTGCACAGTGATAGTAGTTAGTAGTTTAGTCGCTAAGTCATGTCTGACTCTTGTGACTCCATGGACTGTAGCTGACCAGGCTCCTCTGACCATGGAATTTCCTAGGCAAGAATACTGGAGTGGGTTGGTATTTCTTTCTCCACTGCTTGATTTTTTTTTTTTTTTTAACTTTTTACAAAGTTTTGTTGTTCACAGACATGTATGTTACCAGATCAGTCATATGCATATCTCTGTTTCCCTCCCCACTCCCAGTTTCCCGCATCCCACCCCTCCAGGCTGTCGCACTGCACCCCTACAGCGCAATGACCATAACTATCTTTTTCACACATGACAGCATAGGTTTCCATGTTACTCCCTCTACGCCTTCCACCCACTGTTCATTCCCCCACAATGTCCATATGTCTGTTCTCTATGTCTGTTTTTCCATCACTTCACTGCGTGTGTTATTACCCTCTTACTAGATTCCATATATATGTGTTAGTACACTTCACTTGTCTTTCTCTCTTTGACTTACTTCACTTTTTATGATAGGTTCTAGATCCAATCACCTCGTTAGGACTGATTCTTCTGCATTTTTTTTTACAGCTGAGTAGT
Organism: Tragulus kanchil; assembly: GCA_022376925.1. Classification (NCBI taxonomy): domain Eukaryota; kingdom Metazoa; phylum Chordata; class Mammalia; order Artiodactyla; family Tragulidae; genus Tragulus; species Tragulus kanchil. The sequence goes on from JAIOJX010000006.1 coordinate 79,683,358, forward strand.
ATTCCATTGTATATATGTACCAGAGCTTTTTTATCCATTCACTCGTCGATGGACATCTAGGTTGCTTCCATGTTCTAGCTATCGATATTCTTTTAAAAGGCACATTAATCTTCTAAGTGAGATTCTTGCCCTTACTGTGTTTGCTTATCTTACACAACTTAAACCACAAGGGTCCACAGTGTCATTCCTTTTCAACAAAGACAACACAGGCTCAGTGTGGTTTTACTTAGGTGGTGCACACCACCACCAATATGCCTGGTGCCTACAATATCACCCATTAGATAAGACCCACATGAAGGTACCCAAAGACAGAGCTCCATTTTATAAAGAGAAAATGCCTTTGATAATAAGTATAATAATAGCCCTTCTTCTCTTTCTCTTTGTGTTTGCTACTTTTGCAAGTTAAAGATCATGCTTCTTGTCAAAAGGTTAAAGTAGGTTTTAAACAGAAATAGGTATACTATGTCTCTCAGTGCTAGGATTACTATTGTCACCATGACCCATAATAAGCAACTTTTTAGTTTCTTGAGCTAAAGTCATCATCATAAGAACTGACCCATCTGTGAACTGAATGTTTGTGTTCCCTCAAAATTTACATAGTGACGCCCAAATCCCCAATATGATAGTAGCAGGAAGGGGACCTTTGGGAGATAATCAAGTCAAGAGGACAGGCAGCCATCAATGAGATTAGAGACACAAGGAAGGAATCATCTTTCTCTGCCATGGAGGACACAGCAAGGAGGTATCATACAAACAAAGGAGAGAGCTCGCCCAGAGACTGAATCAGCTAGTCTTGATTTTGGACTCTTCTCAGTTTCAGAACTGTAAGAATTAAGTCCTGTTGTTTAAGCCTCCCAGTTTATAGTATTTTTATAAGAGCAGTATAATTCCACCCACTGTTCATTCCCCCACAATGTCCATATGTCTGTTCTCTATGTCTGTTTTTCCATCACTTCACTGCGTGTGTTATTACCCTCTTACTAGATTCCATATATATGTGTTAGTACACTTCACTTGTCTTTCTCTCTTTGACTTACTTCACTTTTTATGATAGGTTCTAGATCCAATCACCTCGTTAGGACTGATTCTTCTGCATTTTTTTTTACAGCTGAGTAGTATTCCATTGTATATATGTACCAGAGCTTTTTTATCCATTCACTCGTCGATGGACATCTAGGTTGCTTCCATGTTCTAGCTATCGATATTCTTTTAAAAGGCACATTAATCTTCTAAGTGAGATTCTTGCCCTTACTGTGTTTGCTTATCTTACACAACTTAAACCACAAGGGTCCACAGTGTCATTCCTTTTCAACAAAGACAACACAGGCTCAGTGTGGTTTTACTTAGGTGGTGCACACCACCACCAATATGCCTGGTGCCTACAATATCACCCATTAGATAAGACCCACATGAAGGTACCCAAAGAAAGAGCTCCATTTTATAAAAGAGAAAATGCCTTTGATAATAAGTATAATAATAGCCCTTCTTCTCTTTCTCTTTGTGTTTGCTACTTTTGCAAGTTAAAGATCATGCTTCTTGTCAAAAGGTTAAAGTAGGTTTTAAACAGAAATAGGTATACTATGTCTCTCAGTGCTAGGATTACTATTGTCACCATGACCCATAATAAGCAACTTTTTAGTTTCTTGAGCTAAAGTCATCATCATAAGAACTGACCCATCTGTGAACTGAATGTTTGTGTTCCCTCAAAATTTACATAGTGACGCCCAAATCCCCAATATGATAGTAGCAGGAAGGGGACCTTTGGGAGATAATCAAGTCAAGAGGACAGGCAGCCATCAATGAGATTAGAGACACAAGGAAGGAATCATCTTTCTCTGCCATGGAGGACACAGCAAGGAGGTATCATACAAACAAAGGAGAGAGCTGCCAGAGACTGAATCAGCTAGTCTTGATTTTGGACTCTTCTCAGTTTCAGAACTGTAAGAATTAAGTCCTGTTGTTTAAGCCTCCCAGTTTATAGTATTTTTATAAGAGCAGTATAATTTGCCTGAGACAATCCCACTAGCCAAAAATTAAAGTTTTAAATTAAAATTTAAGCTAAAAAAATTAGCAGTGCCCACCTTCATCTTCACTGCTATCAGACTCAGGAAGTTTGATTCTTCTCCTCTTTTTCTTCATGCTTTCAGTTTCTTTTGTCTCATCATCAGATAACTGCACTTGCTTCCTCCTGTTGCCATTGGGGAATAATTTACGCATGTCACACAAAATGTAAGTATTCATATGCTTCTACTGGCCTTGCTTCATTAACTCATGAACTTAATTCCAGAGGGCAGAGAAGTCATAAAAGACCCATAAGGATACTCTGCTAACTGACCACATACAACTAAGTCACTTCACGGGGTAACCAGAGTAAAAAGTTCCTCTAGTTCTCTAAAGACCACTGTAAGCTACTTACCAGGCTATTGAAAATTTCTCTAAATTCCTTCTTACTTCCCCTACTGATCATTCAATCATTCAACAAGCATTAAACAAGCAGCTTCTACTTATATAAAGACATTTTGCTAAACACTCAGATGCTAAGAAAATACCGCTGTTCTCAGGAAACTCAGGCAGGAAAAACTAACTATAAAATACAATGAGATACACTTTTCATTTATAAATAAATGTTAAGGAATATGAGTCTTACTTTAAAATTTCAAAAGCTAAACAGAAGTTTATCAGATATAAAATGGAGATGCACAATTTTAAAGAAAAAGAATAAAATGAACGAAGACATAGAACTGACCCATCTGTGACCTGGATGTTTGTGTTGCCTTAAAATTTACATAGTGACGCCCAAATCCCCAATATGATAGTAGCAGGAAGGGGACCTTTGGGAGATAATCAAGTCAAGAGGACAGGCAGCCATCAATGAGATTAGAGACACAAGGAAGGAATCATCTTTCTCTGCCATGGAGGACACAGCAAGGAGGTATCATACAAACAAAGGAGAGAGCTCGCCCAGAGACTGAATCAGCTAGTCTTGATTTTGGACTCTTCTCAGTTTCAGAACTGTAAGAATTAAGTCCTGTTGTTTAAGCCTCCCAGTTTATAGTATTTTTATAAGAGCAGTATAATTTGCCTGAGACAATCCCACTAGCCAAAAATTAAAGTTTTAAATTAAAATTTAAGCTAAAAAAATTAGCAGTGCCCACCTTCATCTTCACTGCTATCAGACTCAGGAAGTTTGATTCTTCTCCTCTTTTTCTTCATGCTTTCAGTTTCTTTTGTCTCATCATCAGATAACTGCACTTGCTTCCTCCTGTTGCCATTGGGGAATAATTTAAGCATGTCACACAAAAATGTAAGTATTCATATGCTTCTACTGGCCTTGCTTCATTAACTCATGAACTTAATTCCAGAGGGCAGAGAAGTCATAAAAGACCCATAAGGATACTCTGCTAACTGACCACATACAACTAAGTCACTTCACGGGGTAACCAGAGTAAAAAGTTCCTCTAGTTCTCTAAAGACCACTGTAAGCTACTTACCAGGCTATTGAAAATTTCTCTAAATTCCTTCTTACTTCCCCTACTGATCATTCAATCATTCAACAAGCATTAAACAAGCAGCTTCTACTTATATAAAGACATTTTGCTAAACACTCAGATGCTAAGAAAATACCGCTGTTCTCAGGAAACTCAGGCAGGAAAAACTAACTATAAAATACAATGAGATACACTTTTCATTTATAAATAAATGTTAAGGAATATGAGTCTTACTTTAAAATTTCAAAAGCTAAACAGAAGTTTATCAGATATAAAATGGAGATGCACAATTTTAAAGAAAAAGAATAAAATGAACGAAGACATAGAAGACATTAAAGTGATTCTAACTCCAAAATCACTCTGGACAGCAACTGCAGCCATGAAATTAAAAGACACTTCGCTCCTTGAAAGAAAAGCTATGACATACCTAGACAGTGTATTAAAAAGCAGAGACATCACTTTGCTGACAAAGGTCTATATAGTCAAAGCTATGGCTTCTCCAATAGTCATGCATGGATGTGAGAGCTGGACTATAAAAGAAGGCTGATCACCAAAGAATTAATGCTTTCAAACTGTAGTGCTGGAGAAGACTGTTGAGAGTCCCTCGGACTGCAAGGGGATCAAACCAGTGGATCCTAAACGAAAACAACCCTGAATATTCATTGAAGGACTAATGCTGAAGCAGATGCTCCAATATTTTGGCCACGTGACATGAAGAGCCAACTCAATAGAAAAGAACTGAGGGCAGGAGGAAAGGGGGCCTAGAGGATGAGATGGCTGGATGGCATCACCAACTCAACAGACACGAGTCTGAATAGAATCTGGGAGACAGTCAAAGACAGGGAAGCTTGGTGTGCTGCAGTCCATGCGGTCATGAAGAGTTGGACACGACTTAGCGACTGTACAGCAACAATGACATAATAAAAAAGCCTAGATACATCCTGACATTATTCAGCTCCTGTCTGGATACTCCACCACATTAAACATTCAATCAACAATAATTCATCAAGGGCCTTTGTGTTACAGACATAAATAAGGACAAGACAGAGTTTTTACCTTCAACCGTATTTCTTACATATCTAAATATTGACACATTTTTCTACTTAGCCTAGAAAAAGAATAAATTAAACCCAAAGCAAATAGAACGAAATAATAAAGAGCACAAATCAATGAAATAGAAAGCAGAAATAGAATAGAAAATAAGTTATTTTTTAAGAAAAGACTAATACAATTAGTAAGACTTCTAAAAGACTGATTAAAAAAAAGTATATATTACCAATATTAGGAATCAAAGAATAAACCTGTAACAATACCTACAGATTCTATAGATACTCAAATAATAAGATTATACATATTATGAGCAATTCGAACTTAGATGAAATAAATCCCTTTAAAAACACATTCAAAATTGACCCCAAAAGAATAAAGACATTTGACTAGCTCTATTTAAAAAAATCAAATTCATAATAAAATTTTTCCCATCAAAAAACCCCTCCAAGCCTGGATCCACAGGTGACTTTTATCAAGGTTTTTTTTAAAATTTTGGCCTTTATTTATTTATTTATTTCTCATTCATCTCTATTCTTCAGCCTGTGTGGGCCTCCCATTGCAGTGGCCTCTCTCATAGCAGAGCACCAGCTCTGGGCACATGCACTTGTAATTGGACGCACCGGTCCAGCTGCTTCGCGGCACATGGGATCTTCCTGGGCCAGAGGCTGAACCAGTGCCTCCGCCTCTGCAAGGCAGACTCTACCCACTGGACAATCAGGGAAGCCCAACTTTCATCAAACTTTTAAGGAAGAAACAATAAATACCTTACACAAACTCTTATGGAAAACAGAGGAAGAAGAAACACCTCTCAACTAATTGTATGAAATGAGCATAACTCTGATACTAAAGTCTGGCAAAGACTGATTACAGCCCCCATAAACGTAGATGCAAAAAATTTCTAACACTAACAAATCAAATCTAGCAATATATAAAAAGGATAATACAGCATCACCAAGTGGGGTTTATCTCAAGAATGCAAGGTTGGTTTGACATTTGAAAACCAGTCAGTGTAATTCACCACATTAACAGAAACACCACACATTTACCTCAGTAAATGTAGAAAAAGTCAAAATTCAACACTCATTCATAAAACATCTCCACAAACTAGGAACAGAGAAGAACTTCCTGGATCTGGTAAAGGGCATGTTTTAAGACCATATGGTTCACATCCTCTGTGGTGATGAAACACTGAAGGTAATCCTGGCAACAACCATCCACAACGGGTGCTGCACATATGGCTGGGATGTGTTAAGTCATCCGTATCACACGTTCTGAGCAGGTGAGGCCCACTGGACAGAGCTCTGACCCTCTGAAACTTCACCATTTTGTTGATGTTTTCTAAGAGTAGCCACAGCCTAGCCACAAAAGTCCAGTATTCCTGGGCCTATCAGTGCTGACAGTATCCTTTAGAATTTCTTTCGACAGACTAGTTCCTACCAACTATGAGGTAGTGTCTCAAATTCCTGGATTCATTTTTAACAGCTTGTGTGCTTTTTATTTTCTTTTCTAATTACATTCTACCACTTGAAAAATAAACTCATTGATACAAAAAGAAAATAAAGAACTTCTCTTGAATTTCACTGGCAACAGTAACCCCTCATTTGGCAATCTGAGGTGAAAAACAGACATATACTCAAGCGCACTTAATGCCCTGTCCACAAATATAAAATGAAGCAAAGAAAAGACAATCAATTTAGATCAGTGGGGCGCAAAAAAACCTGGCTTTGGGCTCTAAATCACCTGAACTGGCTGATTCACGTTCTGCTTTATGAGACAAGCTATGGAGTGACTCTCTTCGTTTTGGTTACATGGCTGTATCTCTAAGGCATTAAATAGGATTTAGTGCTCAACTGAAAACGGCCTGCTTGTCAATAAGTCCAAACAGACCTTTTTACCCCCAGCATAGATGCTCTTCCCCTGCAAGCAACAAAATTTTCCTACCTTTTTTTTTCCTTCTGCTGCATCTTAACAGGCTCTGCCTTTTTGCTAGACTTCTTCAGGCCCACAGGGGCTGCCAGCTTTGGTTCAGTGACAGACAGTGGAGGTTGCTCCACCTTTTTTTCTTCTTTCACTGCTTGTTCTGAATCCAAATTGACTTTAAGTTTATCTATAAATAAAGTATAGCAGACGATATATAACCCCGTCATGCAATATTAATCTATCATGCCTTTGACAGTTTACTAAGTGCCAGGCAATATATTAGGACCAAGGGCTAAAGGGATGAAAAACAGTTCCCGTCTTAACTGAGGCTCATGGTCTAGTCAGAGAACATTTCTACTTTCCAACTACCACTCTAGCTGAAACTGTTTTCCTTTCTGCCTCCTGCTAATCCCCTCATTATATCACAGCCCCTGGGCCAAATGATAGTAAAAGTAGGACTTAGAAAAAAATGAATACAAATTTATGAAGCATCGACATTCTCATTTGTTAGATGAGGAAATTAAGAGTCAGAGAGATTAAAGATGTTTCTCAAGAGTATATGGCTTAGGAATTGTGACAACAGAAAAGTTGTCACAACTTTTTATGCTAAAACATAAATATGGGGCTTCCCTGGTGGTCCAGTGGGTAAGGACACTGCCTTGCAGTGCAGGGGGTGCCGGTTCGATCCCTGGCCTGGGAAGATCCCACGTGCTGCAGGGGACCGATGTGTCCAATTACCGAGCTGGAGTTCTGGAGCGCATGTGCCCAGAGCTGGTGCTCTGCGACAACAGAGGCCACTGCGATGGGAGGCCCACATGGGCCAAAGAACAAAGACGGATGAAAAATAAGACAAATGAAAGACCAATATAAGTGGCCCACCCGCCCCACTCCCCCCACCCAAAAATAAATAAATAAATAAATGTTAAAAAAATTAAAAAAAAAAAACATAACTATGAAACACCTTTTCAAGCAAAGAAAGATAACAAATGATGACTTTCTGTCACCAATGCCACAATTTTATTTTGGTCTCTTTCATTGATTTTTTAAATTTATTTTCATCCATCTTTATTTTTTGGCCTTTTTGGGCCTCCCATTGCAGTGGCCTCCTTCGTTGCTGAGCACTGGCTCTGGGTGCATGTGCTCCAGAGCACTGGCTTGTAATTAGACACACCGGTCCAGTTGCTCCGCGGCACGTGGGATCTTCCCAGGCCAGGGATCGAACCGGCGCCCCTTGCACTGCAAGGTGGTGTCTTTACCCACTGAACCACCAGGTAAGCCCCACAATTTTTTAAAATATAAAACATTAAGGTTTTTGTTACTGAGACAGAATTGATATATCATAAAATTTACCCTGTTAAAGTGTACAATTCAGTGGTTTTTAAAGTACAACACCACTATCCAATTCTAGAACATTTCATTGCCCTGAAAAGAAACCCTGTACCCATTAGCTGTCACTCCCCAAACCATTCCTCAACAACCACTAATGTACTCTGTCTCTATAGGTTTATCTAGTCTGAACATTTGGAATAAATGGAATTACATAACATGTGGTCTTTTATGTTTGGCTTCTTTTATTCTGCCTAACATTTCAAGAACTATGTTGTAACATGTATCAGTACTTCACTGCTCTTTATGGCTGAAAAATATTCCATCATATGGATGTATCACATACTGTTTGTCCATTTGTAGGATGACAGACCTTTTTGGTTATTATAAATAATGCTACTATGAACATTTGTGTAAGAGTTTTTGTGTGTATGCACAGTTTTAATTCACTTGCATAGACACCTAGGAGTGGAAGTGCTAGGAAACTATGTTTAGTTTTCTGAAGCCCTGCCACACTGTTCTTCAAAGTGATCACATCATTGTACATTCCCTACGGCAATGGATGAGGGTTCAGTTTCTCCACATCCTTGCCAACACCTTTTATTGTTTGGCATCCGGTTTTAAATGGTTCAAACCCCAACCATCAACTCTTTTCATCCAACTCTCAAGCTTCATTTTCATTGTGTTTATATTGTTATGTGTCAAATACAATAGAAATATTCATAATTTTACTCTAAACATTAAGCCTTGAAAAAACCATCTGTTTAATAAATCAGCTTTGCAAGCCATTCTTTTAATTAGGAGACTATTTCATTCCTTTGTTCCACCTAGGTTATCTCTCTCCCTCAATATGCTGTCATAATATCCTGTTACTCTCTGCCTAGCTATTATAATCACTAACTATTTAATTTTTTTCTATATTTATTTTTCTATTCTACTAGAATACAAGGACCATGAGCTATTTTCTCCATTGTTTCTCTAGTGCATAACAGTGCCAAGGAATTAGTAGGTGTTCAATTAATATTTGCTAAATAAACACATGAATAAATGTGTACTTCTATTTGACTTTCACAATTTGCAAATAGTCATGTATCATTTATTTTAGAAATAATTAGCAATTTAAAATTCACTGACTTTTAAGGTTACACATTAAAAACAATAACAAATAAACACGTGGGCCTCATCAAAGTTGCCAAGAATGGACTAGTACCAGCTGTGCAGGCCAATGATATCAGCATGACATGTTTTCACAGAAGGTGGGAACCCTCCTTATGCATTGTGTGTGGGGGTGCTCAGTCAAGTCCAACTCTTTGAGACACCAGACTGTAGCCTGCCAGGCTCCTCTGTCCACTGGATTTTCCAAGCAAGAATACTGGAGTGGATTGCCATTTCCTCCTCCAGGGGATCTTCCTGACCCAGGGATCAGACCCGCAACTCTTGAATCTCCTGCAGTGACCTTATGCATTGGGCCTTAAATAATACCATCATGCTCTCCCAATAACCTGAAAGTAGCAAATTTTCATTATTCTGTCAGCTTTTATAGCAAATTAAAAAAATCACCTCAGATGTTCCCTAAATACCATTTTGACCATCACAGAAAAGCAGATTTCTGACTACTTTTGCTTGCATAGGCATGTAACAAAAATGCTTCCCACAAAATCTTTGTAAAATGGTCCAAGAAGTGTGCCATAATTACCCTGGAACTCCTGCATTTTTCCTGGTATTCTGGCCACATACCCTCAGGGGATGTGTATTTGATATGAGAAGTACAGAAATATGTGATTATTGGTTCTTTTTACTTGAAAGAATTCTCATCTAAGTATTTTTCTTTTTTTAAATAAATGAGATTTGGTTTCTCCAAATGTAAATATTTATAAATGGCCATTGCTACCTGGGTCCCTCTAGCTCAGTATTGTAAGTAATCTGCAAAAATAAGAAAGGCAAAAAAAAAAATTGTTTCTTACAGCCCCTTGGGAAACAGAGGTAACAATGATCACGCCACGCAAACTGACCCCAACATCCAAGACAGTAACAGACGCTGTTTAACCAAGGAACTTCCCTTTTGCTTTAATCACTCATTTTCAAGAACTCTATTAAACAAGTATTTAATTTTCTTTTCAAGGAGGGAAGTAAAAATAGAAATAAGTAAACTATCCTTCAGGAGATCTCAACCGAACCCAGCTCACCCATAAAATCCACTGTTCCAGTTGGTTATATTCATCAATACATGGGTCCATAAACTGCAAATTTATGTCAGGATGCAGGAAAACCACATGGCAGTGTGTTAGATGTTAAAAACTAAGGTGGCTTGCACCTCAGATATGTTATTATATTACCATTCACATATTAGTCAAAGGAAAGTAAGAACATGCTTACTCATAGCAGCTTTTCCAAAAAAATTGCTTATCGCATTCCCTTTCCCTGGCGCCTTGGGGGCAACCGAAGATGCCTAAAAGCATAGAAAAAGAAAACACACATGAATTTTTTTTTTCCTGTGTTTAGGCTGTTCTTCAAGAAACAGTCAAAAAATCTCAATAGCAGAACACACTGTAGTGATCATACAGTCTCTATGTTACTCCGTCAAAATGCGGAGACACTTAGATATAAGGACAAAGCCAGACCAAATTATATTGGATGTTTGTCTCCAAAGCTTAGTTTTCCACAACTTTTATAAAATTATTATCCATGAATATGTCTGAACTTTTTTTGAGTATAGTTAAAAACTACTTAGTTTGAAAGAATTAAAACAGATCCAAGGCAGTATGGTGCAAATGCGGAAAAACCTCCAAAACATGACATTTGTACTCTTCATAAGTGGAACTGAATTCTGGTTCCACCACTTAATAGTGATCCCAATTACTTAACAAGATGACAGTATCTCCCTTACAGAACTGATAACAAGGATTTAAACAAAGATCACACTATCAGGCCAAGAATTAAAGGATTTACAATAAAGTAGGAAGAAAACAGAACTAAATATCAGAAGATTATATAATTAAACTACTACTGCTGGAATAATTAAGTGCTTTTCTGAGCTGAGCTATAAAAGCACACTTTTAAAGAAGACTTACATTCGTTACTTCTTTTGCCTCCGTTTTGGTTTCCTTATTGGCATCTTGGGCTTTAGAAGCAGCTTTAGAAGCAAACATGCCCATGATTCCTTTGGGCTGCTGGGAACTCTGTTTGGGGATAGGTGGGCCATGACCATTGGTGGTCAGCTCATTACTGGCTTGTGTCTCAGGTGATACTGGAAGATCCAACTGCTCAAACTTTTCAGAAGGCGAGGATTCAGCAGGAGCTCTAGGGACTGCAGCTGCACACTGGATGGCACTAAACCTGAGGACACAAATGTTACAGTAAATTCACTGTCAACATCAAACCTTATTTTCAAACTCTTGCTTCTTCCACACCATACTTTCTAACCCTCATACTATAAAACTAGGAAATTTTAGAAATGAGTTTGTGCAACAAGTACTGGAGAGAAGTGAGTGAAGTCCTAGATGATCTATCTCATTGGTAATAAGACTAAGACTGGAAGCAGGTGTCTTCTACCAAACCTTATGGGTATTCTTGCTTTTTGGGGAAGAAAAAAAAAAAAGCATCCTAATTCGAAATAGTAAGAATACACCAAACAATAATAAAAGATGAGCCATTTTATCAACTTTGGTAAACCAAGTGGTTATCTCTTGTTTTTAAAGACCTCCACCTCACAGAGCGAGATATACCATATGTATTGACTGAATCAAAATTAAGAGCTTTAAATATTAACAGATATCCCGGCAACTCTCCTGGCCAGAATGGATTATGCTTTAAAACATGGAATAAGCTGGGAACAGAACCACGGGCTCCTGTAACCTGTGGTCCTTTGTAGGCATTTGTTATTGATTTATACTAATCCCAACTAACAGCAGCGGTCAAGTGTGTCCATGGCCAAGTGAAGAAATCTGGAACAACCTCTATGACATATTTAAGGGAACACTCATCTCTTCTTTAGTAATCACTGCACATGTGCCTGTTTCACAAAAATCCATTATATAGTGTTCTATATTGTGAACTGGTAACCGATCCAGCTTTCTCAAACAGTTGTACTTAAAGTTTTCCAATGTTTCCTAACGAAGAAGAACATTTTATTTCTCTGTCTTTTGCTTATTGAGGATAGGTGAGAGCTCCTTTAAGGTAACTGTATTATTCATCTTTTGTATTTCAGTCACCTCGTACAAGACCTGGCACATGGAAATACAGATTCAATGAAAGATTATTCAAGTCCCTGAAAGTGAGTCTTCTGGCTTCTCTCCCTTGTTTAGTATATCATCTCAACTTGGGGTGGGAGAAGATGGAGGCTAGGAAACTACATGGTGATAGTCATTATCTTAGAGATCAACCAGGTAGAACTTTGAGATTAACTGGCCAAAGAAAAAAATCCCTGCTACAATCACTTAGTTTCCGAAGTAATTTTAGGCTGAACAGCCCCAAACTAGAGTCCACAGCTCCAAAAAGCTTCCAGTGATTTATTACCATCCACATAGAAAACCTCACATTAACACAAATACTTTGTGCATTAGAGTTAAGAACAGACAGGAATCATTTCCTTTCACCCACCATTCTTCCTCTCTGGCCCTGCAATGCTTCCATGTACAAGGAAAGAGAGCAATGTTTTATTTCATTGTCAGCATCTAAAGTTGGCCCCGAGAAAACTCTTTCTCCATTTGGTCTACATTCCACACCTTAGGGTCAGGACCAGGAACTGGCAATGAGGAAGAGACCAAGTTAGGTCGGGAACATGTCCGAAGAGAGGAATCTGCTCAATCTAAAATTTCAGCTTTCTTCCTGTCACAGCACTTCTTAAAACACATGAAACAATGAGTCAGATCTCAGTTGGCCGATAATTCTCAGGACCAAATACAGACTTCTTTACTGGAGATAAATTCTTCACATTTCTACTGAGGACACTTTAAGTATTTAAGTAAAGTTTCATGAAAGTGCTTCTGACTATCACAGGTCTACTTGCCATGTTTATTTGAGTGGTCCCTACGCAAATTTAATTTTGGACTTTTGAGTCACTTTTATTCTTGCTTCCTGACTTGCTGGATACAACAGAACTGATTTTTAGAGCTTGACATGCCACAACTAGAGTTTAATACAGATTATCTTTGAACTTTAATAAGTTACATAAACATATAAGGGTAGTTATGTTTTCTTACAATTCTTCTCTAAAAGACACCAGACAGAAATTACTCTTTAGCAGAATAATTATATTTATCTAATAAATGTTTGTATGTCCTATAACACTCAAGGTTTTAAGCTGAAGGAAAAAAAGAAAAGAACCAATGTCTACCATTAATTCACTCAACAATTACTTATTTTATAGTTATCAGGCAACATTTAGGGTATACAGTGATTAACAAAATAGACATGACCCCTATTCTCACAGAACTTACAGAAATTATTTCTGGCAATTCTATATTTCTCCTCAAGGACCCAACTGTATCAGTCATCCCACCCCTGGCAACATCTTCAACCATTTCTTCTTTTCATAGCTCTTTCGTAACAATACAAGTTCAAGGCATTCTCAGCTTTAAAAATGGACACACACTTCCCCACCCCTCAAGCCTCAATTCCTCTGTTAACAGGTTACGTCTCTTTTCCTCCATTTTACCATCAATTTCCTAGAAAGTTGTCCCTATTTGCTGTCTCACTTCCTTATGTTCTCGTCTACCCAGGTGACCGGAAGCCGGCTGCTCCACTGAAACAACCTGTACCGAGGCCACAGTTTTTCAGTTCCTATGTCACTCAGCTTCTCAACAAGGCTCGATACTGTCACCTAGTCCCTCCTGCTTAGAACTCCATATGTAATGGTGACTTTCCTCTTAATCTCTGGCTGCTCCCTCTTAGGTCCCTCTTTTTCTATCCATGCCTTAAAAAAAAAAATTAGCTGTTACTTCTCTAGTCCTTACTGTGTGCTAAGCACTGTTCTAAGCACTTCACATATATTTATTTGCTTAATCCTCTACAACCCTGAGGTCGATACTATTACTAGTTTCATTTTACTGATCAAGAAACTGAAGCAGAGAGGTTCAATAATTTGCCCAAGATTACACAGGTAGTATCTGTGGCTAGAGTTTAACTTTCTGTTCTTTCATTCTATACATTCTCTCTGCATGACTGTATCTTCTGTTCTTCTGTTATAGCCCAATTAATTACCTATTTTCTCTGATTCCAAAATGTCTCTTTTACCTCCAATTCCTCTCCTTAGCTCCGGACCCCCTCTGTCTATTGCATAGGACACCTCCACTTGAACTTCCCACCTGGTACTCAAACTCAACGTGTCCAAACCCAATTAATCATTTTTCCTTCTCCCAAAGCTTGCTCCTCCTAATGCATTCCCACTCTTAGTGATGGTATCCTCACCTATCCAGCAATTCAAACGAGAAACATGGCCATCCTTTAATGCCATGAACCGTACCCCCCCACACACACTCTCTCCTGGTCCCTAACCACCACCATACCATTCAGGTTTTGATGATATGACTCTTTAACCTCTGTACCTCTCCACTCCCAATATCGATACTATACTTTCAGGCATTGTCATCTCTACCTGAATCACTGTAACATTTTTTCTTCATAGTGGCCCTGCCTGTAGGTTATTCCCTTTAGATCCATTTTTACCATCACAACCAGACGGATCCTTTTGTAATGCAATTCTGATCATTTCAATCATCTGCTTTAAAATCTTCAGTGGCTCCCCACTCTGCACTTGGAATAAGGCCTATGCTAGTCATCAAAGCAAGAGTCTGGTTCCTGTGTCTCTATTTCCTGCCTTTCACTCTAGTTTCCAGATATAGACAACGACTGTGGTTCCACACAAATACCGTGCTTCCTCTCAGCCCTGTCCTTCCTCTTCCTCTTCTCTCTGACTGGCTACTTCCACTAGGTCTTTAAGCTTCAGCTTAGATGCCATACCCTTCAAGAAGCCATCTGTCTTGCTTCCTCACTCCACCCCACAAAAAAGGAGATGATTCCTATTGTAACACTTTTGCACTATACCATAATTGCTTCCCACAAGATCATCAGTTCCATAAGCAGGTACCAGGTTACAACCACTCTATAGCATGTGGCACGTCACACACGCTCATCAGATCTTTGCTGAATTCATTCAAATTATCCTGCTTAGTACATGTCAAAGTAGTAGGTGTTCAATATACGTCTGGAAATCTGGTCTGAACCCTCCAAACCACCTCACAAAGTAGGCATTATTATACCTGACATAAAGATGAAGAAACCAAAGCCCAAAAGAGTTTAAGTAACTTGTCTAAAGCCACTGGGCCATTAGTAACAAAGCCAAAACTCCAGTTTGTAACCATCACTTTCCAAAACCACATACATGATAGTCTACCTCCTCCCTATGCTGTGAAGAATACAAAAGATAAGCAAGATCTGATCCTGGTTGTGGAAGATCAACTGATTTTGGATGGAAGGTAGAGGGATATCAAATTAGTAAGTCTTTTGAAGGACAGCATGTCAACGGGTTCTTGAAGGGCGGGCTGGAACTAGACAAGCAGAGACCGGAGTAAAAGAGCGATGGGGGGCACAACAAACAACATTTCTGGTGGCCGTGACAGGATAAATACATGAGGAATAGATTTATGGGGAGTCTACTGGGGTTTTCAGTATGAGTTGTGGCTATTTTTCACCTTATGATGTACTAATAAAACCAGGCATGTGTCTTACTGCAAGATAAATGAGGTTTCACTAGACTTGGCATTCACTCTTAAAGAGGCAACCACTGTGTAAACATCTTACAAAATCAATTCGTAAAGAAGTCCACAAGGAACATTAAGGAGCTCACTTGCTGCAGTTCTGCAAGTTGCTTTTAAGGATGTCATAGTCGGTATTGAACAGAGGCCCACTGTCCTTTAGCATGGCTTTCTGGATGCTGTACACATGTACGCTGGCAGTCACAGCTAGCTTGGACTTCACTGCTACAAGTCAACAGGAAAAGCAGTCTGTTAATACACAAACTTCATAGCATGTGGGGACTTTAACAAGACACCCTTCTGCATTAACATCATTTGTAATCTGTGGTGGTCCAAAAAGCTCTAAAAGGCCCAACAGTCATATATACAGTATAATGTGAACTCTTCTGACTGTGACAAGGACATTAGGAAAGGTAGGTGGTGGTGAGTCAGTTCTAAGTACAGTACTGTGAGGGTATCACTCATCCAGTGGACATCATTAATGAATGATGATGATACTATGGGGTGTGTGTGTGTGTATTTTCAGTCAGGGAGGAATCTTATACTCTAACATATATACATAGCAACTGAGGAATAAATAATTTCTATCTGAGAGGTCTTCAATTTTAGTTTACAAAAAGAAACTCTATGTAACAAAAATACTACTAATCAGCTAAGTCTTCAAAGGAAAACACAAAAGAACATCACATGAACAAATTTTAGGTTCCACGAAGAAAGGGATCATGGCTTACTTGTTTCAAATCTCTAGTGCCTAGCACAGAGCTTGACACAGAGTAGATACTCCCTATGTATCTAGTGAAAGAATAAATCTACCACTGGGGGAATTCAGAAAAAAAGTTTCTGAATTTTTGGACATTTTCACTATCCTGAATAATTCAAAGTTAATTCATTAGAAAACACTCCAGTGGTAGGCACATTTATATACAAAGTACAACACTGTGGGTTTTATCTTGAGACATAATCCAAGGTCATGTGGCTATTACAAAATTCCTTTGAATTAAGTATTAAAAGAAATACAACAGTATCATTAAGTCTTGAAATGGGTAGACAAATTTAACTTAGAAGTTATACTAAGGTCATTCTCGTTTAGCATAGTTCCCAAAGGCAACCACTGTGTAAACATCTTACAAAATCAATTCGTAAAGAAGTCCACAAGGAACATTAAGGAGCTCACTTGCTGCAGTTCTGCAAGTTGCTTTTAAGGATGTCATAGTCGGTATTGAACAGAGGCCCACTGTCCTTTAGCATGGCTTTCTGGATGCTGTACACATGTACGCTGGCAGTCACAGCTAGCTTGGACTTCACTGCTACAAGTCAACAGGAAAAGCAGTCTGTTAATACACAAACTTCATAGCATGTGGGGACTTTAACAAGACACCCTTCTGCATTAACATCATTTGTAATCTGTGGTGGTCCAAAAAGCTCTAAAAGGCCCAACAGTCATATATACAGTATAATGTGAACTCTTCTGACTGTGACAAGGACATTAGGAAAGGTAGGTGGTGGTGAGTCAGTTCTAAGTACAGTACTGTGAGGGTATCACTCATCCAGTGGACATCATTAATGAATGATGATGATACTATGGGGTGTGTGTGTGTGTATTTTCAGTCAGGGAGGAATCTTATACTCTAACATATATACATAGCAACTGAGGAATAAATAATTTCTATCTGAGAGGTCTTCAATTTTAGTTTACAAAAAGAAACTCTATGTAACAAAAATACTACTAATCAGCTAAGTCTTCAAAGGAAAACACAAAAGAACATCACATGAACAAATTTTAGGTTCCACGAAGAAAGGGATCATGGCTTACTTGTTTCAAATCTCTAGTGCCTAGCACAGAGCTTGACACAGAGTAGATACTCCTATGTATCTAGTGAAAGAATAAATCTACCACTGGGGGAATTCAGAAAAAAAGTTTCTGAATTTTTGGACATTTTCACTATCCTGAATAATTCAAAGTTAATTCATTAGAAAACACTCCAGTGGTAGGCACATTTATATACAAAGTACAACACTGTGGGTTTTATCTTGAGACATAATCCAAGGTCATGTGGCTATTACAAAATTCCTTTGAATTAAGTATTAAAAGAAATACAACAGTATCATTAAGTCTTGAAATGGGTAGACAAATTTAACTTAGAAGTTATACTAAGTCTTTCTGACTTTAGAAAATCATTCTTTAATTTTCTTCCTAAAAACAATGCTATGGAATACAATATAATATTTAGAGACCACTGTCTTTCTATAGTTGATGAGGTATTCCATATGGTATTCATAAGTGTTTTAAATGTCTGTCATGAGTTTTGAAATTCTGTGATAAACGTGCTTTATAAATGTTAGCAACTATTGGCCTTAAAAATGGGAAGTTAGTATAGCATTGTATTTTAAAATGTTTCATAACTATTAATAAAAAGCACATACGGCTCTCCAGTAAAATAGCTAAATATATATGTGATGTTAATGACACTGATGCCATAGGAGGAGACTTGCTAAATCGCTAGCTTACCTTCCAGTTTATCTTCTCTCACTACTGCAACCTTGTGGCACTATAAGGAAATAACACTTCATTAGTACTTAAAATATTAACAGTACACTTGCAATTTTAAAGCTTACTTGCTAATAATTCAATTGTACTAGGATGTAAAATCAGAAACATTAGGTACCCCTGAAAATATATGTTTGAGACTCATTCTTAACTTACTTTCTTTAAAGCTTCTTAATCAGGTTAAGCACAGTGAGAGGAGAGGTATTTGACAACACCCAACTAAGTTCATGTATATCCTACTCTTATGACCATGAACCCAAAACACAGTGGCGAAAATACACAAACACATGTGCACTGAGCTATTCACTGCAGCACCATATGTAGCACTGTAGTCAGAGACTATAAATAACTCAAAGAACTATCAAAAAGGGACTGCTGAATAAACTAATGTGTATCTATCAATGTAGGATTACATGGCTGTAGTAAGGAATGAGAAGTATTTCTATAGAAATACAGAGTAACGGTTGGCAACACTTAGAAACCTTAAATGCCCTCAGTCATCATACTGTTAGCAAAATCATCATACTGTTCGCTTTTCTAAATCTCATATATGGTGCTAAAGCAAATACATACTAATTTTAATGTTAGGATACAACGTAAGAAGAAGAGTAATATTAAATCAAGTACATTGAAAAAATATGTAATTGTCAATCAGAACTGAGAATATTGGTGTGTCTTCATAAAGCATTTTCTCTTTAAAAAAATAAAAGGCATTCTTAAAAATGTCATGTTCTGGGGCTTCCCTGGTGGTCCAGTGGGTAAGGACACCGCCTTGCAGTGCAAGGCGCGCTGGTTCGATCCCTGGCCTGGGAAGATCCCACGTGCCGCGGAGTGGCTGGACCGATGTGTACAATTACCGAGCCAGAGCTCCGGAGCGCATGCACCCAGAGCCGGTGCTCTGCAACAACAGAGGCCACTGCGATGGGAGGCCCACATGGGCCAAAGAACAAAGACGGATGAAAAAATGGACAAATGAAAGACCAATAGAAGTGGCCCGCCCCCCTCCCCTCCAAAAAAGACTCTCTCTGGTTTCCCAATGCAGGGGGCCTGAGCTCGATCCCTGGTCAGGGAACTAAATCCCACATGCCGCAGATAAGGTTCAGTGGAGTCAAATAGATAAAGAAAAAAGAAAGAAAGAAAAAAAAATGTCATGTTCTGCAAACTGTACAATAAAAATTACATAGCTTATGAGAAAAAGAGCATTAAGAACTAATCATTCAAACCCATGTTACAGGAGCCCTAAAAACAATAATTGGTACCCTCAAGCGGTAATATGGCAGCCCAGACAATTTACTGTGTCTAAATGCTACCTTAGGGGATATCAGAAAAGCACAATAACAACACAGTGGAAATGCCAGTGCTAAAACAAGGTAAATTAGAGTAGAGCTCTGCTTCAGTGGGTTCCTGTTAAGGGCGACACAGGATAAGTTCAGCATCCATAAACCCCGTGCCTGGCTGTGGGCAAGCACCTTGAACTTTTATCAAAGAAAAAAGGAAAATATGGCTGGTTGATGAAAGCTCTTTATAGAAACATTCCAGTCAGTAAATCCAGAGGGAATGACAGAATTAGAACATCACCATTTTGTATGATTGATGCAATGATAAAAATCAATCTCAGCTAAAATCATTACACGAAAAGCTGATAAAGCTAGAAAGGGGAACCTAATAAAGAATGGACCAGGCCAACAACCTCTAACATCACAAAAAGAATCAACTAAATATTTCCTTGAAATTTTCAAATAATCCTCTAGAAGGCTCTCCAGGATGAGATTAATTAGGAGGTGTCTACTTTCTATATATTATTAAGCAGTTTTTATAAAAATAATAGTCATTGGAAAAATAAAAATTATTTACATGTTTAAAAATCCATAGAAAACATATGCATCTTTTTCTTTCAAGAAACACTTAAAAATAAATTTGAAAAAATAAGAATAAAATCTGACATTATGTTGAATAGTCTGCCTTTTCTTAGGCTGGCTCTCTTTAAAGACAAAAACCATGGGTAAGCATCCACACTTAGTAATTCTATGGGGTTCCACAGTACAGGGCTTTAAAACTCTCATAACTTCAACCACAGCAACTCTACTCTTAACATACTTTATATTTTAGGATTCCAATTAAGATTTCATTTGATAAAGCATTCTGCTTCTTTAGAAAAGATGGACAAAAAAAAGGTGAGCAGAATTTAAATGACCTCTTAAACTTAGAAAGAGAAGGCTTTACATATGCAAACCACAGCATAGTCTTTAACTGATTATGGATTACACATCATTTTGAAAAACTGATCTCAAAAAAGTGCTCCAAGAAACTCAATTTGAACATACTTTCAAGAGTTCGCCCATGAATCCCCCAAACCCTGAAGTCCATCCAAAGATCTATAAATAAGAATCTCTGTCACATGGGTTAGAATAAAAATCTACTACCTCATTTAAAACCTAAATTCTTAGTCTTGTACTCCTGTTCCAAAGATCTGTGAACACTGAAAATTTTATGAATATGTCAACATATTCATTTTTCTTTCAAATTCTCAAGGAATCAGTGACTGAAAAAAGAATAAAAAACCCCTGCTTTAAAAGTACACAGTGGATGGCGGGGATATACATATGACTAATCTGAGAACATATATATATCTATAAACAACAAAACTCTGTAAAAGTTAAAAGTAAAATAAAAGTTTAAAAAAAAAATAAATAAAGGTACACAGTGATCCCCAGGTAAAGAACTAAATGGAAGACTTTGACTAAACTCAGGTAAGAGACAAAAAGGGGGCAACTTAGCCCCCCAGAAACAGAAAGAAAGAAGACATTCAGATGTAAACCTTGATAGAATTCATTCAAGGGCCATAGAGAGAAAAGACTCTGGTCAGGTTTATTTCTGAGAGCAAATCAATCAGGTCGGCTTAATCTTGTTTCTGATATACAATGACACTTGCAAATATCTTAATTAACATCCAGCTTGCCAAATAGCTTACCAACAAGGAAAGAATATGCTAGTCACAGACTATAAGGATCTGATACCCCTAGCAGTTTTGTTTCTCCTTATGAATTATTAAATTGCCATTCCAGTGTGGAATCTCACATGCTTGGGACTCTACTGATACAAGACAAATCCAGTAAGTACTTTGATAAATCTGGCTTCTGAACTTAAGAATCTCAGTGAAAATCAAAAGGGAAAAGGAAAATATGTGTCAGTGGTTTTCTGAGGAGTCCTGATCCTTGGGCTAAATTCTCTAGGGCTTGTGTTATGGGAGCAAAAGAACCTTCAGGTAAGAGGTTTAGGAAGTGAGAACAGAGGAGGTGTTCCTCAGTTCCAGGAGGAAGCAAGAAAGAAGCAATTATCAAGTTTTCAAGGATCAGTTTGGTACAGGAAAAAGAATGGAGCTATCTCACAGAGCTTCTGGGTTGAAAGCTCAAGTTAAGAACCAGTTCAATTAAAAAAAATAAAAGATTATACTTGCTTGAACACCTGAGTATGTGGCTTGATAATTGAACAGACTGGAAATTAACCACTATTGTCTGCAATATAGCTTCAAAAGGAAGAAAGAGGAACAGAAGCAGTTTGGAAAATTGCACAAGAATGAAAACAGTCTCTGTATCACAGCTGAGATATTAGCCAAACTTTTTGAGAAGTTAAAGTTTAGTCTAAAAATTCAGAAAAATCACTGTCAGGGTTCCCTGGTGGTCCAGTGGGTAAACAGTCCACCTTGCAGTGCAAGGGGCACCACTTTGATCCCTGGCCTGGTAAGATCCCACGTGCCACAGAGCAGCTGGACTGGTATGTCCAATCACGAACCAATGCTCTGGAGCGCACGTGCCCAGAGTCGGTGCTCTAAAAACGAGAGAGGTCACTGCAATGGGAGGCCCACAAAGGTCAAAGAATAAAGATGGATGAAAATAAATAGAAAGACCAATAAAAGAGGCCAAAATTTGAAAACAAAAAAAGAAAACTTAAAAAAAAAAGTCTTCAAGTAGCTTTTTAAAATTTCCATAATACTAGATCTTGTATTTGCCCTGTGTTATTATGTTTATATAACACTATAGTTCAAACACATTTACACTCATTGTAAAATTCTGAGAACTTACAGAAAGTCCATTCTGAATGAGGCTGCCAGACACTAAATAGGTGACATGCAATTGGGCTCCTGAATTTTCCTTCCGTTTCCTTTCAACATAATCATAGAGCATCCTGTTACAAACAAAATGCACAAGTCATTAGTAAAATTTTATCTCACCAACTCTTAATTCATGACTTCAAGAATCAGGAATATTAAATCTGACAGTCCATCAAATTTTCTACAATATTTTTGCTCTGTTCATGGACAAAGAATTTTTAAAAGATGAATGGAACACAGGGGGTGGGGTCAACTTGTATTCAGCCAGCACAGTGACCAAGCAACTGAAATAGAAGAAATCTAATCAGTCAAGTGAGACTCAGCCTGCATTAAAAGAAGCAAAGACGTAAAGAATTAAAAAAAAAAAAGAAGCAAAGAAGTATGATGGATAGAATAATCAAGAATAAGTTGGTAACGGCCTGGGCGGGATGGGGGGTACAGGGAGGGGGTGGAGGAGGGAGGGGGCCAGGGATATACATATGATTAATGTGGGATTATACATATCTATATACAACAAAACTCTGTAAAAGTAAAAATAAAAATAATAATTGAAAAAAAGAGAGTAAGTTGGGTCACTGTCTAGCTATGTGATCCTGGATAGGTTAGTTTTTCTAGGTCTCTTTATATCCTGAGATATAATTACAGAGGGCTGTGTGAGACTGGCAGTTTTTTTTTAATTTAATTTGCAGTGCAAGGGGCACCACTTTGATCCCTGGCCTGGTAAGATCCCACGTGCCACAGAGCAGCTGGACTGGTATGTCCAATCACGAACCAATGCTCTGGAGCGCACGTGCCCAGAGTCGGTGCTCTAAAAACGAGAGAGGTCACTGCAATGGGAGGCCCACAAAGGTCAAAGAATAAAGATGGATGAAAATAAATAGAAAGACCAATAAAAGAGGCCAAAATTTGAAAACAAAAAAAGAAAACTTAAAAAAAAAAGTCTTCAAGTAGCTTTTTAAAATTTCCATAATACTAGATCTTGTATTTGCCCTGTGTTATTATGTTTATATAACACTATAGTTCAAACACATTTACACTCATTGTAAAATTCTGAGAACTTACAGAAAGTCCATTCTGAATGAGGCTGCCAGACACTAAATAGGTGACATGCAATTGGGCTCCTGAATTTTCCTTCCGTTTCCTTTCAACATAATCATAGAGCATCCTGTTACAAACAAAATGCACAAGTCATTAGTAAAATTTTATCTCACCAACTCTTAATTCATGACTTCAAGAATCAGGAATATTAAATCTGACAGTCCATCAAATTTTCTACAATATTTTTGCTCTGTTCATGGACAAAGAATTTTTAAAAGATGAATGGAACACAGGGGGTGGGGTCAACTTGTATTCAGCCAGCACAGTGACCAAGCAACTGAAATAGAAGAAATCTAATCAGTCAAGTGAGACTCAGCCTGCATTAAAAGAAGCAAAGACGTAAAGAATTAAAAAAAAAAAAGAAGCAAAGAAGTATGATGGATAGAATAATCAAGAATAAGTTGGTAACGGCCTGGGCGGGATGGGGGGTACAGGGAGGGGGTGGAGGAGGGAGGGGGCCAGGGATATACATATGATTAATGTGGGATTATACATATCTATATACAACAAAACTCTGTAAAAGTAAAAATAAAAATAATAATTGAAAAAAAGAGAGTAAGTTGGGTCACTGTCTAGCTATGTGATCCTGGATAGGTTAGTTTTTCTAGGTCTCTTTATATCCTGAGATATAATTACAGAGGGCTGTGTGAGACTGGCAGTTTTTTTTTTTTTAATTTAATTTTATTTTTTACAGAGTTTTGTTTACTGCCACACATCAACCCAAATCCTCCGTAGGTATATACTTGTCCCCCAACCCCGCCCTAACCTCCCACCATGGCAGTTCTTTTAACCTGTTAACCTGGGATCCATAACTGTCCATTCCTCAATAGTGTAAGCAAACTGTGTATGTGCTTTGCAGGGGGTGGGAGGGGAGATAGTTGACAGTTTTCAATAGATTTGCAGAAGGATTACTCCAAAACATTAAGAACCACTACGTGGAAGATCACAAGTGTCCAGCTCTGAAATTCAAATTTTACGATCATTCAGAATCAATGCAGTTTCAAAACTACAAAGGTAACAGCTTATTCACATTGCCCAGTATTCCTAATCTGAGATTACCAAACACTCAGTGCAGAAATAATGTTGTTTTTAATCAATTCAGTTGCTCTGTCGTGTCCAACTCTTTGTGACCCCATGGAGCAGCACAACAGGTTTCCTTGTCCTTCACCATCTCCCAAGCTTGCTCAAACTCATGTCCACTGACTCAGTGATGCTGTCCAATCATCTTGTCCTCTGCTCCCCCTTCTCCTTCTGCCTTCTATTTTTCCCAGCATCAGGGTCTTTTCCAATGAGTCGTTTCTTTGCATCAGGTGCTCAAAGTATTGAAACTTCAGCTTCTGCATCAGTCCTTCCAATGAATATTCAGGATTGACTTCCTTTAAGGATTGACTGGTTTGATCTCCTTGCTGTCCAAGGACTTATTAATAACATTCCCTAAACTCACTTTTATCCTGTGTTCAGATCAGTATCAGAAGCTGACTTCCATCAATAACTTCAACACGGGTTCAATCCCTGATCCAGGAGGACCCCACGTGCTGCACAGCAGTTAAGCCTGTGAGCTGCAACTATTGAGCTCATGTGTCCTAGAGTCTGAGTTCCACAACAAGAAAAGTCACCGCAACAAGAAGCCTGCTCACCTTAACTAGAGTAGCCCCCACCCACTCCCTACAATTAGAGAAGAGCCTGTGGCAGCAGAGAAAACCCAGAATAGCCAAAAATAAATAAACAAATAAATTTTGTAAAAAAAACAAGGAAAAAGACATTTGTGTTGTTTATTTCAAGAAACATTTACTGAGGCTCTGTAACATGTCACACTTCTGCCAAGGATAGCTAGAAACAAGTTCCAACGGAAACTCAACCTACACTGTTGACTACTTTCTTAGCTTCCTTGACACAATGCCTCCCTCAGTCTCTTGCCACTCTCTAACTGCCTCTGCTCGATTTCCTGTAGAGACCTGACTACCCCCTCTTCTGCACTGTGGCATTGTCTTTGGCTACCTTTTCACTCTCTAGATGAGAATGACCAGTCATCTGGGCTTACCTGGATCTGAAGTGTTTCCTGACAAGGACTTTCAGTGCTAAAACCAACAGCCCCAGGCACACCAGGATGACTGGTCACCTTACGACATTTCATTTCCTTGATCCATTTCATTCATCCTCCTGGCTTCATTATTCTCAACAACAACATCATCTGCTCAAATCACCCAAGCCAGAAATCTTGGAGTCATTATCCCTCACACTTTCCAGTATGGTAAGTTGCCAAATCAGTTTGCCCTCCCAAGTAATTCTTGACTCCATGCCCTCCAAATCTCTTGACTAGACTATTTCGATTCCAAGTGTCAATGCCTTCCCCATACCCCCTTCCCATTTATGATCCAAAGGCTGCCAAGGTGAAGTTTTAGAAATGCAAATCAAGTCATTCTGTCAACAAAACTTAACTGAGTGGCTACTTCATGCTCTATGCCTTTGGGAGAGAACAAGCAGTCAAAGTTCTTAACCATTCAGAGTTTGTACCACAGAAAAGAGAGACAAATAATAAGCCAACAAATAAGGTATCAGACAGTAGCACATCTATGGGGGGAAAAGACTAGAAGAAAAGAAGAGTATCTAAGAAGTCTTGCTATTTATAAGATTAGGGAAGGCCTCATGAACAGAGCCCTGAAGGAAGTTACAGAGCCACCAATATGAGTATCTCAGGGAAGACTGCTTCAGGCAGTCAGAACAATTCAAAGGTTCTAAAGCAAGAATGTAAGCAAGGTACAAGGAATAGGAAAAAGGGAAGTGTGCTGAATAAAGAAGGAAAGAAGAGAGTCGAGTAGCAGACATGTTCGGCTTTGTGGCGCATGGAGGAAGTCATCAGGTTTAGAGCAAACAACATGATCTCACCTTTTAGGAGGACTTCTGACTATTGTGTGGAGAACATCCTATTAAGGGGCAAGGAAATAGGAAGACCAGTTACAAGGCTACTGCTGTACTCCAGGCTGGCGATGATGGTGGCTCAGACTAGGGTGGTGGTAATCAATGGATGAATTCTAGGTATATCTCAAAGGAAGAAATAGCAGGATTTATTGATGGACTGACGGTGAGGTATGAAAAGAAGTAAAGGATGACTGGACTAAGTAACTCAAAAAATAAAGGTATCATTCACTGAGATAGAGAAAAGCAAGAGAAGGAGGTGATGCGGAGGAATAATTAGGAACTGAGTTTTGGAACATTAAATTTGAGATGTGCATTAGTTCTTAAGTGCTGTTGAAAAGGTAGTTGGTTATTCTTATCAGAAGTATTATTCTTTGTTCAAAAAGTTTTCAGGAACACCCTATCCTCTGAAGAGCGACAGGTGCATAAGTGACATGTAAGATCTTTCTTGTCCGGGCCCTGGACCTCATCCTTCTCCCATACTCACACTAGTTTCAGCCTTATGAAACATCCTGCAGTTCTCCCGGCTCTTTTATATGCCCCTCCTTCTGCCTAGAATGCTCTTCTCAGACCTCATCCACCTAATCCCTCATCAAGAGAGCAGCTTAGTTACTACCTCCTATGTGAAGCCTTTCATAACACCAGTAGGCCAACAGGGCAGCCTTATTTGTGAAGGGTATGCCATATCTGTTATTATAGCACTTACCACACTGTACTCTTAATTACTTAAGTTTCTATATCTGCCATTCTCACTACACTATAAACATCTTGAGGGGGGAAAAAAAATCAGCAGTTTTGTTGATTCCTCTATCCTGTTCTCTTTAGTGCTTCCTTCCATGCAGCAATTATGTTAGAAAAGACGAGGAACACAGACTCATGAACATTTTGCTTTATTTATGCTAGTTAGGACCATACTAGCAGAAGAAATGGTAGGCAGGGACCACCCTCAAGATGCTCTCAGCCTGCTGCTAAACTGTGCTGTCTTTTATCAACAACTCATAGTCTTTTTTTTTTTAATAATTACTTTTATTTTACTTTACTTTTACAGAGCTTTGTTGTTTACAGATGTGTATAATCCCAGATTAGCCATATGTATATCCCTGGCCCCCTCCCTCGACAACAACTCATAGTCTTGCATGTATCATCACATTCACTGTCCTCTGTGCACTTCTCTCCCCAGATCAACCCCAGTTCTCTTTCATATTAACAAGATGGTCAACACTACACTCACTCTTTAAAATTTTTCTGCATGTAAGACCAGAAACCCTAAAACTCTTAGAGGAGAATATAGGCAAAACCCTCAAAGACATAAATCAAAGCAAGATCTTCTCTGACCCACCTACTAGAATAGCGGAACTAAAAACAAAAATTAACATGTGGGACCTAATGAAACTTAAAAGCTTTTGTACAGCAAAGGAAACTACAAAAAAGGTAAACATACAACCCATAGAATGGGAGAAAATCATAGCAAATGAAACAACAGACAAAGAATTAATCTCCAAAATCTATAAGCAACTCAGACAACTCAGCACCGGAAAAATGAACAACCCAATCAAAAAATGGGAAAAGATCTAAAGAGACATCTCATGACAGAAGACATACATGCCAAACCCATCCCTCCTGGCCAGTTCTCCCGGCTCTTTTATATGCCCCTCCTTCTGCCTAGAATGCTCTTCTCAGACCTCATCCACCTAATCCCTCATCAAGAGAGCAGCTTAGTTACTACCTCCTATGTGAAGCCTTTCATAACACCAGTAGGCCAACAGGGCAGCCTTATTTGTGAAGGGTATGCCATATCTGTTATTATAGCACTTACCACACTGTACTCTTAATTACTTAAGTTTCTATATCTGCCATTCTCACTACACTATAAACATCTTGAGGGGGGAAAAAAAATCAGCAGTTTTGTTGATTCCTCTATCCTGTTCTCTTTAGTGCTTCCTTCCATGCAGCAATTATGTTAGAAAAGACGAGGAACACAGACTCATGAACATTTTGCTTTATTTATGCTAGTTAGGACCATACTAGCAGAAGAAATGGTAGGCAGGGACCACCCTCAAGATGCTCTCAGCCTGCTGCTAAACTGTGCTGTCTTTTATCAACAACTCATAGTCTTTTTTTTTTTAATAATTACTTTTATTTTACTTTACTTTTACAGAGCTTTGTTGTTTACAGATGTGTATAATCCCAGATTAGCCATATGTATATCCCTGGCCCCCTCCCTCGACAACAACTCATAGTCTTGCATGTATCATCACATTCACTGTCCTCTGTGCACTTCTCTCCCCAGATCAACCCCAGTTCTCTTTCATATTAACAAGATGGTCAACACTACACTCACTCTTTAAAATTTTTCTGCATGTAAGACCAGAAACCCTAAAACTCTTAGAGGAGAATATAGGCAAAACCCTCAAAGACATAAATCAAAGCAAGATCTTCTCTGACCCACCTACTAGAATAGCGGAACTAAAAACAAAAATTAACATGTGGGACCTAATGAAACTTAAAAGCTTTTGTACAGCAAAGGAAACTACAAAAAAGGTAAACATACAACCCATAGAATGGGAGAAAATCATAGCAAATGAAACAACAGACAAAGAATTAATCTCCAAAATCTATAAGCAACTCAGACAACTCAGCACCAAAAAAATGAACAACCCAATCAAAAAATGGAAAAAAGATCTAAAGAGACATCTCATGACAGAAGACATACAGATGGCCCAAAAGCACATGAAACGATGCTCAACTGCCTACCATTAGAGAAATGCAAATCAAAATTACAATGAGATATCACCTCACACCCGTCAGAATGGCCATCATCAACAAATCGACAGACAATAAATGCTGGAGAGGGTGCGGAGAAAAGGGAACACTCTTGCATTGCTGGTGGGAATGTAAATTGATACAGCCTCTACGGAAGACAGTATGGAGATTCCTTAAAAAACTAAAACTAGAAGCACCATACGACCCAGCAATCCCACTTTAGGCTTATACCCTGATGCAATCAAAACTGAAAGAAGCACCTGTACCCCAATGTTCACTGCAGCTCTCTACACAATAGCTAGAACATGGAAGCAACCTAGATGTTCACTGACGAATGAATGAATACAGAAGCTCTGGTACATATATACAATGGAATACTGCTCGGCTATTAATAGAAATGCAGAAGAATCAGTCCTAACGAGGTGGCTGGATCTGGAACCTATCATAAAAAGTAAAGTAAGTCAAAAACAGAAAGACAAGTACAGTATACTAACACGTATATATGGAGTCTAGTAAAAGGGTAATGATAACATACAGTGAACCCATGGAAAAACAGACAGAGAATAGACATATGGACACTGTGGGGAATGAGCAGTGGGTAGGAAGCACAGAGGGAGTAACATGGAAATCTATACTATCATGTGTGAAAAAGATTGCTACTGTCGTTGTGCTAAGGGAATAGGAATACTTACAATGGCTTGGTGCGATGGCCTGGAGGGGTGAGATGGGGAGGCCTGGGAGCGGGGAGGGGACCAGGGATGTGCATATGGCTAATCTGGGAACATGCATGTCTATGAACAACAAAACTCTGTAAAAACTTTAAAAGAAATAAATAAATTTAAAAAAAAAAATCTTTTTTTCTCCATCTCTTCTGAATCTCTAAAATGTATTCATCTAATTTGGCATGTGATCATGCCAAACATCTCACTAACAAAATATGCAAAATATTCTTAAATATGAATGACAGTAAAATGACTTCCCACAAGATGTACTTCTTACCCACATGATTAGCTATACCTTCTCATCCCTCCTGATCAGCTCCACCTAGGATGAACATGGTGTAGTCTATATTGTCTTCCCTAATCTAATTCCTTCACAGCATTGTTATAGCCTGAGATTATCTTAAGTCAATGACGAGAAGGTTCTTGTCTGTCAAGTCTGATGTTTTATGACAGTCTAATATATTGCTAAAAATGAAGTACAATCTGAAAAAACATTTCTTTATTAAATCCAGGCAAACAGTAACAACCACGCCCAGTCACTGCGCTCAGGGCCAACAGTGATAATTTAAATGTTCTCATTATAGGTAAAAGAAAAAAAAGGGTGGCAGGACACTCTAAGTCTCAGTTTTCTCTTATGGTAAAACAGGCTTTAACACCCATTACACTGGACTGTTACAAAGATTATGTGAGATAAACATTTGTGAAAATATCTACCATAGTGCTCAATACTCACTCAACAAATATTTATTGGCACCTATTATGAGCTAGGAAAGACTGAAAGCAAAAGGAGAAGGGGGTGGCAGATGATGCGATGGTTAGGCATCACTGACTCAATGGACATGAATTTGGGCCAACTCCAGAAGACAGTGGAGGACAGAGGGGCCTGTGTGCTGCAGTGCATGGGGTTCCAAAGAGTCGGACACGACTGAGTGACTGAACAATAACTACATTATGAGCCAGATGTGACAATACAAAGACTGTGGCAGACTGTATTTTCTAAAGATGGATGCCACCACATCTCCTATTGTGTCTGCTCTTCATCTTCCCATAGAGAGGTGGAGTCATCCCCTTTCCTTGAATCTGGGAAGGCCAGTAATTCATTTAGCCAAAAGAATGAAGCAGACATGACATGGCTTGACTTCTGGGGCCAGTAAGAAAAGGCCATCAGCTTCTGCCTTTCACTGGAGCGTGAGTTTTAGAGTCGTGAATCATTGGGTAAAGTCTTATAACCTGAAAACTTCATGCTCTTAGGAAGCCCAGGCCACACACAATGACGGAACAATAGACCCTGCTGAAGTCCCAGCTGACAGCCAGCATCATCTACCAGACATGTGCAAAAAGATGCCTACACATGATCAGGCTTCACTCACTGGCACTTCTCAGCTGAGGCACCAGACTTCAGGGAACAGAGATGACCAACTGCTCAAGTTTCAAACCAAAAGAACCTGTGAACATAATAAAATAGTTGTTTCAAGCTGCTAAATCTGGGAGTAATTTGTTACAAAGCAATAGTAATGCAAATAGTGATGAACCTGACAAACATGTCCCCTGCCTTCACGGAGCTTATATTCTAGTCAGAAGAGGGCACATCTGAAAAACATTTCTTTATTAAATCCAGGCAAACAGTAACAACCACGCCCAGTCACTGCGCTCAGGGCCAACAGTGATAATTTAAATGTTCTCATTATAGGTAAAAGAAAAAAGGGTGGCAGGACACTCTAAGTCTCAGTTTTCTCTTATGGTAAAACAGGCTTTAACACCCATTACACTGGACTGTTACAAAGATTATGTGAGATAAACATTTGTGAAAATATCTACCATAGTGCTCAATACTCACTCAACAAATATTTATTGGCACCTATTATGAGCTAGGAAAGACTGAAAGCAAAAGGAGAAGGGGGTGGCAGATGATGCGATGGTTAGGCATCACTGACTCAATGGACATGAATTTGGGCCAACTCCAGAAGACAGTGGAGGACAGAGGGGCCTGTGTGCTGCAGTGCATGGGGTTCCAAAGAGTCGGACACGACTGAGTGACTGAACAATAACTACATTATGAGCCAGATGTGACAATACAAAGACTGTGGCAGACTGTATTTTCTAAAGATGGATGCCACCACATCTCCTATTGTGTCTGCTCTTCATCTTCCCATAGAGAGGTGGAGTCATCCCCTTTCCTTGAATCTGGGAAGGCCAGTAATTCATTTAGCCAAAAGAATGAAGCAGACATGACATGGCTTGACTTCTGGGGCCAGTAAGAAAAGGCCATCAGCTTCTGCCTTTCACTGGAGCGTGAGTTTTTAGAGTCGTGAATCATTGGGTAAAGTCTTATAACCTGAAAACTTCATGCTCTTAGGAAGCCCAGGCCACACACAATGACGGAACAATAGACCCTGCTGAAGTCCCAGCTGACAGCCAGCATCATCTACCAGACATGTGCAAAAAGATGCCTACACATGATCAGGCTTCACTCACTGGCACTTCTCAGCTGAGGCACCAGACTTCAGGGAACAGAGATGACCAACTGCTCAAGTTTCAAACCAAAAGAACCTGTGAACATAATAAAATAGTTGTTTCAAGCTGCTAAATCTGGGAGTAATTTGTTACAAAGCAATAGTAATGCAAATAGTGATGAACCTGACAAACATGTCCCCTGCCTTCACGGAGCTTATATTCTAGTCAGAAGAGGGCACACTCTAAGTGAGAAAACATCAGCTAGAAATAAGAATTATGAAATGCTGGAACAACTGGATATTCACAGGCAAAAGAATGAAATTGGACCCTTTCCTTATACCATATGCAGAATGATTCCTGAAAGATAGTTATTATTTTAGACATACCCCAGAGATATTGCAAGTTCACTTCCAGACCACTGTAATGAAGTGAATATCAAAATCGACCAAAGCAATTTTTGGTTTCTCAATGAATGCAACAGTTATGTTTACATTATACTGTCAGTTTATTAAGTGTGCAAACCATTATGTCTACGAACCAATATATATACCTTAATTGAAAAAATAATTTAGGGGCTTCCCTGGTGGTCCAGTGGGTAAGGACACTGCCTTGCAGTGCAAGGGGCGCCGGTTCGATCCCTGGCCTGGGAAGATTCCACGTGCTGTGGAGTGGCTGGACCAATGTGTCCAACTACCTAGCTGGGGCTCTGGAGCGCATGTGCCCAGAGCCGGTGCTCTGCGACGAGAGAGACCACTGCAATGGGAGGCCCGCACAGGCCAAAAAAGAAAGATAAGAACAAAGATGGATGATAAATGTAAGACCAATAGAAGTGGCCAAAAAAAAGTCTACCTTGCAGTGCAAGGGGCACTAGTTCAAGCCCTGACCCAGGAAGATCCCATGTGCCGCAGAGCAGCTGGATCAGTGTGTCCAATTACGAGCCAGTGCTCTAGAGCGCTTGCGCCCAGAGCCGGTGCTCTGCAGCGAGAGAGGCCACTGCAGTGGGAGGCCCACACAGGCAGAAGAACAAAGGTGGATGAAAATAACAAATGAAAGACCAACAGAAGTGCCCCCCGCAAAAAAAAATTTATTGCTACAAAATGTTAGCCATCATCCTTTAGTAAGTCATAATATTTTTGCTGATGGGGGGTTTGAAACATGATGAGAATTACCAAAATATGACACAGAGACAAGAAATAGGCAAATGCGGCCTTCCTCGGCTTCCGCCATGGCGAGTAGCGGCGGCGGCGGCGAATCTGAATGCGTCCTGCTTGAGATTTCAAGAATTCTGAATACTGGATTAGATATGGAAACTTTGTCCATATGTGTGCGGCTCTGTGAACAGGGAATTAATCCAGAAGCTTTATCATCGGTTATCAAGGAACTTCGCAATTAAAGGCTGCTGCATTAAAGGCTGCTGAAAATATGACAAGCTGACTTTCTGAAGAAATCCTGATGGGATACGTCAAGCTCTGCAAGAGAATGGAAGACTGCTTCGTAGTCAAGAATGTACAGTGAACTGCATGTAGCAATGTGGAAACATTGTCCTTTATAAAAGAATTATAAAACCACAGCTTTACGAATCAGTGCAAAGTGGATTACAGAGAAAACTATCAGTTGTGTTTATACCACATCTTTTTTTGGTTCTTAACAGCTCTAATGCTTTGGCATTGCTATGTTCATATTTATGTATTCTGATTTATAGCTCTGATAGCTTTAATTTTCAAGCAGTCTTCTGTCGGATGTGCACATCTGCTGTGCCTGGGTGAGCTATAGTGGAACCCATCAGCAGTCATGTTGTAGTTAAGACTTGTTGACATTTCCATTATAAACTTAAGTTTTGAATCGTTTATGCAAAGTAACTGTGGATTTATGTTGTCTTAGGCTGAAAGTTGACAGAATTCTGGCTACCATTTGTGGATTTCAGTTTAGCTCCATTATCCATATCAGAATCTTATTTTGTATAAGAACATGGAAAACGTGTTGTTAATCCCCTCTTTAACAAAGAATATTTCTTTTTTTTAAGCATAATGTTTGAGTGGCAGATAATAGTGTGACCCAGAGCTTATGAGTATTGATTGAAAAGTAAAACTTTTAAAAAACTTCGATTTTAAAAGTAATGCCAGTACTTAGCTTAGTAGTATTTATCATTTGAAGCATTTAAACATAGGAAGGCTATTCATTGAGAATGTCTTTCTGAGTTTTATATTCTATAAATCACAGCCTTAAAAAATAATTCATAAGGAAACAATTTCAACATGAAGTCTTTTTACTTTTGTTACATAAAAATAATTTGAATGCTTACTTAATGAAATACTTTTGAGTGGTTATCTAGTAAATCACTAAATAGGTGGTATCATTCAGTAAATACTGTTAGTATTTTCTGAAGGAATAAAGATTTCCAGTCTTTAAACAAAAATCAAGTTTTCTGCATGGGAGATTCTGAATATGCCTCTCTGAGGTCATTTTTGTGTGTCGTTATTTTTGCTGTGCACTTTTGAACTAATTAAAGTGATAGTTCAAAATAAATTTTAGAAAACTTAGGTTAGTATGGTTTCTGTTCCTGTAACAGAATCTCCATGGACTATTTTTTCCCAAGACTACTACAAATTTAATCTGATTTTTTAAGATTATGTTAGCTTTCCAGTTAAACGACAGTACAAGCATATACTCCTTGGTAACATATTTTGATCTTCAAACAAACTGAAGTAATTTTTTTTTAATAAGCCTTGGTAATGTTTAACAACAACCTTCTGCTCTATTTTTAAAAGTCTAGTTTTTGACCACTTTGACTTTTGCATGGTGGTATCTTACCAAATACACTGAAGGTCTGTTATAGGAAGAACAGGTTGGAAGACAATAAAAAAAAGTTTTGATTGTAAGTCACCTGTACGATTAAAAAACATTGCAAATACCGAACGTCATTATTTATATAAAATCAGAAAGAGAACACTCTTACCAGGCTATAAAATTTGTTTATACTTTTAGGTCATAAAAGTTAATAGTTTTATTTATGACTTTGTAGATTATGTTATTTATGCATG
Source organism: Tragulus kanchil (assembly GCA_022376925.1). Lineage (NCBI taxonomy): Eukaryota > Metazoa > Chordata > Mammalia > Artiodactyla > Tragulidae > Tragulus > Tragulus kanchil. The sequence continues at coordinate 79,718,549 of JAIOJX010000006.1, forward strand.
AAACAAAGCAGGAAAATAGGTTTGCAGGGAACTTTGTGTTACATTTCTTTTTGTGTGTGTATTAGATTTCTTAAATGTAAATATATATTTTTAATGCATACTTAAGTATAATACTTAAGGAAACCAGAGTATTGCTACAAATGCTTTGTTGCACACGTTGTCAGTGTCTGAAATAAAACCATTTTAGTGGTATCAGCATGTACTTCTGATTTAAACTATGCTTCTGCAAATTCAACTGTGTTTCTGTAAGTATTTGGTAAAAATGTAGATGCTTGTTAGTTATGTGTAGTTGAAGACTGTTTCAAGAGATTGGTTTATCAATAAATGCAAATCAAGAAAGGAATCTAAAAAAAAAAAAAGAGAGAGAAATAGGCAAATGCTATTAGAAAAATGGCACCTATAGACTTGCTCAGCTCAGGGTTGCCACAAACCTTCAATTTGCTAAAAGAAAAAAAAAAAAGCAGCATCTGCAAAATGCAATAAAGTGAAGTACAATAAAATAAGGTACACCTATACACATTTTAGGGCTTCATTTATATAACTTAGCTTGAACCAAAAAAAATTCTGATTTGAAACACATATATGTTTAAAATGAAAATTAAAGTGATAGTTCAAAATTTTAAACTAGGTTAGTAACAGAATCTCCATGGACTATTTTTTCCCAAGACTACTACAAATTTAATCTGATTTTTTAAGATTATGTTAGCTTTCCAGTTAAACGACAGTACAAGCATATACTCCTTGGTAACATATTTTGATCTTCAAACAAACTGAAGTAATTTTTTTTTAATAAGCCTTGGTAATGTTTAACAACAACCTTCTGCTCTATTTTTAAAAGTCTAGTTTTTGACCACTTTGACTTTTGCATGGTGGTATCTTACCAAATACACTGAAGGTCTGTTATAGGAAGAACAGGTTGGAAGACAATAAAAAAAAGTTTTGATTGTAAGTCACCTGTACGATTAAAAAACATTGCAAATACCGAACGTCATTATTTATATAAAATCAGAAAGAGAACACTCTTACCAGGCTATAAAATTTGTTTATACTTTTAGGTCATAAAAGTTAATAGTTTTATTTATGACTTTGTAGATTATGTTATTTATGCATGAAACAAAGCAGGAAAATAGGTTTGCAGGGAACTTTGTGTTACATTTCTTTTTGTGTGTGTATTAGATTTCTTAAATGTAAATATATATTTTTAATGCATACTTAAGTATAATACTTAAGGAAACCAGAGTATTGCTACAAATGCTTTGTTGCACACGTTGTCAGTGTCTGAAATAAAACCATTTTAGTGGTATCAGCATGTACTTCTGATTTAAACTATGCTTCTGCAAATTCAACTGTGTTTCTGTAAGTATTTGGTAAAAATGTAGATGCTTGTTAGTTATGTGTAGTTGAAGACTGTTTCAAGAGATTGGTTTATCAATAAATGCAAATCAAGAAAGGAATCTAAAAAAAAAAAAAGAGAGAGAAATAGGCAAATGCTATTAGAAAAATGGCACCTATAGACTTGCTCAGCTCAGGGTTGCCACAAACCTTCAATTTGCTAAAAGAAAAAAAAAAAAGCAGCATCTGCAAAATGCAATAAAGTGAAGTACAATAAAATAAGGTACACCTATACACATTTTAGGGCTTCATTTATATAACTTAGCTTGAACCAACATCTGATTTGAAAACTATATAGTGTAGTTATTGTGAGAACTGAAGCATTTTAAGTATAATAAGCACAAAATATGTAGAAATGCTAAAGTGATAATTACTGATCTAAGAGGTAAAACTATAGAACTCTCAGAAGAAAACACAGAATTAAATCTTCATGATTTCATTGGGCTAGACAAAGTCTTCTTAGATACAATATAAAAAGCACAAGTGGGCTTCCCTGGTGGTCCAGTGGGTAAGGACACCGCCTTGCAGTGCAAGGGGCGCCGGTTCAATTCCTGGCCTGGGAAGATCCCACGTGCCATGGAGCAGCTGGACCGATGTGTCCAATTACTCAGCCGGAGCTCTGGAGTGCATGCGCCCAGAGCTGGTGCTCTGCGGCGACAAGAGGCCACCGGGATGGGAGGTCCACAGGAGCCAAAGAACAAAGACGGATGAGGGCTTCCCCTGGTGGTCCAGTGGTTAAGGACACCGCCTTGCAGTGCAAGGGGCGCCGGTTCGAGCCCTGGCCTGGGAAGATCCCACGTGCTGCGGAGCGGCTGGACCCATGTGTCCAATTACTGAGCTGGAGCTCTAGAGCGCATGTGCCCAGAGCCGGCGCTCTGCAACGACAGACGCCACCGCGATGGGAGGCCCACAGGAGCCAAGGAACGAAGACGAATGAAAATAGAGAAATGAAAGACCAATAGAAGTGGCTCACCCACTCCGGTCCCTTCCCAACCCGACCCCTGCCCAAAGTAAATAAATAAATAAATCTTTAAAAAAAAAAAAAAAAAAGACGGATGAAAATAGAGAAATGAAAGACCAATAGAAGTGGCCTGCCTGTCCCCCTCCCTCCCCACCCCACTCCATCCCCCCAAAAAATTAAATAAAATAAAAATGGAGGGAAGAATGGAGTATTTAAAATAAATAAATAAAAATACAAAGCACAAGCAACAGAAGGAAAAAAATTGGATGCCGTCAATAAGAACAAAATGCAAAGACACCACGGAGGATGGGTGAAATCATGATCTAATCAAGGCAGTGTATCTAGAATATACATAGGGAGTTCCCTTGTGGTTCAGTGGCTAAGACTCAGCACTCCCAATGCAGGCGCCCCAGGCTCAATCCCTGGTCAGGGAACGAGACTCCACATGCAGCAACTAAGAGCTTGCATGCTGTAACTAGGAGATCAAGCGCTGCGATTAGAAAGGTCCCACATGGCACAACTAAAAAAGATACCTCATGCCACAACTAAGCCAAATAAATAAATAAATATTTTTTTAAAGTTTGCCAAGACTAGAATATATAAAGAACTTTTACAATTCAATAACAAAAAGACAAAAAAAAAAATTGAAAAAATAGGCAAAGGATCTAAACAGGTATTTCTCCAAAGAAGATACACATATGGTCAATGAGCACAGGAAAATATGATCAATATCATCAGCCATTACAGAAACGCAAATCAAAATCATAATGATACCACTTCATACTCACTAGAATGGCTAAAATTAAAAGACGGATAAGGGGCTTCCCTGGTGGTCCAGTGGGTAAGGACACCGCCTTGCAGTGCAAGGGGCGCCAGTTCGATCCCTAGCCTGGGAAGATCCCACGTGCCGCGGAGCAGCTGGACTGATGTGTCCAACTACTCTGTCCAATTACTCAGCTGGAGCTCTGGAGTGCATGCGCCCAGAGCCGGTGCTCTGTGACAACAGAGGCCACTGCGATGGAAGGCCCACACAGGCCAAAGAACAAAGATGGATGAAAATAGATAAATGAAAGACCAACAGAAGTGGCCCGCCCACCCCCTCCCTCCCCAAGCCACCCCCGCCCCCCAAAAAACAAAGACAGATAAGTAGAGTTGACAAGAATGTTGAGAAACCAGAACCTCATACCTTGTTGGTGGGGCTATAAAACAGCATAGTCACTTTGAAAAGGAGTTAATCACATCAGTGCCTCAAAATGTTACATAAGACCCAGAAACTTCAATCTTAGGTACATACTAAGAAAACTGAAAACACGTAGCTACACAAAAACTTATACACAAATGTTCATAGTAGCGTTATTCACTAAAATTCCAAATGTGGAAATAACCTAAATGTCCATCAATTGATGGATAAACAAAATGCTGTATATCCATATGTTATGGGCTGAATTGTGTCCCCCCAAAAAGATATCTTGAAGTCCTAACCACCAATACCTCAGAATATGACCATATTTGGAAATAGGGCCTTTGCAGATGTAGTCAGTTAAGATAAGATCATACTGGAGCAGGGTGGGCTCCTAATCTACTATGACTGTATCCTTATAAATAAATGACTGTGTGATTTATTTACTTCTGTCTCTACAGACACAGAGGGAGAATGGCATGTGACTATGAAAGCAGATATTGGGGTTACACAGCTACAAGCCAAAGAATGCCAAAGACTGCCAGCAAACCACCAGAAGCCAGGAAGAAGCAAGGAAGGATTTTTTTGTACAAGTTTCAGAAGGAACATGACTCGGCCAACAACTTAATTTTGAACTTCAAGCTTCCAGAACTGAGACAATACATTTCTGCTGTTTCAAGCCACCCAGTTTGTAGTGTTCTGTTATGGCAGCCTTAGAGAACTAACATATCATATAAAAGAGTATTATTCAACCACAAGAAGGAATGAAGTACTAATACATGCTATGACATGGACAAACCTTGAAGATATTGTGCTAAGAGGAGGAAACCAGGCACACAAGATTACTTATTATATGATTCCATATATATGTCTAGGATAGGCAAATCTATAGACAGAAAGTGTATCAGTGGTTACCCAATGCTGGGGGGTTAGGAGTGGGGCAGGAATGATGAGGGACTTCTAATGGATATAGGGTTTCTTTTCTGGGGTGATGAATATGTTCTTAAATTAACTATAGTGCTGACTGCCCAACTCTGATACACATATTAAATCCAAACTTTTAAAAAACAAAGACAGATAAGTAGAGTTGACAAGAATGTTGAGAAACCAGAACCTCATACCTTGTTGGTGGGGCTATAAAACAGCATAGTCACTTTGAAAAGGAGTTAATCACATCAGTGCCTCAAAATGTTACATAAGACCCAGAAACTTCAATCTTAGGTACATACTAAGAAAACTGAAAACACGTAGCTACACAAAAACTTATACACAAATGTTCATAGTAGCGTTATTCACTAAAATTCCAAATGTGGAAATAACCTAAATGTCCATCAATTGATGGATAAACAAAATGCTGTATATCCATATGTTATGGGCTGAATTGTGTCCCCCCAAAAAGATATCTTGAAGTCCTAACCACCAATACCTCAGAATATGACCATATTTGGAAATAGGGCCTTTGCAGATGTAGTCAGTTAAGATAAGATCATACTGGAGCAGGGTGGGCTCCTAATCTACTATGACTGTATCCTTATAAATAAATGACTGTGTGATTTATTTACTTCTGTCTCTACAGACACAGAGGGAGAATGGCATGTGACTATGAAAGCAGATATTGGGGTTACACAGCTACAAGCCAAAGAATGCCAAAGACTGCCAGCAAACCACCAGAAGCCAGGAAGAAGCAAGGAAGGATTTTTTTGTACAAGTTTCAGAAGGAACATGACTCGGCCAACAACTTAATTTTGAACTTCAAGCTTCCAGAACTGAGACAATACATTTCTGCTGTTTCAAGCCACCCAGTTTGTAGTGTTCTGTTATGGCAGCCTTAGAGAACTAACATATCATATAAAAGAGTATTATTCAACCACAAGAAGGAATGAAGTACTAATACATGCTATGACATGGACAAACCTTGAAGATATTGTGCTAAGAGGAGGAAACCAGGCACACAAGATTACTTATTATATGATTCCATATATATGTCTAGGATAGGCAAATCTATAGACAGAAAGTGTATCAGTGGTTACCCAATGCTGGGGGGTTAGGAGTGGGGCAGGAATGATGAGGGACTTCTAATGGATATAGGGTTTCTTTTCTGGGGTGATGAATATGTTCTTAAATTAACTATAGTGCTGACTGCCCAACTCTGATACACATATTAAAAATCACTGAATTATACAGTCTAAGTGGGTGAAATGTACAATGTATGAAATATATCTAAAACTTTTAAGAAAATAATTATGAAAAAATTAACAGGGTAACATGGCGGAGAGAGAGAAGTAGGGATGCCTGAAATAGAGCACTAGGAAAGAGTGGTTATATGAAGTGATGGGTGAAGTCTGAGCTGAAATGTGTACAATGAGGACAGCTGTGAGAGGAGCATTCCAGGCAGACAGAATGGTACAAAGTTCCTCGGGTGACAATGGGCTCGGCATACCTAAGGGACAGGAAGGTCAATGAGGCTAGAGTATAACTGAGGTAGAGAATGCTATGGGATACAGTTGGTAGACAGGCAAGGGCTTGAAAGAGTATTAACACCATAAAAACGATAGGAAATAAGGGTAGCTACAGAAATGTTATAGGCAACTTTATTTCATCTTCAGTCCTCAATATACACCTTTAATCTGAATAGGCTTATATACTAATAGTAACAGTTACCTCATTTCATATGTAAACGTTCATTAACAGTCACAAATAATTACTCTTATGGGTGTTCAATCCTAAAGTTACCTGAACCTATTAGGTTTGGGCCTGGACTGGTCTTAGCAAGAACAATCTCAGTCAAAATCAGTATAAACCCATCTCTGAGCCAAGATTTTTAAGTCTTCAAGGCATAAATGTCGCAAGTCAAAATTAAACTCCTAAGGAACTTCCTTGTTGGCCTAGTGGTTGAGAATCCATCTGCCAATGCAGGGCACACAGGTTTGACCCCCGGTCTGGGGAGATCATACATGCTGCGGGGCTATTAAGCCTGTATACCCCAGCTACTGAAGCCCTTGTGCTCTAGAGCCCATGCTCCACCAGAGAAGCCACTGCACTGAGAAGCCCATGCACTGCAAGAGTAGTGCCCCAGAGAAAACCTGTGTGCAGCAATGAGGACCCAGCGCAGCCAAAAACAAATAAACAAAACTCCCCGGAGCTCTGTTAATACTTAACTGTTATGTGTGGAGCATAACAGAAGGTATGAACCTCAAATAACAGCTAGGAGTAAAGGGGGGAGTGGCACACGGGTCTAGAAATCAAGCTTCTACCTATACCTTATGTAAGGTAGACCGTCCCCTCAGCTAAAACTCTCAGCTAGTTACCGCAGTTCCACAAGCAGGACAGTTGGCCCAGGAGCCCCGTGAACTGGGTGCAGCCTGAGTGTGAGCGCCTGAGAACGGGTGTATATATATATATATATATATATATGTATATATATATATATATATATATATATATATATACACACACCAGACAGGGACATGAGGCTGGGGCTTTCCGCTACAAATAAAGCCTGAATTCCTATGAGTCTAGTGAAATTTTCAGTATGAATGTGAGATTTTTCTCCTTGCTTTGGTCACTAAGAATAAAAAACTCTCATTGACTGTAAAATAAACTCCTAAATCTGTCAAACAGCAAGCCAAATCAATCAACTCATTCTAGAGATCAGGGATTTTTCTAAGATTCACTGAATGCTCCTATAATTCAAGGAACAGGGAAAAATCAGATCGTCATTAGGAATAAAGCAAATGAAATGAGTATTTAACTCAATTTATGTGCTCTCAGTCTATCCACCAATTCCTACCCATTGGACACAGACAATACCTGCACATTTTGCAGGTGAAGACATTTTGAAGTTAATTCAAAAGCCTGCCTTTTCCATTTTGGCCCCAAGTTGAACTACAAGTTTTAGCAAAGAAGGTGATACGGCAAAATTCAAGAAGGGTAATGCTCTGTGTCATCCTAAACCCTCCCTTTTTAGTTTCTCTCAAATGTTCTCCCCTGTTTTATACTGTTATATAGCCTGTGTCGAACACCTGTTGACCTCATTATGGAAGCACTTCAGTAACACCAGAGATGGGCTAAGGAGCACACTTGAAAATGCAATGAAGATGTTTAACATAATAGACATATAAATCTGGGATGTAAACAGAGCTGGCTAGCCCATTTAATAAATTTGAAATAACAAAGTGATGTTAACCAGAAAGCAAGGTTACAGATAAATCCAATAAACATATCACCACACTTTTGTATACAAGTCCACCTATCTCTTAAATAAGAGTAAAAGGAAACAGAAACACCATGCTTTCCCATTTCCCTGGGTAGGGTCGGGTGGGGTAGGCGTGTGGGGCAGAGTTCTCACCAAGAGACTATCTGTAAAGCTAACAAGAAAGCAAAAGAAACAAAACAAAAAATTTCCCAAACTGATTAAATTTAGTAATAAACCGTACTTACTGTTTGGCCTGATTAACGTGAACACCCAATGTATAGCTCAGCCATTTGTACGTCACCTGCAAGAAGTTTTTAAAAAATGTTTTATTAGATGACTGCAGAGTGCAGGTTAGCCCCAAGCGCTCCTAAGGATTCTTAGATAATTATGCCTTGTAAATTACATTAGATGTCAACTCAGTTTTGCCATGAACCATCCATCTGGGCAAGTAGGGCCCAGACATTTATTTTACAAATTCTAAGAAGTCTATCACAGATGAATGCAAGAATCTAAAAAGAAAGGTTGAATATACATAGAAAAAGCTCTCAGTTTTCTTATGCTTCCTGTTTCACCTGGTCCTTTTCACATTCTGTCCGCTTATGAGGCCAACCACCAAAAACTATCCTTAAACTCGCCCAGAAGCAAAGCTACTTCAAGCTGTTGCCACATAAACGTTAAAGGGCACAGGTGGTGGCAGGGGGTCAGGGAAGGAGTCAAGCGGATGAATACTGGCTCGGAGGTGAGATTGGAGACCACTGGCATCAAGTTCTGGTCTTCCTGCCATCCTGCCTTGACCTGTCATTTGTCACTTCCTTTAGAACCTGTCACCCTCCTCTCAAAGTCTTCCAATTATAAACGCCGAATTTCCAGTGATTATAAGACTTACGTAGGTTAGGTAAAGGCAATGAGACGCAAAGGAAAACCCTGGACAGACCTAGGCTGGAAAATGGATTATCCCTTCCTTTCCACGAATTATTTGGCCTCTCTGCTTCAACTACCTTTTCTAAGGTTACGTACGCCGACACTTGAAAATGCAATGAAGATGTTTAACATAATAGACATATAAATCTGGGATGTAAACAGAGCTGGCTAGCCCATTTAATAAATTTGAAATAACAAAGTGATGTTAACCAGAAAGCAAGGTTACAGATAAATCCAATAAACATATCACCACACTTTTGTATACAAGTCCACCTATCTCTTAAATAAGAGTAAAAGGAAACAGAAACACCATGCTTTCCCATTTCCCTGGGTAGGGTCGGGTGGGGTAGGCGTGTGGGGCAGAGTTCTCACCAAGAGACTATCTGTAAAGCTAACAAGAAAGCAAAAGAAACAAAACAAAAATTCCAATCTGATTAAATTTAGTAATAAACCGTACTTACTGTTTGGCCTGATTAACGTGAACACCCAATGTATAGCTCAGCCATTTGTACGTCACCTGCAAGAAGTTTTTAAAAAATGTTTTATTAGATGACTGCAGAGTGCAGGTTAGCCCCAAGCGCTCCTAAGGATTCTTAGATAATTATGCCTTGTAAATTACATTAGATGTCAACTCAGTTTTGCCATGAACCATCCATCTGGGCAAGTAGGGCCCAGACATTTATTTTACAAATTCTAAGAAGTCTATCACAGATGAATGCAAGAATCTAAAAAGAAAGGTTGAATATACATAGAAAAAGCTCTCAGTTTTCTTATGCTTCCTGTTTCACCTGGTCCTTTTCACATTCTGTCCGCTTATGAGGCCAACCACCAAAAACTATCCTTAAACTCGCCCAGAAGCAAAGCTACTTCAAGCTGTTGCCACATAAACGTTAAAGGGCACAGGTGGTGGCAGGGGGTCAGGGAAGGAGTCAAGCGGATGAATACTGGCTCGGAGGTGAGATTGGAGACCACTGGCATCAAGTTCTGGTCTTCCTGCCATCCTGCCTTGACCTGTCATTTGTCACTTCCTTTAGAACCTGTCACCCTCCTCTCAAAGTCTTCCAATTATAAACGCCGAATTTCCAGTGATTATAAGACTTACGTAGGTTAGGTAAAGGCAATGAGACGCAAAGGAAAACCCTGGACAGACCTAGGCTGGAAAATGGATTATCCCTTCCTTTCCACGAATTATTTGGCCTCTCTGCTTCAACTACCTTTTCTAAGGTTACGTACGCCGACCTCTAGGTGGGTCACTGTAAAAAAAAAAAAAAAAAAACCACTAAACGCAACAACGTGGATCTACCCAAAGCTCACAGGAGACACTCAATCATCCCCATGGGCGAAGCGCGCTCACACCTGTGAGTCTCACCAGATCTTTACCCCAACCCTATGGGGCAGGTCAAGCCTGTTTACCAATACCCATCTAACTGGAGAAAAACGAAACCAACTGACGGTCACGTTATGCAACTTGTTACTTAACCCGGTCCAAACACGCAATTTCTCTACTGTAAACCAGAGACGTCAAACGCCGACCGCCTGGTCAGAAAGGTGTAGAGACGTCTTAGAAACAGCGACCATCAAGGCTCCTCCCTCCCCGCCTGACCTCCGTGGCCCCGGGTCTGCGCAGTGCCCAGCACGCCCGCCCGAGGAGCCCGGAGCGGCCCTCGAGCCCGCGATCCTCCCCTGCGAGTCCTCGCTCTGCCTGGGCCCCCAGGAGAGGGGACCGTCCCTCCTGGGCCAACCCGCCCGCGGCCGTCCGCACAGGGGTCACGGCCCCCGCCGCCCTCGCTGGGCCCAAGCCCCCGGTCGCACGCCCGCAAGCCCCCGTCCCAGCTCCTCACGATCTTGTTTTGGTCCGTGACGAACTCGTCTATATTTCCAGATAAAACTGGTCCGCCATGGTGCTGCGGCGCTCCTGTTTCAACTGGTCCTTTTCACATTCTGTCCGCTTATGAGGCCAACCACCAAAAACTATCCTTAAACTCGCCCAGAAGCAAAGCTACTTCAAGCTGTTGCCACATAAACGTTAAAGGGCACAGGTGGTGGCAGGGGGTCAGGGAAGGAGTCAAGCGGATGAATACTGGCTCGGAGGTGAGATTGGAGACCACTGGCATCAAGTTCTGGTCTTCCTGCCATCCTGCCTTGACCTGTCATTTGTCACTTCCTTTAGAACCTGTCACCCTCCTCTCAAAGTCTTCCAATTATAAACGCCGAATTTCCAGTGATTATAAGACTTACGTAGGTTAGGTAAAGGCAATGAGACGCAAAGGAAAACCCTGGACAGACCTAGGCTGGAAAATGGATTATCCCTTCCTTTCCACGAATTATTTGGCCTCTCTGCTTCAACTACCTTTTCTAAGGTTACGTACGCCGACCTCTAGGTGGGTCACTGTAAAAAAAAAAAAAAAAAAAAACACTAAACGCAACAACGTGGATCTACCCAAAGCTCACAGGAGACACTCAATCATCCCCATGGGCGAAGCGCGCTCACACCTGTGAGTCTCACCAGATCTTTACCCCAACCCTATGGGGCAGGTCAAGCCTGTTTACCAATACCCATCTAACTGGAGAAAAACGAAACCAACTGACGGTCACGTTATGCAACTTGTTACTTAACCCGGTCCAAACACGCAATTTCTCTACTGTAAACCAGAGACGTCAAACGCCGACCGCCTGGTCAGAAAGGTGTAGAGACGTCTTAGAAACAGCGACCATCAAGGCTCCTCCCTCCCCGCCTGACCTCCGTGGCCCCGGGTCTGCGCAGTGCCCAGCACGCCCGCCCGAGGAGCCCGGAGCGGCCCTCGAGCCCGCGATCCTCCCCTGCGAGTCCTCGCTCTGCCTGGGCCCCCAGGAGAGGGGACCGTCCCTCCTGGGCCAACCCGCCCGCGGCCGTCCGCACAGGGGTCACGGCCCCCGCCGCCCTCGCTGGGCCCAAGCCCCCGGTCGCACGCCCGCAAGCCCCCGTCCCAGCTCCTCACGATCTTGTTTTGGTCCGTGACGAACTCGTCTATATTTTCCAGATAAAACTGGTCCGCCATGGTGCTGCGGCGCTGCGCCCCTGCGCCCCGCCGCCGCTGAGCTCCCGTAGCCGTCACAACCGCAGCTCCCGCCGGCGGGAAATGTCTTGCCTCCCTCCCGGGTCCGGGGTCGTTTCCCACGGCAACAGAGGCGACGCGCTACGGCGGCCTCACGAGGGTCAAACTAGTGTCGGAGACGCTCAGGCCGAAGGAGGCGGAGCTCCTAGGGGCGGACGGACTGGAGCGCCTAGGCACGCAGGCGCGGTCTGGAAGGGGCGAACTGGAGAGCGGGGGTTCAAATCCCAGCTCCGCCAGTCCGTGATCGACCCAGGGCAAAATACCTCGCCTCTAGAAGTGGCAGTCTTTCCGCCTGTAACCTGATAAAATAATCCTTACCCTGTTCAACAAATATGTATTAGTTGCCTAGTCTGTTTCCAGCCACTTCCTAGGTGCTAGGACAGCAGTGAACAATAAAGACGGAAATAAGCAAATGTTTTAGTAAAGTCCTTCCAGTGGGAAAAAGAACGGCCTAAAGAACACCTGTTATAACCTCTCAGAATGGAGAAATTAGGGAAAGTTTTCCAAAGGGGATGAGGCAGGGGGAGTGTTTGATAGGAGAGAATAGTTTTCATTATAGTTGGAATATTGGGAGCATAGGACAGGGAAAGATGAGACAAAGGGAGAAGCCAAATCATGCTGGACCTACAAGGTTGCGTGAAGAGGCACGTGAAAGTCTCCAGAAGTTTTCTAATTGGGGAATTTCAACTAAAATTTTTCCTAACATCAGCTTAAAAAGTCCTTCTGGGGCTCCCCTGGTGGTCCAGTGGGTAAGGACACCGCCTTGCAGTGCAAGGGGCGCCGGTTCGATCCCTAGCCTGGGAAGATCCCACGTGCCGCGGAGCGGCTGGACCGATGTGTCCAACTACCGAGCCAAGCTCTGGGCGCATGCACCCGAGCCAGTGCTCTGCACCAACAGAGGCCACTGCAATGGGGGTTGCGATGGCCAAAAACTGGGCCCAAGCCCCGGTCGCACGCCCGCAAGCCCCGTCCCAGCTCCTCACGATCTTGTTTTGGTCCGTGACGAACTCGTCTATATTTTCCAGATAAAACTGGTCCGCCATGGTGCTGCGGCGCTGCGCCCTGCGCCCCGCCGCCGCTGAGCTCCCGTAGCCGTCACAACCGCAGCTCCCGCCGGCGGAAATGTCTTGCCTCCCTCCCGGGTCCGGGGTCGTTTCCCACGGCAACAGAGGCGACGCGCTACGGCGGCCTCACGGGGGTCAAACTTGTGTCGGAGACGCTCAGGCCGAAGGAGGCGGAGCTCCTAGGGGCGGACGGACTGGAGCGCCTAGGCACGCAGGCGCGGTCTGGAAGGGGCGAACTGGAGAGCGGGGGTTCAAATCCCAGCTCCGCCAGTCCGTGATCGACCCAGGGCAAAATACCTCGCCTCTAGAAGTGGCAGTCTTTCCGCCTGTAACCTGATAAAATAATCCTTACCCTGTTCAACAAATATGTATTAGTTGCCTAGTCTGTTTCCAGCCACTTCCTAGGTGCTAGGACAGCAGTGAACAATAAAGACGGAAATAAGCAAATGTTTTAGTAAAGTCCTTCCAGTGGGAAAAAGAACGGCCTAAAGAACACCTGTTATAACCTCTCAGAATGGAGAAATTAGGGAAAGTTTTCCAAAGGGGATGAGGCAGGGGGAGTGTTTGATAGGAGAGAATAGTTTTCATTATAGTTGGAATATTGGGAGCATAGGACAGGGAAAGATGAGACAAAGGGAGAAGCCAAATCATGCTGGACCTACAAGGTTGCGTGAAGAGGCACGTGAAAGTCTCCAGAAGTTTTCTAATTGGGGAATTTCAACTAAAATTTTTCCTAACATCAGCTTAAAAAGTCCTTCTGGGGCTCCCCTGGTGGTCCAGTGGGTAAGGACACCGCCTTGCAGTGCAAGGGGCGCCGGTTCGATCCCTAGCCTGGGAAGATCCCATGTGCCTCGGCGCGGCTGGACCGATGTGTCCAACTACCAAGCCGAAGCTCTGGAGCGCATGCACCCGGAGCCAGTGCTCTGCACCAACAGAGGCCACTGCAATGGGAGGCCCACACAAGCCAAAGAACAGAAATAAATAAATGAAAGACCAATAGAAGTGGCCAAAAGAAAAAAAACTTCTGTATAAGCCATTATATTTCAGGCTCTAGGGTTAGACCCTGGATTTGAATTCTGCTTTTGGTATTTGTTGTGTGAACTTAGGTACGTTATTTAACCACTTCCAGTCTGTTTCCCCATCTATAAAATGGAAATAGCAATAGCACCCACTTCAAATATTTGTTGAAACATGCGTTCATTCAAGATTTAGTTAGCAAAAGCCTTGTAAGGGCCTGGCGTTGTTCTGCAGATACAGCTGTGATCAATAATACACAGAGCCTGTCCAAATGTAGCTTACATTTTGTTGGAGAATTTTAAGTGAGGGATGGTAGCATCTTAAAATAGTATCACTTGTACTATAAATTGAGAATTGAGTAACTTGTTTTTGAATCAGCAAAACCTGCTAATGAATTAGACGAGTGGAGTATGAGAAAGACAGTTATTTGGAACCTAAATCTTTATGTTAATAGTGATGTCTCTGACTACTGAGATATGAAGACTGAGAGAAAGAGAAAATGAGAAAATTAATGAACTTTATTTGTCCAGAGTTATAAACCAGATAATATACATATAAGCCTCATGCCATGCCTGCACACAGTGAAATCAACAATTAGTGTCTAGGGCCTACCTGGTGGACGAGTGGGTAAGGACACCACCTTGCAGTGCAAGGGGCGCCAGTTCGATCCCTGGCCTGGGAGGATCCCATGTGCCGTGGAGCAGCTGGACCAATGTGCCCAAATACTGAGCCGGAGCTCTGGGGTGCATGCACCCAGAGCCAGCACTCTGCAGCAAGAGAGGCCAGTGTGATGGGAGGCTCACACAGGCCAAAGAACAAGGATAAATAAAATGAAAGACCAATAGAAGTGGCCAAAAAAAAACAATTAATATCTATACTTGAAATTGGCAAGCTTCCCCGGTGGCTCAGTGGTAAAGAATATGTCTGCCAATGGAGGAGATGTGAGTTCAAACCTTGGGTCGGGATAGTCCCCTGGAGAAGAAAATGGCAACCCACTCTGATATTCTTGCCTGGGAAATCCCACAGACAGAGGAGCCTGGCAGGCTATAGTCCAAGGGGCTGCAAAGAGTCAGACATGACTTGGCAACTAAACAACAGCAACGAAAGGTCCTAACACAGGATATGTATAACCAAATCATTTTGCTGTACAACAGGAATTAAAAACACTGTAAATCGACTATACTTCAATAAAAATACATAAATTTTAAAAATCAATTTTATGTTGTTAATAGGAAGAACAAATGGGAAATTATTCAATGTAGGTTCCAAAACAAGGTTTGCTTAAACTAATAACTAAGGAGGGTTCTAGAACTGGCCTCCTAATATAACAATAACCACCTCACCAGGATCTATTAGGTTCTGGGTGATGTTTACTGACTGAAGTTCAGTTACCTTGAAGGAAGTGAGATTTGAGAGGGAAAAAGCAATGGATTAAGAAACAAGGAGCCATGAGACAGTGTGCACTCTTGCTTATCATTCTTTGAGTGTGGAAAGTATACAAACACCATGCTTGACCTTTTATTTGAATATTTTCCCTTAATCTTCAAAATAATTCTGTAAAGTAAATAAATCCTCTTACTTATCTACTACTATCCCTGTTTCACAGATGAAGAAACTGGAGCTCAGAGGGGTGAAATAACTTGTCCTGAGTCACCCAGGTAGTTAGTGGTAAAGACAGGTGTCTGCCCAGGAGTGCCCACAGTCTATGCTCAAACACTGTGGTTGTCTTTAGGAGAGAGCATTGGCTAATATTTATTCCTTTCCTTATTTTATGTTTTCTTGTCCGTCTTAGAATTATTACAAAAGTCTGTATTATTTTTATATTTTAGAAAAAAAATGAACATATTTTCATTTTGAAAATGCATTTAGCAATGTGAAATTACCTCATCTTCCTACTCCAGGCATCTGTAATGTTTTTTCTATTTGAAATGCAAAAGGCAGAGCTCCAAAAAGTAAAAGTATCCACTATTCCTTCCTTCACCTCACATGCTGCTTCTTTAAATAAGACAACTCATTCCCTATTCCTTAAGGATGACGGTTGACGTCAGTTTTAAAGACAAATTTCTGGGGATGGCGGTGTCAGGCGATACCAGCAGTGGGAGCCGTAACATCAAAGTTCTCTGTCTCAACACAGAACCTAAGGCTGACCTTAGTAATAAAAGGCTGACCGTTCCTCTTTCCTCCTCTTCAGCCCACTCTATCCCAGAAGTGATTGGTGTCAGAGGGTATAATGATTCTGACAGGGCTATCCCAGAAGGTGTATAACCAAATCATTTTGCTGTACAACAGGAATTAAAAACACTGTAAATCGACTATACTTCAATAAAAATACATAAATTTTAAAATCAATTTTATGTTGTTAATAGGAAGAACAAATGGGAAATTATTCAATGTAGGTTCCAAAACAAGGTTTGCTTAAACTAATAACTAAGGAGGGTTCTAGAACTGGCCTCCTAATATAACAATAACCACCTCACCAGGATCTATTAGGTTCTGGGTGATGTTTACTGACTGAAGTTCAGTTACCTTGAAGGAAGTGAGATTTGAGAGGGAAAAAGCAATGGATTAAGAAACAAGGAGCCATGAGACAGTGTGCACTCTTGCTTATCATTCTTTGAGTGTGGAAAGTATACAAACACCATGCTTGACATTTTATTTGAATATTTTCCTTAATCTTCAAAATAATTCTGTAAAGTAAATAAATCCTCTTACTTATCTACTACTATCCCTGTTTCACAGATGAAGAAACTGGAGCTCAGAGGGGTGAAATAACTTGTCCTGAGTCACCCAGGTAGTTAGTGGTAAAGACAGGTGTCTGCCCAGGAGTGCCCACAGTCTATGCTCAAACACTGTGGTTGTCTTTAGGAGAGAGCATTGGCTAATATTTATTCCTTTCCTTATTTTATGTTTTCTTGTCCGTCTTAGAATTATTACAAAAGTCTGTATTATTTTTATATTTTAGAAAAAAAATGAACATATTTTCATTTTGAAAATGCATTTAGCAATGTGAAATTACCTCATCTTCCTACTCCAGGCATCTGTAATGTTTTCTCTATTTGAAATGCAAAAGGCAGAGCTCCAAAAAGTAAAAGTATCCACTATTCCTTCCTTCACCTCACATGCTGCTTCTTTAAATAAGACAACTCATTCCCTATTCCTTAAGGATGACGGTTGACGTCAGTTTTAAAGACAAATTTCTGGGGATGGCGGTGTCAGGCGATACCAGCAGTGGGAGCCGTAACATCAAAGTTCTCTGTCTCAACACAGAACCTAAGGCTGACCTTAGTAATAAAAGGCTGACCGTTCCTCTTTCCTCCTCTTCAGCCCACTCTATCCCAGAAGTGATTGGTGTCAGAGGGTATAATGATTCTGACAGGGCATGGGGTAGGAAGTCTAGACAGGGCTCAATATTGGGAGGGGATGAGGGACTCTCAGTCTATATGTGGTCAGGATCTGCAAGTAGGGAAACAGGGCCTGAAAGAGCAACTCAGGAGCCTCACCAGCAAGCTGTGCTTCAAGGCTGCAGTAGGTTTCTCAGGGATAGATTTCCAGCCAGGGTAATGGATTAGAATAAAGGCATCCAAGATTAAGAATTATGGCTTGGAGGCCACATACTGTCTAAGGGCCATTCCAGGGTCCCAGGGGCCCACAACCTATTAACACCAAGGTATTTATCATTAGATCCTTCACATGCTCATTCATCAAACATTACTAAAGGCCTCCCATGAGACCGTGTGTGATTAATGGGAGCACAGCATGGTCTTCACACTTGGAAATTTAGAATTGTGACGGGGTGAGGGGGAGATAAAGAGCAACACAGTTCAGGGGATACAAAGGCTGAACTTAGAGGAGAAAACTCACCCAGCATGAGGATCAGAAGAAATGCGGGGAAAAGTGGACTTATCCAGAACTGAATGCTATGTACTCCTTCCTCTCACTTTAGGCAAAATATAATAGAAATGAGATGAAATGGGTTTCCCTGGTGGTTCAGACAGTAAAGAATCTGCCAGCAATGCAGGAAACCTGGGTTCAATCCCTGAGTTGGGAAGATCCCCTGGAAATGGCAACCCACTCCAGTATTCTTACCTGGAAAATTCCATGGGTAGAGGAGCGTGCTGGCTACAGTCCAAGGGGTCAAAAAGAGTCGGACGTGACTGAGCGACTGACACTAATTCTAACTAAAAGAAATGAAATCGGGGGGTGCTGCCAGTTTTAATAATTAAAAAAAAAATTTTGGCCTCTTTTATTGGTTTTCTATTTATTTATTTTCATCCATCTTTATTCTGTGGTATGTGTGGGCCTCCCATCGCAGTGGCCTCTCTCATTGCAGACCACCGGCTCTGGGCGCATGCGCTCCAGAGCACTGGCTCATATAATTGGACACACAGATCCAGCTGCTCCACCACATGTGGGATCTTCCCAGGCCAGGGATCGAACCGGTGCTCCCTGCATTGCAAGGCGGACTCTTTACCCACTGGACCACCAGGGAAGCCCTCATTTTTAATAATTTTTAACAACACACAACATACCTGTATTTCCTCTTTAAAATAAAAAAAAAAATTTTAAAAAAAGCTCTTTTTTGAGAATACATGTACCTTGAGCAGACTGTCTTGTGGAGCATACAATCACCAAGGCCAGTAGACATTAACCTTCCTAACAGCTGGGGAGGCAGGAGCCCAGGGGAGGGTGAGATAAGGTTCCAGGTACTGTTTTAAAACAATTTATCAGTTCTGTAAAAATCAATGTAAAATTCCTCAGTTACCAAGACAAGGTGGGTGAGTCAAGAGGACACTTAGATTCCAGTTCCTTGTTTCACACTCCCTGCCACCCCATCACGCCCCCAGCCCACTAGAGGTTCACAATGCCACCTGTGTTGCTTTTGACGTTCAGAAAAAGAGTAAAAGGATCCCCCTGCCCTTACCCCCCATTTTGCAGTTGCTTTGTATATTCTCTTCTTTTGTCCATTCTCTTGAGGGCTGGAGTGCATGGACAGGGGGATGTTGAAGGTAAAAGGTTAAGACAAATTTTTCTTATCCAGAACTGAATGCTATGTACTCCTTCCTCTCACTTTAGGCAAAATATAATAGAAATGAGATGAAATGGGTTTCCCTGGTGGTTCAGACAGTAAAGAATCTGCCAGCAATGCAGGAAACCTGGGTTCAATCCCTGAGTTGGGAAGATCCCCTGGAAATGGCAACCCACTCCAGTATTCTTACCTGGAAAATTCCATGGGTAGAGGAGCGTGCTGGCTACAGTCCAAGGGGTCAAAAAGAGTCGGACGTGACTGAGCGACTGACACTAATTCTAACTAAAAGAAATGAAATCGGGGGGTGCTGCCAGTTTTAATAATTAAAAAAAAAATTTTGGCCTCTTTTATTGGTTTTCTATTTATTTATTTTCATCCATCTTTATTCTGTGGTATGTGTGGGCCTCCCATCGCAGTGGCCTCTCTCATTGCAGACCACCGGCTCTGGGCGCATGCGCTCCAGAGCACTGGCTCATATAATTGGACACACAGATCCAGCTGCTCCACCACATGTGGGATCTTCCCAGGCCAGGGATCGAACCGGTGCTCCCTGCATTGCAAGGCGGACTCTTTACCCACTGGACCACCAGGGAAGCCCTCATTTTTAATAATTTTTAACAACACACAACATACCTGTATTTCCTCTTTAAAATAAAAAAAAAAATTTTAAAAAAAGCTCTTTTTTGAGAATACATGTACCTTGAGCAGACTGTCTTGTGGAGCATACAATCACCAAGGCCAGTAGACATTAACCTTCCTAACAGCTGGGGAGGCAGGAGCCCAGGGGAGGGTGAGATAAGGTTCCAGGTACTGTTTTAAAACAATTTATCAGTTCTGTAAAAATCAATGTAAAATTCCTCAGTTACCAAGACAAGGTGGGTGAGTCAAGAGGACACTTAGATTCCAGTTCCTTGTTTCACACTCCCTGCCACCCCATCACGCCCCCAGCCCACTAGAGGTTCACAATGCCACCTGTGTTGCTTTTGACGTTCAGAAAAAGAGTAAAAGGATCCCCCTGCCCTTACCCCCCATTTTGCAGTTGCTTTGTATATTCTCTTCTTTTGTCCATTCTCTTGAGGGCTGGAGTGCATGGACAGGGGGATGTTGAAGGTAAAAGGTAAGACAATTGGAAATTGACTATGAGAAGTTTTGTCTTAAGAATAACACTTCTGAATTATTAAAACTAGGGGTGGGGAGGTACTGGCTTTCAGGGCTAAAAAGAAGCATATGATCCTTCTCTTAGGGACCATTGTGATCTGGCTCCCAAACAGTGCTGGGTGGGAAGACTTCCTGAGGAAATGCTATGTGACCTCAGCCTTAATTTCCAGTGAAGAAGGGGCAGAGGCCATTCCAGACACAGCCCTGATGGAGTGAGCTGCTTGGTGCTCAGTCTGTATCCTGACACCACTGCTTCTCTCTTTTTTAAAATTAACTAATTAATTAATTAGTGTATTTATTTTGTTCATTTGGCTGCAACAGGTCTTTGTTGCAGCATGCAGGATCTAGTTCCCTGACCAACGGTTGAACCTGGGTCCCCTTCACTGGGAGCACAGAGTCTTAGCCACCGGACCACCTGGGAAGTCCCAGGTGCTTTTCTCTTTATGAGTGTTCTGTTTTCTTCTTTGGCTTAACCACTGTTTCTACTTCCTCATAATTTCAGTTTAAATGCAGTCATAGGTTACTATGGCTCGTCTCTCCTATCCCCACCCCTACTGCCTCCAGATTTTGCCCTGTCACTACAGATGCGGTCAATAATTCCCATTTTGTAATTTCCAAATGGGTGAATCTGATGTGCTCAATTTATCTCAGGCTTTTGTTTCTTTTAAATCTCAGATTAACAGTAGCTTTTTTCAGGATATTGAGTGGAAAGACTCCTCTGGGATAATTGCTCCTTCCTTCATTCTCCAGTGGTTGATGAGTTCTTTCTGTGAGCTGACTATGTCTGTGAGATATGGTAGAATACAAGAGACAGTGGCCCTGAGGTGGAAACAGATACATTAATAGAGAGTTAGAAGATCATGTTATAAGAGGGGATACAACCAGGGTGCACCCATCAAAGATAGCCCAAGGTTCCCCCTTTTCAGAAAAAGAGTAAAAGGATCCCCCTGCCCTTACCCCCCATTTTGCAGTTGCTTTGTATATTCTCTTCTTTTGTCCATTCTCTTGAGGGCTGGAGTGCATGGACAGGGGGATGTTGAAGGTAAAAGGTAAGACAATTGGAAATTGACTATGAGAAGTTTTGTCTTAAGAATAACACTTCTGAATTATTAAAACTAGGGGTGGGGAGGTACTGGCTTTCAGGGCTAAAAAGAAGCATATGATCCTTCTCTTAGGGACCATTGTGATCTGGCTCCCAAACAGTGCTGGGTGGGAAGACTTCCTGAGGAAATGCTATGTGACCTCAGCCTTAATTTCCAGTGAAGAAGGGGCAGAGGCCATTCCAGACACAGCCCTGATGGAGTGAGCTGCTTGGTGCTCAGTCTGTATCCTGACACCACTGCTTCTCTCTTTTTTAAAATTAACTAATTAATTAATTAGTGTATTTATTTTGTTCATTTGGCTGCAACAGGTCTTTGTTGCAGCATGCAGGATCTAGTTCCCTGACCAACGGTTGAACCTGGGTCCCCTTCACTGGGAGCACAGAGTCTTAGCCACCGGACCACCTGGGAAGTCCCAGGTGCTTTTCTCTTTATGAGTGTTCTGTTTTCTTCTTTGGCTTAACCACTGTTTCTACTTCCTCATAATTTCAGTTTAAATGCAGTCATAGGTTACTATGGCTCGTCTCTCCTATCCCCACCCCTACTGCCTCCAGATTTTGCCCTGTCACTACAGATGCGGTCAATAATTCCCATTTTGTAATTTCCAAATGGGTGAATCTGATGTGCTCAATTTATCTCAGGCTTTTGTTTCTTTTAAATCTCAGATTAACAGTAGCTTTTTTCAGGATATTGAGTGGAAAGACTCCTCTGGGATAATTGCTCCTTCCTTCATTCTCCAGTGGTTGATGAGTTCTTTCTGTGAGCTGACTATGTCTGTGAGATATGGTAGAATACAAGAGACAGTGGCCCTGAGGTGGAAACAGATACATTAATAGAGAGTTAGAAGATCATGTTATAAGAGGGGATACAACCAGGGTGCACCCATCAAAGATATCCAGTGGGGACTGGGGAATGTGTGCCTGGATGCAGAATTAGATTGGGGATCCACACAGGTAGATGGGAACTGAAACCTCTACAGGGAATTAGACAGACCAGGGACAGAACCAAAGGCAGGAGCCCAGGGAACAGCAGCCGTTAAGGGACACACAAAGGAAAAAGGGCCTAAGAAAGAGAACTGACAGGGAGAAGAAGCACTTAGAGGGTTCAAAGTGAAAACAAGAAGTGAGTTCAAAGAAGGAATTCTGGGGTGGGGGTGGGGGTTGGGGAGGAAGGAGGGTGGATGGGCCACTTCTATTGGTCTTTCATTTATCTTTTTTTTTTTTTTCATCTATCTTTGTTCTTAGGCCTGTGTGGGCCTCCCATTGCAGTGGCCTCTGCTGTCGCAGAGCACCGGCTCTGGGTGCATGCACTCCAGAGCTCTGGCTCGGTAACTGGACACATCGGTCCAGCAGCTCCGTGGCACGTGGGATCTTCCCAGGTCAGCGATCAAACCGGCGCCCCTTGCACTGCAAGGTGATGTCCTTACCCACTGGACCACCAGGGAAGCTCCAAAGAAGGAATTTTTGTTATTTATTTGTCTTTTTTTTTTTTTTTTTTTAGCTGTCCTGGATCTTAGTTGTGCACTCAGAATCTTCCATCTTCATTGTGCCATGGGCATATAGGATCTTTTAGGTGCTGCATATGGGATTTAATTCCCTGATTGAGCCTAGGCCCTGGCATTAGAAGCACAGAGTCTTAACCACTGAACCACCAGAGAAGTCTTGAAGAATTTTTGACCATCTCAAATGCTTCTCCAAAATAGTGCTGCATAGGAGTTGACAGGAATGCCCTAGACTTGACAATTAGGGAGGGCCTCTGGCGACATTGGCTTCCCTGATGCCTCAGACCATAAGGAATTTGCCTGCAATGTGGGAGATGAGGATTTGATCCCTGGGTTGGGAAAATCCTCTGGAGAAGGGAACGTCTTCCCACTCCAGTACTCTTGCCTGAAGAAATCCATGGACAGAGGAGCCTGGTGGGCTACTGTCGACAGGGTCACAAAGAGTCAGACATGACTGCACAACTAAGACAGTCTCTGGTGACCTTGGGCAGAGAAGTGAGAGCACAAAAGCCAGATTTCAGTGAGTTAAGGAGTGAGGAATAGTGAGAAAAGGAACTGAAGATAGAGGATAGAGACAACTCTGGCCAGTTTGTGAAACAGAGAGGGTGGGGGTGAGGATCATGAATTTCACATGTCTGCATAAGCAACCGGGGTGGGAGGTGGTGGTGGGTGTTTGTCTGGGAAGGAAGTATGAGAGGCATTCTGGAGTCTTTCCTATTGCAGGTCTGAATCTACAGGAGGGGAGCATGTGATAGATCCTCAGTTCTCACTGAATAGGAATTTTTCAAACGTCATTTTACCCCCAGATTCCCAGTACTCAGCGTGGCCATAGCCGGCATGACGTAAGCCCTTAGCAAATATTTGTTGACAGATAACTGAATGGCGGAATGAGTTGATGAATGGATGAATGGAACTGAATTAAATATTGTTCTGCTCTATAATCCTTTTTGTTGATTTTTCAGAATATTGTTTGTGGAAGGTGTTGTCTTTCCTTTCCTTCTACCACTGAAATTGTTACATGGTCTATTATCAGGCGGAGCATTATTGATAAGTTAACTGGGGAGATTCAGCTGCCATCAAAGTCCCAGTGATCAGAAACAGGGGAAGAGGGGTGACCTTTGGTGGACAGAAGTCAGGACCAAGCCCAGGTCCTAAACAGGCTTGAGAGTTGCAAAGAGCACTGCTGCTAGAGACCCTGGAGAAAGGCTCCATGCGTTCCTACACGGAAATCTTTATAGACGGGATTTTATCTAGTAAACACTCTGTACACTTTGGGTTGACTAATTTGAAGCATCTTACCTCTCAATATTCTCTTCCAAGACTCTATCGAGCAAGAGGCAAATCAGATGGTAGACTCCTCCCAGAATGATTCTCCGCATCTCCCTTTTCCCTATTCCACAAGGAAATGCCTCCATTGCCCTTCGATCTCTCTGGACCTGCTCTATTTCAGACTTTCCTTGTCACCAGTCTTTGGCTCTTTTAAAAAAATTCAGACTTTCCTTGTCCAGTCCTAAGGAGTCAGAAAAGAGTCAGACATGACTGCACAACTAAGACAGTCTCTGGTGACCTTGGGCAGAAGTGAGAGCACAAAAGCCAGATTTCAGTGAGTTAAGGAGTGAGGAATAGTGAGAAAAGGAACTGAAGATAGAGGATAGAGACAACTCTGGCCAGTTTGTGAAACAGAGAGGGTGGGGGTGAGGATCATGAATTTCACATGTCTGCATAAGCAACCGGGGTGGGAGGTGGTGGTGGGTGTTTGTCTGGGAAGGAAGTATGAGAGGCATTCTGGAGTCTTTCCTATTGCAGGTCTGAATCTACAGGAGGGGAGCATGTGATAGATCCTCAGTTCTCACTGAATGGGAATTTTTCAAACGTCATTTTACCCCCAGATTCCCAGTACTCAGCGTGGCCATAGCCGGCATGACGTAAGCCCTTAGCAAATATTTGTTGACAGATAACTGAATGGCGGAATGAGTTGATGAATGGATGAATGGAACTGAATTAAATATTGTTCTGCTCTATAATCCTTTTTGTTGATTTTTCAGAATATTGTTTGTGGAAGGTGTTGTCTTTCCTTTCCTTCTACCACTGAAATTGTTACATGGTCTATTATCAGGCGGAGCATTATTGATAAGTTAACTGGGGAGATTCAGCTGCCATCAAAGTCCCAGTGATCAGAAACAGGGGAAGAGGGGTGACCTTTGGTGGACAGAAGTCAGGACCAAGCCCAGGTCCTAAACAGGCTTGAGAGTTGCAAAGAGCACTGCTGCTAGAGACCCTGGAGAAAGGCTCCATGCGTTCCTACACGGAAATCTTTATAGACGGGATTTTATCTAGTAAACACTCTGTACACTTTGGGTTGACTAATTTGAAGCATCTTACCTCTCAATATTCTCTTCCAAGACTCTATCGAGCAAGAGGCAAATCAGATGGTAGACTCCTCCCAGAATGATTCTCCGCATCTCCCTTTTCCCTATTCCACAAGGAAATGCCTCCATTGCCCTTCGATCTCTCTGGACCTGCTCTATTTCAGACTTTCCTTGTCACCAGTCTTTGGCTCTTCAGTTGTTTTTAAGCACATAAAGGAAATTCACGCTCATCCACATCTTCTCTAGTCTGATTTCTGTTCCAATTTCCTCCCCACCCCCCGACCCTGGTTCTTCTTTAACACCAGTTCCAGGATGACATTTCTAAAACACAGAACCAATGATGTGATTCCCCAGCTTAAAAAAGCACAGTCCAGGGCTTCCCTGGTGGTCCAGTGTGTTAAGAGTCCGGTTCAATCCCTGGCACGGGAAGATCCCACACGCTGCGTAGCGGCTTGACTGGTCTGTCCAATTACGAGCCAGCGCTCTGGAGCGCATGCGCCCAGAGCCAGTGCTCTGCTACAGGAGAGGCTGCTGCGACTGGAGGCTCACACAGGCCAAAGAACAAAAGATGGATGAAAATAAATAAATGAAAGACCAATAAAAGTGGTCAAAAAAAACAAAAAAAAACACCACAGTCCACTTGTGGAGAACGTGGGTAGGAGACATGGAAAAAGTAACATGGAGATAGCTATTGTCATTGCACTGTGGGAATGGGGGATACTGCAGGGGAGCTGTGCGACAGTCTGGAGGGGTGGGATGGGGGTACTGGGAAGTGGGTGGAGGAGGGAGGGGTCAGGGACATACATATGACTAATCTGGGATCATACATATCTGTAAACAACAAAACTCTGTAAAAGCAAAAAGTAAAAAAAAAAAAAAAACCCAAAACACCACACATTCCAATTTTAGAACACTTCCATTGCCCTCCCCAAAAGTTTTCTTGTACCTCATTCCCTGCTTACAACAATCAGTCCTTCTTCCCACAATACCAGGAAACCACTGATCTGCTTTCTATCTCTATAATTCTCTCTCTCTTCTAAAATATTCATATACATGGAATCATAGACTATGTAGTTTTCTGGGTAGGGTTTCTATTATGGATGGAAGTGTGCCCCCCACAAATTCATACACGGAAGTCCTAACCCTCAGTCGCTCAGACTGTATTTGGAAACAGGATCTTTAAAGAGATAATTAAGTTAAAATGAGGTCGCTGGTCCTAATCCAATATGACTGGTGCCCGTATAAGAGGAAAGAAAGACAGGTGTACACTGCAGATACAAGACTATGTGAAGACACAGGGAGAAGATGACCATCTACGAGCCAAGGAGAGAGCCCTCAGAAGTCAACCCTGATAATGCCTTGGTCTCAGACTTCCAGCCTCCAGAATTGTGAACAAATATGTTGCCGTTGTTTAAGCCACACAGTCTGGTACTCTTCTATGGCAGCCCAAGCAAACCAATATAGCTTCTTTCATGTAGCATGATGTGTTGGAGACTCTTTCAAAATAGTGTAAATATTAGTAAGTCTTCACTTTCTATGCCTGGTAGTATTTCATGGATGTACCATATTTGTTTATTTATTCACCAGTTGATGAACCTTTGAATTACTTCCAGTTTTGGTGCTAAAACTCCTGCTAAAAAAATTTGCATACAAGTCTTCATGTGAACATATGTTTTCATTTCTCTTGGGTAGATTCCACAGCATTCAAGATCAAGTTTAAGTTCCTTACTTCATCAGCCTCACCTCTCATCCCTCATTACTTCTGACCTTTACTTCAGCCCCAGAGATTGCTCATAAGTCCTTGCATATACTATCCTACTTCCCATTTCTAAGTGTTCACATACGTGGCACCCTCTCTGGACTTTTGTTTCCTCATGGTAAAATGGAGATAATAATCTGGCATACTGAGTTTGAGATGCTAGTGTAATGAAATCTGATTACCAGTACTTCTCATCTAGATGAGCTTGGAGGACAAGAGGCCACCCTGGAGGAAAACAAAAATGCCCCAAATACGTGAGTGAGGCCGCCACCCAACTTGTCAATGGACTATACATCCAAGGAGGAGCCTAGCATAGATCTACTGAGCTGACCAATCCTAGGTGACCTATAGCACCTGAGCTAAATAAAGTGATCATTGTTTTAAGATATGATGTTTCAGAGTGAGTCATTTTATAGCAAAGATAACCAATATGAAGAGTCAGTGCAATAAAGCTTTGAAGCTAAGCAGTCTGGGTTTGAATTCTAGCTGTGCCACCTACTAGCATTGTGGTCATGGGCAAGCTACTCCATCTTAACAAGCTTCAGTGTCCTCATCTGAGCAAAGAGGGTAATGGTAGTGCCCATGCCCTGGGGTTGCAAAGATTCACTAAGATGATAGATCTCAGGCACTATGAGCTCATGCACCACTGGGCTCAGCATAACTGATGGATAGCTGTTGTTCAGGTGAGTAAACTAAAGATGAGAAAACTGAGCTCCCAGATGTTTACCGACTTTCTCCAAGATCACAAGCCAGAAAATGACTGAACCTGGACTCACACTAGGACTTCTTGACCTCCACCAAGTCTAGGATCCCTGATAGACTAGTGCAGGAGATGGACTGGCGGTTGGAAGGGCCATTCTTTGTTCAGTTGATGACAGATTTCATGCTAGTTTCAGTATGAAAGCCAAAATAGGCTAAAGTTAATGAATGACCAAACTGAAGTTTTACGAAGACTAATTTGGTAGCACAAAGTACAAGTCACTGGCAGGCATTGGTGGAATGATTCCCCCCTGTGAACATATGTTTTCATTTCTCTGGGTAGATTCCACAGCATTCAAGATCAAGTTTAAGTTCCTTACTTCATCAGCCTCACCTCTCATCCCTCATTACTTCTGACCTTTACTTCAGCCCCAGAGATTGCTCATAAGTCCTTGCATATACTATCCTACTTCCCATTTCTAAGTGTTCACATACGTGGCACCCTCTCTGGACTTTTGTTTCCTCATGGTAAAATGGAGATAATAATCTGGCATACTGAGTTTGAGATGCTAGTGTAATGAAATCTGATTACCAGTACTTCTCATCTAGATGAGCTTGGAGGACAAGAGGCCACCCTGGAGGAAAACAAAAATGCCCCAAATACGTGAGTGAGGCCGCCACCCAACTTGTCAATGGACTATACATCCAAGGAGGAGCCTAGCATAGATCTACTGAGCTGACCAATCCTAGGTGACCTATAGCACCTGAGCTAAATAAAGTGATCATTGTTTTAAGATATGATGTTTCAGAGTGAGTCATTTTATAGCAAAGATAACCAATATGAAGAGTCAGTGCAATAAAGCTTTGAAGCTAAGCAGTCTGGGTTTGAATTCTAGCTGTGCCACCTACTAGCATTGTGGTCATGGGCAAGCTACTCCATCTTAACAAGCTTCAGTGTCCTCATCTGAGCAAAGAGGGTAATGGTAGTGCCCATGCCCTGGGGTTGCAAAGATTCACTAAGATGATAGATCTCAGGCACTATGAGCTCATGCACCACTGGGCTCAGCATAACTGATGGATAGCTGTTGTTCAGGTGAGTAAACTAAAGATGAGAAAACTGAGCTCCCAGATGTTTACCGACTTTCTCCAAGATCACAAGCCAGAAAATGACTGAACCTGGACTCACACTAGGACTTCTTGACCTCCACCAAGTCTAGGATCCCTGATAGACTAGTGCAGGAGATGGACTGGCGGTTGGAAGGGCCATTCTTTGTTCAGTTGATGACAGATTTCATGCTAGTTTCAGTATGAAAGCCAAAATAGGCTAAAGTTAATGAATGACCAAACTGAAGTTTTACGAAGACTAATTTGGTAGCACAAAGTACAAGTCACTGGCAGGCATTGGTGGTCTTACCCCTTCATTCTCCGAATTCCATGCCTCTCCAGGACTGGGTTTTTGTTTGCACTGTTTCTCAAATCCACTCTTTGCATTTTCTTACCTTAACCGGTGCCCCTTTCTGGAGCTTCTAACTTCCTTTGGTGTATCCTACTCCAAACCTTTCTCTTCTGCCTGAATCTTCTACCCTTTGGGCTCTGTGCTAGCGCATCACTGATGCTCATCAGAGGACAGATTCTGCATGTGGGTTTTTCCCAGCAGCTGGCTAGATGGCTTCCAGGTATTGAAAGACCTCCAAGACACCCCATTCATAAAACAAAGGGCCTACGAGAGAAGGCCTTCCAGATCTGACCAGTCCTGCAGGCAGTGCCCAAACCTAAGAAAAGACTGGCAGGTATGAACTGTCCCTGAGCAGCAGACACAGCCTCAGCTCTTCCTTTGTCATCTCCCATCAGGCGCTTTTCACAGGATGAGTAACAATGAAGATAGGACCTCAACAGCCATTAGAACACACTCTGTGGTCAAACTTTAACTGGTTTGATTGTCTGAATTGAAAGAATATAAGGGATTTCATATAAACATAGGATTTCAAACTTTACTTATTAATTCAAGCATCTAGCTACCATCTTTCGTCCAGCCTGTGCTCTGTCTTAATCCTTGTCACTCCCTGTGGTCTTTCCAACACTTAGGTCAAATATCTTTTGCCACTGATCACTTTTCTTAAACCTTTTTCTTGTAAGTGAAATCTTGCTTAACCATGTCTTCAAGAGGGAGAAAATGAGAGCTAAATTAGGAGGACCACAAGTTCCAAAAAAAGAGGGAAGGGAAGAACCTATTGTTTTTGTGAAAATGAAGAAAGCAGTGTATCTGTGTTGAAATACTACAACCTATAGTGCCATTACAAAAGTAAAACATAATAAGAACCAAAAAGAAAATAGAAAAGATGTGAGATGAAAAAGCAACCATGGAAGAAAGGCTGAAATCTTCTTTGTTCAGTTGATGACAGATTTCATGCTAGTTTCAGTATGAAAGCCAAAATAGGCTAAAGTTAATGAATGACCAAACTGAAGTTTTACGAAGACTAATTTGGTAGCACAAAGTACAAGTCACTGGCAGGCATTGGTGGTCTTACCCCTTCATTCTCCGAATTCCATGCCTCTCCAGGACTGGGTTTTTGTTTGCACTGTTTCTCAAATCCACTCTTTGCATTTTCTTACCTTAACCGGTGCCCCTTTCTGGAGCTTCTAACTTCCTTTGGTGTATCCTACTCCAAACCTTTCTCTTCTGCCTGAATCTTCTACCCTTTGGGCTCTGTGCTAGCGCATCACTGATGCTCATCAGAGGACAGATTCTGCATGTGGGTTTTTCCCAGCAGCTGGCTAGATGGCTTCCAGGTATTGAAAGACCTCCAAGACACCCCATTCATAAAACAAAGGGCCTACGAGAGAAGGCCTTCCAGATCTGACCAGTCCTGCAGGCAGTGCCCAAACCTAAGAAAAGACTGGCAGGTATGAACTGTCCCTGAGCAGCAGACACAGCCTCAGCTCTTCCTTTGTCATCTCCCATCAGGCGCTTTTCACAGGATGAGTAACAATGAAGATAGGACCTCAACAGCCATTAGAACACACTCTGTGGTCAAACTTTAACTGGTTTGATTGTCTGAATTGAAAGAATATAAGGGATTTCATATAAACATAGGATTTCAAACTTTACTTATTAATTCAAGCATCTAGCTACCATCTTTCGTCCAGCCTGTGCTCTGTCTTAATCCTTGTCACTCCCTGTGGTCTTTCCAACACTTAGGTCAAATATCTTTTGCCACTGATCACTTTTCTTAAACCTTTTTCTTGTAAGTGAAATCTTGCTTAACCATGTCTTCAAGAGGGAGAAAATGAGAGCTAAATTAGGAGGACCACAAGTTCCAAAAAAAGAGGGAAGGGAAGAACCTATTGTTTTTGTGAAAATGAAGAAAGCAGTGTATCTGTGTTGAAATACTACAACCTATAGTGCCATTACAAAAGTAAAACATAATAAGAACCAAAAAGAAAATAGAAAAGATGTGAGATGAAAAAGCAACCATGGAAGAAAGGGCTGAAATCTCAACAGACTTGATGCTTTTGAATGCAAATAAATATTTCTGCTATAGACTGGATTTAAGGGAATAAATTATGAATGTTTAAAATGTAACTGAATAAATGAAACAGTAACACCCACAGCAGGCTGTACACATTTGAGATTATACCCTCTAATTCAACGCCTCCCCACCAGACACCAGGTTTTATGGATAAGATAACTGAGACCTAGAGATACGAATTTGATCAAAGTCTCAAAGCTAAGAAGTGGCAACGTCAGGGATAGGAATCAGATCTTTGGACTCTATTTCTTTTGCTTCTTCCATATATTTTGTGGCTACATAGCTTGATGAAGCTTATTGAGTTGATGAAGGACAGCAAAGTGTAGTGGAAATAACATTAAATTAGGATATAGAGCTCTAGAGTCTAGTCCTAGCTGCACCAGTGACTGACTCCATGACCTTGAGCAAGTCACTTTCCTACTCTGGACCTTATTCTCCAGATCAAACTATAGAAAAAGCTAAACTCAAGATTTTGAAGGTTAATTGGGGAGTATGTGGTATTGTTTTCCCTGTAGTCATGCATGGACATGAGAGTTGGACCATGAAGAAGGCTGAGTGCTGAAGAATTGATGCCTTTAAACTGTGGTGTTGGAGAAGACTCTTGAGAGTCCCTCGGACTGCAAGGAGATCAAACCAGTCAATCCTAAAGGAAATCAACCCTGAATATTAATTGAAAGGACCGATGCTGAAGCTGAAGCTCCAATACTTTGTCCATCTGATACAAAGAGCTGACTCATTGGAAAGGCCCTGATGTTAGGAAAAACAGAAAGCAGAAGAAGAAGGGGACAACAGAGGACGAGATGGTTGGATGGCATCCCTGAGTCAAAGGACATGAGTTTGAGCAAGCTCCGGGAGATAGTGAAGGACAGGGAGCCTGTGCGGTGGTCCATGGCGTCACAAAGAGTTAAGAGGAGACCTATTGTTTTTGTGAAAATGAAGAAAGCAGTGTATCTGTGTTGAAATACTACAACCTATAGTGCCATTACAAAAGTAAAACATAATAAGAACCAAAAAGAAAATAGAAAAGATGTGAGATGAAAAAGCAACCATGGAAGAAAGGGCTGAAATCTCAACAGACTTGATGCTTTTGAATGCAAATAAATATTTCTGCTATAGACTGGATTTAAGGGAATAAATTATGAATGTTTAAAATGTAACTGAATAAATGAAACAGTAACACCCACAGCAGGCTGTACACATTTGAGATTATACCCTCTAATTCAACGCCTCCCCACCAGACACCAGGTTTTATGGATAAGATAACTGAGACCTAGAGATACGAATTTGATCAAAGTCTCAAAGCTAAGAAGTGGCAACGTCAGGGATAGGAATCAGATCTTTGGACTCTATTTCTTTTGCTTCTTCCATATATTTTGTGGCTACATAGCTTGATGAAGCTTATTGAGTTGATGAAGGACAGCAAAGTGTAGTGGAAATAACATTAAATTAGGATATAGAGCTCTAGAGTCTAGTCCTAGCTGCACCAGTGACTGACTCCATGACCTTGAGCAAGTCACTTTCCTACTCTGGACCTTATTCTCCAGATCAAACTATAGAAAAAGCTAAACTCAAGATTTTGAAGGTTAATTGGGGAGTATGTGGTATTGTTTTCCCTGTAGTCATGCATGGACATGAGAGTTGGACCATGAAGAAGGCTGAGTGCTGAAGAATTGATGCCTTTAAACTGTGGTGTTGGAGAAGACTCTTGAGAGTCCCTCGGACTGCAAGGAGATCAAACCAGTCAATCCTAAAGGAAATCAACCCTGAATATTAATTGAAAGGACCGATGCTGAAGCTGAAGCTCCAATACTTTGTCCATCTGATACAAAGAGCTGACTCATTGGAAAGGCCCTGATGTTAGGAAAAACAGAAAGCAGAAGAAGAAGGGGACAACAGAGGACGAGATGGTTGGATGGCATCCCTGAGTCAAAGGACATGAGTTTGAGCAAGCTCCGGGAGATAGTGAAGGACAGGGAAGCCTGGTGTGCGGTGGTCCATGGCGTCACAAAGAGTCAGACAGGACTGAGCGGCTGAACTGAATTGATGTAGTATTAGCCAATTATAATAACTTTGTCCTAGGGCTAAGAATTTGGCCTCAAAGGAAAGGAGTAAAGACCTCCCTTAGACACAGAAATAAATTCTGGTTGACTAGAATAAGAAATAAATTTGTTAAGATAATCTTCTGTAGCTTGTGGAGTCTCTAGAGAGCCTGGAGAATTAGGCTCAAAAAAAATGGACAGAAAATGAAATCATATATTCACACAGACACTTGTATACAAATGTCTATAACAGCATTATTCATAATGGCCAAAATATGGAGACCTTTAAAAAAAAAACTCAATAGAGTACATTTGAAGATCTAATTGGCTTATTCTCCTGCCAGTGCAGGAGACACAGGAGAGATAGGTTCAATCCCTGGGTTGGGAACATCCCCTAGAGGAGGGCATGGCAACTCACTCCAGTATTCTTGCCTAGAGAATCCCATGGACAGAGGAACCTGGTGAGCTGCAGTTCATGGGATCACAGAGTCAGATATAACTGAGCTATTGAGCACCCACATAATCATTCTTGAATCCAGTGGCAACTCATCTCGTAAACACTGTATTTAGTAAACTCCAAGGAATTGTACAAAATGGAAGGTTTTTTTAGGCAGAAAGAGAAAGGAGAAAACGGACAGAACAAGGAAGTTATTTGCAGAAGAAAAGAAAGAATTGTTTCAGGCTAGATCACCTTCCCTAAGGGAAAAAAAAGAACCAGAATTTGAACTTGATTAGAGGCTGAGTGCTGAAGAATTGATGCCTTTAAACTGTGGTGTTGGAGAAGACTCTTGAGAGTCCCTCGGACTGCAAGGAGATCAAACCAGTCAATCCTAAAGGAAATCAACCCTGAATATTAATTGAAAGGACCGATGCTGAAGCTGAAGCTCCAATACTTTGTCCATCTGATACAAAGAGCTGACTCATTGGAAAGGCCCTGATGTTAGGAAAAACAGAAAGCAGAAGAAGAAGGGGACAACAGAGGACGAGATGGTTGGATGGCATCCCTGAGTCAAAGGACATGAGTTTGAGCAAGCTCCGGGAGATAGTGAAGGACAGGGAAGCCTGGTGTGCGGTGGTCCATGGCGTCACAAAGAGTCAGACAGGACTGAGCGGCTGAACTGAATTGATGTAGTATTAGCCAATTATAATAACTTTGTCCTAGGGCTAAGAATTTGGCCTCAAAGGAAAGGAGTAAAGACCTCCCTTAGACACAGAAATAAATTCTGGTTGACTAGAATAAGAAATAAATTTGTTAAGATAATCTTCTGTAGCTTGTGGAGTCTCTAGAGAGCCTGGAGAATTAGGCTCAAAAAAAATGGACAGAAAATGAAATCATATATTCACACAGACACTTGTATACAAATGTCTATAACAGCATTATTCATAATGGCCAAAATATGGAGACCTTTAAAAAAAAAACTCAATAGAGTACATTTGAAGATCTAATTGGCTTATTCTCCTGCCAGTGCAGGAGACACAGGAGAGATAGGTTCAATCCCTGGGTTGGGAACATCCCCTAGAGGAGGGCATGGCAACTCACTCCAGTATTCTTGCCTAGAGAATCCCATGGACAGAGGAACCTGGTGAGCTGCAGTTCATGGGATCACAGAGTCAGATATAACTGAGCTATTGAGCACCCACATAATCATTCTTGAATCCAGTGGCAACTCATCTCGTAAACACTGTATTTAGTAAACTCCAAGGAATTGTACAAAATGGAAGGTTTTTTTAGGCAGAAAAGAGAAAGGAGAAAAAAACGGGACAGAACAAGGAAGTTATTTGCAGAAGAAAAGAAAGAATTGTTTCAGGCTAGATCACCTTCCCTAAGTGAGCAACCCAAATCTTATCACACTTATTACCTCACTAATGCTGGCGGGAAATTCCAGACTGATGGGTTTACAGTTCCACTCCCAGAAGTGACTGAAACTATGTTTAGATTAGGTATTAAGGTTTGGTGAGGTTTAGCAGAAATGACTTCATTTTGGGCTTATTTATTATTTAGAAAGTTTAATCTGATCTTTTTTTTTTTTTTGGTCTCTTTTACTGTTTTTTTCTTTTTTTTTTTTTTTCATACATCTTTATTCTTTGGCCTGTGTGGGCCTCCCACTGCAGTGGCCTCTCCCATTGCAGAGCACCGGCTCTGGGCGCATGCGCTCCAGAGTACTGGTTTCTAATTGCACACACCAGTCCAGCAACTCAGCAGCAGGTGGGATTTTCCCGTACCAGGGATTGAACCGGTGACCCTTGCACTGCAAGGCGAACTCTTTACCCACTGGACCACCAGGGAAGCCCCTGAGACTTATTTATTTTTAACAGACCCAAATGTCTATTAACAGGCAAATGGATAACAAAATCTAGTATACAATGGAATAATATTCAGCTGTAAAATGGAATGAAGTACTGATACGTGCTACAGCATGGATGAAACGTGAAAACATGATGCTAAATGAAGCAAACCCATCACAAATGACCACACACTATATGATCCGTATGAAAGTCCAGAGTAGGGAAATCTAGAGACAGAAAGTTGATCAGGGATTTCTGTGGACTAGGAGGGACAAGGGGCTTGGGAATGATAGTTAAATGGGTATAGGGTTTCTTTTAGAGAAGATGGAAATATTCTAAAAATGACTGCGGTGAAGATCGCACATACCTATGCACATACAAGAGTTCAGTCCCTGGGTTGGGAAGATCCCCTGGAGGAGGGCATGGCAATCCAATCCAGTATTCTTGTCTGGAGAGTCCCACGGACAGAGTACTCTGGTGGGTTACAGTCCATGAGCTCCTAAAGAGTTTGAGATGGTTGAAGTGACTGGACGTGCACACATGCCTATACTAAAAAATGAACTATATAGTGTCGATAGGTGAATTGTGGGATATGTGAATTATATTTCAATAAAGCTGTTAAGGGCTTCCCTGGTGGTCCAATGGGCAAGGACACTGCCTTGCAGTGCAAGGGGCACTGGTTCGATCCCTGGCCTGGGAAGATCCCCCTTGCCATGGTGCGGCTGGACTGATGTGTCCAATTGCTGAGCTGGAGCTCTGGAGCGCATGCGCCCAGAGCCCGTGTGCTGCGACAACAGAGGCCACCGCGATGGGAGGCCCACACGGGCCAAAGAACAAAGATGGATGAAAAATAGATAAACGAAAAACCAACAGAAGTGGCCCACCCGCCCCCCTCCCACTCCAACCCTCCACCCCCCCGCAAAAAAAAAGCTGTTAAAACATTGGCATAAACAAAGGAAACCAAGGATCATACTACAGAAGCAATTCAATAAAATCATCTCTGCCACCATACTCTTTCCCTGAACATTGGCCACTACTGACTGTTGGCCTTGCTGCCCCCAAACCTAGATGTTATAGCTATTGCCCCCACCACTACCAAAATGAATTCTCCATTGTCCCTGCTTCCTTGCAATACAAATGTCTTATTCTAAGTTCTGGGAGAATGTTCTTGATGGAGTCTGGAACATATGTGCATACCGTAGCTGTAAGGTGGTGGAGGAGGGGGAAGCAAATATCTGGCTTTCATTACTTCTGTAATTGGGAAATAAGGCCTACAACCTCCAAGATTCATATGACAGACAATTCTCCAAATATAAGAAAGGGGTTTCACGGACAAATGAGCAAACCAACCAAACAACAAACAAAGATAAACATCCTAGCCTCTGACCACACACTATATGATCCGTATGAAAGTCCAGAGTAGGAAATCTAGAGACAGAAAGTTGATCAGGGATTTCTGTGGACTAGGAGGGACAAGGGCTTGGGAATGATAGTTAAATGGGTATAGGGTTTCTTTTAGAGAAGATGGAAATATTCTAAAATGACTGCGGTGAAGATCGCACATACCTATGCACATACAAGAGTTCAGTCCCTGGGTTGGGAAGATCCCCTGGAGGAGGGCATGGCAATCCAATCCAGTATTCTTGTCTGGAGAGTCCCACGGACAGAGTACTCTGGTGGGTTACAGTCCATGAGCTCCTAAAGAGTTTGAGATGGTTGAAGTGACTGGACGTGCACACATGCCTATACTAAAAAATGAACTATATAGTGTCGATAGGTGAATTGTGGGATATGTGAATTATATTTCAATAAAGCTGTTAAGGGCTTCCCTGGTGGTCCAATGGGCAAGGACACTGCCTTGCAGTGCAAGGGGCACTGGTTCGATCCCTGGCCTGGGAAGATCCCCCTTGCCATGGTGCGGCTGGACTGATGTGTCCAATTGCTGAGCTGGAGCTCTGGAGCGCATGCGCCCAGAGCCCGTGTGCTGCGACAACAGAGGCCACCGCGATGGGAGGCCCACACGGGCCAAAGAACAAAGATGGATGAAAAATAGATAAACGAAAAACCAACAGAAGTGGCCCACCCGCCCCCCTCCCACTCCAACCCACCACCCCCCCGCAAAAAAAAAGCTGTTAAAACATTGGCATAAACAAAGGAAACCAAGGATCATACTACAGAAGCAATTCAATAAAATCATCTCTGCCACCATACTCTTTCCCTGAACATTGGCCACTACTGACTGTTGGCCTTGCTGCCCCCAAACCTAGATGTTATAGCTATTGCCCCCACCACTACCAAAATGAATTCTCCATTGTCCCTGCTTCCTTGCAATACAAATGTCTTATTCTAAGTTCTGGGAGAATGTTCTTGATGGAGTCTGGAACATATGTGCATACCGTAGCTGTAAGGTGGTGGAGGAGGGGGAAGCAAATATCTGGCTTTCATTACTTCTGTAATTGGGAAATAAGGCCTACAACCTCCAAGATTCATATGACAGACAATTCTCCAAATATAAGAAAGGGGTTTCACGGACAAATGAGCAAACCAACCAAACAACAAACAAAGATAAACATCCTAGCCTCTGATGGTAAGTTGCTTCAGTTGTGTCCAACTCTTTGCAGCCCTATGGACTGCTGCTTGCCAGGCTCCTCTGTCCATGAGATTCTCCAGGCAAGAACACTGGACTAGGTTGCCAAGCCCTCCTCTGAGGGATCTTCCCCACTCAGGGATCGAACCTTACAGCTCCTGCAATGACCTGAGGGATTTTTACTACTAGTGCCGCCAGGGAAACCACCCCACTTAAAATGCAAATATTCCAAGGGAATTCCCAGATAGTCCAGTGTCTGAGAGTCCTTGCATCCACTGCAGGGGACATGGGTTCGATCTTTGGCTGGGGAACTAAGATCCCACATGCTGTGGGGAGCAGTCAAAAAAAAGAAAAAGAAAATTCTAACATTCCAGATTAATTAGTCTCTTAAATGCTCATTCAGTCATGTATGCCTGCAATCACTGTGAGAATTTATTAAGTACCTCAAAA
Source organism: Tragulus kanchil (assembly GCA_022376925.1). Lineage (NCBI taxonomy): Eukaryota > Metazoa > Chordata > Mammalia > Artiodactyla > Tragulidae > Tragulus > Tragulus kanchil. The sequence continues at coordinate 79,756,878 of JAIOJX010000006.1, forward strand.
CTCTTCATTAGCTCTATGCTAAGCCTCATGGGGCTTCCCTTATAGCACAGTTGGTAAAGAATCTGCCTGTTGGGCTTCCCCTGGTGGTCCAGTGGGTAGGGACACCGCCTTGCAGTGCAAGGGGCGCCGGTTCGATCCCTGGCCTGGGAAGATCCCACGTGTCACGGAGCAGCTGGACTGATGTGTCCAACTACCGAGCCGGAGCTCTGGAGAACATGCACCCAGAGCCGGTGCTCTGTGACGACAAACGCCACCTCAATGGGAGGCCCCACAGGAGCCAAAGAACAGGGACGGATGAAAATAGAGAAATGAAAGACCAATAGAAGTGGCCTGCCCGCTCCCCTCCCTCCCCAACCCAACCCCCACCCAAAAATAAAAATAAATAAATAAATCTTTAAAAAAAAAAAAAAAAGAATCTGCGTGCAATGCAGGAGATGTGGGTTTGACCCCTGGGTTGGAAAGATCCCCTGGAGAAGGAAATGGCAACCCACTTCAGCAGTCCATGGGGTCACAAGAGTCAGACATGACTGACCAACTAAACCACCACATGGAATGAGAAACAAATAAAACACTGACCTGGTCCTCAAGGTGATCACTGTGAGCAGGAGAAAAAAAATGGAATGTTTTTGGCCACAGACTAAAAGTGTAAGGAGTAAACAGGGGCACACGGGAGTGAACCTTCACAGAGAAAATGACCTTGAGGAGAATCTAAGAGATGGGTTGATGCCTTACTAGGTGGAAGGGAGGACATGGGTGCCTTGTGCACCTGAGCATGGGGGGAAATCAGGAGCATTGTTGTGCTGGAAGTTTGGGTTGACCTGGGGCATAGCAAGAGGGAGTGGAGAAGTCACCAGGACCAGATCATAAAGGTCATAAAGACTAGAACAAACAGTTTGGTCATCTCTCTTTTCAACTGAGAGCTATTGAAGGATATATTGTTTTGATGCTGTGTAGAGAATGAACCGGAGGAGAGAATGGGCAAAGAGGTCAGATGCTGCTGCCATGGTCCTGACATTAGACAGCCTGAACCAGGGTGGTAGCAGTGGCGACGAGAGGGACAAAAATGGATGCGGCTACTCAGTTGTGTCCCATTCTTTGCAACCTGTAGCTCACAAGGCTCAACTCTATCCATGGAATTCTCCAGGCAATAATACTGGAGTGGGTAACCATTCTCTTCTCCAGGGAATCTTCCCAACAAAGGAATTGAACCTGGGTCTTCTGTATGGCAGGCAGATTCTTTACTATTTGCACCAGGGAAGCCCTAGATATGAGGTCATCGGTAAGGAAAAATTGAGTTTACCTATATTTGCCAAACTGCTTAAGGGGGACTTCCCCAGTGGTCCAGAGGCTACGACTCTGTGCTCCCAATGCAGGGGGCCTGAGTTCCATTCCTGGTTAGAGAACTAGATCCTGCATGCAACAATTAAAAGATCCTGAATACTGCAACTGAGACCCGGTGCAGCCAGAAGATAAAAGAAGTATTTAATACAGAGCAAGACCCTGATGATGTTCAGAGTAAACCTATTCACCCATCTGTCACATCTACATGCTCAGTCCTTCCTGTCCCAACATTTACCGCATCAGTGCTGAAGATAAAGAAATGATTTCCACTTTAGGGAGCTCTGTCTGGAGAAAAGACAGGCATCTAAACAGAGTGTGGACTGTGGTAGCCAGGCTTCCCCATCCTTCACCATCTCCAGGAGCTTGCTCAAACTCATGTCCATTTAGTCAGTAATACCATTCAACCATCTTATCCTCTGTTGCCCCCTTTCCTCGTGCCCTCAATCTTCCTCATAATCAGAACCTTTTCCAGTCAGTTGGCTCTTTGAATCAGGTGCCAAAATATCAGAGCTTAAGCTTCAGCATCAGTTTTCCAATTAATAGTCAGGGTTTATTTCCTTTAGGACTGACTGGTTTGATCTTCTGGCTGTCCAAGGAACTCCCAAGAGTCTTCTCTAGCACCACAATTAGAAACCATCCATTCTTGGAGACTCAGCCTTTTTTTTCAGTCCAACTCTCATATCCGTACGTGACTATTGGAAAAACCATAGCTTTGACAATACAGACCTTTGTATGATGTCTCTGCTGTTTAATACGCTGTCTAGGTTTGTCATAACTTTTCTTCCAAGGAGCAAGCGCCTTTTAATTTCATGGCTGCAGTCACTTTCTGCAGTGATTTTGGAGCCCGAGAAAATAGTCTGTCACTTCATCCTGAAGTGATGGGATCAGATGCCAGGATCTTCATTTTTTGAATGTTGAGCTTTAACACTCAAATAACAAGGCAAACAAGGAGGGTCTTGGAATGCAGAAACAGATAAACCAGATCCCTATTGTCCTTCTCTCCCCCATGCTGTACCCATTACTCTTCTCCCACCCAGCACACTGTTCAATCGGCAAATGATCCCTGAGACCCCTATCCCACGCCTTGGACCCTGGCTGTAAAAATGGATCAAAGACCCTGTTCAATGTTGGTTCTCCACTGAGCCAGACCGCTGTTCTAACAGTGTCTCACACTCTAAAAAGCTTTATTCTCCTCTCATTCTGCCTTATGTCTGGAAATTCTTTTCCACCCCACTCATGGACCATGACAGATTCTTTACCACTGAGCCACCTGGGAAGTCCCCTTACCTCCTTCATAAGGCTATTGTAAAGATTAAATGAAATAATAGGTACAAAAATTCTTTGTAAACTAAAAAGTGAACTCTACAAATCTTTGTAATTTACTCTAATAGGGCCAAGCACACAGGTACTTTTTAAATGTTTGAAGTAAGAAGAAATAATAATTATTATTTTTAGAGCAATCACTATGCCAGCCACCATGATAGATGCTTTACTAAAATAATCTTCCTAATAGCCTAAGGTGAGCATTTTCCCAGTTAGCCTGGGACTCCCTGAAAGTCATGCATCCTGGGAATCCCCTGAGATCTGAACATTGGTTTGAGTATCATGCCCATTTTTTACATAAGAAAACTAAGGCTTAGAAAGATTATGCAACATGCCCAGAATCACATTTATGAAGTGACAGAGTCAAAATCTGAACCCATGGGACTTCCCTGGTGGCCCACTGGTTAAGACTCTGAGCTTCCAATGCAAGGGGTTACAAATTCAATCCCAGTTTGGGGCACTGGAATCCCACATGCTGAGGGGAACCACCAAAAAGTAAGGGGAAAAAAAGGAAAGAAAATAAAGAAAAAAATTGAACTCACAGGTATCAAAGAGGAAATATGAAAAGAGTCTTTAGAATGAAAGATGAATGTTAAGCTGCTTCATGTCCATGGATTCTTCAGGTAAGAATACTGGGGTGGACTGCCATGACCTCATCTAGGGGATCTTCATGATCCAGGGTTCTTCATTTTTGAATGTTGAGCTTTAACACTCAAATAACAAGGCAAACAAGGAGGGTCTTGGAATGCAGAAACAGATAAACCAGATCCCTATTGTCCTTCTCTCCCCCATGCTGTACCCATTACTCTTCTCCCACCCAGCACACTGTTCAATCGGCAAATGATCCCTGAGACCCCTATCCCACGCCTTGGACCCTGGCTGTAAAAATGGATCAAAGACCCTGTTCAATGTTGGTTCTCCACTGAGCCAGACCGCTGTTCTAACAGTGTCTCACACTCTAAAAAGCTTTATTCTCCTCTCATTCTGCCTTATGTCTGGAAATTCTTTTCCACCCCACTCATGGACCATGACAGATTCTTTACCACTGAGCCACCTGGGAAGTCCCCTTACCTCCTTCATAAGGCTATTGTAAAGATTAAATGAAATAATAGGTACAAAAATTCTTTGTAAACTAAAAAGTGAACTCTACAAATCTTTGTAATTTACTCTAATAGGGCCAAGCACACAGGTACTTTTTAAATGTTTGAAGTAAGAAGAAATAATAATTATTATTTTTAGAGCAATCACTATGCCAGCCACCATGATAGATGCTTTACTAAAATAATCTTCCTAATAGCCTAAGGTGAGCATTTTCCCAGTTAGCCTGGGACTCCCTGAAAGTCATGCATCCTGGGAATCCCCTGAGATCTGAACATTGGTTTGAGTATCATGCCCATTTTTTACATAAGAAAACTAAGGCTTAGAAAGATTATGCAACATGCCCAGAATCACATTTATGAAGTGACAGAGTCAAAATCTGAACCCATGGGACTTCCCTGGTGGCCCACTGGTTAAGACTCTGAGCTTCCAATGCAAGGGGTTACAAATTCAATCCCAGTTTGGGGCACTGGAATCCCACATGCTGAGGGGAACCACCAAAAAGTAAGGGGAAAAAAAGGAAAGAAAATAAAGAAAAAAATTGAACTCACAGGTATCAAAGAGGAAATATGAAAAGAGTCTTTAGAATGAAAGATGAATGTTAAGCTGCTTCATGTCCATGGATTCTTCAGGTAAGAATACTGGGGTGGACTGCCATGACCTCATCTAGGGGATCTTCATGATCCAGGGGTGAACCCTCCAACTCTTATGTCTCCTGCAGGTTCTTAACCACTAGTGCCACCTAGGAAGACTCAGAACAAAAGATAGAGGGTATCAAAGCCTGCTCTTTTAGCCATATGACTCTAGTCCAGTTTGGTCTTAGGGACTGGTGCTGGGAAGCTGTTTAGAGAAGGTCATAAACTGGGCCCAGCCCCAGGTCCTCTCCTCCTCCAGGGCAGTTCCTGGCACTTTGTTTTTTACTTCTTAGAAAGTCTCCAGTTTCTATAGTGTAATTAAACTCTCATGCTTCATCCTGTTTATATTTTGCCTTTGTCTTTTGTTTTGCTTAGGAATGAAAGAACTAGTCAACCTTCCTAATCCAAACTGCTTAACTTCTTAAAGCAGGTGGTTTGAGTCATACAATAAATATGTGTAGGGCTCCCAGGTGGCTCAGTGGTAAAGAATTCACCTGCCAATGCAGGAGATGCAGGAGATGTGGGTTTGATCCCTGGGGCAGAAAGATGCCCTGGAGGAGGGCTTGGCAACCCACTCCAGTATTTTTGCATGAGAAGTCCATGGACAGAAGAGCCTGGAGGGCTACAGTCCATGGGGTTGCAACAAGTCAGATAAAACTGAGGGACTAAGCACATATGCATAAATACACTTACAGAGGTGGGGGATTCTGTCTCCAGCTAGTGTCAAAAGCATACTATTTCTTAGATGCTGTTGGGTAAGTTTTGCTCAGGGCAGAGAAGAGGGGTGATCAGGAGAGAAAGGAAGTTTGCTTAACCTCAAGATCAAGATTACTTCCTGTTTAGATACACCTGAAGTGGTCCCATCTTAACTCCTGCCAATTCTCTCTCATGCTCTGCTGTTGAACTAAACCTGGAAGCTGGCATGTGGCCCCCAGCATGATTTGTCTCCCCTAGACAAGTTTCTTCCTCTCAGAGGCTCAGTTTTCTCATCCCTTAAACAAAGAGGAATCAGGTTACCAGACTAGGTGCTTCCCTATAGAGTCCCTGTGATGTTGATACCTAGGATGCTATAGCTGTATACAATAACCTTTAGTCTGCTTCATGGATTCTTCAGGTAAGAATACTGGGGTGGACTGCCATGACCTCATCTAGGGGATCTTCATGATCCAGGGGTGAACCCTCCAACTCTTATGTCTCCTGCAGGTTCTTAACCACTAGTGCCACCTAGGAAGACTCAGAACAAAAGATAGAGGGTATCAAAGCCTGCTCTTTTAGCCATATGACTCTAGTCCAGTTTGGTCTTAGGGACTGGTGCTGGGAAGCTGTTTAGAGAAGGTCATAAACTGGGCCCAGCCCCAGGTCCTCTCCTCCTCCAGGGCAGTTCCTGGCACTTTGTTTTTTACTTCTTAGAAAGTCTCCAGTTTCTATAGTGTAATTAAACTCTCATGCTTCATCCTGTTTATATTTTGCCTTTGTCTTTTGTTTTGCTTAGGAATGAAAGAACTAGTCAACCTTCCTAATCCAAACTGCTTAACTTCTTAAAGCAGGTGGTTTGAGTCATACAATAAATATGTGTAGGGCTCCCCAGGTGGCTCAGTGGTAAAGAATTCACCTGCCAATGCAGGAGATGCAGGAGATGTGGGTTTGATCCCTGGGGCAGAAAGATGCCCTGGAGGAGGGCTTGGCAACCCACTCCAGTATTTTTGCATGAGAAGTCCATGGACAGAAGAGCCTGGAGGGCTACAGTCCATGGGGTTGCAACAAGTCAGATAAAACTGAGGGACTAAGCACATATGCATAAATACACTTACAGAGGTGGGGGATTCTGTCTCCAGCTAGTGTCAAAAGCATACTATTTCTTAGATGCTGTTGGGTAAGTTTTGCTCAGGGCAGAGAAGAGGGGTGATCAGGAGAGAAAGGAAGTTTGCTTAACCTCAAGATCAAGATTACTTCCTGTTTAGATACACCTGAAGTGGTCCCATCTTAACTCCTGCCAATTCTCTCTCATGCTCTGCTGTTGAACTAAACCTGGAAGCTGGCATGTGGCCCCCAGCATGATTTGTCTCCCCTAGACAAGTTTCTTCCCTCTCAGAGGCTCAGTTTTCTCATCCCTTAAACAAAGAGGAATCAGGTTACCAGACTAGGTGCTTCCCTATAGAGTCCCTGTGATGTTGATACCTAGGATGCTATAGCTGTATACATAACTGAACTGCTTCTTTTTTTAAATAAGCAATTTAATAACCTCAAACTGATAAAAGAAGAAAATGTTTCAATTACAAAAATAGGGGATTACAGAACAAAAATAGGTAGATATGAAATTAAAAACAACTTGATGTGAAAAAAGTATAAATGCTAGAAAGAAAAAAAAAAACTATGTATATTAAGGCAAGAACTTAGAAAAGATAAACTTTAGACTAAATCCAGTTAAAAAGTTAGTGATTGAACCACTTGTATCTCTTTAGTGAAATGCTTCTGAAGGCAGGTTCTGGGCCAGGTTGTCTATCGGGGGTGTATGTGAATGTGTGCACATATATTTGCATGAGTGTTTGAGTGTGAGTGAGAGTGTGGGTGTGTATACAAGTCATTCTCAAAACAGATACACTCAGGGCTTGCATGGAACTCCAGACCTGGTAGAAGTCCTTCACCTATCCCTGTTCGACTCTCCTGTTGCTTTTCCCTACTCAGTTCTCCTATGAAGTGGGACGTAAAAGCATATCTCTTGGTGAGTCAACACTGTGGACAGGAATGAGCGCTACTGCTGGAGACATACTTGGGCTAGAATCCTAACTCCACCCTGTAAATGCTCTTTGACCTTTACCTAACCCTGAATTTCATCAATGGTGACAAAGAGCTAACTGTCCCTAACTCAGCAGAGTTAGAGACTGGAAAGGAAGGAGTTAGAAACTAACACACGGGACACCTACATGAGGATCAGGTATGTAATTTGCGAGTCCCAGGGCCAAAAAAGAAAATGTGGGCTTCTTGTTCAGAAATTATCAAGAATTTTAAGATGACAAGAACAGAGCATTAAGCCAAGCACAAGGTCCTTCTAAGCACAGGGTCCTGGGCATCTACACAGGTCACATCCTCTTGATATGAATTTTCTTCCAGGAAGGTTGACTAAGCTGTTGGGAGAAGAATGATGGATGAAAGGGAGATGTCATAAGTAAGGGTCCTCAAATAACTCAGGAAGCATAAATTGAGGCTTGGAAATCTCCCTGCCGCCCCAAAGCCATCCTGGCCGTGGGAAGGCCCAGATGAAGGTCACAGCAGGTGAGTCACTTATTTCCTCAGCCACTGGGAATGTTTTTCCCACTCTGTGAATTTGGCCTCCCTCCCTCTCATGCAGAGGTTTAGCTCAGGATAAGACAACGTGCATCCTTTCCCAGAGGGTCAGTCTTCATTTCTTTTACCTCTTTTACGTCACCTAAGTCCTTCTGATTCCCTTGGAAAGGAACTGAGGGCCTGGGGCCCAATGACAAGGAAGAGGTGACTGAGGGAGGTCACTGTCCATTGGGCAGAAGGGATTCTCCAGAGCAAAGGATTGCTGAACACTTGGAAGCTGGGAAGTCAGCCAGCGTTTCATCTTTTGTTTTTTCCTCCTGGGGCTTCCTGTCCCAGAGGTGGATAGAGAGGGGTCGGGGGGACTTCCTGACCTCTACAAATAAACCTTTCCGTTGTTGTTGACCAGGCAGTACTTCCAGGCCATACAGACCAGGTTGATGGGCAGTAACAGAGGGATGCAGCAATGCTGCCTGCAAAGGAAGCTCACTCCTAGTTTCATCAAAGGTCTCAACAAGAGGAGGCTATGCATTGCTGGGTGGAAAGATGACCATGGGGAAGGCAAGGACTGACTGCCTATGGTGGCACTGGGGTGTATGGAAACTGAAATGGGGGGATCATCAGAGAATGTGAGGGCGGAAAGGGCTCCAGAGTCATCTAGTGTTTTCTCTATTGACTCCCAGTACCCACAGTTCCTGGCACATAATAGGGCTTCAGTTGGCATTTACTGAATGAATGAGTGAATCTAATCCAATGCCTTTCTTTAACTGAGCCAAGAAGCAAGGTCCAGAATGGATAAGAAAGTTTCTCAAGGACACACAATAGATTAGTATCAGAACACAGACTAGAACCAAGAGTTCCTGAATCCCAAACCAATGTTCTTTCTATTGAGCACAGCATACGTGCTCAGTGGCTATGTCATGTCTGACTGTGATCCCAGGGACTGTAGCCAGCCAGGCTTCTCTGTCCATGGGATTTCCCAGACAAGAATACTGGAGTGGGTTGCTCTTTCCTTCTCCAAGGGATCATCCCAACCCAGGGATTTAACCCATGTCTCTTGCTTGACAGGCGGATTCTTTACCACTGAGCCACCTGGGAAGGTGAGGAAGAAAGGGGATTTCCTCTATGCTGAAGAAGAAAGGCGACTACAATAAAGCTGCTCAGAGAGCTTAAGACTAAGTTGAGTCATCGTGAGACACAGACTTTGACACATCCTTGAGGAATATAAAAAAGAGAGGTGGTTATGCTGAGCGTTGACTGTCCTCTCAAGGGCCAAGGGGCAAAGATGGGTGTATCCTGTGGATGGATATGGACCTAGAAAAAGAAAGCTGACCTGGATCTTCTTAAAAGTGATGTACTCTCTAAAGAATTGCATGAAGGATACTGTGACCCCAACAAAGAGGATGATGGACCTCTAGAAGCTCCGGAGCTCACCTGGAGGAGAGGCCTTGACTTGTCAAGGGACATGAAGGTGGAGTGCAGGGGAGGATGTCCAAAGGACCTGCTAGAGCCTTCTAAACAGAATTGGTTTTGGGCATCTGACCTGCTCCAGACAACAGCATCAAATCACAGTCAGTGACCTGTGTTCCTCATCTCTCTTCCTTGAAAGTAGAGATGATGGTCCTCAAAACTAATGAAGCTTCTATTTCAGGGCCTCTCACTTGCATGGGGCCCCTTTGGCCCATAAATCTTATTTTATAATTTGTATTCTGTTTTTTAACACACACTTAGCATCCGGGGAGTCATGGACCATAAGTGTTTTCTCTATTGACTCCCAGTACCCACAGTTCCTGGCACATAATAGGGCTTCAGTTGGCATTTACTGAATGAATGAGTGAATCTAATCCAATGCCTTTCTTTAACTGAGCCAAGAAGCAAGGTCCAGAATGGATAAGAAAGTTTCTCAAGGACACACAATAGATTAGTATCAGAACACAGACTAGAACCAAGAGTTCCTGAATCCCAAACCAATGTTCTTTCTATTGAGCACAGCATACGTGCTCAGTGGCTATGTCATGTCTGACTGTGATCCCAGGGACTGTAGCCAGCCAGGCTTCTCTGTCCATGGGATTTCCCAGACAAGAATACTGGAGTGGGTTGCTCTTTCCTTCTCCAAGGGATCATCCCAACCCAGGGATTTAACCCATGTCTCTTGCTTGACAGGCGGATTCTTTACCACTGAGCCACCTGGGAAGGTGAGGAAGAAAGGGGATTTCCTCTATGCTGAAGAAGAAAGGCGACTACAATAAAGCTGCTCAGAGAGCTTAAGACTAAGTTGAGTCATCGTGAGACACAGACTTTGACACATCCTTGAGGAATATAAAAGAGAGAGGTGGTTATGCTGAGCGTTGACTGTCCTCTCAAGGGCCAAGGGGCAAAGATGGGTGTATCCTGTGGATGGATATGGACCTAGAAAAAGAAAGCTGACCTGGATCTTCTTAAAAGTGATGTACTCTCTAAAGAATTGCATGAAGGATACTGTGACCCCAACAAAGAGGATGATGGACCTCTAGAAGCTCCGGAGCTCACCTGGAGGAGAGGCCTTGACTTGTCAAGGGACATGAAGGTGGAGTGCAGGGGAGGATGTCCAAAGGACCTGCTAGAGCCTTCTAAACAGAATTGGTTTTGGGCATCTGACCTGCTCCAGACAACAGCATCAAATCACAGTCAGTGACCTGTGTTCCTCATCTCTCTTCCTTGAAAGTAGAGATGATGGTCCTCAAAACTAATGAAGCTTCTATTTCAGGGCCTCTCACTTGCATGGGGCCCCTTTGGCCCATAAATCTTATTTTATAATTTGTATTCTGTTTTTTTTTAACACACACTTAGCAACTTAAAGCAACACAAATTTATTATCTCACCTCTATATGCTGGAAGTCTTGGCATAGCATGTGTGACTCAATTCTCTACTCATGATTCCAGGTTGAACAAGGTAGTAGTCTGGTATGGGCTCGAGGTCTTCCTTGAAGCTCACTGGTTTTTGGTAGAATTGAGTTCATTATGGTTGCAGGACTGAGATCCCTGCTTCTTCTGCTGATTATCACTTGGGGACCACTGTCAGCACCTACTGTCTACTCCAAAAACTTCGCCATGTGGTCCCTTGTTATGAATCAAAAAATTTGTGTTCGTTCCTCCCCAAATTCATATGTTGAAGCCCCAAACCCAAGTGTGAATGATATATGGAAGTGGGACCATTGGAAGTTAAAGTTAAGTGAATTTTTCAACAGATTAAGTGTCCTTGCAAGAAGGGACATCAGGGCAGGCTCTGTGTGCCCAGTGAGCACCTAGAGACAAAGTGGCCATCTACAAGTCATGAAGAGTGCTCTCACCAGAAAGTGACCATGCTGGCACCCTGATGTCAGGCTTCCAGCCTTTGGATCTATGATAAAATAAATCTGTTGTTTAAGCTACTCTTTCTGTGGTATTTTGTTATAGCAACCTGAGCTGATTCATACATTATGCACCCCCGTGCAGATCACAACACAGATGTTTGCTTTCTTCGAGGCCAGACAGAGTGCAGCTCTCTGACTTTATCTTCTTCTTCTTTTTTTAAGCTTTTATTTACTTTTTTTTTACTTCCTACATAATTCTGAATAGTGTTTTTTTTTTTTAACTTTTATTTTACTTTTAACTTTTACAGAGTTTTGTTTACAGATATGTATGTTCCCAGATTAGTCATATGTATATTCCCCGCATCCCACCCCTCCTGACTTTATCTTCTTTTTAATACTCAATAGGAATTGGAGAAATTTCATTACCTGAAGACCAAAAAATACCAACCCATTACGTGGCAAGGGAAGATCTATTCAGTCACTTGAATTTCAGAGAAACCGGTGGGAAAAATCAGTATTCTACTTGCAATGGCTTGAGTCCAGCTTGTTCAACAAACTAGTTACATTTATACAAAAAGAGACATAAATACAGTAAAAAAATACACAGCGCAACAACACGAGCACATAATGATTCAGAAAGTGACCCAAGAGGAAAAATTCCTAGACCAGAAGATAAGCAAGTGGATTGCAGTCCTGTAGTCCTTTCACTGACCACTTAAGTTGCAGGGTGACATGCACACACAACAAACAACTCACAGTCAGGAAGAAGCCATTCAAATTTAAAATGTACACACCCTTTGGTCCAGAAACCTGTTATAAAACTAAATACTATTGGCCTGTTACAAGATTGAATACTATTGGAGCAAAAGTATCAGTACCTAAATATATTTATAAGAATATTTAGGACTTCCCTGGTGGTCCAGTGGTTGAAAATCTGCCTTGCAATGCAAGGGGACATGGGTTTGATCCCTGGTCCAGGAAGATTCCACATGCTGCTGGGCAGCTAAGCAACTACTGAGGTCATGCTCTAGAGCCCCTGCTCTGCAACAGGAGAAGCCACCATAAGGTAGCTCTGGTTTGCCCCAGCTAGAGAAAGCCCACACACAGCCAAGAAGACTCAGCAAACCCATAAATAAATGAACTAATTAAAAAAATTTTTTTAAAGAATATTTATTCGTACATTGTTTATAGTGACAAACAAAACAAAACTGGAAATAACCTGAATGTCCAACAGGAAAGAAATAATTGAATACATTTTTATGCACTTATATTACATTATGGAATATAATCTAGCTATTAAAAACATGAATTAAATCTTCATGTACTAGCCAGGAGGAATGAATATGAAATATTAAGTGAAAAAGCAATTTTCTCAGTAATGTGTACTGCATATCCCTATTTTTATTGAGGAAAAAAAAAGGGAAAAAAGACTCCATTTTTTATGCTTTGTTATTTGTATCAGCAAAAAGAAAGGTGTGGAAAATTATAACAACATAGTGTTAATGTTGGGATGGAAGATGGTGTTAAGGGAGTGGTGAAGGCAGTAGAAGGAAGAAAGGGGAAAATAATTAATGTGCTTTATATGTTAATTTTTCCATTGTCTAACTTATCATCATGTATTACTCTAGTTCTTTTAATTTTAATTTTTTAATTTTAAAAATTAAAAGAAAATTTTGAGTGTGAAAGCATAGGTTTGGCAGTTCAAAAAACTCACGTTTGAACCTCTCCTTCAGATGGGTAACCATGAACGACTTATTCAAACCCCTCTGAGCCTCTGACTTCTCCTTGGTTAAGGTGAGTGTGATATATAAGCTACCACAGTGAGAAGCCTGTGCATGTAACTAGCCTGCACACAGCAACGAAGACCCACCGCACCCAAAATACATAAAGTAATGACTGCATTAACCATTACTTCCCCAGGCATGGGGGAATACAGGAAAGAGTTATCAAAATCTAGTTTGGAGTTCAGACAGCTTCTGAGAGGACACCTTCCCTGACGACCCTCAAATCTGGCAACTGCACCACTGCTGCTCTCAAGGTCAATGACCTTTGCCAGGGAGACACTGATAGGGACAAGAAACAGACCAAAAGGACCGAGTCCCATCTTCCTCCTGCAGTGTTCCAGTTTTCTTCCAGTGCCTTGCAGGGAGAGCTTCCTAGAGGACCAGGCTGGCAAAATGAGGTTGCAAGCAAAAGTACCCATAGAGAAAGCCCACACACAGCCAAGAAGACTCAGCAAACCCATAAATAAATGAACTAATTAAAAAAATTTTTTTAAAGAATATTTATTCGTACATTGTTTATAGTGACAAACAAAACAAAACTGGAAATAACCTGAATGTCCAACAGGAAAGAAATAATTGAATACATTTTTATGCACTTATATTACATTATGGAATATAATCTAGCTATTAAAAACATGAATTAAATCTTCATGTACTAGCCAGGAGGAATGAATATGAAATATTAAGTGAAAAAGCAATTTTCTCAGTAATGTGTACTGCATATCCCTATTTTTATTGGGGAAAAAAAAAGGGAAAAAAGACTCCATTTTTTATGCTTTGTTATTTGTATCAGCAAAAAGAAAGGTGTGGAAAATTATAACAACATAGTGTTAATGTTGGGATGGAAGATGGTGTTAAGGGAGTGGTGAAGGCAGTAGAAGGAAGAAAGGGGAAAATAATTAATGTGCTTTATATGTTAATTTTTCCATTGTCTAACTTATCATCATGTATTACTCTAGTTCTTTTAATTTTAATTTTTTAATTTTAAAAATTAAAAGAAAATTTTGAGTGTGAAAGCATAGGTTTGGCAGTTCAAAAAACTCACGTTTGAACCTCTCCTTCAGATGGGTAACCATGAACGACTTATTCAAACCCCTCTGAGCCTCTGACTTCTCCTTGGTTAAGGTGAGTGTGATATATAAGCTACCACAGTGAGAAGCCTGTGCATGTAACTAGCCTGCACACAGCAACGAAGACCCACCGCACCCAAAATACATAAAGTAATGACTGCATTAACCATTACTTCCCCAGGCATGGGGGAATACAGGAAAGAGTTATCAAAATCTAGTTTGGAGTTCAGACAGCTTCTGAGAGGACACCTTCCCTGACGACCCTCAAATCTGGCAACTGCACCACTGCTGCTCTCAAGGTCAATGACCTTTGCCAGGGAGACACTGATAGGGACAAGAAACAGACCAAAAGGACCGAGTCCCATCTTCCTCCTGCAGTGTTCCAGTTTTCTTCCAGTGCCCCTTGCAGGGAGAGCTTCCTAGAGGACCAGGCTGGCAAAAGAGAAATGAGGTTTGCAGAGTCCCTGTCCATCTCAGGGTTTGGATGGGTAGATTGGCATCTAAGAGACTGCTACCTCTTCAAGCCAGCTTTCTTTAACTATTGTTCTACAATTAGACGGAGGAAGGGCAAAAAGGAGGCCTGGAGGTGGTAGGCTAACCCTAATCTTTATTTTCCAGGGCAATCCAGCTGTGAGCCAAATTTGTTTACTCCACTGCACAAAACAAAAGCCCTTTGTCTGTCCAATCCAGTCTCCTCAGGAAACTGTTGAGTGAGTGCATTGTTATTCATCCTCGTCTTAAATGATTAATCAAAGTGTCTCTTACAAGGACTAGAATTCACTGCCCCAGCAGGGCTCTCATTTTCCTACTTTGCTCAACTTTCTGCAGTGTTCTGGTACCCAGAGATGTCTGGGCTCCCCTTATACACCGGAGCCATATAAACTGGAGCAGCTGCCTACCCCTTATTGTAAGTTCAGATGGCCAGCAGGTCTACAGTCACCTATCCTCTCCTCCGAATGAACAGAGCTGATTTTAACAATATCTGACTGTATCCATCTCCTATCGGCTACAATTACAGCCCCTCCCAGGAACACCTGCTGCTGAAGATATCAGCTCCTAACCTTTGAAACCTGTGTTACCTTATGTGGCAATATGGTCTTTGCATAAATATGTAAAGATCTTGTGACAGGAAGATGATTGTGGATTATTAGAGTGGGCTCTAAATGCCAACACACAAGACCTTTTTAGAGGGAGAAAAAGGGAGATCTGATGACCCACCATTGAGGAGAAGGCAAGACGACTATGAGAGACTGGAGTGATGTGGCCGCAGGCAGGTTCTGATAGCCACCAGGAGCCAGAAGAGCCACGGAACGGAGGGAGGCATGACCCTGCACCGACACCTTGACTTTCGCCCAGTGAAAATGATTTGGGGCTTTCAGGCTCCAGAACTATGAGGGAATACATTCTGTTACTTTAAGTCACTGAGTTTGTGGTAGTTTTTCACAGCAGCAAAAGGGAATTAATATAACCTTACTGAGATTTAACCATACGAGCTAGTAGGGTACTACACAGTTTGCTGAATTATGGCATTAAGAGCTGGTACTGCTCATGTGAAGATGTCAGGATTATGGCATAAAGCAGAATAAATACTTGTGTAATTTTTGCTGTTGCTGGTTGGGTTCCTCAGAAGCAAATGCTCAGATGGGGTCTGGTGTGCCGGGTATTTACTAGGGCCCACACCTGTGGAGAGAAGGGAGGATTTTGTTGTTGTTGTTAATATTTATTTGGCTGCGCTGGGTCTTAGTGGCAGCATGTGGGATCTTTAGTTGTGCCATGCAGGCTCTTACTTGTGACCTGTGGCATCTAGTTCCCTGGCCAGGGATCAAACTCCTAATGCCCTCTGCATTAGGAGTTCAGAGTCTTAGCCACTGGCCCACCAGGGAAGTCCTGAGAAGAGAGGATTAACACAGCCCTGGAACAAAGCTATAAACGTATTTTGTGCCCTGCCTATGTGAGTATGAACTGTTTCCAATGTCCTTCTCTGATGGAGATAGAAAAAAATATACTTTCCAAGTCAGTGTCTGTATATCACGTACCTAAGCCCCTATTAATCTGTCCTGACAAAGAAATCACAACTTGCTCATAACTGCAACTATTGTTTGGTTGGTAGAGTTTGCTATGGTGTCCTCTCATCCTCCAGAATCTACCTGGCATATATACTAGCAGCTATAAATGAAGCCACTACTTCGTTAAATTAATGAAGTCTACTGTTATCCTCCAGGATCGTATTATTTCTGATGAGTGAAACGGAATATGATGTGGATTTTGCAACACTTAGATCCTTAGAAGTTGTCGCTAATTTCCAGCCTCCTGCCTAGGGCTTGATAATTGTTTCTGATTTATCTTGGCTGGATAGGAGGTAGTTTCAGAGGCTTCCATTTGGTTTTGCCTTCTATGATAGCTCTTATTACACAGGCCAAGCACTCAATGTAGGGATGTTGTATCAACTACCAAGCACATCTATCTCAATCACACATGTGAGTACTGGAGGAAATGATCACTGAGTATGATCACTGGGAAACCTAGCAGATACACTGAAAATAGGACCAGCTATTATCTGGTCCCCATTCTCAGAGAGGAGCCATGAGAATCATGAGAATGCTCTGGGTCTCCGGGTATAAATATCAACTTGGACCCTTTAGCCAACTCTCTCCACAGTAGCAGGAGGACTGTAAGGGAAATCATTACTGTGTATACTTGCCAGAATGTTATATGTGTTTTCCTTCTGGGATGGGGATGTACCTTCTTTTTCATTCAATGGCTTCTCGTCTGAGGATTGGCTCAGGATCATGAGATTTTTTTTTTTTGAGAAGAAAGTAAAGTTTACTAGAGTAGGGGGAGGGAGAGTCGCTGCCAGTACAGCGGGCTGGCTTAAGGGAGAATGGGCATTGTTAAAGTAGAAGACGCTGCTAGAACAGTGGCTCAAAGGAGAACTGACCAGGATCATTAGATTTTAACTGGGGCCAGAACTTTCAATGGCTCTTTAAGGTGATGGTATTGACCTGGTTTCTAGCCACCTCTACACACTAGGGGTTAAGTACTGCCACCTGGGTTCTATCATTTTGTGGTTCTAACATGTCCAGTGCTATTTAGCGTGCCTAGTTCTGTTACAGTTTCTCCTACCTCTAGCCCTGGTGTACGGAGGAAAGTCTCCACTGAATTTTTCAGTCATGCTAGTGCCACTCTTAACCACTTTCATTGTAGCTTTAGTAAATGATGTAAAGTTCCTTTGGAGCATAGTTATCTGTGAATCTTCTGGCCTTCCACAGGGCATCCACTTCTCTGAGCCTTTTCACCCCTTCTCCTGCCAACTGCTTTGGCACTCGTGGCTTCTTATTTTTTTGGCCGCACCTCCAGGCATGTGGGATATTAGTCCCTGACCGGGCATTGAACCCAAGCCCCCTGCAGTGGAAGCTCAATCATAACCACTGGACCACTAGGGAAGTCCCTACTTGTGACATTTTAACTTTCCTTAGTGTGAGCTATCACTTTCTCCATGTTTCTAGGAGCCATCTCAGAGCAAGTTTGCCGATCTACTAATTCAAACTCCCCTCTGTCCAGGTTTAGGTTTTGGTTCCCTTGATCAACACTCCTCAGAGTACGCCTAGCTCATGCTAGGAAATGATGGCTAGGCCTGTAGTTCCTTTGCAGCTCCTTTGGTGAACAATCCTTTCCTTCCTTTAATAGGCTCAGCACATCTCCAGCTGGATTTGCTATGACAATCCCCAGTGTGGGCTTCCCAGGTGCTGCAAGAGGTAGAGAACCTGCCTGTCCATGCAGGAGATGTAAGAGACCTGGGTTCAGTCTCCCGGTGTTTTCCTTCTGGGATGGGGATGTACCTTCTTTTTCATTCAATGGCTTCTCGTCTGAGGATTGGCTCAGGATCATGAGATTTTTTTTTTTTGAGAAGAAAGTAAAGTTTACTAGAGTAGGGGGAGGGAGAGTCGCTGCCAGTACAGCGGGCTGGCTTAAGGGAGAATGGGCATTGTTAAAGTAGAAGACGCTGCTAGAACAGTGGCTCAAAGGAGAACTGACCAGGATCATTAGATTTTAACTGGGGCCAGAACTTTCAATGGCTCTTTAAGGTGATGGTATTGACCTGGTTTCTAGCCACCTCTACACACTAGGGGTTAAGTACTGCCACCTGGGTTCTATCATTTTGTGGTTCTAACATGTCCAGTGCTATTTAGCGTGCCTAGTTCTGTTACAGTTTCTCCTACCTCTAGCCCTGGTGTACGGAGGAAAGTCTCCACTGAATTTTTCAGTCATGCTAGTGCCACTCTTAACCACTTTCATTGTAGCTTTAGTAAATGATGTAAAGTTCCTTTGGAGCATAGTTATCTGTGAATCTTCTGGCCTTCCACAGGGCATCCACTTCTCTGAGCCTTTTCACCCTTCTCCTGCCAACTGCTTTGGCACTCGTGGCTTCTTATTTTTTTGGCCGCACCTCCAGGCATGTGGGATATTAGTCCCTGACCGGGCATTGAACCCAAGCCCCCTGCAGTGGAAGCTCAATCATAACCACTGGACCACTAGGGAAGTCCCTACTTGTGACATTTTAACTTTCCTTAGTGTGAGCTATCACTTTCTCCATGTTTCTAGGAGCCATCTCAGAGCAAGTTTGCCGATCTACTAATTCAAACTCCCCTCTGTCCAGGTTTAGGTTTTGGTTCCCTTGATCAACACTCCTCAGAGTACGCCTAGCTCATGCTAGGAAATGATGGCTAGGCCTGTAGTTCCTTTGCAGCTCCTTTGGTGAACAATCCTTTCCTTCCTTTAATAGGCTCAGCACATCTCCAGCTGGATTTGCTATGACAATCCCCAGTGTGGGCTTCCCAGGTGCTGCAAGAGGTAGAGAACCTGCCTGTCCATGCAGGAGATGTAAGAGACCTGGGTTCAGTCTCCCGGTTGGGAAGATCCCCTGGAGGAGGGCATGGCTACCCACTCTAGTATTCTTGCCTGAAGAATCCCATGGACAGAGAAGCCTGGCAGGCTGCTGTTCATAGACTCACTCAGAGCCAGACACAACTGAAGCAACTTAGCATGCACACACGCAACCCCCAGTATAGGCCTAGTAGCCAGGGATATAGGCAGGGGCAATATATGAAGAGGCACATTTTTTTCTTCAGGGTCTGAGTTCTCTACATTGCCTTCAATCAAGAAGGGTATGCTACCTCTTGTAAGGAAAACAGGGGTCCTGCTGCATGCTTAGAGGATTTGGAGGAGTCTGGCCACCCAAAATAGACCCTGAGTCCCATCAGCCTTGTTATCACCTGCCTTGGTTAGGCATTTACCTTTTCTGGGACTTGACTACTCTTATTAAGAACCCATACAGGTCTTCAGTTTTCTCTGCCCTCCAGAAGCAGGAAATCAAAACCTCCTTGTCAGCTTTCACATTTGGCTTTCATTGCTTGTTAATCACCTACAACTTTTTTTTTCTTTATTTTTTTCTAGAATATACATGGATTTTTTTTTAATAGTCATTTAATTCCACTATCCTTGTAGTTACCATTTCTCCTGAATTTCTTAAATGCTTAAGGCATCACACTGGGCACATGCCCGGTGGCCTAGTAGTTAAGACAAGAAAAAGGAAGACATCACACCAGCTAGTGACTTTCTCTCCATGGTCATGTCACCAGTAAGAACTGATCCACCCCATTTCTTACTCCACTGGTCACCAGTGATATGATCCTCATTGCCAGTCAGGTGGTTAGTGGTCTAGGTTTAAAATCTCAACTTGGGCTTCCCTGGTGGTCCAATGGGTAAAGAATCTGCCTTGCAGTGCAAGGGGCTCCGGTTCAATCCATGGCACGGGAAGATCCCATATGCCACAGAGCGGCTGGACTGGTGTGTCCAATTATGAGCCAGTGCTCTGGAGTGCATGCACACAGAGCCGGTGCTCTGTGACGAGAGAGGCCACTGCAATGAGAGGCCCACACAGGCCAAAGAATAAAAATGGATGAAAATAAATAAGTAAAGAACCAATAAAAGAGGCCAAAAATTTTTTTAAAAAAATCTCATCTTACCACTTGCTTTTTCAGACTGCATCTGGTACCAGTTTCCACAGGTTAGCCCTCCAGATGCAGATGCTGACATCTGAGGAGTAAGGCCTGCAGAATACTTATTAGGGATTCTTATCTGTGGAAAGGAGGGAAAACTGAGCAGAGGGAAAAGCCCAATGCCATGCTGGTCTGACAAAGCTTCAGCCAACCCAGGAGATCTCTGGAACATTCCTAACCCATAAGAATTAGCCCATGGAGGACCAGAGTGGCCAAACATTTATACCCTGCCTCACTCCATCACTGAGAAACGCCTGCCCCTGCAAGACAAGACTTTGGGTAAGGCAGATCTCTGGAAAGCTGAGGCCTATCTTGAACGAGCTGACAGAAGTTGTCTGGAAGTAGCACTGTTAGCAGTTGGGGCAACGAATCCTCCTTGAAGTGAGATCTGGGGCAGAGTGTCAGTAACGTTACATCAGGCTACAGGGTGATGTATCCCCAGGGCACTAACGAGAAGAGTAGATCATTAGTCAGCAAGTGGAGCTTAACATCTTGGACTCTGATGAAGCCCCATATGAAACCACTGAGAGCTCTGATGAAACCACTGTAACCCAGGGTAACAGCACTGACTTAAGGCTGTGTCACCTGAGGGGTGACATCAGAGGCTTCACACTGTGGAGGAAACAGACTTCACTACATTAGTGGAGCCAAGTCCTTAAACAAATGAATAAGCCAACAGCAACAAAAGTCTCAGGGAGGAGAGAAGGGAATTAGGATCCAAAGTGGCTATAATATATTGCCTAAACTTTTCAACAAAAATTATGAGACATGCAAAGAAACAGGCAAGTGTGGCCCATACAGTTCTGTTGTTGTTGTTTTAAAGCAGGGAACAGAAATTGCCTATGAGGAGATGTAGATGTCAGACTGAACAAAGATTTCATTATGTTTCATAAATTCCATGGTCAGCATTCAAAGTTCAAAGAACTCAAAGAAGCATGTTTAAAGCAAAGGAAGATACACTGACAATGTCTCATCAAATTGAAAATGTTAACAAAGTGACAGAGATTATTAAAAAAAATAACCAAATGGAATTCTGGAGTTGAGAAGTATAATAAATGAAATTAAAAATTCAGTAGAATGGCTCAACAGTAGATGTGGATTGGCAAAACTTGAAGATAAATTGAGAGAGATTACTCTAATTAAAGAACAGAGAGAAGGATAGGAAAATGAACAGAAGTCGTGAGACACTATTAAGTACACCAAGATACGTGTAAAGGAAGTACTAGATAAGAGGAAAGAAAGGAGAAGAAAAAAACACTTGAAGGCAACTGACTGAAAGCACCCCAAATTTGATGAAAACCTCTGATACACAAATCCACGCCTACCAAGCAGGAGATGTAAATTCAATCACTGGATCAGGAAGATTCCCTGAAGAAGGGAATGGCAACCCACTTCAGTATTCCTGCCTGGAAAATCCCATGGACAGAGGAGACTAGTGGGCTATAGTCCATGGGTTTGTAAAAGAGCTGGACACAACTTAGCAACTAAACAACAACAACGACACATCCAAGGAGTTCAGTGAAGTTCAAGTAGGATAAAAACAAAGAGATACACACACAGATATATTATAGAAAAAATACTGAAAGACTAAGAGAATTTTGAAAGTAGCAAACACAAACAACTTGTACACAAGAGAATCCCAGTAAAATGAACAATTCCTTGTAAGAAATGGTGAGAGCCAAAAGGCAGTGGGAAGATATAGTCAAAGAGATGAAAGTACCACTGACTTGAAAATGCCCAGGGTAACAGCACTGACTTAAGGCTGTGTCACCTGAGGGGTGACATCAGAGGCTTCACACTGTGGAGGAAACAGACTTCACTACATTAGTGGAGCCAAGTCCTTAAACAAATGAATAAGCCAACAGCAACAAAAGTCTCAGGGAGGAGAGAAGGAATTAGGATCCAAAGTGGCTATAATATATTGCCTAAACTTTGCAACAAAAATTATGAGACATGCAAAGAAACAGGCAAGTGTGGCCCATACAGTTCTGTTGTTGTTGTTTTAAAGCAGGGAACAGAAATTGCCTATGAGGAGATGTAGATGTCAGACTGAACAAAGATTTCATTATGTTTCATAAATTCCATGGTCAGCATTCAAAGTTCAAAGAACTCAAAGAAGCATGTTTAAAGCAAAGGAAGATACACTGACAATGTCTCATCAAATTGAAAATGTTAACAAAGTGACAGAGATTATTAAAAAAAATAACCAAATGGAATTCTGGAGTTGAGAAGTATAATAAATGAAATTAAAAATTCAGTAGAATGGCTCAACAGTAGATGTGGATTGGCAAAACTTGAAGATAAATTGAGAGAGATTACTCTAATTAAAGAACAGAGAGAAGGATAGGAAAATGAACAGAAGTCGTGAGACACTATTAAGTACACCAAGATACGTGTAAAGGAAGTACTAGATAAGAGGAAAGAAAGGAGAAGAAAAAAACACTTGAAGGCAACTGACTGAAAGCACCCCAAATTTGATGAAAACCTCTGATACACAAATCCACGCCTACCAAGCAGGAGATGTAAATTCAATCACTGGATCAGGAAGATTCCCTGAAGAAGGGAATGGCAACCCACTTCAGTATTCCTGCCTGGAAAATCCCATGGACAGAGGAGACTAGTGGGCTATAGTCCATGGGTTTGTAAAAGAGCTGGACACAACTTAGCAACTAAACAACAACAACAACGACACATCCAAGGAGTTCAGTGAAGTTCAAGTAGGATAAAAACAAAGAGATACACACACAGATATATTATAGAAAAAATACTGAAAGACTAAGAGAATTTTGAAAGTAGCAAACACAAACAACTTGTACACAAGAGAATCCCAGTAAAATGAACAATTCCTTGTAAGAAATGGTGAGAGCCAAAAGGCAGTGGGAAGATATAGTCAAAGAGATGAAAGTAAAAATATTACATCCACCAAAACTGTCTTTCAAAAATGAAGGTTGGGGAAAGTGAACTGGATCTTGTTTATACTGTAATCTTTAAGTGTTTCTAGGAGTAAGCCTGGGAGGTTGAGCATGAAGGAGAAAGCATTGTTAAGAGGCGAGAACTGCTTTCTTCCTAGGTGCATCCTGAGGCAGGGGTTTTGAACCAGCAGAGACTGTGAATGCTATTTTTCCTTTAGAGGGCTGGGGTTTGGACTGAAATCACTTCAGGATTTTTTTTTTCCCATGACACTGGTGAGTTGCTTTTTAAAAATGATACGCAGATATGTACATATTTTTTTATCCTCTTTTTTAAGAGATGGCCTTTATTAGATATGCACCTCCATCCCAGACGATGTGCGGTTTTGCTGTAAGCTGGGTTAAAGGGTTAACCCTGTGTGAGTTTGGTAATAAAAGACTGTTGGAGTTTCAAAAAAAAAAAAAAAATGAAGGTGAAGTAAAAGCACTCCCAGATCAATAAACTGATTGAGAGGATTTTTTTTTTTTTGGTGGCAGATCCACTTTGCAGGAAATACTAATGGAATTCTTCAGCCTGAAAACAACTCATCCAAGATGCCGTGAAAAATCAAAGAGCCTGGTAAAGGTAATATGCCATCTTTAATTTGATGAAAACCTCTGATACACAAATCCACGCCTACCAAGCAGGAGATGTAAATTCAATCACTGGATCAGGAAGATTCCCTGAAGAAGGGAATGGCAACCCACTTCAGTATTCCTGCCTGGAAAATCCCATGGACAGAGGAGACTAGTGGGCTATAGTCCATGGGTTTGTAAAAGAGCTGGACACAACTTAGCAACTAAACAACAACAACAACGACACATCCAAGGAGTTCAGTGAAGTTCAAGTAGGATAAAAACAAAGAGATACACACACAGATATATTATAGAAAAAATACTGAAAGACTAAGAGAATTTTGAAAGTAGCAAACACAAACAACTTGTACACAAGAGAATCCCAGTAAAATGAACAATTCCTTGTAAGAAATGGTGAGAGCCAAAAGGCAGTGGGAAGATATAGTCAAAGAGATGAAAGTAAAAATATTACATCCACCAAAACTGTCTTTCAAAAATGAAGGTTGGGGAAAGTGAACTGGATCTTGTTTATACTGTAATCTTTAAGTGTTTCTAGGAGTAAGCCTGGGAGGTTGAGCATGAAGGAGAAAGCATTGTTAAGAGGCGAGAACTGCTTTCTTCCTAGGTGCATCCTGAGGCAGGGGTTTTGAACCAGCAGAGACTGTGAATGCTATTTTTCCTTTAGAGGGCTGGGGTTTGGACTGAAATCACTTCAGGATTTTTTTTTTCCCATGACACTGGTGAGTTGCTTTTTAAAAATGATACGCAGATATGTACATATTTTTTTATCCTCTTTTTTAAGAGATGGCCTTTATTAGATATGCACCTCCATCCCAGACGATGTGCGGTTTTGCTGTAAGCTGGGTTAAAGGGTTAACCCTGTGTGAGTTTGGTAATAAAAGACTGTTGGAGTTTCAAAAAAAAAAAAAAAATGAAGGTGAAGTAAAAGCACTCCCAGATCAATAAACTGATTGAGAGGATTTTTTTTTTTTTGGTGGCAGATCCACTTTGCAGGAAATACTAATGGAATTCTTCAGCCTGAAAACAACTCATCCAAGATGGTGATTCAAATCCATGTGAAAAATCAAAGAGCCTGGTAAAGGTAATTATGCCATCTTTATAATAATAAAAGACAAAGACATATTTCTTCTCCTTTATTCTATTAACCAATTTTAAAAGCAATTGTAGAAAGCAACATGTATACTTCTTTTTTTTTTTTTTAAGATTTATTTATGTATTTATTTATTTTGGGCGGGGGTTGGGGAGGGAGGGGAGTGGGCTGGCCACTTCTATTGGTCTTTCATGTCTCTATTTTCATCCGTCTTTGTTCTTTGGCTCCTGTGGGCCTCCCATTGCAGTGGCCTCTGTCGTTGCAGAGCACCGGCTCTGGGCGCATGCGCTCCAGAGCTCCAGCTTGGTAATTGGACACATGGGTCCAGCCGCTCTGCGGCACGTGGGATCTTCCCAAGCCAGGGATCGAACCGGCGCCCCTTGCACTGCAAGGCGGTGTCCTTACCACTGGACCACCAGGGGAAGCCCTCATGTATACTTCTTGAAAATGGCATTAAAAGCTAAAACAACATTAAGAAAAATAAAAACACAACACACAGAACAAAGGCACAAAGGCCTCCTTTCACTCTTGTGATCCTCTAAGCACTATTCTTAATTATGTTTGTTTTCACTGTTCTTTATATATCTTTAAATGGGTCCTGACTCTCTGTAAGGGCAGGAAGTGTCACTTAGCATAGTTCAGTGAGTCCTTCAATAAATAATTGTTAATAGTGAAGAAAGTCTGAACTTATTACCACTGCAGGGAAAGAACACTTTGAATAGGAGAGTGGTTACATGTGGACTGGGGAAAGTTAGCCAACCTCTATTGTAATCTCCTATGGAATCTAGACAGGAGGTACCCTGGAGCCAACTTGGACGCTGTCAATGTTATTAGATTATTTTTTAAAACTCCCACAAGCTAAGAAACCATTCCATCCTGATAGCAACTCTTAGTTCTGATAAAATTTTTGTGAAGTCCAGGAACAGGCCCAGGGGAATTTTACAGTGGTGCCATGAAGTAAAAGCACTCCCAGATCAATAAACTGATTGAGAGGATTTTTTTGTGGTGGCAGATCCACTTTGCAGGAAATACTAATGGAATTCTTCAGCCTGAAAACAACTCATCCAAGATGGTGATTCAAATCCATGTGAAAAATCAAAGAGCCTGGTAAAGGTAATTATGCCATCTTTATAATAATAAAAGACAAAGACATATTTCTTCTCCTTTATTCTATTAACCAATTTTAAAAGCAATTGTAGAAAGCAACATGTATACTTCTTTTTTTTTTTTTTAAGATTTATTTATGTATTTATTTATTTTGGGCGGGGGTTGGGGAGGGAGGGGAGTGGGCTGGCCACTTCTATTGGTCTTTCATGTCTCTATTTTCATCCGTCTTTGTTCTTTGGCTCCTGTGGGCCTCCCATTGCAGTGGCCTCTGTCGTTGCAGAGCACCGGCTCTGGGCGCATGCGCTCCAGAGCTCCAGCTTGGTAATTGGACACATGGGTCCAGCCGCTCTGCGGCACGTGGGATCTTCCCAAGCCAGGGATCGAACCGGCGCCCCTTGCACTGCAAGGCGGTGTCCTTACCACTGGACCACCAGGGGAAGCCCTCATGTATACTTCTTGAAAATGGCATTAAAAGCTAAAACAACATTAAGAAAAATAAAAACACAACACACAGAACAAAGGCACAAAGGCCTCCTTTCACTCTTGTGATCCTCTAAGCACTATTCTTAATTATGTTTGTTTTCACTGTTCTTTATATATCTTTAAATGGGTCCTGACTCTCTGTAAGGGCAGGAAGTGTCACTTAGCATAGTTCAGTGAGTCCTTCAATAAATAATTGTTAATAGTGAAGAAAGTCTGAACTTATTACCACTGCAGGGAAAGAACACTTTGAATAGGAGAGTGGTTACATGTGGACTGGGGAAAGTTAGCCAACCTCTATTGTAATCTCCTATGGAATCTAGACAGGAGGTACCCTGGAGCCAACTTGGACGCTGTCAATGTTATTAGATTATTTTTTAAAACTCCCACAAGCTAAGAAACCATTCCATCCTGATAGCAATCTGTCTACTTTAGTTCCTGATAAAATTTTTTGTGAAGTCCAGACAAGAACAATGGCATGGGCCCCAGGCCCCTGGGAATATTTAACAGCTGGTGCCATGATTTCTCGGTGGTGTCAGCAACTACCCACTTATCTGCAGCAGCCAACACAAGCATGAGACCATTTTGGCAGGCTTGTGAGACAAAGGAATGAATGAAACATTGAGGAAAGAGAATTCAAGGCCAGAAACAGAATCTTCAGTAGAAATACTTTTCATAATAGAAATACTTTTGCCTACACCAGAGAACATCAGAAGATACAATAATCATCTTCAGGTGTTTATAGCCTGGGACCAGTGGTGCTGGTAAATGTTTAACCAGTCCAAGCAAAAAAGAAAGCCATTATTTGTAGATTTGCTGATTTCCATGGTGTAAATCTTCCTACAATGGTCTATTTCAAACTACTAACATGCACACAACAGCTTTGAGAGCTAGTTCACTACTGCCTGCACCAGAAAGCATTTCAACACTGGAGCACACCTGTGCAGTCACTTTATTTTTCTTTTCTTAGTTTATACTTCCCCAGATTCTCTCACTACTTTGCACTATGAGTTCCATGATCTCTGTAGCATCTAGCCTTTTCTCAATGCTCAACTGCCCATGTTTTTTAAGGCTCATTTCAGGAATCACCTCCTTTAAAAGAAGTGTTTGGGGGCTTCCCTAGTGGTCCAGTGGTTAAAGCTCCATGCTTCCAACGGAGGGGTCCCAGGTTTCATCTCTAATCAGTAAAGTCACTAGATCCAACATGCTGTCACTAAAATATTCCCTGTGCTGCAACTAAGACCCAGCTCAGCCAACTAAACAAGTAAATGTTAAAAAGGAAAGAGAAAGAAGATATGTTTTGATGATCTCAACTAGATTAGGTGCTTCTCTTTGCATTCCCACGGCTTCCCTTGTAGTTTAGCTGGTAAAGAATCCACCTGCAATACAGGAAACCCCAGTTTTATTCCTGGGTTGGGAAGGTCCCCTGGAGAAGGGATAGGCTACCCACTCCAATATTTTCTGGGCTTCCCTGATGGCTCAGATGGTAAAGAATCTGCCTGCAATGCAGGAGACCTGGGCTTGATCCCTGGGTTGGGAGGATCCCCTGGAGGAGGGAAAGGCTACCCAATCGAGTATTCTTTCCTGGAGAATTCCATGGATCACAAAGAGTCAGACACGACTGTGCATTCCCACAATCCCCTGCTCTTCCCCTGGTCATAGCACTTATCCCTTCTCTATTGGTTTGTTTGCTTGCCTCCATTTCCTGACTCTCCTACATGCCCACTATGTAGTCCTGTTGGGAACTGCCTATTACATTATACCTTCCCTTTAGTGAGTCCAGGGGGCAGATGTACAGCCCAAGCTAGATGAATCTGCGTCCGGTCATAGGAGTTTTTGAACTAGAGCTGCACAGTTAAGACTGTAAGGTATGAGATGGGGATTTAAGCCATCATGGGGGAAGCTAATTTGAAAAAATAAATCCAAAATGCAAAATAAACAGAAATGGATGGACAGATATGTGATAAATTCAATATAGCAAATGTTAACAGTCATAATATTTAAGTGGTAGTATATATATATGTAGAAAATTTTCAGCTTTGCTGAATACTGAATTTTTTATAATAAATTATTGAAGGATGGGGTAATAAATAGACAAGGGTCAGAAAGTGAGAGATTTCTGGGGAGATTCTAGGTTCTGGGTCCAGTTGCTTGAAGGGCCCACCTGATTTCCTGCTCTGCTCATCATGATGACCAAAGACATTTTTTCCTCTTTCCTTCTACGCTAGGTCAAACTGGAATTCTGTCACTTGCAAACAAGAGGGTCCTGATTAAAAGAATGTATAACGCAGTAGAATGCAACTATTTTCATGCCTAGCTTCTCTGTTGAACTTTAAAGTCTGAAAGGGGACTTCCCTGGGGGTCCAGTGGTTAAGAATTTGTCTGCCAATGCAGGGGAC
The DNA here is from genome assembly GCA_022376925.1 of Tragulus kanchil. Lineage (NCBI taxonomy): Eukaryota > Metazoa > Chordata > Mammalia > Artiodactyla > Tragulidae > Tragulus > Tragulus kanchil. Next base: position 79,785,423 of record JAIOJX010000006.1, read on the forward strand.
ACAAGTTCAAGCCCTGGTCCTGGAAGATTCCACATGCTGCAGGGTAGCTAAGTCCACATGCCACAACTACTGAACCTATGTGCTACAACTACTAATGCCCCCACACCCTAGGGCCCCTGCTCTGCAACAGGAGAAGCCACCACAATGAGAAGCCCTCACACTGCCATGAAGGGTAGCCCCCACTCGCGGCAACTAGAGAAAGCCCATAAACAGCAACAAAGATGCCCATAAACAACAACAAAGACCCAGCACAGCCAAAAATAGATAAAAAAATTTAAAATAAAATGTAAACTCTTGAGAGAGGTATCCTGCATTATCTATATATTTTTTGTCATTCTATATTCTCCAGAAACAGGTACTTTAATGGAGTGGTAAATAGTATGGTTTAGCAGTCAGGCCTGGGTATATACTGCCTAGATCCGCCATCTTACTGTGAGGTTGTATGCAACTGCTTACTTAATTCTTTCTCATACTCAGTTTCCTCATCAGTGACATGGAAATTGTTTGCTGAATCGAACGCAAGAATAGAACAGGTAATGTATGCGAGCATTCAGCCAAATGTCTTTTGCCTTTTTCAAAAAGTTTTTTCTTGAATAAATTTTTGAGCCCAAAAACTTAAAAAGTTAACAGAAATGGATGGACAGATATGTGATAAATTCAATATAGCAAATGTTAACAGTCATAATATTTAAGTGGTAGTATATATATATGTAGAAAATTTTCAGCTTTGCTGAATACTGAATTTTTTATAATAAATTATTGAAGGATGGGGTAATAAATAGACAAGGGTCAGAAAGTGAGAGATTTCTGGGGAGATTCTAGGTTCTGGGTCCAGTTGCTTGAAGGGCCCACCTGATTTCCTGCTCTGCTCATCATGATGACCAAAGACATTTTTTCCTCTTTCCTTCTACGCTAGGTCAAACTGGAATTCTGTCACTTGCAAACAAGAGGGTCCTGATTAAAAGAATGTATAACGCAGTAGAATGCAACTATTTTCATGCCTAGCTTCTCTGTTGAACTTTAAAGTCTGAAAGGGGACTTCCCTGGGGGTCCAGTGGTTAAGAATTTGTCTGCCAATGCAGGGGACACAAGTTCAAGCCCTGGTCCTGGAAGATTCCACATGCTGCAGGGTAGCTAAGTCCACATGCCACAACTACTGAACCTATGTGCTACAACTACTAATGCCCCCACACCCTAGGGCCCCTGCTCTGCAACAGGAGAAGCCACCACAATGAGAAGCCCTCACACTGCCATGAAGGGTAGCCCCCACTCGCGGCAACTAGAGAAAGCCCATAAACAGCAACAAAGATGCCCATAAACAACAACAAAGACCCAGCACAGCCAAAAATAGATAAAAAAATTTAAAATAAAATGTAAACTCTTGAGAGAGGTATCCTGCATTATCTATATATTTTTTGTCATTCTATATTCTCCAGAAACAGGTACTTTAATGGAGTGGTAAATAGTATGGTTTAGCAGTCAGGCCTGGGTATATACTGCCTAGATCCGCCATCTTACTGTGAGGTTGTATGCAACTGCTTACTTAATTCTTTCTCATACTCAGTTTCCTCATCAGTGACATGGAAATTGTTTGCTGAATCGAACGCAAGAATAGAACAGGTAATGTATGCCGAGCATTCAGCCAAATGTCTAGCCTGCAAAAAGTGCTTGATAAATGTGAGCAATACTTATGTTATCAGACAATTCATATGACCTCTGCATTCTCCTATTTTCTGTCCTCAGTGTTTTTAATTATTAAATTTTCTCTGTTCTAAACTGTCACTGGTTATAAACCACACTATAGCAACTCATCATAAAAATAAGAAAATAATAACAGATACAATATATGGTAAGGCAGTATAGTTTGATGGTTTGAAATGTAAGTGATGGAGGACAGATTGCCTCTATTTTAATAACCTTCAATAAATTACTTAATTTTCGTAAGCTCAGTTTCTTCATTCAGAAATTGTAATTGTTTAATACATGTTAAATAATATTCTTGTTAATATAGTCATTCATTATAACATGAAGTGATTTTTCAAGTTTTCAACAGAGAAGAATGGCTAGAGTTCAAAAAGCATTGTACAGAGAGGTGAGAACTCCTCACAGACAATTCCAGGTATCTGTAGAATAGCTTACTTGTGTCTTTCAGCTGAGTAATGACCAGCACACTGAATCTTTCCTACCAAGGAATCTACCAAGACTGGGGAAGGAACCACCTGAACAGACTAGAGATGACAAGGGCCAGTACTGCCCAGGAACAGTGTCTCTTCCCACCAGCCAGACTAGGAAAACCTGTATTTAATGGGACATGGGATAGAACAATCGAGAAGGTCTTGACTCAGCAGTGGCATACAAAGAGGCAGTAACATGTGACTTTCACATATTACTTTCACTCTGTTAGTTTGTTAACATGTGACTTTCACTCTGTTAGTTTGAACTAACAGAGCAGAATCTTAAAACAGTGGTTATAACTGTACTCCATATGTTCAGAAAGCAAAGGCATGGAAGACATAAAAAAATACAAATACAATCTTTAGCGATGAAAACCTCAAGTGTCAATGATGACAAATACACTGGATGGAATTAACAGTAGATTACACACAGCAAAAGAAAATATTAGTGGATTTAAAGACATAGAAATATAAACTATACAAGTGAAATAGATAAAAATGAGTTAAGAATAGTAAAAAGAACATGAGTTAGGTGTGGGAAAAAAATTCAATTTGTCTTCTGTGTAGGAGAAAACCTAGTTCTTCTTTACTGGTTTTCTCTTCCGTGTGTTTTCCTGACTATTCACACAGATCACTCCACTTCTGATGCTTTTGGTCACTAAATGTGTGGAGGTTTTCCGCCACACCGACAAACAATTCTTGAACACCAAGAGGGTCCCACAAGACCACCCCTTATCCCTCACACACACACCTCAGATGCCAGTCAAAAGTCCAGATCATCACCTGGGCTTCTGAGCAGCCGGCTATAAATCAGAGGTGCCCTTGAGAAGGTTCAATTAATCTGTTAGAGCCACTCACAGAACTCAAGGAAACACTTACATTTAACATTATTAAAGGATGTGATAAAGGAAACAGGTGAACACTATGGTGAAAGCAATGCATAGGATGAGGTAAGTGGGGAGGCGCATGCAGGACCAGGTCTTCTCTGGGTCCACCACTCTCCCAGCAGAAACCTGGAAGCTCTCTGAACTCCACACTTTTGGGATTTTGTGGAGGCTCATCACAAAGGCATGACTGATCATTAACTCCATCTTCAGCCCTTCCCTCTTTTCAAGAGAACAGAGGATGGGTCTGAAAATCCCAAGCTTCTACTCATGGCTTGGTCTTTCTGTTGACCAGCCCTCATCCAGGAGCCATCCAGGAGCCTACCCAGAGTCACCTCATTAGAACAAAGGACACTCCAGGAGATTACCGGGGTTTCAGGAACTCTGTGTCAGGAAAGGTGATCAAAGACCAATATGAGAACAAGAATGCCACTAGTGTTCTCATCACATAGGAAGTTACATTGGTTTTAGGAGTTTTGTGCCAGGAACTAGGGGCAGAGACCAACATATAGTTTCTATTATCTCACATAGACTGTATGTGAAATGGCAAAATGTTGACTGTAAAGAATCTAAAGATGCATAGTCTAAACTCTAAAACAACCACTAAGATACAAAACAGAGTTACAGCCAGTTAGCTAACAGAGGAGATAGAATTAGTTTTTAAAAATTTAATTAGACAAAAAAGAAGGCAGAAGAAGAGCAAAAGGAAACAAATACAGATGGGCACTCTACAACAGATACTTAGAGCAAAGAACAATATATCAAGGAGGACCATTTCATAATGATAATGGTATTAGTTCATCTAGAGCAGTGGCCCCCAACCTTCTGGCACCAGCGACTGGTTTCATGGAAAAGAATTTTTCCATAGATGGAGGGGTCATTGGAGGGGATGGTTTCAGGATGATTCAAGCACATTTCATTTATTGTGCACTTTATTTCTATTATTATTACATCAGCTCCACCTCAGATCATCAGACATTAACTTCCAGAGGTTGAGGACCCTGATGCAGAGGACATACAGTTCTAAACTTAATTAAGTCACCTATTAAAGAAGTTTTAAAATACAAAGCAAAGGGTTTCCTTGGTTGGCCAGTGGGTAAAGAGTTTGCCTTACACTGCAAGGAGCACTGGTTCGATCCCTGACCCAGGAAGATCCCATGTGCTGCAGAGCAGCTGGATGGGTGTGTCCAATTACAAGTCAGCGCTCTGGAGCACATGTGCCTAGAGCCAGTGCTCTTTAATCACATCATCAGAACTGGAAGCTCTCTGAACTCCACACTTTTGGGATTTTGTGGAGGCTCATCACAAAGGCATGACTGATCATTAACTCCATCTTCAGCCCTTCCCTCTTTTCAAGAGAACAGAGGATGGGTCTGAAAATCCCAAGCTTCTACTCATGGCTTGGTCTTTCTGTTGACCAGCCCTCATCCAGGAGCCATCCAGGAGCCTACCCAGAGTCACCTCATTAGAACAAAGGACACTCCAGGAGATTACCGGGGTTTCAGGAACTCTGTGTCAGGAAAGGTGATCAAAGACCAATATGAGAACAAGAATGCCACTAGTGTTCTCATCACATAGGAAGTTACATTGGTTTTAGGAGTTTTGTGCCAGGAACTAGGGGCAGAGACCAACATATAGTTTCTATTATCTCACATAGACTGTATGTGAAATGGCAAAATGTTGACTGTAAAGAATCTAAAGATGCATAGTCTAAACTCTAAAACAACCACTAAGATACAAAACAGAGTTACAGCCAGTTAGCTAACAGAGGAGATAGAATTAGTTTTTAAAAATTTAATTAGACAAAAAAGAAGGCAGAAGAAGAGCAAAAGGAAACAAATACAGATGGGCACTCTACAACAGATACTTAGAGCAAAGAACAATATATCAAGGAGGACCATTTCATAATGATAATGGTATTAGTTCATCTAGAGCAGTGGCCCCCAACCTTCTGGCACCAGCGACTGGTTTCATGGAAAAGAATTTTTCCATAGATGGAGGGGTCATTGGAGGGGATGGTTTCAGGATGATTCAAGCACATTTCATTTATTGTGCACTTTATTTCTATTATTATTACATCAGCTCCACCTCAGATCATCAGACATTAACTTCCAGAGGTTGAGGACCCTGATGCAGAGGACATACAGTTCTAAACTTAATTAAGTCACCTATTAAAGAAGTTTTAAAATACAAAGCAAAGGGTTTCCTTGGTTGGCCAGTGGGTAAAGAGTTTGCCTTACACTGCAAGGAGCACTGGTTCGATCCCTGACCCAGGAAGATCCCATGTGCTGCAGAGCAGCTGGATGGGTGTGTCCAATTACAAGTCAGCGCTCTGGAGCACATGTGCCTAGAGCCAGTGCTCTTTAATGAGAGAGGCCACAGCAATCGGAGGCCCACACAATAAAGATCGATGAAAGTAATAAATAAAAAATCAATAGGGCTTCCCTTGTGGCTCAGTGAATAAGAAACCGTCTGCCAATGCAGGGGACACAGGTTCAAGCCCTGATCCGGGAAGATCCCACATACCGCAGAGCAGCTAAGCCCACACATCAACAAAGACCCAGCACAGCCAAAAATAAATAAATAAAAGTTTAAAAAAAAAATCAATAAAAGAGGCCAAAATTTAAAATAAAGTTTGTACATTTACAATCATGTAAAAAAAATACAAAGCAAAAAGTGATATGTCTACAAAAACAAATCCACAATTATAATTGGATCTCACTTTTTCTCTTTAAATAATTGAAAAAAAGAATAGAAAGAAGATCATTAAGGACATAAATAATAATAGTAAACACATAATTGATATTTATAGTACACTCCATCCCAAATAGCAGAATATCCATTCAGTTCAAGTTTGTATGATACAGTGGTCAAGACAGATCTCATTTGAGCCATAAAATAAGTCTCAATAAAATTTAAACTACTGAGATCACATAAAGAATGCTCTCTGAATGCAATACAATTAAACTGAAAATCAGTAATAGAAATATCTCTGGAAAATCGCCCAAGTATTTGAAAATCAAATAACACACTTCTGAATAACCCATGGATCAAAGGAGAAGTCAAGAGGAAAATAAGAAATTATTTTGAACTGAATGAAAATGAAAACACAAAATATCAAGACTTGTGGAGTATCAGTAAAGCACTAAAGCAGTACATAGGGAGAAATGCGTAGCATTAAATATATGTGTATATATTTATAGATACATATAAGAAAAAGAAGAGGTCTCAAAAAGAATTATGTCCATCCATTTCCACCTAAAAATCAAGAAAAAGAAGAGCAAATTAAATCCAAAGGAAGTGAAAAAAATAAAAGCAGAAATCAATGAAGTCAAAAAGAAAAAAATAGAGATCAATGAAATCAAAAGAAAGTTATTTGAGATCAATAAAATCGATAAACCTCTAGACAAAAAAGAAAACTGACAGAATTATCAGTTTCAAGAATGAGACCTCTGACATCTTTACAGATTCTACAGTTATTAAAAGGACAACAAAATAATATTTGAACAGCTTTGTAACAGGATATTTGACAACTTGGATAAAATGGACAATTTCCTTGAAGGCACAAACTGTCAAGGTTCACTCAAGAATAAATAGACATCAAAAATGCAAACTAATCTATAGTTTCAGAGAGCAGATCAATAGTTATCTGTAAAAGGATGAAAGGATCAGATGAAGGCATTGCCAAGGGGCATGAAGAAACTTTGGGAGGTGATGGAAATGTTCATTATTGTGATGATGATCTCAACACACATATGTCACATTTATCAAATTATAAATTTAAAAGTATGTGTAGTTTGCACGCACGCGTGCTAATTACTTCAATCATGTCTGACTCTATGCGATCCTATGGACCATAACCCACCAGGCTCCTTTGTCCATGGGATTCTCCAGACAAGAATACTGGAGAGTGGGTCGTTATGCCCGCTTCCAGGGAATCTTCCCTACTCAGGGATAGAACTCACGTCTCTTACATCTTGTGCGTTGGCAAGTGGGTTCCTTGCCACTAACGTTACCTGAGAAGCCCATATGTAGTTTACTGTATGTCAACTATATCTCAATAAAATGTTAAAGAATAAAAAGTGAAAAGAATTAATTCTTTATGCCATATACTGCAGAAATTCAGATCTCTTTTCCACATCTTCAGGGTGTGGGAAAGTGCTTTACCTTCTTCTCCATCAGTTCAGGTTGCACAGAACTGTTTTAGCAGCTCTGCTGTATCCTGCTTCTAATCATTGCCTTTAGACCTTGTTGTACACTATATCTGAGCTCCCTTTGCCCCACGCTGGACACCAAAACTCCCCACTCCCGTCCTTTTTTCTCCCAAAGTAGCACTAACACATGGCTATTACTGAAGAATTACAGGTGACAGAGAGTAATTACATCACACACAAGAAAGAAATTGAATGTCAAGTATCACTTCCCTAAAGGTTTATTTGGAGTAAGAAGTGGCAACCTGCTCCAATATTCTTTTTTTTTTTTTTAAATTAATTAATTTATTTATTTTGGGCAGGGGGTCGGGTTGGGGAGGGAGGGGAGCGGGCGGGCCACTTCTATTAGTCTTTCATTTCTCTGTTTTCATCAGTCTTTGTTCTTTGGCTCCTGCGGGCCTCCCATCGGTGGCGTCTGTTGTTGCAGAGCGCCGGCTCTGGGCACATGCGCTCCAGAGCTCCGGTTCAGCAATTGGACACATCAGTCCAGCCGCTCCGCGGCACGTGGGATCTTCCCAGGCCAGGGATCGAACCGGCGCCCCTTGCACTGCAAGGCGGTGTCCTTACCCACTGGACCACCAGGGGAAGCCCTGCTCCAATATTCTTGCCTCAAAAATTCCATGGACAGAGGAGCCTGGTGGGTTACAGTCCATGGGGTAGCAAAGAGTGAGCAACTGTGCACAAAGGTTTATTAGTCATCCGTATCAGAAGATTCTTTCCCACTGGCTACATCTCCCTGTGGGCTCTTTTTCCGTCTTTAAAGTGCACATATTTCTCCTCTCTCTAGTCTCTTCTGGATTTTTGGCAGTGAGGCATGTGGGACCTTAACTGCACGACAAGGGAAGACTTACCTTTTATATCTCCAAAGGCTGTCATAGGATTTTTTCTGGACATACACAAACTTTTCTCTACTGATAAATATGGCATTCCCTGGAAGGCAAAAAAGACTATGCTAAGTTTTGTTTTCAGTATCCATTTTTCCCCCTTCTCGCAACAATTCACAAAGTTACACTACAATAAATGCAATGCAGGAAAGGCCCTGAGTCACAAAACTTAACCTGGGCACAGGTCTCATGCTGATACTCCATCCAAACAACTTCAGAAATCATAGAGTGTTGAAGTCCGGTAGGACTTCCCCAGGCACTCATTTCCCTCCCACATACCCCTACCCTCATTACACAGAATGTGAGACCCAGAGAGTTAAATGACTTGTCCAGATTAGACACTGCAGTTACAGGGCAGGGGCTGGAGCCTAAGTCTCCTGGCTCCATTCAATTCCATTCAGTAGAACAAACACCAAGTGAGCCCCTGGGAACCCAGCCAAAGGAAAGGAAGGGTGAGGGTTTTCTGAGAAGGGGCTTTGGGTCTAGGTGACTTCACTATGTCAGGGCTCAGAGCCAGAGAATGTCTGATTGTTCCCAGACTCTGGATAATATGTCCCTTTCTCCCACCCTCAGCGGGCGTGTTCTGGGTAAATTGACCCTTGTATAATACAAAACTAGATTAAATTCCCACAATCCATGAGGCCGAGCTAAAGGTATGAGCACACAGGAGGAGAATTTAACTCCAGTAAGAATTTTTCAAAGGCAGGCAGGATTACCATAGGTGGAGCTGGCAGGGTGTGAGTATCTGGGGCAGTGGGCATAAGCTAAGGCAATTTACAAGTCTGAGAGTTAGGCTTAAACTCCAGTTCAGCTATTTGAGCAAATTCCCTTCACCTTTGGGAGCCGGTTTTTTGACCTAGAAGATGGGGAATAAACCATCTCTTAGTTGCTGCCTGTGCGGTTATTAGTCTCTAGTTCTTCCACTGGCTACATCTCCCTGTGGGCTCTTTTTCTTTAAAGTGCACATATTTCTCCTCTCTCTAGTCTCTTCTGGATTTTTGGCAGTGAGGCATGTGGGACCTTAACTGCACGACAAGGGAAGACTTACCTTTTATATCTCCAAAGGCTGTCATAGGATTTTTTCTGGACATACACAAACTTTTCTCTACTGATAAATATGGCATTCCCTGGAAGGCAAAAAAGACTATGCTAAGTTTTGTTTTCAGTATCCATTTTTCCCCCTTCTCGCAACAATTCACAAAGTTACACTACAATAAATGCAATGCAGGAAAGGCCCTGAGTCACAAAACTTAACCTGGGCACAGGTCTCATGCTGATACTCCATCCAAACAACTTCAGAAATCATAGAGTGTTGAAGTCCGGTAGGACTTCCCCAGGCACTCATTTCCCTCCCACATACCCCTACCCTCATTACACAGAATGTGAGACCCAGAGAGTTAAATGACTTGTCCAGATTAGACACTGCAGTTACAGGGCAGGGGCTGGAGCCTAAGTCTCCTGGCTCCATTCAATTCCATTCAGTAGAACAAACACCAAGTGAGCCCCTGGGAACCCAGCCAAAGGAAAGGAAGGGTGAGGGTTTTCTGAGAAGGGGCTTTGGGTCTAGGTGACTTCACTATGTCAGGGCTCAGAGCCAGAGAATGTCTGATTGTTCCCAGACTCTGGATAATATGTCCCTTTCTCCCACCCTCAGCGGGCGTGTTCTGGGTAAATTGACCCTTGTATAATACAAAACTAGATTAAATTCCCACAATCCATGAGGCCGAGCTAAAGGTATGAGCACACAGGAGGAGAATTTAACTCCAGTAAGAATTTTTCAAAGGCAGGCAGGATTACCATAGGTGGAGCTGGCAGGGTGTGAGTATCTGGGGCAGTGGGCATAAGCTAAGGCAATTTACAAGTCTGAGAGTTAGGCTTAAACTCCAGTTCAGCTATTTGAGCAAATTCCCTTCACCTTTGTGAGCCTGTTTTTTGACCTAGAAGATGGAAATAAACCATCTCTATGCAGGGACTTCCCTGGTAGTCCAGTGGCTGCCTTGGCGTTTCCAATGCAGGGGGCCTGGGTTTAATCCCTGGTCAAGGAACTTGTTCCCACATGTTGCAACTAAAGTTCCCGCATGTCACAATGAAGAGCGAAGATCCTGTAAGCCACAGCTAAGACCCTGGGCAGCCAAATAAATATACATGAAAAAAAAAAAAAAAAACAACCCTCCATGTGGACTCGTTGGTAAGATTAGATTGAGCTAAAATAAGAAATGTGTTTAGCATTAATGGTAGTTATTAGAATAACTATTACTGTATTCCAAGCTGGCCCAATTAATCCTCAAAATAGCCCTAAGATGTAAACTTTATTAGCTTGACCTGAAGCTTAGGGAAGTTAAGGACTTTACCCAAATTACTCAGTAGGTAACACCAAGGTATCAACCTCCACAGCATGGCATCAGCAGAAAGTATACATTTTGAGGGCATGTCAGATGTGCCTAACCCTGGAAGAAGTAGTTGACTCCTAGAGGCCCTGCGTACCTTCCTTGGAACTACACATGTAATTCATGGTTCATGTTTTTGGAGGTCATTTTGCCCTTAGCTGGCATCATAAAAGACTCCCACTGCACTGAAAATCCTTAAGGATGAGAATGTTCACTAAGCAGCTAACAGAATGTTTTTCAAACTCAAGTAATGGATGGGACCCCTGTTTAAAATTCTCACAGACTCACCCCAAAGCTGACTTAATTTATTTTAATTTTAATGCCACTTACATATTTATAAGCACAACACCAAGTATCTATACCTGGGCTTACGGCTCCTCTACAACTCTAAGCCAAGACACATGGAAAATAAAACTATAAAGCCTATAAAATTCAGATAACACTTCAGTTTAATGTGACTGAAAATACAGTTTTGGTGACATTAGACTGCCGTCGGAGCCCTGACCATGGCATGGTTCTTTCGCCCGGCACCCACTACACTGTGTGCCATGGCAGCTCCCCACACTTGCCTTCTCAAACACCTGGAAAATCTTCATTTTGAGCAAATTCCTTTTTGTGAGCCTGTTTTTGACCTAGAAGATGGAAATAACCCAGGGGACTTCCCTGGTAGTCCAGTGGCTGCCTTGGCGTTTCCAATGCAGGGGGCCTGGGTTTAATCCCTGGTCAAGGAACTTGTTCCCACATGTTGCAACTAAAGTTCCCGCATGTCACAATGAAGAGCGAAGATCCTGTAAGCCACAGCTAAGACCCTGGGCAGCCAAATAAATATACATGAAAAAAAAAAAAAAAAACAACCCTCCATGTGGACTCGTTGGTAAGATTAGATTGAGCTAAAATAAGAAATGTGTTTAGCATTAATGGTAGTTATTAGAATAACTATTACTGTATTCCAAGCTGGCCCAATTAATCCTCAAAATAGCCCTAAGATGTAAACTTTATTAGCTTGACCTGAAGCTTAGGGAAGTTAAGGACTTTACCCAAATTACTCAGTAGGTAACACCAAGGTATCAACCTCCACAGCATGGCATCAGCAGAAAGTATACATTTTGAGGGCATGTCAGATGTGCCTAACCCTGGAAGAAGTAGTTGACTCCTAGAGGCCCTGCGTACCTTCCTTGGAACTACACATGTAATTCATGGTTCATGTTTTTGGAGGTCATTTTGCCCTTAGCTGGCATCATAAAAGACTCCCACTGCACTGAAAATCCTTAAGGATGAGAATGTTCACTAAGCAGCTAACAGAATGTTTTTCAAACTCAAGTAATGGATGGGACCCCTGTTTAAAATTCTCACAGACTCACCCCAAAGCTGACTTAATTTATTTTAATTTTAATGCCACTTACATATTTATAAGCACAACACCAAGTATCTATACCTGGGCTTACGGCTCCTCTACAACTCTAAGCCAAGACACATGGAAAATAAAACTATAAAGCCTATAAAATTCAGATAACACTTCAGTTTAATGTGACTGAAAATACAGTTTTGGTGACATTAGACTGCCGTCGGAGCCCTGACCATGGCATGGTTCTTTTGCGCCCGGCACCCACTACACTGTGTGCCATGGCAGCTCCCGCCACACTTGCCTTCTCAAACACCTGGAAAATCTTCATTTTGACAGTGCACCAAGATCCCATGAGACTTTCCCGTCACACAGGAACATCATTTACAGTAAGTCCACCTCCCTATTTTCCTGGTCAGGCTACAGTGAATGTAGCATAAGATTGGGTACTAGACCGATTGCAAACACAGAGTGGATACCAAAGTGGCAAGACAGGTGGGGGGGGTCTTCCAGTCACTTCAGAACACATTTGTTTTAACTATCACCAAAGTGAAATATAACACTTAGAAGATCTACGAGACACATCTCAGGTTCCCAAGAATACATCTATTGGCCTCACAGGGGTCCACAGACTCAGGTTTGTGAAAATCTCTGGTCTAATCATTTCCAAAACTCAGGGATGTCTTTTCCTGCAGAGCTATAGGACAGAACATTAGTCTCTGAGATTGGAGTGACTGGTCACACACTTGTGTGTATGCTATTCTTCAGCTTCCCCTTTATCTGCCTGTCCCTTGAGTGGATTCTTCCTCTGGAAGCCCCACCTGGCCTCTGCATGCTAACGGAGGCTCGCCCACTCTGCAGTTAGTGTCTACACTCAGTCCTCAGGCTCACAGTCCCTGCTGGTATAATCGTTTATTTACCCTTTTGCCTTGTCCCCATAGCATCCCTTCTAACCCTTGGATTGTAAGCTCAGTAGAGTCTGATCCATTTCTGGTCCTTAGTTCCACACACAGGGCCAGGCAGATGTTATCTGCTCACAGAGGAATATGAATAAATGAATGAGTGAATGAGTGAATGCGCTAAGTGAACTCTTCTCTAGCTTGAGGATATGCAGCTCCACCATTCAGCTTTCCTCTCTCCAATTACCATCATTGTTCTCTTCAAGGGCTTTAAAAAGGTACATCCTAGGGACGTTCCTGGTGGTCCAGTGGCTAAGACTCCACTCCCAAAGCAGGGCGCCCAGGTTCCAACCCTGCTCAGGGAACTAGATCCCACATGCCACAACTAAAGACCCCCCATGCTGCAACTAAAAAGCCCAGCACAGTCAAATAAATATATATTTTTTTAAGTATGTCTTAAACTCAGAATATGAGAGATAGAAGCACACTACAACTGAAGTGCAGAAAGGGGAAATGACTTGCCCCAGGTACCCAGCTAGGATGGGAAAGCATCAGACCAGAAACCACGTGCTCTGATTCCTGTTTCAGCATTTCTGGGGACATTATTTACTTACCGTTTATTCATTTACTTATTTTTGGTTTGGGCTGCCCTGAGGGAAAACTGTGATCCCTTGTGACCTCACCTCCCTGTGAGAGTGTTTTGGGAAGAAACTGGATTCTCACGGTTCTCCCAATGGTGGCAAGGTGCCCATGTCAGGCAAGGTATTCTTTATAATGAAAAAGAAACAAAGAGAGCATCAGACCTCATTTGTAATTTCCCCATAGCAGTCAAAATCTAGAAATCTCTTTGTTCCTTTCTCAATTTATTATGTTGCCCTTGTCCTTGTGGAGCAAGAGAGTGGATTTGGAGGCTTAAAAAACAAAATCTGTATGCTTTTATTTATGTGTGTATTTACCTCCAGAAGCATTTTTTTCCCCACATAGGCCAGTATGGACATCCTGCAATTCCCATCTACCTTTCCTCCTTAATTTAGCTATCTCACTTGTCTCCCACGGCCATAGACACTAGTCTCATCCCTGACCTCCAGATAGCCTCTTTCTTCCAGGCAAGGAGTCAGCCTGCCTCCTCAGGCCTGGCCTTCCCAGCGGGTCAGCCTGGCTTTGACCCCACAACCACCAGATCCTCTTTCAACGTTTAATCACTTCCTTCCTCGACACTAGTCCCGCATTCTGTCATTCTGCCTCTTGGCTGAGGCCTGGAACCCAAGTGAAGAGAAATCCAGCAATAAACAAGAAAGAAACTCAGACACATCTACTATCTGGGACATGCTTTGTGTGTGTGTTTAACTTCTTTTACTCAGGAAATTATTTATTTGTTTACTCTTATTATATATATAATATAAAGTGTACCATTTAAACCATTTCAAAAAGTAGACAATTCAGAGGTATTATTGCATTTACACTGTGGCACAATCATCACCATGATCCATTTCCAAAACATTTCCATCACCCAAAGTGGACCTCTCTACCTATTAATAATAATTACCGTTCCCCCTGCCCCCAGCCTCTGGTAACTACTGAGCACTTTTATATGTACTATTTCATTCAGTTCTCACATTTACCTTTTGAGGTCGGTGCTGATATCTCCATTCTTAACAACTGAGAAACCTGAAGCTCAGAGAGGTTAAGTAATTTGCCCAAGATCACTCAACTCATGAGAGTCCAGTCTGAGAATCAATTTCATCTGACCAGGTTCTTTCCTTCTTTTCATTTGTGGGCTCTTTCTCAGGCTGTGAGAGAGTGAGGCATGACATGGAAGGAAACGTATTTGCCTTTAAAGAGCGTATTCTGTTATGAAGAGCAACTTTGGTTTGCCTAAATATGGGGTTCAAAGCGTGCAGAGATTCCACTGTGAGAGTAAGGCTCTGGGGCATACAACTGGAACTCTGTGTTACCATCCACTCCTTCAACATTTACTGGAAGATTTCATCACATCTGTGTCTGCCACCAGACCCCATCCTGACCTGGAGGAGCTGCCTTCCTAGTACAGAAGGCAGGGATCTAAACAGAAGTGTACAGGCAGGGTGCTCACCTTTACGTGGAGAGCCATGGAGGGCAGACAAGGAGGCAGGAGGCCTCCAGAGGAGGAGACATGTGAGCTGAGCCCCGGGGGGTGAGGAGGGTGGCCAGTGGAGAAGACAAGGTAGGGCATTCCAGGCAGGGGTCAAGGAATAGTGTGTCCTAGAACACAGAGTGATCGGGAAGCAGCAAGGTGGCAGGGGTCCTGGCAGGGAGGTGGAACTGGAAAGAGGTGAGAGCTGGATGATAACCCCCATGGAGTTTGGACTTGAGTCTACTGGCAATGGGGAGCCAAGAATTCCATCTCCAGCTGAGACCTCTGTTCTCAACATCTATCCATTTACATAATATTGTGCTGACATTTCCACTTGGACATCTTTTTTTTTTTTAGATAAAAAAACAAATTTTGGCTGCATTGGGTCTTAGTTGTGGCACTCAGGCTTCCCCATAGTCGTGGCCCATGGGCCCTTCACTTGTGGCATGAAAGGTTAGTTCCCTGAGGCATGTGGGATCCCAGCTCCTTGACCAGGAATCAGACCAGTACCCTACGTTAGAAGGCAGATGCTTAACCCCTAGACCAGCCTCTGGTAACTACTGAGCACTTTTATATGTACTATTTCATTCAGTTCTCACATTTACCTTTTGAGGTCGGTGCTGATATCTCCATTCTTAACAACTGAGAAACCTGAAGCTCAGAGAGGTTAAGTAATTTGCCCAAGATCACTCAACTCATGAGAGTCCAGTCTGAGAATCAATTTCATCTGACCAGGTTCTTTCCTTCTTTTCATTTGTGGGCTCTTTCTCAGGCTGTGAGAGAGTGAGGCATGACATGGAAGGAAACGTATTTGCCTTTAAAGAGCGTATTCTGTTATGAAGAGCAACTTTGGTTTGCCTAAATATGGGGTTCAAAGCGTGCAGAGATTCCACTGTGAGAGTAAGGCTCTGGGGCATACAACTGGAACTCTGTGTTACCATCCACTCCTTCAACATTTACTGGAAGATTTCATCACATCTGTGTCTGCCACCAGACCCCATCCTGACCTGGAGGAGCTGCCTTCCTAGTACAGAAGGCAGGGATCTAAACAGAAGTGTACAGGCAGGGTGCTCACCTTTACGTGGAGAGCCATGGAGGGCAGACAAGGAGGCAGGAGGCCTCCAGAGGAGGAGACATGTGAGCTGAGCCCCGGGGGGTGAGGAGGGTGGCCAGTGGAGAAGACAAGGTAGGGCATTCCAGGCAGGGGTCAAGGAATAGTGTGTCCTAGAACACAGAGTGATCGGGAAGCAGCAAGGTGGCAGGGGTCCTGGCAGGGAGGTGGAACTGGAAAGAGGTGAGAGCTGGATGATAACCCCCATGGAGTTTGGACTTGAGTCTACTGGCAATGGGGAGCCAAGAATTCCATCTCCAGCTGAGACCTCTGTTCTCAACATCTATCCATTTACATAATATTGTGCTGACATTTCCACTTGGACATCTTTTTTTTTTTTAGATAAAAAAACAAATTTTGGCTGCATTGGGTCTTAGTTGTGGCACTCAGGCTTCCCCATAGTCGTGGCCCATGGGCCCTTCACTTGTGGCATGAAAGGTTAGTTCCCTGAGGCATGTGGGATCCCAGCTCCTTGACCAGGAATCAGACCAGTACCCTACGTTAGAAGGCAGATGCTTAACCCCTAGACCACCAGGGAACTCCTTTTCACTTGGATATCTTATAGTTACCTCTAACTTTGTATTTCCCCAAATGAACTCTGATTTACGTGACCAATCCCAGAAGCAGTGATATTAAAAATATTTAGGGCACAAGAACCCCATAATTCCCCAAGGTTTGGGGTCAGTATCTTGAAGGCCATTGCTGCACCAATATATTAACTCTTTAGATGCTGGAGGGCGGGAAGGTCTGAAGGTCCCAGAGGAAAGTCTAGCCAGTTAGGACAGCAAGGGGACTCAGAGCAGCAGGGCTTTTTGTGAGGGGCGTGGCCAGTACCAGCTGCATACAGCCTCCCCTTAAAGGAAATCAACCCTAAATATTCTTTGGAAAGACAGATGCTAAAGCTGAAGCTCCAGTATTTTGGTCACTTGATGCAAAGAGCCAACTCATTGGCAAAGACCCTGATGCTGGGGAATATTGAAGGCAGAAGGAGAAAGGAGTGGCAGAAGATGAGATGGTTAGATAGCATTATTGACTCAATGGACGTGAATTTGAGCAAACTCTAAGAGACTGTGGAAGACAGAAGAGCCTGGAGTGCTGCAGTCCATGGGGTCTCAAAGAGCTGAACACGATTTAGTGACTGAAAAACAACAAATCCACTACATAAGGATTAGTTGATATTTAATGTTTACATGTCTGTACTCCCTTAGCCCCACAAATTGTATATGGAATCTGACTACACGCTCTGTGAGGGTCTACTTTCTTTGGGGGGAGCTGAACAGGTGACATTTGCCAAAGAGGTGAGAGCTTGATAACCCATGGAGTTTGGACTTGAGTCTACTGGCAATGGGGAGCCAAGAATTCCATCTCCAGCTGAGACCTCTGTTCTCAACATCTATCCATTTACATAATATTGTGCTGACATTTCCACTTGGACATCTTTTTTTTTTTTAGATAAAAAAACAAATTTTGGCTGCATTGGGTCTTAGTTGTGGCACTCAGGCTTCCCCATAGTCGTGGCCCATGGGCCCTTCACTTGTGGCATGAAAGGTTAGTTCCCTGAGGCATGTGGGATCCCAGCTCCTTGACCAGGAATCAGACCAGTACCCTACGTTAGAAGGCAGATGCTTAACCCCTAGACCACCAGGGAACTCCTTTTCACTTGGATATCTTATAGTTACCTCTAACTTTGTATTTCCCCAAATGAACTCTGATTTACGTGACCAATCCCAGAAGCAGTGATATTAAAAATATTTAGGGCACAAGAACCCCATAATTCCCCAAGGTTTGGGGTCAGTATCTTGAAGGCCATTGCTGCACCAATATATTAACTCTTTAGATGCTGGAGGGCGGGAAGGTCTGAAGGTCCCAGAGGAAAGTCTAGCCAGTTAGGACAGCAAGGGGACTCAGAGCAGCAGGGCTTTTTGTGAGGGGCGTGGCCAGTACCAGCTGCATACAGCCTCCCCTTAAAGGAAATCAACCCTAAATATTCTTTGGAAAGACAGATGCTAAAGCTGAAGCTCCAGTATTTTGGTCACTTGATGCAAAGAGCCAACTCATTGGCAAAGACCCTGATGCTGGGGAATATTGAAGGCAGAAGGAGAAAGGAGTGGCAGAAGATGAGATGGTTAGATAGCATTATTGACTCAATGGACGTGAATTTGAGCAAACTCTAAGAGACTGTGGAAGACAGAAGAGCCTGGAGTGCTGCAGTCCATGGGGTCTCAAAGAGCTGAACACGATTTAGTGACTGAAAAACAACAAATCCACTACATAAGGATTAGTTGATATTTAATGTTTACATGTCTGTACTCCCTTAGCCCCACAAATTGTATATGGAATCTGACTACACGCTCTGTGAGGGTCTACTTTCTTGTGTAGGAATGGGGCTGGAGCTGAGAGAGATCACACCACCCTGGGTTCCCTCTTTTGGGTAGTGACCTCATCATCCTTAGAGATCTTGTCCATTTTAATTGCTGAGCAGTATTCCATTGTATGAATATAACACAGTAAATCAGTTCTCTTACTGGTATGTAGCAGCCAGGGCTGTTCCTAATTTGAGAGTATTATAAACAAACATGCAGTGAACTTTGTTGTACAAACCCTTTTGTGGTGTAACTGTTTTCATTCTTTTTTAACTGTTTTCATTTATCCTGGGTAAATTCCTTTGAATAAAACTGGGTCACAGGACAGGTGTATATTTAACTTCACACACAAAAAATGCCAGACCTTTATAAAAAGTGTTTATGCCAGTTTATACTACCACGAACAATATGTGAGAGTTCTGGTTGCTCAGCAATCATGCCAACACTTGATATCTTTAGTTTTCTTAATTTTAGTCATTCTGGTGACTGTGTAATGACATTTCATTGTGGTTTTAATTTTCATTTCCCTGATGACTAGTGATGTTCAGCACAAGAAGAGAGGGGAAAAAAACACAGAGAAATAATAAACAGAACAAACAAAAACAAAACAAAGCATCAGACCTGAGCCTTAAAACATCAATAATTGTGTGCTGTATGCTCAGTCATGTCCAACTCTCCCACCAGGCTCCTCTGTCCATGGGATTTCCCAGGCAAGAATACTGGAGTGAGTTGCCATTTCCTTCTCCAGGGAATCTTTCTGATGCAGGGATCAAACCCGTATCTCCTGTGTTTCCTGCGATGCTGGGGAATATTGAAGGCAGAAGGAGAAAGGAGTGGCAGAAGATGAGATGGTTAGATAGCATTATTGACTCAATGGACGTGAATTTGAGCAAACTCTAAGAGACTGTGGAAGACAGAAGAGCCTGGAGTGCTGCAGTCCATGGGGTCTCAAAGAGCTGAACACGATTTAGTGACTGAAAAACAACAAATCCACTACATAAGGATTAGTTGATATTTAATGTTTACATGTCTGTACTCCCTTAGCCCCACAAATTGTATATGGAATCTGACTACACGCTCTGTGAGGGTCTACTTTCTTGTGTAGGAATGGGGCTGGAGCTGAGAGAGATCACACCACCCTGGGTTCCCTCTTTTGGGTAGTGACCTCATCATCCTTAGAGATCTTGTCCATTTTAATTGCTGAGCAGTATTCCATTGTATGAATATAACACAGTAAATCAGTTCTCTTACTGGTATGTAGCAGCCAGGGCTGTTCCTAATTTGAGAGTATTATAAACAAACATGCAGTGAACTTTGTTGTACAAACCCTTTTGTGGTGTAACTGTTTTCATTCTTTTTTAACTGTTTTCATTTATCCTGGGTAAATTCCTTTGAATAAAACTGGGTCACAGGACAGGTGTATATTTAACTTCACACACAAAAAATGCCAGACCTTTATAAAAAGTGTTTATGCCAGTTTATACTACCACGAACAATATGTGAGAGTTCTGGTTGCTCAGCAATCATGCCAACACTTGATATCTTTAGTTTTCTTAATTTTAGTCATTCTGGTGACTGTGTAATGACATTTCATTGTGGTTTTAATTTTCATTTCCCTGATGACTAGTGATGTTCAGCACAAGAAGAGAGGGGAAAAAAACACAGAGAAATAATAAACAGAACAAACAAAAACAAAACAAAGCATCAGACCTGAGCCTTAAAACATCAATAATTGTGTGCTGTATGCTCAGTCATGTCCAACTCTCCCACCAGGCTCCTCTGTCCATGGGATTTCCCAGGCAAGAATACTGGAGTGAGTTGCCATTTCCTTCTCCAGGGAATCTTTCTGATGCAGGGATCAAACCCGTATCTCCTGTGTTTCCTGCAACGTCAGGCAGTCTTCCACTAAGCCACCTGGGAAGCCCAATAATTACCTGAACCTAAATGGTCTAAATAGACCACTTAAAAGACAGAGATTGGCTTAATGGAAAAAGGAGTAATCCAACTATATCCTGTCTATAACAAACTCAATTTACTATTACTTTTTAAATATTTATTCAGCTATGCTGGGTCTTAGTTGGGGCCCACAATATCTTTGATCTTTGTTGTGGCCTGTAGAATCTTTAGTTGTAGCATGTAAATGCTTAGTTGTAGCATGAGGGATCTAATTCCTTGACCAGGGGTTGAACACAGTACCCCTGTACGGAGCCTTAGCCACTGGACCACCAGGAAAGCTCCTAAACTCATTTTAAATATAACAATAAAGGCAGATTAAAAGTAAAAGGATGGAACTATAAATCTTACAAAATTAATTAAAGGAAAGCAGAAGAGGCTAGAGTAATATCAGATAAACTTCAGAGAAAAAAAAATTATCAGAGACAATTACATTATAAAATGATAAAAGGATCAATTCATAAAGAATACATAGCAATCATAAATGGATATGCAATGAACAACAGAGCTTAAAACCATGAAGCAAAAACTGATTAAACCTAAGGGAGAAACAGGTAAGGCACAATTGTAAGATGGAGGCTACAGTGCCTTTCTTAGAACACTCAGCAGAATAACTAGACAGAAAACCAACGAGGATATAGAATTCACCAGCACCACTGACTAACAGATTCTAATTAATATCTACAGAACACTAGACCCAACAATAACAGAATACTCATCCTCTTAAAATGCCCACAGAACATACACCAAGACAGACCACATACTATGCATTAAAAAATACCTTAAGAATTAGAATCATACAGAATATGTTCTCTATTCACAATAGAATCAAATTCGAAATTAGTAACAGATAACAGGAATACAACCTGCTTCAAAGTAATCTATGGGTTGAAGAAGTCTCCAGGAAATTTTTAAAAAATACATAAACTGAATGAAAGTGAATATAGATCGTATCAAACTTTGTTGGATACAGCTGAAGTTACACTGAGAGGGATAAGTTTAGCACTAAATTCACAAAGTAGAAAAGAGGGTCTCAAATCAATTATTTAAGACCCCACTAGAACACTGTTTCTGAAGTCATTCCACTAAGCCACCTGGGAAGCCCAATAATTACCTGAACCTAAATGGTCTAAATAGACCACTTAAAAGACAGAGATTGGCTTAATGGAAAAAGGAGTAATCCAACTATATCCTGTCTATAACAAACTCAATTTACTATTACTTTTTAAATATTTATTCAGCTCTGCTTGGTCTTAGTTGGGGCCCACAATATCTTTGATCTTTGTTGTGGCCTGTAGAATCTTTAGTTGTAGCATGTAAATGCTTAGTTGTAGCATGAGGGATCTAATTCCTTGACCAGGGGTTGAACACAGTACCCCTGTACGGAGCCTTAGCCACTGGACCACCAGGAAAGCTCCTAAACTCATTTTAAATATAACAATAAAGGCAGATTAAAAGTAAAAGGATGGAACTATAAATCTTACAAAATTAATTAAAGGAAAGCAGAAGAGGCTAGAGTAATATCAGATAAACTTCAGAGAAAAAAAAATTATCAGAGACAATTACATTATAAAATGATAAAAGGATCAATTCATAAAGAATACATAGCAATCATAAATGGATATGCAATGAACAACAGAGCTTAAAACCATGAAGCAAAAACTGATTAAACCTAAGGGAGAAACAGGTAAGGCACAATTGTAAGATGGAGGCTACAGTGCCTTTCTTAGAACACTCAGCAGAATAACTAGACAGAAAACCAACGAGGATATAGAATTCACCAGCACCACTGACTAACAGATTCTAATTAATATCTACAGAACACTAGACCCAACAATAACAGAATACTCATCCTCTTAAAATGCCCACAGAACATACACCAAGACAGACCACATACTATGCATTAAAAAATACCTTAAGAATTAGAATCATACAGAATATGTTCTCTATTCACAATAGAATCAAATTCGAAATTAGTAACAGATAACAGGAATACAACCTGCTTCAAAGTAATCTATGGGTTGAAGAAGTCTCCAGGAAATTTTTAAAAAATACATAAACTGAATGAAAGTGAATATAGATCGTATCAAACTTTGTTGGATACAGCTGAAGTTACACTGAGAGGGATAAGTTTAGCACTAAATTCACAAAGTAGAAAAGAGGGAAAAAGTCTCAAATCAATTATTTAAGACCCCACTAGAACACACAGTAAAAGAGCCAAAAAAAGGCAAGCAGAAGGAAATAATAAAAATAAGAGCAGAAATAAATGAAACTGAAAACATAAAACAAAAGAAACAACAAAACAAAGAGATGATTTTTTGGAAAAAGTAATAAAATTAACAACTCCCTAGCAAGACTAACAAATGAGAGAGAAGATACACATTACCAGGAATGACAAAAAGGACCTCACTACAGACCATGTAAACACAAAAAGGATGATAAGTGAATACCACACACAAATTTGACAACTTAGATAAAATGGACTAATTCCTTGAAAAACACGAACTACTGTAACTCACCCAACATGAAACAGATTATTTGAATAGCTCTATCACTATTGAGATCATTGAAGTTATAATTTTAAAACTCCCTCAAAGACATTTCCAGATGGTTTTACATGTCAAAGAAGAACGAAGACAATCTACACAATATCTTCCAGAAGAGGAAAAACACTTCCCAATTCATTTTAGAAGCTAGCACTACCCCCAAAACCAAAGAAGGATCAAAAAAGAAAACTATAGACCAATACATCTCATAAACATAGATGCAAAAATTCTCAACAAAATACTAGCAAACCCAATACAACAATGTATAAAAAGAGTTATACTGCACAACCAAATGGTATTTATTTCACTTGTGCAAGATTAGTCAACATTCAACAATTGATCCAAAAAAATCAATCAATTCAATCTACCACATTAACAGACTAAAGAATAAAAACCACACGATCATATCAATTTGAAAAAAAAAAAAAGCTCCGACAAGAGTCAACACCCTTCGTATTCAATACTCTCAGAAAACAGGAGTAAAGGAAAACTCCTTCCACTTGATTAAAGAGCATCTACAAAAAAAATCTGCAATTGACAGCATACTTAATACTGAAAGGCTCAATGCTTTCCCAAGATTAGAAAAAAGCAAGGATGTCTGCTCATATAACATAGCATTGAAAGTTATATTCACTGCAGAAAAGGCAAAACAAGGGAATTAGTCAATTCTGACGCATACTCATCAGAAAGAAAGAAAATAGAACTGCACACGATCCATAAAAGGAAAAGTGGATAAATTTGACTTTATCACAACTATAAACTTTTGCTCTGCAAAAGACCCTGCTAACAGGATGAAAGTACAGGCCATAGAGGGAGAGAAACTATTTATAAACCAGATGTCTGATAAAGGACTAGTACTTAGAACACACGAAGACCTGTTAAAACTCAACAGTAAAAAAACACAATCAATTTGAAAATGGGAAAAAGACATGAACAGATATTTCACTGAAGAGGATATACAGATGGAAAACAAACACATACAAAGATGTTCAATACCACTAGTCATTACAGAAATACAGATTAATAATCACAGTGAAATACCACTATACAACTACCAGAAAGAAATAAAATATTAAAATTGGATAAGCCTGGATGATGGTTAATCAGTAATTTGTTCCGTTATTCTCTACACTTTTCTGCTTTTTCTTTTCATTCTTCTTTCAATTAAACCTTGGTTGCAGCTTAGAAGACAGATTCAGAGGATAGACTGAGGACATAAAAACTGGGTTCTGTATGCTAGCAGGATTACAGACATAGGATTGCTTGTATTACCTCTTCGCATAGCAAGGGTTGGTACACATAGTTGGTACTCAGTAGTAAATTTATTAAAGGAGGGCATGGCAACCCACTCCAGTATTCCTGCCTGGAAAAGTCCCATGGACAGAGAAGCCTGACAGACTATGGTCCAAAGAGTCAGACATGACTGAAGTGACTTAACACACACACACACACTCACACACAAGTTTATTGAATGAATTTAGAATTGTTTAACTCCCACTCCAATACAAAATAATGAACACTGTGATCCAGAGTCACCCTCAGGGTCTAGTCAGTCATCCCCCCAGTTTCTGGGAGTATGTTGTTCATGGCTCCTAATTCCTCTCTGAGAATTGCCCTCTTTGAAAAGAAACAGCCTTGCCCAAAGTTACAGTACCTCTCCAAATACAGCCTCAATCATTGATCAGTGCAAGGACACAAATTTATCACTCACTTCTTCAATTTGGAATAATTCTGAAAGGCCCTCCCAGGCTCAGAGCATTCTGGGGTTGGCAGAGGCTTCTGCTGAGGTAGTTTCACAATTCAAACTCTCTTGCCTAATTCTGCTTCCATCACCCCCTTACAGGTTTGGCCTTGAACTTCTCCTCACACCCACTCCAACAAACCTCCCAAATGTTAATCTCACTCTTCATTAGGGAACTCCACTCAGGACACGCATTATCCTATTTTACTTTTCTTTTAATAGTAGTTATCAATATGTGAAATTACATTTATTTAATGCTTTAACACTTGCTTATTGTTTGCAATAAGTATTGACAATACTTTTTTTTTTAACTTGATGTTTATTTTTATTATTTTTTTTAATTTATTTTTATTTTTTATTTTTTAAACCTTTATTTTACTTTTAACTTTTACAGAGTTTTGTTGTTCACAGACATGCATGTTCTCAGATTAGTCACATGTATATCCCCCCCTTCCCTCCCCTCCCGACCATCACACAGCACCCCTGAAGGATCCCCTTTTCTCACAGAGCAATGACTATAGCTATTTTCTTCACTTATGATAGTATAGGCCTTCATGCTACTTCCTTTACGCCTCTCACCCACTGTTCCTTCCCCAAAATGTCCATATGTCCACTGTCCATGTCTGTCTTTCTGTCGCTTCACTGCATGTGCCATCATCGCCATCCTACTAGATTCCATATATATGTGTTAATATACTGTATTTGTCCTTCTCTTTCTGACTGACTTCACTTTTTAGGATACGTTCTAGATCCAGCCACCTCATGAGGGCTGATTCTTCTGCATTTCTCTTTAGACAATACTTGTTTATTGTCAGTAAGAACGTAAGAGTTCCAGGGCAGATTTATTTATTTATTTTTTAAAAAGATTTATTTATTTATTTTGGGGGGGGGGGAGCAGGCGGGCTACTTTTATTGGTCTTTCATTTGTCTATTTTCATCCAACTTTGTTCCTTGGCCCGCGTGGGCCTCCCATCGCGGTGGCCTCTGTTGTCGCAGAGCACCGGCTCTGGGCGCATGCGCTCCAGAGCTCCGGCTCGGTAATTGGACACATGGGTCCAGCCGCTCCGTGGCACGTGGGATCCTCCCAGGCCAGGGATCGAACAGGAGCCCCTTGCACTGCAAGGTGGTGTCCTTACCCACTGCACCACCAGGAAGCCCATCCAGGGCAGATTTATTCCTCCCATACAGTGTACACCTAGGGCAGGGCCTGCAGGTCCTAAACATCGGTTGTCGGGCTGAATTAAAATGAAACATGTCTCGCATTAAGCATCAACTTCTTAATAGCCCGAGACAAGCATTTAGGGGCGGAGTCTCCGAGTCCCCGCCCCTTCCAGCCCGCTCTAGGCCAGAAGGGAGGCGGGGCTCCGCAGACGCCGCGGCGGGCGCAATGCCGCAACCGGCAGTACGGCTGGTGTGGCTGAGTCAGGTGCCGTACGCCGAGTTGCTGGCCCTGCAGGAACGCTGGCTGCGGCGGCTGCAGGCCGAGTCAGGGACCGAGGCGGGCGCGCTCCTGATCTGCGAGCCCGCGGGGCCCGTGTACACCACTGGGCTGCGCGGCGGCCTGACGTCCGAGGAGGCAGCGCGACTGCGGGCCTTGGGTGCCGAGGTGCGCGCCATCGGCCGCGGCGGCCTAGCCACCTTCCAAATGCTACTTTTTCCTTAAAACGCCTTCACCCCCCCTGTTCCTTCCCCAAAATGTCCATATGTCCACTGTCCATGTCTGTCTTTCTGTCGCTTCACTGCATGTGCCATCATCGCCATCCTACTAGATTCCATATATATGTGTTAATATACTGTATTTGTCCTTCTCTTTCTGACTGACTTCACTTTTTAGGATACGTTCTAGATCCAGCCACCTCATGAGGGCTGATTCTTCTGCATTTCTCTTTAGACAATACTTGTTTATTGTCAGTAAGAACGTAAGAGTTCCAGGGCAGATTTATTTATTTATTTTTTAAAAAGATTTATTTATTTATTTTGGGGGGGGGGGAGCAGGCGGGCTACTTTTATTGGTCTTTCATTTGTCTATTTTCATCCAACTTTGTTCCTTGGCCCGCGTGGGCCTCCCATCGCGGTGGCCTCTGTTGTCGCAGAGCACCGGCTCTGGGCGCATGCGCTCCAGAGCTCCGGCTCGGTAATTGGACACATGGGTCCAGCCGCTCCGTGGCACGTGGGATCCTCCCAGGCCAGGGATCGAACAGGAGCCCCTTGCACTGCAAGGTGGTGTCCTTACCCACTGCACCACCAGGGAAGCCCATCCAGGGCAGATTTATTCCTCCCATACAGTGTACACCTAGGGCAGGGCCTGCAGGTCCTAAACATCGGTTGTCGGGCTGAATTAAAATGAAACATGTCTCGCATTAAGCATCAACTTCTTAATAGCCCGAGACAAGCATTTAGGGGCGGAGTCTCCGAGTCCCCGCCCCTTCCAGCCCGCTCTAGGCCAGAAGGGAGGCGGGGCTCCGCAGACGCCGCGGCGGGCGCAATGCCGCAACCGGCAGTACGGCTGGTGTGGCTGAGTCAGGTGCCGTACGCCGAGTTGCTGGCCCTGCAGGAACGCTGGCTGCGGCGGCTGCAGGCCGAGTCAGGGACCGAGGCGGGCGCGCTCCTGATCTGCGAGCCCGCGGGGCCCGTGTACACCACTGGGCTGCGCGGCGGCCTGACGTCCGAGGAGGCAGCGCGACTGCGGGCCTTGGGTGCCGAGGTGCGCGCCATCGGCCGCGGCGGCCTAGCCACCTTCCACGGCCCGGGCCAGCTGCTTTGCCACCCCGTACTCGACCTGCGACCCCTTGGCCTGCGCCTGCGTGCCCATGTGGCGGCGCTGGAGGCGTGCGCCATGCGCCTGTGCGAGCTCCAGGGCCTACCGGGCGCCCGCGCGCGGTCTCCACCGTACACCGGCGTCTGGCTGGGAGAGCGCAAGATCTGCGCGATCGGTGAGCGCCTCCGACTGGCGGGGGCGGGGCCGGGCCAATGGTGATGAGGGCAGAGCTACGGCCGGAAGCGGGTGTGAGCGGCGCGGGCTTTAAACCACCTGCCCACTGCCTTTAAGAGTTTCCAAGGCTCTTCACTGATATTTTCAGAACCAGAAGGGCCATCAGAGGTCACCTCATTCAACACTCGTTTTTACGAATGGAGAGACGCGAGAAGTGACTTGCCAGGTTACTTCACAATATCAGAACAATAAAAGTGAAGACGGTTTTTCAAACTTTTTTTTTTAAGCAACAGGATCTCTTTGTTAAAGGACATTCCTGTAATAAGTCCAGTCACTGCGGAGCCACACACCTCTCATTTTACCCCCTTCCCCTGTTATGTGCACAATCCCTTGGGTTCTCTAGCAACCGCTGAACAATCAATGGTCTAGTCCAGTTTGCCCATCACACAGAGGGTGATCATGAAGGGGGGGGCGGGGGAAGGGAATCTATTCTAAGATCCATTGGTTTGCCTTGCAGGAGTCCGCTGTGGAAGGCACATTACGTCCCACGGCCTGGCACTGAACTGTTCCACCGACCTCACGTGGTTTGAGCACATTGTGCCCTGTGGGCTGGTTGGGACAGGCGTCACATCCTTGAGTGAGGAGCTCCAGAGGCCTGTCACTGTGGATGAAGTATTACCACGTTTCCTCAAGGCCTTTAAAGAGACCTACAAGTGCACCTTGACCCCAGAGGACAGCCCCAACTGAAGGGCGTTTATCCTATCACAGCCTGGAGGTCCTGCCTCGAAAAGCACCACACCTGACTTGGAGTCACTGAAGCTGGTCCTGTCATTCACACATCATGAGACTGTGCGCATATCAGGAGCTCCAGGCCCTTGGTTCCATATACATTCTGGTTTATTTATATCTTCCCAACCTACCACAGATACTGATACGAAAACATGAAAAGCATACTACATAAATACAAGGCATTAACACTACTGTCGACACCTATTTCTCAGCTTAGTAAGACTCAGATATCATAGGGTGTCATTTTTCAACTATTTATTATTTCCTCAAAAAAAAAATGAAAAATAGAAAAAAAAACAAAAAATAAAAAAATTTAAAAATAAAAAATATTATTTCCTCAGTATTTTGTTGGGGGGAGTCTGGGCACCAGTTTCTTTGATTTTTGTGAGAATTATTTCTCTGAGTCATCCAGCTGAAGGTGATGTGATGTGGAGATATTCTGTTCTCAGGAGACCTGTGTGCTTTCTGCAACACAAGGTAAAAGGGAAAGCCTCTATAAAGAGTAATATGGGATTCTGTCTTCCTGGGTTGGATTCCTCAAGCCTGATGGCTGTTTTTAGTTAGGTAACCTGAGCTAGGCTAGGGGAAAGAGAGTAATTTCTCACACTGTACAAATGCCAAAGATAAAAGGTGGTGTTTTTTTCATATATATGGAATCTAGTAGGATGGTGATGATGGCACACACAGTGAAGCGACGGAAAGACAGACATGGACAGTGGACATATGGACATTGTGGGGAAGGAACAGAGGGTGGGAGGTATAAAGGAAGTAGCATGAAGGCCTGTACTATCGTAAGTGAAGAAAATAGCTATAGTCATTGCTCTGTGAGAAAAGGGGATCCTTCAGGGGTGCTGTGTGATGGTTGGGAGGGGTGGCGGGGATATACATATGACTAATCTGGGAATGTACATATCTGTAAACAAAACTCTGTGAAAGTTAAAAGCAAAATAAAGGTTTAAAAAAAACAGGTGTTTTTTTTTTTTTTTTTTTTTATGAGATCTCTAAGTTTATAAGGTTGTGTATGTTAATCATCTGCAACAAATCACCCCAAAACTTAATGACTTAAAAGAATAAACATTTGTTACATGCTGTGGGTCGGGAATTTGGGAGATGCTTAGCTGAGTGGTTCTGGGTCAAGGCCTCTCATGAGGTATAATCAAGATGTCAGCTGGGGGACGTCCCTGGTGCTACAGTGTCTCTGTGCTACCAATGTATGGGTCGCAGGTTCGATCCTTGGTCGGAGAACTAAAATGCATGGCACAGCAAAAAGATTAAAACAACAAAAAAGAAGATATTAGCTGGAGCAGCTCTCATCAAAAAACGACTAGGGCTGCAGAATCGGCTTCCAAGATGATTCACCTACATGCTTGGTTGGCACTGGCTGTTAACAGGAGGTCTTAATTCCTCACCTTAATTCCTCCTCACTCCATATGGCTGCTTGAATGTTCTCATGACTTGGCAGCTGGCTTTCCCTAAAGCAAGGGATGCCAGAAAGAGACAAAGTAGAAGCCACAGTGTCTTTTATGACCCTGCATTGGAGGCCACACAGTCATTTCTGCCATCTCCGAATATGTGATCCCTATTTATTCAGTATGAAAGTGTCTACACAAGGGTGATAGGAAGTGAGGATCATTGAGGGCCATGGTGGACACTGGCTACCACAGGCAGTTAGGGTAAAAAGAGTCTTGAATGAGAAGTAAGGCAACCACAGTCCCACTCCTGGTTCTGTAGAGCAGTAGCCAGCAGCATTCAATCTTGAATGCTGCTTCCTGAGGGACTGCCAGGAACCGAGCTCCCTGATGTTGACGGACATCCATTGGAGCTAAGCCACCAAAGTGTTAGTTGGTGCCACTACGACTCAAGCCTGAGCTGTTAGAGCGCGTGCTCTGCAACAAGAGAAGCTGCCACAATGAGAAATCTGCACATCACAACTAGAGAGTAGCTCCTGCTCACTGCAACTAGAGAAAGCCCACACACAGCCATGAAGACCCAGAGCAGCCAGAAATAAATGAATAAATAAATACTTAAGATGGGGCAAATTTAAAAAAAATCCAAGAGTGTAGCTGCAGCTGGCTCCAGAACAGAACCAGAACTTGTAGCCCTTTAGGAACCCACACAGTCTCTTCTGTTCTCTGCCACGCCTTCTGGTGTGTTTGCTTTATTCTGTCTTACACCAGTCCAGCTTGCTGTATTTCTTCGGCCATGTGGTAGAAGGTGCTACTGTTCACCATGAATGGTGGAGAAGAGTCAAGGAAAATCCCCAGATGTCTGGCTTGAGCAAGTGGGTGGTTGCTATAGGTACTGCTGGAACAGAGAACACTGGATGATGACCAAGTCTGGAGAGGATGATAATGAGTTTAGTTTTCGATGAATCGGGGTTGAGATACTTGCAGAAGATGCAGGTGGAGAGGCCCAGTTGGGTGGGTAGATCTGGAGTGTGGCTATAATGAGCGACAGTTTTGGTCTGGGAGACCAAAGAGAGAAGGGGAGGATGGCGGGCTGGTAAGTGTGAGGCGCACGCCAAGGAGACTGAAAAGCAGTCTGGGCAGAGGTGTAGCGCGGGACCCAGAAAGAGACAACACGATCTCATTCGCTCTTCTAGCTGAGAAGCAAGATAGGTAGGCTTATTTTATGGATGACAAAACTAGCTTGGGAGGCTAAGTGACTTTTATAAGGTCAAGCACTTTGTTAGGGGCAGAGTCAGTTCCTTTGGCTTCTTAAGGGTGAGCAGGCAGAGGGCCATGGTGGACACTGGCTACCACAGGCAGTTAGGGTAAAAAGAGTCTTGAATGAGAAGTAAGGCAACCACAGTCCCACTCCTGGTTCTGTAGAGCAGTAGCCAGCAGCATTCAATCTTGAATGCTGCTTCCTGAGGGACTGCCAGGAACCGAGCTCCCTGATGTTGACGGACATCCATTGGAGCTAAGCCACCAAAGTGTTAGTTGGTGCCACTACGACTCAAGCCTGAGCTGTTAGAGCGCGTGCTCTGCAACAAGAGAAGCTGCCACAATGAGAAATCTGCACATCACAACTAGAGAGTAGCTCCTGCTCACTGCAACTAGAGAAAGCCCACACACAGCCATGAAGACCCAGAGCAGCCAGAAATAAATGAATAAATAAATACTTAAGATGGGGCAAATTTAAAAAAAATCCAAGAGTGTAGCTGCAGCTGGCTCCAGAACAGAACCAGAACTTGTAGCCCTTTAGGAACCCACACAGTCTCTTCTGTTCTCTGCCACGCCTTCTGGTGTGTTTGCTTTATTCTGTCTTACACCAGTCCAGCTTGCTGTATTTCTTCGGCCATGTGGTAGAAGGTGCTACTGTTCACCATGAATGGTGGAGAAGAGTCAAGGAAAATCCCCAGATGTCTGGCTTGAGCAAGTGGGTGGTTGCTATAGGTACTGCTGGAACAGAGAACACTGGATGATGACCAAGTCTGGAGAGGATGATAATGAGTTTAGTTTTCGATGAATCGGGGTTGAGATACTTGCAGAAGATGCAGGTGGAGAGGCCCAGTTGGGTGGGTAGATCTGGAGTGTGGCTATAATGAGCGACAGTTTTGGTCTGGGAGACCAAAGAGAGAAGGGGAGGATGGCGGGCTGGTAAGTGTGAGGCGCACGCCAAGGAGACTGAAAAGCAGTCTGGGCAGAGGTGTAGCGCGGGACCCAGAAAGAGACAACACGATCTCATTCGCTCTTCTAGCTGAGAAGCAAGATAGGTAGGCTTATTTTATGGATGACAAAACTAGCTTGGGAGGCTAAGTGACTTTTATAAGGTCAAGCACTTTGTTAGGGGCAGAGTCAGTTCCTGGCTCCTAATCTGGGCCTTTCCACTCTTCCACAGCTGTCTCTGAAGGATGAGCAGGCAGAGGCGAGGAGGTCACCGGGCCTGTGGAATTCAGGCCACTGCTGTGGTTCCTGACTCTCCTTCCTTCCTGGTCAGAGCCCACCTCCGGTTTCCCACCAGGGCCCTTCCTCAAGGAAGGAAGCTAGGCATACGAAGGAGGATAGTTAACACCCTGGCTTTCCCACCTCCAGAAAGCCTCTTCTTGTTTATGCAGAGTCTTTTCCTCATAAATAAACAAACTGCCCAGGGCCTGGTAAAGGAATGCTAAGTGGGAGGACGTGACCGATGGCAGTGATTTCTCCAGTCTCTTTTTCCTCAGTGAGACTGGCAGGAAACCCAACAGGGCTGGCTCCAGCAGTGCGACCAGGTGCACCGCGCTTCATGAAGAAAGCCTCTCTCTGAAAACCTTTATGGAAATTAGATATTTGCAATCAAAATTTGATTTTTTTCCACTAAATCTTAATTTACCTTACATATTGTCATACCCTATTATAATAACTCTAAAATGTTAAAGAAACAAGAACAATGGCATGGCGCCATTTATATGAAGTTCTAGAATATTAAAAAAAAAAAAAAAAGCCAAATGGGTGATTGCCTGGGGGACGGGTAGATGAGTGAGGGGTGGAAGAATGACACAGGAGGGCACTTTTAGGGTGATGGTGGTGATGATTTCAAGGGTGTATAAATATGTGAAGACTTGTCATGTTGTACACTTTTAAGTATGTGCAGTTCACTATAGGTCAATTGTATTTCAATTAAGCTCTTAAAAATAAACAGATTACTTTTGTACACAATAAATTTCTTAAAGGACAAAAAAAAAAAAAAGAAAGAAAGAAAGAAACAAGAACAATCTCACTCCCACCTAAAAAAACATCCTTTTCATTTGTGTGTGTTTCCAGTACTTGATCATGAGCAGACATCTTTTATTATTCTAGTCTATTATTCTTTTTTATGATCCTATTATTACAAGTTGTTCTGTGGATAAAACTCTGTATATTCTTTTCAACCAAACATAATACTACAAACATTTTCCACACTGGCAGATCATCTTTACATTGTTAATGTCTTAATTGGTAATGCATGCATATGGGATAAAATGAAAAGGTACACACAGGCTTTCCTGGTGGTTCAGTGGTTAAGACTCCCAGTTCCCAGTGCAGGGGGCATGGATTCGATTCCTGGTCAGGGAGCTAACATCCCCCATGCTGCATGGGTAGCCAAATAAATAAAAGGTACAAAATGCTACCAGTGAAATGTAAGTCTTCCTCCCTTTTCCCTATAAATCCAGTCCCTTTCCTGGAGGCTTAAGTTAGGGTAAAAGTCTCATTTATATTCTTCATATATATTTTATATATATCTAGGCATACATGCTTTTTCATGTGGTAGCATACTACACACACATCCCAGTATTTTGGAGATTGTTTCAGGATAGTATGTAAAGAACATCTTCATTTTTTAAAATGACTATGGAGTATTCCGTTCAGTGGATTATCATGACTTATTTATCTAATCACCCAATGAAGTTGTTTAGATTATTACTAATCTTTTTATTTTATAAATAAGGCTACAATGAGAATCCAGGACTTCCCTGGTGGTTCAGTGGCTAAGACTCTGAGCTCCCAATGCAGGGGCCCTGGGTTCAAACCCTGATTAGGGAACTAGATCCCACATGCCACAACTAAAAAAAAAGACCTCGCATGTCGCAATGAAGATCAGAGATGCTGTGTGCCACACAACTAAGACCTGGTACAGTCAAATAGAAACAAAATGTGTGTGTGTCTGTCTGCATATTGTAACCACATGGTGAGTATTGAGTTTGCATTTCTGAGTCAAAGGATATGTGCATTTTTATTTAAATAGGTATATTAAAATTGCCTTCCACAAAACATGTCAATTTATATTCCTATCATCAATATATAATATCTTGAATTTTAACTGTTTTAGCATCTTAGATTTTTTTTCACCATTAAAGCTTTTTATTATAAAATCTTTCAAACATAGTGGACCCCATGTACCTATCATTCAGTTAAAATAATTGACTCATAGCCAATCTTAGTTTATCTAAACCAGGACCCATTTCCTGCTTCCTCCCTGGATTGTCATGAAGCAAATCAGACCATATTATTTCATGAATAAATATTTCAATATGTATTCTCAGATGAGGACTCTTAAAAAATAACCACAATATATTATTAACACATAAAAAATACATTTTCAATATCAACAAATAGTTTTCAATTAATATTCAGATTTTCCTTCCATCCCTCTACCTGTGGGTGGTTTGGTTAAACCACGATTTAAACAAAGTCTACACACTGAATCTGGTTCATAGAACTCATAAATGTCCCTTAAGTCTCTATCTACAGGTTTCCCCCTCCCTCTTTTTAAAATCTTTTCCCCCTATATTTCCTGAAGATTAAAAAGTAGATCCTGGGCTTCCCCTGGTGGTCCAGTGGGTAAGGACACCGCCTTGCAGTGCAAGGGGCGCCGGTTCGATCCCTGGCCTGGGAAGATCCCAGGGCGTGCCGCGGAGCAGCTGGACCGATGTGTCCAATTACCGAGCCAGAGCTCTGGAGCTCTGGAGCGCATGCGCCCAGAGCCGGCGCTCTGCAACAACAGACGCCACCGCGATGGGAGGCCCACAGGAGCCAAAGAACAAAGACGGATGAAAACAGAGAAACGAAAGACCAATAGAAGTGGTCTGCCCGCTCCCCTCCCTCCCCAACCCGACCCCCGCCCAAAATAAATAAAAAAATCTTAAAAAAAAAAAAAAAAAAAAAAAAGTAGATCCTGATGTTTGGTCTGATTCAGATATGATTTGTTTTGGTAGCAAGTCTGCTTTGTAGGTGATGGTTTGTTTTTACATCAAGTGGCACACAGTATCTGTTTGGAGGTTTTATTTTTTTCCCTCTTTTTTTTGTGATGACTGAACCCTAGATCTATTATTTTATTAGAGGTTTGCAATTTGTGATACTCTGATTCTATCATGACTTCTTCACTTACAGTTGGAATGTGTCTATAGAACTGGCATGTTCAAAAGAACCCAATATGGCCAGTAGCATTAGTATTATCAATATTAGCATTTTATTCATTTTTTGTTTTGTGCATTTTCATTAAAATGTGTATTTAAACACTATATAAAAGATGAGCTTTTACAGCTGCCTTGGAGTTTAAACTGGAAACATATTCAGATTAACAGCACTGAGTACTTCAAAGATTTTTTCCTTTAAAAATGGGGAGGGGGGTTCATAAATCATTCAAGTTCAAGAGACACTCCTTTAAGGCTACAATGTATAAGGCTACAGTGTTACATTTTTTCAATTTACCTAAACTGTGAGCTTTTTTAAGCCAGAGACTGTTTCTTTTGTTTTGTTTGTCTTTGTATCCTAGCATGTGAAAGGAAACAGTGGTTCAATGACCTGTAATTATGAGGAATTCCCTGGAGACTCCCCTTCTGTCCTTTTGTTGACAGACATCAGTGTCCATTCTATGAAGTGGACATCCCAGTCCTGCTCACACATCCCCAGATGTGGAGTGTTCTTGATAGTTCTGATTGTTAGAAAGTTATTCCCCATTCCACACTGAAACCTGCTCTCAAGTGTCATTAATTCTGCCCTCCTGCAAATCCTTTTCTGAGAGGCCTTCCCTGGCCACACTCTGTCTCCCCCTCAGGTGGCAGTGGCCCTGGGATGTAGCTACTTGTTTCCATGTCTGAGTCTGTCCAGACTGTGAGCTCCCCAGGCAGGGACTATAGCTGTTGCACCATGGCCCCTTTAGGACCAGCCCAGGGCCTCACACAGACATGCCCAGCAGTGGCCTGTTGAGTCCGCAACAGCAGTCTCAGAGTTAAACTTCCTCAGTTTTTTCCTGTTCTTCATAAAATGTTGTGTCAGACTCTGTCCCATTGCCCTCAACTCAACAGGCTCCAGTTGGCTACCATGCCCTTAACCTGTGTTGCTTGAAGATAACACACTTGGTGCGGTCTGACCAGTGCGAGGTGTGTCACTGGGGACATTCAGATGATCAGACTTAATCCCTGTCTTCAAGGAGCTTCGTGAAGGAGACACACCAGTAAAAAATGTTCACAGTTACCTGTTATAAGGGCCATGGGAGAAGTTTGCACAGGGACTGTGGAACACAGAAGTGGCAAATCTTAACAGGGAAGATCAGTAGAAACAGCTCCAGTACCGTCTAGGCTGTAAGTTGGAGAAAAATCCAGCTCAAACTCCACGGGAAACAATATCTTAGATCGGGTAACTAAAGAGTCTGGGATACATGTTAGCACAGATTGATCCCTGGAGTAGGAAATGGCAATCCACTCCAGTATTCTTGCCTGGGAAATCCTATGGGAAGAAGAGGGAGTCTGCCAGGCTTTCTTCACTTCTCTTGCACCCGTTGCCCAGAGCAGGCTGCAAAGGAAGGGAGGGATCTCACCCATCTGATCGTTGCCACTGCCTCCGCTTGCTCCTCCCACTGGGCCCTCCATACGCTCACACTCTTCTTCACCCACCAAGGGCCTCACCTCTTTGCTCTTGAGTTCCCATCTCGGTTGGTGCATGAAGAAGCACCATAGGGTAGGAGAAGAGGGAGAGCAGGCAAAGGAAGGGATTCCTACAAGAAGTCACAGTCCCAGCCTGGCTGTCCTCCCTGGGTTCCAATAAACCCATCCCACCCTGGCCCTCCAAGCCTAGCCATGCTTTCCCTCCTCACAATTGCTAACCAGACCTGTTGCACTATTCCCCCTCTTTCATGCTCTCTTGACTATCTAGTTGCAGGATGCCATCTGACTCCTGCCAGAACCCGACAGATACACAGCCCTGACTTGCAATCAGAGGCTGGACTGGGAGCATGATATGCCTTGTGAGATGCTGGGTGCGAAAAGGAGTTCTTGTTATTCAGTTCAATTTCACCCTTCTAGCTCAACTCAGGTGGGCACAGACATGCCCAGCAGTGGCCTGTTGAGTCCGCAACAGCAGTCTCAGAGTTAAACTTCCTCAGTTTTTTCCTGTTCTTCATAAAATGTTGTGTCAGACTCTGTCCCATTGCCCTCAACTCAACAGGCTCCAGTTGGCTACCATGCCCTTAACCTGTGTTGCTTGAAGATAACACACTTGGTGCGGTCTGACCAGTGCGAGGTGTGTCACTGGGGACATTCAGATGATCAGACTTAATCCCTGTCTTCAAGGAGCTTCGTGAAGGAGACACACCAGTAAAAAATGTTCACAGTTACCTGTTATAAGGGCCATGGGAGAAGTTTGCACAGGGACTGTGGAACACAGAAGTGGCAAATCTTAACAGGGAAGATCAGTAGAAACAGCTCCAGTACCGTCTAGGCTGTAAGTTGGAGAAAAATCCAGCTCAAACTCCACGGGAAACAATATCTTAGATCGGGTAACTAAAGAGTCTGGGATACATGTTAGCACAGATTGATCCCTGGAGTAGGAAATGGCAATCCACTCCAGTATTCTTGCCTGGGAAATCCTATGGGAAGAAGAGGGAGTCTGCCAGGCTTTCTTCACTTCTCTTGCACCCGTTGCCCAGAGCAGGCTGCAAAGGAAGGGAGGGATCTCACCCATCTGATCGTTGCCACTGCCTCCGCTTGCTCCTCCCACTGGGCCCTCCATACGCTCACACTCTTCTTCACCCACCAAGGGCCTCACCTCTTTGCTCTTGAGTTCCCATCTCGGTTGGTGCATGAAGAAGCACCATAGGGTAGGAGAAGAGGGAGAGCAGGCAAAGGAAGGGATTCCTACAAGAAGTCACAGTCCCAGCCTGGCTGTCCTCCCTGGGTTCCAATAAACCCATCCCACCCTGGCCCTCCAAGCCTAGCCATGCTTTCCCTCCTCACAATTGCTAACCAGACCTGTTGCACTATTCCCCCTCTTTCATGCTCTCTTGACTATCTAGTTGCAGGATGCCATCTGACTCCTGCCAGAACCCGACAGATACACAGCCCTGACTTGCAATCAGAGGCTGGACTGGGAGCATGATATGCCTTGTGAGATGCTGGGTGCCGAAAAGGAGTTCTTGTTATTCAGTTCAATTTCACCCTTCTAGCTCAACTCAGGTGGGCACAGGGCTATACTAACCACTCACTTACTTAATCATCACAGTCAATAACCAACCCACAAGGCTGTATTGCTGACTGTATTCTGAGAAGAAGAAATTAGCTCAAATGAAGATTTGACTAAGTTCATACAGTTAGTTAGAGGCAGGTCCGTGATTTGAACTTAAATTTGGACTCCAAAGACTATACATTCAACATCACTCCTGCTGTAGGGGAAAGAATCTCTTTTTACTGGTTTTATTCACAGAATACAGTGTATGCATGGAGATGCAGGCAGCTGTCTTGTTACCACAAAGTGGGATCCTGCCTGAACATGGAGCATCAGTGAGAAATGCAGAGCCCAAAGATGAAAAAAACCAGCCTCCTGACAACACCATCTGAGCTCCTGGATCCAGCTATGCCTGAAGTTATCTATGTCAGGATACTAAAATTCTGTGCCATGAGCTCAATCATGTCCAACTCTTTGTGACTCCATGGACTGCAGCCTGCATGGCTACTCTGTATGTGGGATTTTTCAGCCAAGAATGCTGGAATGGTCTGCCATTTCCTCCTCTAGGGGATCTTCCTGACCCAGGGAAGACCCATGTCTCCTACATCTCCTGCATTGGCAAGCACATTCTTTACCACTAATGAGCTGATAAATTCCCTTTCTTACTGAAGTCCATTTGCCTGAGATTTTCTGTTGCAGCTAAGATTCCTGATTGATACACCTACCTCCTCTGCAAACCTGAGTCCTCATTGAACCCACATTCTTCTATATTCCCATAGACCTTATTGTTTAAACCATTCAAAAGCCCTTATTTACACAACCATGAGCACACATGCCCTTTTAATTTTTTTCTCCCCCATATCTCATGACTTGCAGGATCTTAGTTCCAGGAACTGAATCTGTGCCCTTGGCAATGAAAAAAAGGATTCCTAGCCAGTGGACTGCCAAGGAATTCCCAGTAGTTATTCTTTATGAAACAGTTGCTATGTGCCAGGTACCACGTGAAGCATTTTAAACATTTACTTATTTATTTATTTGGGGGGGGGTTGGGGAGGGAAGGGGGTAGGTGGGCCACTTCTATTGGTCTTTCATTTGTCTATTTTCACCCATCTTTGTTCTTTGGCCCGTGTGGGCCTCCCATCGCGGTGGCCTCTGTTGTCGCAGAGCACCGACTCTGGACTCATGCGCTCCAGAGCTCTGGCTCGGTATTTGGACACATCAGTCCAGCGGCATGTGGGATCCTCCCAGCCCAGGGATTGAACCGGTGCCCCTCGCACTGTAAGGCGGTGTCCCCACCCACCGGACCACCAGGGAAGCCCAAGCATTTTAAATATAATATGTTACTGTAATCTATACAACTATAAGATGTAGTTGTTTTTATACCCATTCTACAGATAGGGAAACTAAGACTCAGTGAGGTTAAGATCTCGCAGCTGATATTAATAATTGGCAGAGCTAGGATTCAAATCCAGCTCCACTGGACCTCAGAAGCTGTGTCCTCCACCACTGTTCCACCTTGACGCCCAGGACCCAGCATGTGTGAGGGTAAAGTGGGGAGAAGAGGCCACTGAGATGTTCAGCCTCCTGACATCACACTTTGCTCCACCTCCTGTAGTGCACTTTTCACTGCTCTTTGCTGCCTGCAGAGGCAGAATGGTTAAGCTCAGAATGAGAAGACAGGGACTTCCCTAGGGCATCTAGTAGCTAAGACTCCATGGTCCCAAAGCTGGGGGCCCAGGTTCAATCCCTGGTTAGGGAACTAGATCCCACACGCCACAACGAAAGATTTTGCTTGTTGCAACTAAGACCTGGTGCAGCTAAATAAATAAATATTTTTTAATTATTGAAAAAAGGATGAGAAGACAAGTATTCCACAGTTTAAACTGACAGGCCAAAAAGAGACAAGATTATGGAAGCACAGATATGGGCTCCCGATGAGTAATGGAATAAAATAACTTGATGTGACTGTTAAACTTCCTCTGTGACTCATGCTGTATTTTCCTTGGTAACCCAGGCGTCTGTTGACTGTTGACATCATTCATGCTCATCCTACCTCCCCGCGCTTCTCCCCCACCTCCTAGGCAGACACTGAATTATGTCCTGGGGATTCCATGGTGAAAAAAGACACAACCTGGTCTGTGTTCTTACAGGGCTTACAGTCTACCCAGAAAGGCAGACCCCAGATCAGTACACAGACTGATGGAAGAATGCGTTGAGTCCTATGAAGAAAACAAAAAAAAGAGAATTACATGGATGATGGTTCCATTAACCAAAAGATAGAAGAGAGAAGGGAGTCAGGGAAGGAAGTCACAAGTTCCAGCTCTAATAACATGTTGTCCAGAGATGTTAAGTAGGTAGTTAGATGTAGGAGTCCAGTGTTCAGAGGAGAGAGGTCTGGCCGAGAGTTTGAAAGAGCATCAGCCTCTCTCAGGTTTTATCTCTTCTTGGAAACTTTCCCTGATAACATGATTCCTAGTGATCTTTCTCTTCATTACCTCTATTCATTCATTTATTCAACAAGTTCTCAGTACGATCTACTCTGTGCAGATCTACTAAGCTAAGTGTTAGCTTAGTGCTTTTAAGGAGCTTATGGTCTAATTGTGGAATCAACAAATAAAGTAGGCAATTATAAATGCTGTGTTCAAGGGAACTGCAGGGGCTGCACGAGAGTGGCCTTCTGCATCAGTCTGGTATGGCAGAAAGCACATGGACCTTTCACGTCAGTAATTTGAGAAGGTTCTATTCAAGGAGGTAGGAAGTGAGTAGGGAAACCACAAGGGGTTGTGAAGTACCCTGGATCTTGAACCACTTGGACACCACTACCCCCCAAGGCCTGAAAGGGAGTGGGAAGGGGGTCCAGAGAAGAAAATCCAGAGAAGAAAAGAGGTCTGAGGTAGGGCTGACAGACAG
The DNA here is from genome assembly GCA_022376925.1 of Tragulus kanchil. Classification (NCBI taxonomy): domain Eukaryota; kingdom Metazoa; phylum Chordata; class Mammalia; order Artiodactyla; family Tragulidae; genus Tragulus; species Tragulus kanchil. Next base: position 79,826,564 of record JAIOJX010000006.1, read on the forward strand.
TAGATGTGACCTCAACTGAGGGATGCAGCAAGAAAACAATACCATATATATGCCATCAGTTCATGGCAAATCAATGGGGGAAAAGTGGAAACAGTGACAGACTTTATTTTCTTTGGCTCCAAAATCATTGCAGATGCTGACTACAGCTATGAAATTAAAAGATGCTTGCTCCTTGGAAGAAAAGCTGTGAGAAACCTACACAGCATATTAAAAAGCAGAGATATCACTTTGCTGAAACATCACAAAGGCCTGTGTTCTTGACAGTTGACATCATTCATGCTCATCCTACCTCCGCGCTTCTCCCACCTCCTAGGCAGACACTGAATTATGTCCTGGGGATTCCATGGTGAAAAAAGACACAACCTGGTCTGTGTTCTTACAGGGCTTACAGTCTACCCAGAAAGGCAGACCCCAGATCAGTACACAGACTGATGGAAGAATGCGTTGAGTCCTATGAAGAAAACAAAAAAAAGAGAATTACATGGATGATGGTTCCATTAACCAAAAGATAGAAGAGAGAAGGCGTCAGGGAAGGAAGTCACAAGTTCCAGCTCTAATAACATGTTGTCCAGAGATGTTAAGTAGGTAGTTAGATGTAGGAGTCCAGTGTTCAGAGGAGAGAGGTCTGGCCGAGAGTTTGAAAGAGCATCAGCCTCTCTCAGGTTTTATCTCTTCTTGGAAACTTTCCCTGATAACATGATTCCTAGTGATCTTTCTCTTCATTACCTCTATTCATTCATTTATTCAACAAGTTCTCAGTACGATCTACTCTGTGCAGATCTACTAAGCTAAGTGTTAGCTTAGTGCTTTTAAGGAGCTTATGGTCTAATTGTGGAATCAACAAATAAAGTAGGCAATTATAAATGCTGTGTTCAAGGGAACTGCAGGGGCTGCACGAGAGTGGCCTTCTGCATCAGTCTGGTATGGCAGAAAGCACATGGACCTTTCACGTCAGTAATTTGAGAAGGTTCTATTCAAGGAGGTAGGAAGTGAGTAGGGAAACCACAAGGGGTTGTGAAGTACCCTGGATCTTGAACCACTTGGACACCACTACCCCCCAAGGCCTGAAAGGGAGTGGGAAGGGGGTCCAGAGAAGAAAATCCAGAGAAGAAAAGAGGTCTGAGGTAGGGCTGACAGACAGTAGATGTGACCTCAACTGAGGGATGCAGCAAGAAAACAATACCATATATATGCCATCAGTTCATGGCAAATCAATGGGGGAAAAGTGGAAACAGTGACAGACTTTATTTTCTTTGGCTCCAAAATCATTGCAGATGCTGACTACAGCTATGAAATTAAAAGATGCTTGCTCCTTGGAAGAAAAGCTGTGAGAAACCTACACAGCATATTAAAAAGCAGAGATATCACTTTGCTGAAACATCACAAAGGTCCATCTAGTCAAAGCTATGGTTTTTCCAGTAGTCATGTATGGATGTGAGAGTTGGACCACAAAGAAGGCTGAGGGCTAAAGAATTGATGCTTTCTAACTGTGGTACTGGAGAAGACTCTTGAGAGTCCCTTGGACTGCAAGAGGATCAAACCAGTCAATCCTAAAGGAAATCAACCCTGAGCATTCATTGGAAGGACAGATGCTGAGGCTGAAGCTTCAACACTTTGGCCATTTAATAAGAAGAGCCAACTCACTGGAAAAGACCCTGATACTGGGAAAAATAGAAGGGGATAACAGAGGATGAGATAGTTGGATGGCATCACTGAGCTAATGGACATGAGTTTTAGCAAACTCTGGTTGATGGTAAAGGACAGGGAAGCCTGGCGTGCTGTAATCCATGGGGTTGCAAAGAGTTGGACGGGACCTTTTTTTTAATGAAAAAATAAAATTTTTTTCTTTTAAAAATCTTCTGTGGGCTTCTCTGGTAGTCCATTGGGTAAAAAGTCTGCCTTGCAGTGCAAGGGGCACCGGTTTGATCCCTGGCCCAGGAAGATCCCATGTGCTGCAGAGCAGCTGGACTGGTGTGTCCAATTATGAGCCAGCACTCTGGAGCGCATGTGCCCAGAGCTGGTGCTCTGCAATGAGAGAGGCCACTGCAATGGGAGGCCCACAGAGGCCAAAGAGTAAAGATGGATGAAGATAAATAAATAAACAACCAATAAAAGAGGCCAAAAATTTTTTTTTAAATATCTTTTGTTTTCTGGCCCCAGGAAGAATCTTGGTTACCCAAGGATCAAACCTGTGCCCCCTACATTGGAAGCATGGAATTTTTACCACTAAACCACCAAGGAAGTTTCTATTTTCTAAAGTTAAGTGTTGATAGATCAGATGATGTTAGGTTATTGGAAAGCAAGGCAGGGAAGGACTTTAGGGAGGGCAGGATAAGGGAGAGGTTACAATTTGTAAATAGATGGTCAGAGAAGGCCTCACCAAGAAGGTGGCATTTAAACAAAGACTTGAAGGAGGTGTATCTTTGGATGAGGTTTCATTTGGCTCACTCCACTCTCCCACCCTCACTGTCTCAAGATCCAGGCCTTGTCCCCAACCTCTCTGGATTAGAGAGTGCCCTGAAGGTCCATCTCAGATTACAGTTTGCCCAGAACAGGAGTTCTGTTTCATCCTTCCTTTTCTCATCTAATAACAATAGAAGCTGCCATTTATTAACCACGAGCATCATGCTCTTGGCACGTTACACACTGGATCATCTATAGCAAAATGGACACTTCACAGCAAGACTGCAAATCACAGATGGGGAAATGAGGCAGTCTAGCCTACTTTCCAATGGCCCTTTGGCCAGCTGCCTTCCCTAACAGAGTTCATGCCCCATCCTCACTCCAAAGGAAGTGGAAGATTAGACCTTAAGTTTCTGAAGAACAAAAAAAGGGAACAAAAATGAGTCATGTATTTGATGTCTTCACTGGGCACAAAGACCAAAGGGTCTTTAGGAGGTGGTATTTGTTAAAATGCAAGTATTTGTGAAAACAGGAGAACATCCTAACAGTGAGAGCCTCAGATGCCTGGGAGGCAATGAGCTCCTAGTCACTGGAAGTGTGCAAGAGAATCTGATCAATCTATTGCCAAAAATTAAGTATAGGCCATTCCCCAGCCACCAGTTTCATGCTCCCCAAGGGCTGGGGGCATGTGCATGACTCTCCTCTGCCCTGTGAAGGGTGTGCCTCCCACTGCTAAGGGCCTCAGAGCCACTGCCCTCATTCTCTCTTGTTGTCTTGAACGTGGTGCAATGAGAGAGGCCACTGCAATGGGAGGCCCACAGAGGCCAAAGAGTAAAGATGGATGAAGATAAATAAATAAACAACCAATAAAAGAGGCCCAAATTTTTTAAATATCTTTTGTTTTCTGGCCCCAGGAAGAATCTTGGTTACCCAAGGATCAAACCTGTGCCCCCTACATTGGAAGCATGGAATTTTTACCACTAAACCACCAAGGAAGTTTCTATTTTCTAAAGTTAAGTGTTGATAGATCAGATGATGTTAGGTTATTGGAAAGCAAGGCAGGGAAGGACTTTAGGGAGGGCAGGATAAGGGAGAGGTTACAATTTGTAAATAGATGGTCAGAGAAGGCCTCACCAAGAAGGTGGCATTTAAACAAAGACTTGAAGGAGGTGTATCTTTGGATGAGGTTTCATTTGGCTCACTCCACTCTCCCACCCTCACTGTCTCAAGATCCAGGCCTTGTCCCCAACCTCTCTGGATTAGAGAGTGCCCTGAAGGTCCATCTCAGATTACAGTTTGCCCAGAACAGGAGTTCTGTTTCATCCTTCCTTTTCTCATCTAATAACAATAGAAGCTGCCATTTATTAACCACGAGCATCATGCTCTTGGCACGTTACACACTGGATCATCTATAGCAAAATGGACACTTCACAGCAAGACTGCAAATCACAGATGGGGAAATGAGGCAGTCTAGCCTACTTTCCAATGGCCCTTTGGCCAGCTGCCTTCCCTAACAGAGTTCATGCCCCATCCTCACTCCAAAGGAAGTGGAAGATTAGACCTTAAGTTTCTGAAGAACAAAAAAAGGGAACAAAAATGAGTCATGTATTTGATGTCTTCACTGGGCACAAAGACCAAAGGGTCTTTAGGAGGTGGTATTTGTTAAAATGCAAGTATTTGTGAAAACAGGAGAACATCCTAACAGTGAGAGCCTCAGATGCCTGGGAGGCAATGAGCTCCTAGTCACTGGAAGTGTGCAAGAGAATCTGATCAATCTATTGCCAAAAATTAAGTATAGGCCATTCCCCAGCCACCAGTTTCATGCTCCCCAAGGGCTGGGGGCATGTGCATGACTCTCCTCTGCCCTGTGAAGGGTGTGCCTCCCACTGCTAAGGGCCTCAGAGCCACTGCCCTCATTCTCTCTTGTTGTCTTGAACGTGGTCCAAGGGAGGTGCCCTACAACCAGCATGCTGCCAAGAAGACCAGGAGATGGAGCTGGAGGCACCAAGTTCAATTTGGAAGGAAATGCAAAGTTTCCAAGAACTAAGTTCAGTTTCATTTCAATATAGGATAGGAGAAAATGGTGATTCCCAAGCCTTCTTCATAGAGGTTTGCTGGACAAAACAAACCACAAACACCTCCAACCATGTCTATGAAGGCATCTTTTAACAGTCTATCAACAGCTATAAAGCAGAGCTTATTAGCCAAGTTACAGGAAACAGTGGAAGTTAATCTCAGGACCGCCATGACCCACCCGTTGTTTGGGTATGCCAAGGACAATAAAGATCAGTTTATGGAGAATCACCAGCCCCATTAATTCTACCACATCCATAAGTAATATCATCTTGGTTGATATTACTATCCTAACACAGCCCATCAAGTGAGAAAAAAAGATGAAAAAGAACCTCTTTCCAAAGCCCAGAGGAAGCTATATCCAATCTCTTGGGATAAACTATAATGGAAAAGAATATTAAAGAATGTATATGTGCATAACTGAGTCACTTGGCTTTACAGAAGAAATTAGCACAAAATTGTGAATCAATTATACCTCAATTTAAAAAGAGAGAGAGAATAAGAAACAAAAGCCCAGAAATATGTTAGCAGACAAAACAAATCATAAAGGAGAACTTCCTCAAGGATGGGGTTGGGTTGATACAGTCAAACAAAACCAGCTCTACAGGTGATGAATGGCACTTGGAATTTGAGACATGGGAAGAGCATCCTTTAAAAAATAAATCAAGTGGGGCTTCCCTTGTGGCTCAGTGAATAAGAACCCGTCTGCCAATGCAGGAGACACTGGTTCGATCCCTAATCCGGGAAGATCCCACATACCATAGAGCAGCTAAACCCACACATCAACAAAGACCCAGCACAGCCAAAAATAAATAAATAAAAGTGTTTTAAAAATAAAATAAAATAAATCAAGTTCAGAACATTTTATTACTCTTTTCTGGTACTGAAGTGGCTTTTTATATAACAGATTTTTGGGGGTATATTTCTTACATTAAAAATGTTTTAAACCTGTGGCCAGTTCATGTTGATGTCTGGCAGTAAATAGCACAACTCTGTAAAGCTATTATCTTTCAATTAAAAAAATAAAATAAAATGTTTTAAGCTGAAAGTTCATAAGGATATCTGTTGTATTAAATTATTTTCACAAACGTACCTTAATAAAAGGTGAAATTGTTACTGATTGGTATACTTTATATGAAGTCAATTGAGCTTGGTAAATGGACACATATAGGGAATAATTATCAGTGTTAACTGAGTCTAGTGGATGTAAAAAATTTTTATAGAAATATAAAGCTCTTTGCAAACTCTCATCCCAGGGGAGCAGAATAATGAGTGAACAATTAGTTCACAGCATGATGTATCTTAACAGGCTCCTCATCTTAATAAAGTTTTTTTTTTAACCAAAATCTAGTTTTCATTCTTCATTTTGGTTGATATTACTATCCTAACACAGCCCATCAAGTGAGAAAAAAAGATGAAAAAGAACCTCTTTCCAAAGCCCAGAGGAAGCTATATCCAATCTCTTGGGATAAACTATAATGGAAAAGAATATTAAAGAATGTATATGTGCATAACTGAGTCACTTGGCTTTACAGAAGAAATTAGCACAAAATTGTGAATCAATTATACCTCAATTTAAAAAGAGAGAGAGAATAAGAAACAAAAGCCCAGAAATATGTTAGCAGACAAAACAAATCATAAAGGAGAACTTCCTCAAGGATGGGGTTGGGTTGATACAGTCAAACAAAACCAGCTCTACAGGTGATGAATGGCACTTGGAATTTGAGACATGGGAAGAGCATCCTTTAAAAAATAAATCAAGTGGGGCTTCCCTTGTGGCTCAGTGAATAAGAACCCGTCTGCCAATGCAGGAGACACTGGTTCGATCCCTAATCCGGGAAGATCCCACATACCATAGAGCAGCTAAACCCACACATCAACAAAGACCCAGCACAGCCAAAAATAAATAAATAAAAGTGTTTTAAAAATAAAATAAAATAAATCAAGTTCAGAACATTTTATTACTCTTTTCTGGTACTGAAGTGGCTTTTTATATAACAGATTTTTGGGGGTATATTTCTTACATTAAAAATGTTTTAAACCTGTGGCCAGTTCATGTTGATGTCTGGCAGTAAATAGCACAACTCTGTAAAGCTATTATCTTTCAATTAAAAAAATAAAATAAAATGTTTTAAGCTGAAAGTTCATAAGGATATCTGTTGTATTAAATTATTTTCACAAACGTACCTTAATAAAAGGTGAAATTGTTACTGATTGGTATACTTTATATGAAGTCAATTGAGCTTGGTAAATGGACACATATAGGGAATAATTATCAGTGTTAACTGAGTCTAGTGGATGTAAAAAAAATTTTTATAGAAATATAAAGCTCTTTGCAAACTCTCATCCCAGGGGAGCAGAATAATGAGTGAACAATTAGTTCACAGCATGATGTATCTTAACAGGCTCCTCATCTTAATAAAGTCTTCATCTCTTCTTTTTTCTTAATTACTGAAGCATAAATTGCTCCAAAGAAGTTTAAATACTAGTACTTGCACTTTATACACAATATTCTTTGCAGTTCCTTTTTATTTTCAAGAATCAACTGCTTCTTTATAATGAGTATCTGTTTATATTGATACTTTTCTCTGGGTTTGGGTCACGATGTTAAGTTATGAGAGCTTTCAGTGGATGTTGAACAGGAGACTATAAAAATAAATCTGCCAACTACATTAGACAGTATTTGAATAGAAGGGCTTTTTTCCTATTTAAAACATTTATCTTTGCTGCAGATAGATGGGAGTAATAGATGCCTTAATAACTAATTTTTGTATCGTTAGAGGCCATGATTTTAAGAAATTCCTATTTATCTGTTATTTGTTTTTGGTTGTTTGATAACTGAGATCTTCTAAATCATTTAACATAAAGTCACATTTTCAGTCTTGCTTCTTTTCAAATATCCAAATGTATCTCTCAGGGATTTCCCTGGAGGTCCAGTGGTTAAAGTTTGTCCACCCATACAGGAGACATGGCTTTGATCCCTGGTCTGGGAGAATCTCACATGCCTCAGAACAACAAAGCCCATGCACCATAACTATGGGGCCCACAGGCTGCAACTACTGAAGCCCACATGCCTAGAGCCCATGCTTTGCAACAAGAGAAGCCACCACAATGAGAAGCCCTCACACCTCAACTAGAGCGTACAACAACAAGACCCAGGGCAGTCAAAATAAATAAATAAATTTTTTAAATTATAGAATCAAAAGAAAAAATATGTATTTCTCAGCACATTTGTAATTGCAGATATAGAAGTGTCTCAAATGCTAAACTGTAGTAAATGCTTAAAAAAAAAAAAGATTCATCGGGGAAACAACTGATGTAGTTTCATCAGGAAGTGTTTGCTATGTAAGTGGGATTCACAAGGATTCTGTATGTGTTCCCAGCTCTAAAAACACATAGGACGACTGCGGTGGTATCTGGAAGGGTTGACTGTCGGATCCTCAAGTCGTAGTTGTGCAGCTTGGGTCTACATTTTCAAAGAGCTAACTCATGAAGATGTTTCCTTAGCAAAAGAGTAGTTGAGTTGTGCCCATGAATTTTACTGGGCTAATATTGGCTTCAGTTATTATCATTTTTTTAAACATTTATTTTATTTATTTATCTTTTTTTAGGGGGGTGAGGTGGGGAAGGAGGGGGACGGGCGGCCCAATTCTATTGGTGGCATTTCTCTATTTTCATCTGTCTTTGTTCTTTGGCCCACGTGGGCCTCCCATCGCGGTGGCGTCTGTCGTTGCAGAGCACCGGCTCAGGGCGCATGCGCTCCAGAGCTCCGGCTTGGTGATTGGACACATCGGTCCAGCCGCTCCGTGGCACGTGGGATCTTCCCAGGCTAGGGATCGAACCGGCGCCCCTTGCACTGCAAGGTGGTGTCCTTATCCACTGGACCACCAGGGGAAGCCCTTGGCTTCAGTTAAATCGTTTGAATTATGAAGTAAGTATAACTATGGTAAACAAGTTTAGCCTCATTTTTCAAAGCTGAATCACATTTTATTTCTTGAATTCATATGCTACGAACATTGAAATTCAGGACCTTTGGAATATTTTTATTTGTTTACCATTTTGTCTTTTAAAGAGATGGTCCAGTGGTTAAAGTTTGTCCACCCATACAGGAGACATGGCTTTGATCCCTGGTCTGGGAGAATCTCACATGCCTCAGAACAACAAAGCCCATGCACCATAACTATGGGGCCCACAGGCTGCAACTACTGAAGCCCACATGCCTAGAGCCCATGCTTTGCAACAAGAGAAGCCACCACAATGAGAAGCCCTCACACCTCAACTAGAGCGTACAACAACAAGACCCAGGGCAGTCAAAATAAATAAATAAATTTTTTAAATTATAGAATCAAAAGAAAAAATATGTATTTCTCAGCACATTTGTAATTGCAGATATAGAAGTGTCTCAAATGCTAAACTGTAGTAAATGCTTAAAAAAAAAAAAGATTCATCGGGGAAACAACTGATGTAGTTTCATCAGGAAGTGTTTGCTATGTAAGTGGGATTCACAAGGATTCTGTATGTGTTCCCAGCTCTAAAAACACATAGGACGACTGCGGTGGTATCTGGAAGGGTTGACTGTCGGATCCTCAAGTCGTAGTTGTGCAGCTTGGGTCTACATTTTCAAAGAGCTAACTCATGAAGATGTTTCCTTAGCAAAAGAGTAGTTGAGTTGTGCCCATGAATTTTACTGGGCTAATATTGGCTTCAGTTATTATCATTTTTTTAAACATTTATTTTATTTATTTATCTTTTTTTAGGGGGGTGAGGTGGGGAAGGAGGGGGACGGGCGGCCCAATTCTATTGGTGGCATTTCTCTATTTTCATCTGTCTTTGTTCTTTGGCCCCTGTGGGCCTCCCATCGCGGTGGCGTCTGTCGTTGCAGAGCACCGGCTCAGGGCGCATGCGCTCCAGAGCTCCGGCTTGGTGATTGGACACATCGGTCCAGCCGCTCCGTGGCACGTGGGATCTTCCCAGGCTAGGGATCGAACCGGCGCCCCTTGCACTGCAAGGTGGTGTCCTTATCCACTGGACCACCAGGGGAAGCCCTTGGCTTCAGTTAAATCGTTTGAATTATGAAGTAAGTATAACTATGGTAAACAAGTTTAGCCTCATTTTTCAAAGCTGAATCACATTTTATTTCTTGAATTCATATGATACGAACATTGAAATTCAGGACCTTTGGAATATTTTTATTTGTTTACCATTTTGTCTTTTTAAAGAGATAGAAGCTAATACATTTGCTAGTGGGAGAAAATGGCTTGCTTTGAATGTTCTGAAATTGTTCAGGCTTATCATGATTCATAGGCTACAAAGAATGATGCCAGCTAAATGCCAATCAACTATTTTTACTCTTTTTTATATGAAATGTACAAATTCCAGCAGGGTGGTGATGGTGGCAGTGGTGCCTCTTAACTACCTTAAGCAAAAGCATTGAACATTCTCATTAATACTGCTATCATCTATTTAACACTCCCAGTATATTTTATAAGTTGGGTTACTTAAAATTGCATGGATGACATAATTAATAAGCAATAAACTCTCTATTACATACACAGAGAAACACAAAGAAATACAGGGCATTCTAGGGCAAGGGAATCAACTGGATAACTCCAAGAGTCTTCTCAACTCAAGTTCTATCACTAAATGATTCTAGAACTCTGCCATGGTATGATTCTAAGACTGGGATTCCAAAATTTTATCAAGACAAGAGACAATTTCTATTTTCAAGGAACTCACAACCTAGTAGATGAGGTGGACAAAGAGTTACTTTGGATAACTATAATAAATAGTCCTATAGATGAGATGCAAGGCCTTGGCAGGATGTGGGAAGGAAGGGTTACTGAGGCAGGGCTGTTTCCTCAAGACCGGCTCAAGACCCACTTGCATCACAATCTTTCCGGAAGCTTTCTTTAAAAAAAAAAAAAGCTAATTTCTGGGCTCTATTCCAGATCTCCTGAATCCAAACCTCTAGAGTAGAACCCAAAAGTCTAAGGGCCGAGGTGAGTCTTAAGAAGACTGAAATCTGAAACTGTCTGCTAAGGGACTCCTCTGAGAGATGATATCCAGACTGAGAAAAAGAAGTAGCTGGGTCAAAATACGTACCTACGGAAGTCACACAGAAGCACTGTGTTTTGATGAAGATTTGTAGAATTTTGTACACCATTCCCTCCATGGGGCAGGTCGTTTTAAACATGGTAGCACTTCTTAGATACAATCTGAGGCTCGGTGATTGAGGGTTTGGGCCTTGGATGTCCTAGCACAGATGCTTCTTTGCACGGGAGTCAGAGCTGCCTTCAGTTGGTGATTAACTGTCCCAAGGCCATAGACTGGCAAAGAGGGCTCTGGGGCAGACTCCACACAGAGTCCCTGACTGCCTCCTCCCTGCCACGAGCTATCCCCTTGCCCCTGGCCCCCTAGCCCTCCTGTTCCAGCTGTCCCTGGCTGCTGCTTTTCTCTGGAACCTGCAATATCTGCAGGAAGGAAGCAGCAGCTTGAGTGAGGGCCTGCTGGAAGAAAGGGAACAGTGCGTGGGACTGGGGGCAGTGAGATGTGGCGGGACACCAGTTGTTATCTGCCTATGTGAAGGCCTGTGGAGACTTGGAGGGGATCCTGGCCATGGTTAAAGGCAAGAGAGTGGCCTAGTGGATTCTGAGTCTGAGCTCTGCCGAATTTCTTTGGTGAACTTGAGCTAGTCCTCTTCCCCAAACTGGGCCCCTTCCCCAAAACTGTGTACTGTCTGGATAAGGAGGATTTGTGTTAGAGTCAGATGATTCTCCAGTGACCATCTGGGTTTAGTGTTTTGGATTCTAAGATCTCATCTGACTCTAGACATCACCCTGTGAAGAAGGCATGCAGGAACTGTACCCATTTTACAGTGAGGAAGTCGCGGCTCAGTGAGGAGCAGTGACTTGCCCACCACCACTCAACCACTTAAGAGCCAAGTTGAATTCCACCAGCTCCTGGCTCTCTGCCTCCTGAGACTCGGCAAGCTGAAGCGAAGCAAGAGAACCAACGGTCGGTCTCTGGTCCAGGAAGCAGGCGCTGCGGGGGACGGAAGGGTCGGAGCCCACAGAGCCGGGAGGCCAAGCAGCTGGGCGGAGGTGCCCTAAGCCAGCTCCCGGAGAAGTGGGTGGGTTAGGGGCCGGGCGGGGCCGAGGGAGGGGACGCCCGGAAAAGGGAAAACAGCAGCCGAGCGCGAATCCGAGCGCAAAGCAGAGGCGGGCGCAGGCCGTGCGGGGCGCGCACTGCGAGCAGAGGGGCGTGCCGAGCGCCTTGGAGCGCAGTGCCGGGCGCCCGCGAGCCCAGGGTGAAGAGTCCAACAAACGGACGGCGCTCCTGGGAGCCTTGCCGATGGGCAGGTAAGGCACCTTTGCCGGGTCGGGAAGGCTGAACCGGCGCCGGGGGTAGAAATGAGGGATCTGACGCCTCCCTGGAGGCCGCCAACTCTACCTAGGGGGCGGCTCACACAGACCTCTCCTCCCTGCCCTCAAGCCACAGGGATCGCGGGGCGCACGTGGCAGTGCGGGGCTGGGCTCCAGGCATGCCTTGCTTGGGAATCGTGGGCCTGGGGTCGGCACTCACAGGCCCCTGGAGGGGGCACCAAAACTCCTTTCACATTCTTAGATATATATATATATATATATGTAAGCGAACACCTGTGGCTCCGAGGCGAGCGCACACGCATGTCTCCTTGTTGGGAAGGAGCCCGCTTGCTCTGCGAGTTGACTTGCCAGTTCGCGACTTCATTGTGCCCCTCGCCCTAGGCGCCCCGGTCCCGAGAAAAGCCGTGGGCCCCCTTAGCCATCTTCTAGTGCTAGTAACGTACATGTAGGTTGGGAGTCAGGAGACTTGGGTTCTAGTTTACCGGTAGTATAAAGCTGTGCCAATGGCCCACCTACCTGCTCTATGCTTTGTGCGTTCTATTCCTGGGTCCATCACCTGTACAATGTGCCTCGTGGCCCTGTTGCCCATGCCCTTTGCCTGTGGGGAATGGAGAGGGACCAAGAGTCTTGTGTAGAAAGTCCAGGAGTTCGGACTCTGTGTGCGAGGAGACCTCGCCAAGTTGAATTCCACCAGCTCCTGGCTCTCTGCCTCCTGAGACTCGGCAAGCTGAAGCGAAGCAAGAGAACCAACGGTCGGTCTCTGGTCCAGGAAGCAGGCGCTGCGGGGGACGGAAGGGTCGGAGCCCACAGAGCCGGGAGGCCAAGCAGCTGGGCGGAGGTGCCCTAAGCCAGCTCCCGGAGAAGTGGGTGGGTTAGGGGCCGGGCGGGGCCGAGGGAGGGGACGCCCGGAAAAGGGAAAACAGCAGCCGAGCGCGAATCCGAGCGCAAAGCAGAGGCGGGCGCAGGCCGTGCGGGGCGCGCACTGCGAGCAGAGGGGCGTGCCGAGCGCCTTGGAGCGCAGTGCCGGGCGCCCGCGAGCCCAGGGTGAAGAGTCCAACAAACGGACGGCGCTCCTGGGAGCCTTGCCGATGGGCAGGTAAGGCACCTTTGCCGGGTCGGGAAGGCTGAACCGGCGCCGGGGGTAGAAATGAGGGATCTGACGCCTCCCTGGAGGCCGCCAACTCTACCTAGGGGGCGGCTCACACAGACCTCTCCTCCCTGCCCTCAAGCCACAGGGATCGCGGGGCGCACGTGGCAGTGCGGGGCTGGGCTCCAGGCATGCCTTGCTTGGGAATCGTGGGCCTGGGGTCGGCACTCACAGGCCCCTGGAGGGGGCACCAAAACTCCTTTCACATTCTTAGATATATATATATATATATATGTAAGCGAACACCTGTGGCTCCGAGGCGAGCGCACACGCATGTCTCCTTGTTGGGAAGGAGCCCGCTTGCTCTGCGAGTTGACTTGCCAGTTCGCGACTTCATTGTGCCCCTCGCCCTAGGCGCCCCGGTCCCGAGAAAAGCCGTGGGCCCCCTTAGCCATCTTCTAGTGCTAGTAACGTACATGTAGGTTGGGAGTCAGGAGACTTGGGTTCTAGTTTACCGGTAGTATAAAGCTGTGCCAATGGCCCACCTACCTGCTCTATGCTTTGTGCGTTCTATTCCTGGGTCCATCACCTGTACAATGTGCCTCGTGGCCCTGTTGCCCATGTACTCCGTATGGCCTGTGGGGAATGGAGAGGGGACCAAGAGTCTTGTGTAGAAAGTCCAGGAGTTCGGACTCTTGTGTGCGGGCTCATGGAGCCTCCTATCTTCTCTTCCTACTCTTCAGCAGTTTGCCTATGGGGAAACTGAGGTCCAGGGGGAAGACGGCTCACCCAGGATCACAGACAGAAGTAGAACCCAGTTCTCATCACTTCTGTCCCAGGGCTTCAGCTACTAGTTGTTGCTAAGTCATGTCCGACTCTTGTGAGACCCCGTGGACTGGAGCCTGCCAGGCTCTTCTGTGGGATTGTCAAGGCAAGAATACTCAGAGGGGTTGCCCTTTCCTTCTCCAGGGAACTTCCTCACCCAGGAATCGAACGTGCAGATTCTTTATCACTAAGCCACCAGGGAAGCCCCTTCAGCTACAAGGGTGCATTTGTAAATGTGTTAGCTGCTCTATCTCCTGGCATCCAGCCAGTTGTTGGCTCTAAGTAAAGGAGCCATCCATGCCGGAGGCAAGCAAACCGCTTTCAGATTTTCTGGACTCCTTGAGATGATAACAACCAACCTTCTTCCTTTCTTACTCCACACTTTGCAAAACACATTTCTACCAATAAACTGAAGGCATAAATGCTCCAAATTTCTGCTAAGAGGAAGGCAAGACAAGAAACCCCATCTTACTGATGGGGAGAATGTGGTTCAGAGTAGAGAAATGACTTAACCAAGACACACAGCTGGCCATGTCTGCAAAACAGGGGGACAGGTCTCTTGACTCCAATTCTGTTGTGTTCTCTGTCATCGTCAGCAGGACAGCAGAATGGTATCCCTAAATGGAGAGAGATTACAAGGCTGAAATCAGAGAGGATGAGAAACAAGGAAGGCTTCTGAAAGAGGTAAAGTATATCCAAGAATCAAAAAAAATAATAAAGAACCTCCTGGCTTCTTCTGAGAGTAGAAGAACCAAGAGGGCCGGGGGCAGGGTGGTGGCAGGAGAGGAGATCTAGAGTTGACTGTTCCTACTCATACTGCAGGGCAGGACTGGGGACGTAGAAAAGAAACAGAAGAGGAAACACGGTGATCAAGCTGCCCAGTAATTCTCTCTTATGATATGTGGCAATTTCTTTTTTTTTAAATTAAATTAATTAATTAATTAATTTGGCCATGCCAGGTCTTAGTTGCAACATGTGGGATCTAGTTCCTGTATCAAGGATCTATCTGGGGCCACCTGCATTGAAAGTGTGGACTCTGGGCTTCCCTAGTAGCTCAGTGGTGAAGAGTTCACCTGCCAATGCAGGAGACACGGGTTCGATCCCTGATCCGGGAAGATCCCACATGCGGCAGAGCAACTCAGCCCGTGAGCCACAACTATGCAGCCTGTGCTCTAGAGCCTCAGAGATGTAACTAGTGAGCCCATGTGCTACAACTACTGAAGCCCGTGTGCCCTAGAGCCCAAGTTCCACAACAAGAGAAGTCACCACAACAAGAAGCCTGCTCACCTCAACTAGAGAGTAGCCCTCATTCCCTGCAACTAAAGAAGAGCCTGAGGCAGCAGTGAAAATCCAGAATAGCCAAAAATAAATGAATAAATAACATTAAAAAAAAAAAAAGAAAGAAAGTGTGGACTCTTAGCCACTGGGCCATCAGGCAAGTCCCTGCAATTTCTAAAACTCTTTTCCCGCCTGATCTCTCTGAATGGCTATATGAGGCAAGTCATGGTGGCGGGGAGGTGGAGAGGGTGCGGGGAGGGTAATTAGCCCCATCTCATAGATGAGATTCAGAGGAATAAATGCAGTGCTCAAGGTCACAAGCCAAGATTGGCACGATGAAAGGCACACTTGAAAGGCAAGATCAGAGGCCAGGAGACTGGGATTTGGACTGTGTGTGTGCAGCAGGTGGGTGTGTGTAGCCGCACCCTGGGTAGGTACACAGGAAAGAACCGCTGCTGGTGTTTCAGGGCCAAGAATGTTTGCCCTTTGGATCGAATAGGGTTCAGGTGCAGGGAACTCTGTGCTTCCAAAGGCGGCTGAAAATACCTCCTCCCCTGCCTCACTTTTCCATCTGACCAGGATGGTGTCTTTTCTTTGAGCTTCCCCTTCCCATGACCAAATGGAGTCTGTTTTGGCCTGCCCTTTGCTTTGTAAGTGCTGTAAGCTGTTTTCATGAATGTGTATTTGTATGTATAGGAGGGAATAGTCTAATAAGAGGTATTTATCCATCTATTGTTGAGTGCCTGGTACAAAGGAATGTATGAGGCACAGGTCCTTCTCCTCACCCCTCCCAGCTCACAGATTAGCATATAAATCTATGTCTATTTATATTTATACAGATATACACACCCAGTGTCAGTATAGCATAGTGGTCTAATAGGATTTAATGTAAAACATTTTAGGAACAGACACAAAGAAGGACATAACTGGCTAGGGAGTAGAGAAAAGGATGTCTCAGGAGAGGGTCTACTGAGCTGGGTCTTGAAAGATGCATAGGAGTTCACCAGGCAGATAAAAAGAGGATGAGCATTTCTGCCTAAGAAAAAGCGTGAGCAAAGGCAAGAGGTGGCAAAATGCAAGGAATGTTTGGAGAATGGCTTGTAGCTCAGTATCATGGGCATGGGCAGTGGGGAGAGCTTTGGTGAGATGGGGCTGGAAGCAGGGTCATATCCAAAGGACCCTGAATGATAATCAGAGGAGGTAAGACTAGACAACAGAGAACGTATAGTGAAAAGATATGGAGATAGCTGTTTCTGGTCCCAGTTCCCAGGCTGTGAGACCTTGAGCAAGTGACTTCCCCTCAGAAGGGGGAGTTTTTCCCACTGGTTGCATGAGGGGGTTGCACCAATGACATGATTATTAAGATCCCTTCCAGCTCAGATGCTATTTCTATGTCTCCTTCTAACTATGTGTTAAGGTTCCTTTCACACCAGCCCATGGTGCTGGTAAGACCACCAGAGGGGCCAGAGGCAAAATTTGCAGTCCCAGGAATTACCTTTGGATCCCCTACCTGCTTTCTGTGACCCCTTTCCTCTGCCTCTCTACCACACTTCCAGGCACCTCAGACACTCCAACTGCCAATCCCTGACTTGGGACCCCGAGGCAGGTCACTGAGAACCAAGCTAAGCTGTCCCTCTAAGAGCTCTCAGACTCTCCTGACGCCACTGGATGCCCTTGCCCACAGGCCCTCCCTCCCACCTCAACCCAGCTTCTAAAGACATGCAACAATGGCTCCTTTGCATCTTCCATCAGAACCACAAATATCCATCTGGTCTGTCCAGAGAGGTGCTGGTAGGAGGGTTGGAGGAATGAAGGGTTTTGTGAACCATTTTTCTCCTCACTGAACCCCACCCCAGAACTCACCCTGTGCTCCATGCTTTCCCCCTACCCCTACTTTCTAACACAGAGTCTGTCTCCCCCAGGTTAGATCACAGTGACAGGTGAGCTATAAAGAGGAAAAATGAACAAGTCAACAGATTTGGCCTTCAGTTTATCTAGGTTGGAATGTTAAATGTAACAGTCCTGGAAATCTGAAGCATTAACCTGGGAGGAAAAAGTCTGCAGTCTTCTCTATCGTGTCATTTGAGGGATTCTTAGAGAGCGCCCCCCCCACCCCATCCTCTCCCACCAGCCTATCCAATCTCCAAAACCTCACAGTATGGTTTTATGGTATCTTCGTGGGGTTGATAGATGATAGCAGATAGCTTACGGTGAACGGTATCAGATTCATGACCTCTGAGGGAGAAGCTTTCACTCTGGGATCCAAAGATGCAGCTTTGGTCGCTCAGAGCTTTGTGCAGCAAAGTTTATTAAAATGACAGGGATAGAGAAAGCTTCCAGCAAAAGGCACTGGAAGGGGGTAGGAGAGTACTCCCACACAGCTAGTTCAAGTGGGACATTATGCACTTTTTCAGTTGGTTATTAACAGGATGTCTTAAGATTGTAAAGGTCTTATTAGACCTACACCCACAACATATATCTTGAGATAATTAACACAGGATTAGCCAAAGGAGGGTCTCTGGATATCATTAACGGTAAGACTAGATGAGACATTCCAAAGCAAAATATTTTGCATCCATAAAACAGTTTAGGAAAGTTACTTCCAGCAGAACGGATTGTTATCATGGCAAGAAAATGTTTGGCTAGAAAATGTTTGTCTCCTGCCCTCCATCCCCAACTCCTTGGAAACCCATAGCTCCTTACCAAGTCTGCCTGTTAACCCTTTCAGGATGTTAGAACTGATCAGGACCTTACAGGATCACACAGTAAAACCCCTTCATTTTACAGATACCCCCAGAAGTCGGGGTCAAGGAAAGGGAAGTCACATGCCCCAAAGTCACACAAGTAGCTGCTGAACCAAGACAGCTCTTTGGTGTTCATTGCTTTCACTGTAAAATGAGGGAGGTTAGACTAGATGGAGTCTGCAGGCCCTGCCAACCTTTGCTCCGCACAAGACCACTGCCTCTTTGGAGTGTCTAGTGTCAGGCACTGCCTAATTTTCTCCTTTAATTTTCACAACAAAGTTGTGTTGATGCCATGCATATGCTTATATCCAGTCCATCCAAATAGGCCGATTGGTAACGTCATTTTTCCCTATGTAAAAGAGCAACTCAGTGCTGGCTGCCATTGTGCCCTCACGGGGTCTCAGGCCCTTTCAGCCTTTTTGAGGCTCCTGCTGAGATGCCAGTACTCTGGGGAAAGGGAATATTTTGTTTTCATTTAATTTATTTATGTGGCTACATCAGGTCTTAGTTGTGGCAGTAGGGATCTTTGTGGCATCATGCAGGATCTTCCGCTGTGGCACTCTCTAGTCGTGGCACACAGGCTCAGGAGTTGCGTCGAGCAGGATTAGTTGCTCTGAGGCGTGTGGGACCTTCGTTCCCTGACCAGGGACTGGACCCATGTCCCCTGCATTGCAGGGTGAATTCTTAACCACTGGACCACTGGGGAAGTTCCGAAAGGACTTTAGTGTTTTAGACTGCACTCTTAGCTAGTCCCTAAGCAGCAGCACATGTATGGAACTGAGGTTTCTCATGAAGTCACCTAGCTGAGACGTTGTGAACTTGGAGTCTGGGGACAGCAATCAGGTGCCACTTGGCCATGGCGCAGTTCCCATAACTGAAACCCTAGGCTGGCCTGATCTTGCTGCTGCAGGAATGGGAGGGGAACTGGGAGGGGCTGAGCACCCAGAGCACCCACAGTAAAGCCATTGCACAGTTCCTGGGGCTTGGCCTTAGGTGACCCACCCTGGTGCTGAGGTTTTTCTCTGTATATCCAGTTTCTTCCTTTTCTGTCTCTCTGCCCCCCAGTTCTAGGCCTTCCCAGTTCCCAGAGTCAATGTTGAGACCCTAGATATGTCTGGGGACATCCTGAAGAGGCTGAGGGGCTGAGGAGCCTTAGGACACCCACAGAGAGATTCTTGGAACCGACTAGGAGCCAGAGAATTTGCCTGTTGTTTGGTGAATCTTTCAGATGGAGGCAGTCCTCCACTTGCCTTGTCAGTTCAAACCTCCTTGCAAGAATACAAGAAAACTGACAGGGACTGCCCTGGGAAGGAAGCCTGGGCCACTGGGAACAGAGAGACTGCGTCTTGATTTACATACTGCTTCTGTTTTTCTTATTTTTTTACTGTGTACATGTATTTACTTTTCAACAATGACAAATAGATTTTAACGAAAACCATGGTTTTTTTATATTAAAATGTATTAAAATCCTCTTCACCATAATAAATGTATATGCTCAAGCAGGCCTGGGGAGATGCAGGGAAGAGATAATCATCTTTTTCTTTTTTGAATTAAAAAATTATTTTTTCTATTTATTTATTTACTTTTTACAGAGTTTTGTTGTTTACTGCCACACATCGACCTGAATCTGCCACAGATAGACATTTGTCCCCACCCCTAAAAAGTTTTTAATGTGATAAAAAAAGCAACATACATTTTATCATCTTAACCATTTTTAATGGTACATCTCAGTAGTATTAACTATCTTTATGTTGTTATGCAACAGACTCCTAGATCTTTTTCATCTTGCAAAACTGAAACTCTGTACCCACTGAACAGCTCCTGGTGATAATCTTTTTCGATAAATGAGGGAACCAAAGTGCCAACAGGGCAAGGAAATCATTTCCCTCTAAGTGAGCTCTTCTAGCTCTTAGGCCACCTGTGTGTTGTCTGCCTATAAAACACTCTGAGGCCCCTTCTTCCTGCAGCGATTGCACTAGCCACCCCTCCCCCAATGCCACTTAGGTCCTCCAGCTCTCCAAGGCCCCGCCCCCATCTGTCATCCCCTCCACTCAGCTCAGGACTGAGCATCCTGAACCTAGCCTATTTCACTTGTCAGTCGGCTCCCTGCCTCCATTCTTGCCCTCTTCACTCCACATGGCAGTCAGAGAGTCCTTTTCAAGTACAGATCTGATCATTTTACCCCCTTTAAAACAGCATTCCTTGGGCTTCCCTGGTGGTCCAGTGGGTAAGGACACCGCCTTGCAGTGCAAGGGGCATCAGTTCGATCCCTGACCTGGGAAGATCCCACGTGCCGCGGAGCAGCTGGACCTATGTGTCCAATTACCGAGCCGGAGCTCTGGAGCGCATGTGCCCAGAGCTGGTGCTCTGCGATGGGAGAGGCTGCTGCAATGGGAGGCCCACGCAGGCCAAGGAACAAAGATGGATGGAAATAGATAAATGAAGTGGCCAACAACAAAAAAATAGCATTCCATGGTTCTTCTTCACCTACAGGATAAAGTTCCAGCTCTACAGCCTTGTGCTCAAGGCTCTCCCTGATCAGTGTCTCCATCCCACCTCTTATCCTTCCATACATCGTACACTCTTTATGATGCCTTCCGTTCTTCAAAGTGTGCTTTCTTGTTATCGTGTCTCCACACATCTCTTTCCTTCCCTTGCCTTCTCTGATTCCAAAAAATCCTTCAAGGTTCAACTGAAATTTCTCCATTGCTGTGAACACTTGCTAAGCACGGGTCAGAATTTACCCCTTCTTCCTTTAAGCCCCAGTAGCTCCTAGGTGGTCTGCCACATTAAGAGAGGGGCACGTGCCCTTGAGTATAGGGACTGGCCTCCTGGAGCTCCCAGGATGAGGCTCCCAGGAGTGCACCTCCGCACAGGATGACTAGCCAGATGACTTACTGAGCCATTAATTTCATTGTGCTGCTCCCCCTTTCCATTAGTCCCTATGAAGAAAGAGGAAGTAAAGGCACAGATTTCTTGCCTGACAAGTGGGATAGTGCATGAGAACCTATGCCTCCTGGAGCTTAACTCTTCCCCTCCTCCATGCAGACAAGTTTGTCCAAGTACAGGATGGCAGAGGGCCCCAAAGGCCTTGCACACCATGTGGGCCAGTCCTGGGTTATTGCTGTATTACTCAGATTGTTCTCCCAGTGTCTGCTCTCATAACATTCATGAATGTTTACTATGAACAAGACTGTTATCTTTTCTGGGAAGAAGACCTTATTGTTAATAGTCAAGTATATTAATCTTGATTTATTGACAGCACTACCTAGATAAAGGAGGGCTTTGGAACCAGTTCAGTGAACACTGAGTGCCTGGCCTATGAGAAATCCAAAGTGGCCGTCTTTACTGGAGACCACTAAGGGAAGGAGAACTAAGGTAGTCCTCTAGGCTTGGGAGAGAGACACAGCCTTGCTGACCAGGAGCATGTGGCTGCTGACAGCCTTATCAGGAACAAGAGGACAGCCACACACGGCCTCATATGCGTGCTGGGGCAAAGGGAAAGCTGCGATGATAAACTTGTGGAGGATGGTGGGTGCTCACAAGCAAAATGGATGGAAATAGATAAATGAAGTGGCCAACAAAAAAATAGCATTCCATGGTTCTTCTTCACCTACAGGATAAAGTTCCAGCTCTACAGCCTTGTGCTCAAGGCTCTCCCTGATCAGTGTCTCCATCCCACCTCTTATCCTTCCATACATCGTACACTCTTTATGATGCCTTCCGTTCTTCAAAGTGTGCTTTCTTGTTATCGTGTCTCCACACATCTCTTTCCTTCCCTTGCCTTCTCTGATTCCAAAAAATCCTTCAAGGTTCAACTGAAATTTCTCCATTGCTGTGAACACTTGCTAAGCACGGGTCAGAATTTACCCCTTCTTCCTTTAAGCCCCAGTAGCTCCTAGGTGGTCTGCCACATTAAGAGAGGGGCACGTGCCCTTGAGTATAGGGACTGGCCTCCTGGAGCTCCCAGGATGAGGCTCCCAGGAGTGCACCTCCGCACAGGATGACTAGCCAGATGACTTACTGAGCCATTAATTTCATTGTGCTGCTCCCCCTTTCCATTAGTCCCTATGAAGAAAGAGGAAGTAAAGGCACAGATTTCTTGCCTGACAAGTGGGATAGTGCATGAGAACCTATGCCTCCTGGAGCTTAACTCTTCCCCTCCTCCATGCAGACAAGTTTGTCCAAGTACAGGATGGCAGAGGGCCCCAAAGGCCTTGCACACCATGTGGGCCAGTCCTGGGTTATTGCTGTATTACTCAGATTGTTCTCCCAGTGTCTGCTCTCATAACATTCATGAATGTTTACTATGAACAAGACTGTTATCTTTTCTGGGAAGAAGACCTTATTGTTAATAGTCAAGTATATTAATCTTGATTTATTGACAGCACTACCTAGATAAAGGAGGGCTTTGGAACCAGTTCAGTGAACACTGAGTGCCTGGCCTATGAGAAATCCAAAGTGGCCGTCTTTACTGGAGACCACTAAGGGAAGGAGAACTAAGGTAGTCCTCTAGGCTTGGGAGAGAGACACAGCCTTGCTGACCAGGAGCATGTGGCTGCTGACAGCCTTATCAGGAACAAGAGGACAGCCACACACGGCCTCATATGTACGTGCTGGGGCAAAGGGAAAGCTGCGATGATAAACTTGTGGAGGATGGTGGGTGCTCACAAAGTCTTCCTGAAGGAAGTGAGTGTGGAGCCTTGTTTAAAAGGAACGACATGCTTTTCCAGAGACTAGGATGCAAGGCTGTCTGTGGCAGTTTTTCTAAGCTGTAGACTAAGGATCTCTGAGAGGAAGGAAAAGGAACATCTATTATCACCTTGTATATGCTATGTGGGCTTCCCAGGGAACTCAGCAGTAAAAATATCCACCTGCAGTGCAGGAGACACAGGAGAAGTGGGTTCAATCCCTGATTCCTTGGAGAAGGAAATGGCAGCTCACTCCAGTATTCTTGCCTGGCGATTTCCATGGACAGAGGTGTCTGGCACACACGGTGATGCTGGTTTGAAAGACAGGGTAGTTGAAATGCCAGTGCCTTTTCTCTCTGAGACAGGTAAAACCCCAAACCAGAATGAATGTTCCTTTCACTCCACTACCCTCCGGCCCAGTGCCTGCAATGTCTTCTGCCTCTCCCTGCTTTCCCAGTCGTCTCTTTTCCAACAGAACCTTCCCTCAGTACGTATGAATACCTAGAACGGGACTTAGGCTGATTTGGAGGTCCAGTGACCCCGCCTCTGGCCTTCAGGTCAGGGGAAATCTAAGCTACCCCAAACATCTTCTACAGGGTGTCTGTGGAGCATAAAAAAGAACTGTGCTGAGGGAATGTTCTCAGGCATGTCTTCCAACTGTGCTACACAGTCCTGCCCAGAGCTGGTGTGGAGGCTGGAGGAGCTCTGAGCTGGCCATCAAAGTGTGGGGCTCTACCTCAGCTCTACCCCTAATATTCTCTATGATCATGGACCAGCCACCTAGTCTCTCTGGGCCTCAGGTTCCCTGTGTGTATGGAAGGAATTATTATGTTAAGTAATTCCTAAAGTCCTTCTAGACTAAAGCTCAGTGAGTTACAGACCAAAAAAAAAAAAAAAGGATAGATCAGCATGTTATAATGCTCAAGGAAAACTTACTTCCACAGGTATTTACTGAGCACCTACTGAGTGCTGTCATAAAGCTCACATACAGCAGTGGATTAAAACAGACACAGCAGGCCCAGCGGCTAAGACACTATGTTCCCAATGCAAGGGGCCTGGGTTAGATCCCTGGCCAGGGAACTAGATCCCACATGCTGCAACTAAGAGTTTACCTGCTGTAACTAAAGATACCACATGCCTCAGTGACGGCCTGGCAGAGTCAAATAAATATTTCTAAGGATCTCTGAGAGGAAGGAAAAGGAACATCTATTATCACCTTGTATATGCTATGTGGGCTTCCCAGGGAACTCAGCAGTAAAAATATCCACCTGCAGTGCAGGAGACACAGGAGAAGTGGGTTCAATCCCTGATTCCTTGGAGAAGGAAATGGCAGCTCACTCCAGTATTCTTGCCTGGCGATTTCCATGGACAGAGGTGTCTGGCACACACGGTGATGCTGGTTTGAAAGACAGGGTAGTTGAAATGCCAGTGCCTTTTCTCTCTGAGACAGGTAAAACCCCAAACCAGAATGAATGTTCCTTTCACTCCACTACCCTCCGGCCCAGTGCCTGCAATGTCTTCTGCCTCTCCTGCTTTCCCAGTCGTCTCTTTTCCAACAGAACCTTCCCTCAGTACGTATGAATACCTAGAACGGGACTTAGGCTGATTTGGAGGTCCAGTGACCCCGCCTCTGGCCTTCAGGTCAGGGGAAATCTAAGCTACCCCAAACATCTTCTACAGGGTGTCTGTGGAGCATAAAAAAGAACTGTGCTGAGGGAATGTTCTCAGGCATGTCTTCCAACTGTGCTACACAGTCCTGCCCAGAGCTGGTGTGGAGGCTGGAGGAGCTCTGAGCTGGCCATCA
Organism: Tragulus kanchil; assembly: GCA_022376925.1. Taxonomy (NCBI): domain Eukaryota; kingdom Metazoa; phylum Chordata; class Mammalia; order Artiodactyla; family Tragulidae; genus Tragulus; species Tragulus kanchil. The sequence continues at coordinate 79,850,851 of JAIOJX010000006.1, forward strand.
AAGTGTGGGGCTCTACCTCAGCTCTACCCCTAATATTCTCTATGATCATGGACCAGCCACCTAGTCTCTCTGGGCCTCAGGTTCCCTGTGTGTATGGAAGGAATTATTATGTTAAGTAATTCCTAAAGTCCTTCTAGTCTAAAGCTCAGTGAGTTACAGACCAAAAAAAAAAAAAAAGGATAGATCAGCATGTTATAATGCTCAAGGAAAACTTACTTCCACAGGTATTTACTGAGCACCTACTGAGTGCTGTCATAAAGCTCACATACAGCAGTGGATTAAAACAGACACAGCAGGCCCAGCGGCTAAGACACTATGTTCCCAATGCAAGGGGCCTGGGTTAGATCCCTGGCCAGGGAACTAGATCCCACATGCTGCAACTAAGAGTTTACCTGCTGTAACTAAAGATACCACATGCCTCAGTGACGGCCTGGCAGAGTCAAATAAATATTTCTAAAACAACGACAAAAATTAAAACAGACAAGGGGCTTCCCTGGTGGGCCAGTGGGTAAGGACACCACCTTGCGGTGCAAGGGGCGCCAGTTCAACCCCTGGCCTGGAAAGATCCCACGTGCCGCGGAGCGGCTGGACCAATGTGTCCTGAGCTGGAGCCCTGGAGCGCATGCACCCAGAGCCAGTGCTCTGCGACAAGAGAGGCCACTGCGATGGGAGGCCCACACAGGCCAAAGAACAAAGATAAATGAATGAAAGATCAATAGAAGTGGCCAAAAAATAAAATAAAATAAACAGAACAGACGAAGTCCCTAAGTTCCTCAGGCTTGCTGTCTAGTGAAGAAGATAGACAGGTAAATAAGTATTTGGAATCAACTGTGAGGCTGGGATTTTAGCTGGGGTCTGAAGGAATGGGGAACTCATTCAAGCTGCAAGCAACAGAAACCATTGTCTTTCTTCTGTCACTGCCAGAGCATCCTGCGATTCTTCCTCCACCTCAAGCCCTGTTGCAATGGAGACCACCAATGGGACTGAGACCTGGTACGAGAGCCTGCATGCTGTGCTGAAGGCTCTAAATGCCACCCTTCACAGCACCTTGCTTTGCCGGCCGGGGCCAGACAACCTGACCGAGGAGCAGCGGGCCAGCCCGCCTGGCCGCAATGATAACTCCTATATGTACATTCTCTTCGTCATGTTCCTCTTTGCTGTCACAGTGGGCAGCCTCATCCTGGGATACACCCGTTCCCGCAAAGTGGACAAGCGCAGTGACCCCTATCATGTGTACATCAAGAACCGCGTGTCTATGCTCTGATGCTAAGAGGCCGGGGATGGCAGAAGATTTCTCTTCTAGGGCCTCCAGAACTCAGTGATGGGCCACGTCTGGGCTCCGTGTCTTTATCTGTAAGATTAACAAGAAATAGTGCTAAGGGAGGTCATTGTTGGAGTAAGTGGAGAGCATCTGGCAGATCTGGGCCTTGTGGATAAGGATTTTTTTTTTCCAGCAAAGATAGACGTTATAGCCAATGGGAGCCCTATGAACAAATATATAGAAGCAGCAATGTATAATGCTGGGGAAATGTTGGGGACTAGGGGCTAGAGGAAGAATAAGAGGAAATTGTAGCAGAGGGAAATGAGACAGGAAAATGCCCTGAGGACACTTTTTTTTTGATGTGTTATCTTCAATAACCATGAGAAGAAGTGACGATTATCCCAAATCACAGATAGGAAATCTAAGTCATGTTGCTTATTTATAGTTCTTCACATTTTATGTTTTTTAGCCCATTTAACATTTGTGATGTTATTGCCTGTGAGGGAAGCAGAGCAAATGCCATTCTGTCTTTTCGAGCCAGAGCAGTGCTGTGACTAGAACCCAGGATCTCTGGTCTCCTTGCCTAGTGCTTTGCAAAACTCTGTGCTACCTAGGAGTGGATCCAGGCCTGAAACATACAATTCTTTGGTGGTGGGGGGCAGGGGGGATGTGTCTTTAAGAAAAAGAACTTTTAAGTATCTAATTTCTGCAAATATTACAAAGACATCTCACCATGTTAATACATTGTTAGGGGCCCTCCTAAGACCTTAAGAAGGAGCCATGCTAGTATGGAGCTCTGGATGTCAAGCCTCATTAGCTCCATGGTTCCTGTGTCCCTCCAGCCATGTTCTTATGCCCTTCCCAAACCCGTTGCTAGTCCTGGGGACTTCACTACCTCTAAGGCAGCCTCTAACATTTTCATTGAATTCTATGAGAAATTTTCTGATACCATGTTGAAATCTTGCTTTTAGAAGATTATTATCACACCTAGAAGACGATCTTACTAAAAGAAACAGGCACCTGATTCCATGGAAAGAGAACCAGTCCTGATTCTACCACATGTGTGGGATATGATCTGACTAGACACTTCTCTTTCTGACTCTTGTCCTTCTTCAGCACTGTGAAACTGAAAGTTGAAATATTTAAAACTGTCTAAGGGTTCTACCAGATATGAGACTCTAGGCTTCACCTATACTGATTTGAACCATATAAAACTGCTGTCCTTTAGATAAGAAACAGCTGAATATCAGTAGTTTCACATGGTTCAGCTGAATACATCAAATGTGGCAAGCTACAAGTCCCAGACTGGATCTTCCCACTGTTTCATTTCTGTTTTTAAGGGATCTTTATGGGCTTTCCAGAAAGCCCTATCAAAACATATATTTATGTACAGCAAAAACTTGAAAAGAATATTTCAATAGCATGTATCACTGAAGAGAAGGATTATGAGTGCTTTCCCCTTTATACATTAAAACTGTATGTAATATTTGATTTACTTGACCATAAATGTGTTTCTTATATAATAAGGTAGGGGGAGGGGAGCTACTTCTACTTTGAAAAAATAAAAGCCTGTGTGTTCCTTGAATGGAGGATCATAGAACACGTTTGCTCCCATGAGCCGTCAGTTATGTTGATTCCGTGCAAGCCTGTGCTGAGCCCCATGTGTGCTCAAGCCTTTCCTCAGATGTTCTTGGGGAGAACTGTGCTACCTAGGAGTGGATCCAGGCCTGAAACATACAATTCTTTGGTGGTGGGGGGCAGGGGGGATGTGTCTTTAAGAAAAAGAACTTTTAAGTATCTAATTTCTGCAAATATTACAAAGACATCTCACCATGTTAATACATTGTTAGGGGCCCTCCTAAGACCTTAAGAAGGAGCCATGCTAGTATGGAGCTCTGGATGTCAAGCCTCATTAGCTCCATGGTTCCTGTGTCCCTCCAGCCATGTTCTTATGCCCTTCCCAAACCCGTTGCTAGTCCTGGGGACTTCACTACCTCTAAGGCAGCCTCTAACATTTTCATTGAATTCTATGAGAAATTTTCTGATACCATGTTGAAATCTTGCTTTTAGAAGATTATTATCACACCTAGAAGACGATCTTACTAAAAGAAACAGGCACCTGATTCCATGGAAAGAGAACCAGTCCTGATTCTACCACATGTGTGGGATATGATCTGACTAGACACTTCTCTTTCTGACTCTTGTCCTTCTTCAGCACTGTGAAACTGAAAGTTGAAATATTTAAAACTGTCTAAGGGTTCTACCAGATATGAGACTCTAGGCTTCACCTATACTGATTTGAACCATATAAAACTGCTGTCCTTTAGATAAGAAACAGCTGAATATCAGTAGTTTCACATGGTTCAGCTGAATACATCAAATGTGGCAAGCTACAAGTCCCAGACTGGATCTTCCCACTGTTTCATTTCTGTTTTTAAGGGATCTTTATGGGCTTTCCAGAAAGCCCTATCAAAACATATATTTATGTACAGCAAAAACTTGAAAAGAATATTTCAATAGCATGTATCACTGAAGAGAAGGATTATGAGTGCTTTCCCCTTTATACATTAAAACTGTATGTAATATTTGATTTACTTGACCATAAATGTGTTTCTTATATAATAAGGTAGGGGGAGGGGAGCTACTTCTACTTTGAAAAAATAAAAGCCTGTGTGTTCCTTGAATGGAGGATCATAGAACACGTTTGCTCCCATGAGCCGTCAGTTATGTTGATTCCGTGCAAGCCTGTGCTGAGCCCCATGTGTGCTCAAGCCTTTCCTCAGATGTTCTTGGGGGAGAAGATGGAGACCTGCTTAAGAAGATAGGACACAAGAGTGAACAATGGCCTTGAAAGTCTACAGCTGGACAGGACTTTGGAGAACACCCAGGCCAAATGCCCAAATAACATATGGAATCCCATGAAGTTTCAGGATGAATGTCAAGCCATGGATACTATTAGGATTTTGAGAAATGAGATTGAATGGATGTACAGGAGCCAGAGAAAAGTAGGATTTGAACTGGGCTTCGAAAGATAGAGGGAATGAGATGAGGGAAGCTTGGCGGCAGAAATATGACAAGACCACCATCCTTTAAGAGAGCAGGTCGGCTGCTGGATGGAGGGAGTTCAGTATCCTCGTCTATTGGGGGAACTGCCCTTCACACGCCTGGAAAAGGAAATGGCAACCCACTCCAGTATTCTTGTCTGGAACATCCTATGGGCAGAGCAGCTTGGTGGGCCAAGTTCATGGGGTCACAGAGAGTCAGACAGAACTGAGCACACACACATGCCCCTTCACACAGTCCTTGCAACTCACAGGGCTTAATAATAAAGTAATACAAATGCTTCAACTGCAAGTTACAGAAATCCAATGTGTATTTGCATCAGCACAATAGAGGATTTCCTGAGAGGAGTATGAGGTGGTCACCAGTTCCTAAGAGGAGCTACAGACATAGGGCAACTTCAGAGATCTTGGGATGTAGAACTACTTACTTGTCTGAATTTACAAAGTAGGGGCTCAATAAATCTCATTATGTACACTCACGGCTGGGCTAGATAAAAATCTAGGATTTTAATGTATAAACATGCTAATATTTTATGATACCAGGTCCTCCCTGCCTTCCCCACAGCTCTATCCCACTTCCTCCTTCAGTCCATTGTCTCTTCTGGCTACGCTAGTTCTGCCCTCTGCTGCCCAGATCCCAGCACATCACCCTGAACCTTCAAAGCAAAACTTCAGTAGTCACATAGTGCCCATTATGTGCCATGGACTCATCTAGACACACTTGAAATACATAAGGAAATGAAGATCAAAGAAATCCCTGCCCGCCTGGAGGGGTGGGATGGGGGGACTTGGAGAGGTGTGGAGAAGAAAAGGGGCCAGGGATATACATATGACTAATCTGAAATTATACATATCTGTAAACAACAAAACTCTGTAAAAGTGAAATAAAAATAATTATTAAAAAGAAAAAAATAAAAAGAAATCCCTGCCCTAATACTTAAGGCTCTACATGTCAGCTGTGGCCTAAGCATTTTACAAGCATTAACTCATTTAACTTTCAAAACTTTCGTAACATTCCTGTGTAGTAGGTATTCCTTTCAGCTACTTCAAGAGAGCCTACTGGTTCTTCATTCAGCCCCTCAACCCAGTCTCAGCCCCATGGCATACTCTGCCCAGAGCATGGGTCTGCACAGTTCCTGGGGATGAAAGGGAAAATGATCTGGAGAGATGACAGCAGAGTACTGACACCAGGAGACTGAGGTTCGGTTCCCTAGAAGCAGCGTTTGAGACAGGCATCTACTGAGGGAGGACTTTTGCAGCAAAGGGAAAGAGCAAAGTCGATAAGAAAGGGAGCGAGACAAACAAGGGATGTGTCAGGTCACATATAGACCAGCCTGGCCCACAGGGAACTGGGGCATAAACCACATAGCAGAGCTACATCCCCTTGAGGCAAGGGGGCCAAGCTTTTATGCTCATATCAGTCAGTCATTGGTTGTGGGCCACCTTGCTGGGGAGAGGGATGCAAGGAGGGTTGTGAGGAGGTTCCATCAGTGGAGGGAAGGTCTCTGGAGAAGGGTGGCACCTGTGGGCAGCTGCAGCCTAGAGCAACTGTCTTGGTTGGAGATTTGCAACAGCCTATTTCTCAGGAAGATTCTGAAGCTCAGTTTTCATCACAGATGAAAACTCTGGAGAGGGGGCAGCTCTGCACTGATGGCAGCCAACACCCACAGCAGCTGGGGAAGGGACCATGCGGGGGCTCCATCAGCATCCACAAGAGCTGTGCTGGTAGAGAAATGGGAGCAGAGTGTCACGTCTTGGGATCTTCTTCTAGCTTAAGAGCCAAGAGGCACGCACTAAAGAACAAAGTAACACCAGGAAAGTATCAAGTAGGAAACAATGCATTTAAGTATCAGAAAATGTAGGGAACTGACATTACATGTGATGGTCAAGAAAAGAGAGAGGGATGTATTCAGGACATTGTGTGGAAATAGGAGGTGGGATATGATTAGGAGGTCTGACATGTGTGATCCAAGGCGGTGGATGATTCTGCTCTACTCGTCATTCGCAGACCTGGGAGGATGACTGCCATCCTCAGCTTGTAGCATCCATGTTTACTCTGTTTGAAGCACTTCTAGGTAGTGAGGAGAGAGAAAGAACAGAACTCCAGCGCCAGAGATTCACTCTTAAGCCATGAAGGCAAAAGCTGGCTATAGTTGGCTCAAGGGGAGCTGGCAAATGAGGTTCCTATCTGAGCAGTCACACCCCAGTAAAACCTCAACTGCTATGGAATAAAGAATGGATTTTGTAGACTGTTAGTGGTCTTCACTGCACCCTCCTCAGTTTCCCCAGGACAGGTCATAACCAAAAAGTATACAGTCCTGGACCTCCCTAGTAGTGCAAGGGTTAAGACTGTGCTTCCACTGCAGGGGGCGCGGTGCTGTTACTCTGGTTCCATCCATGATGATGCTTTCTGAGGGGTGCAGGTGGGAGCCTTGTAGGTGTAACTATGTCCTGGGAGGGATAAGTCTAAATATGTCCTGAGAGGGTGACTTTTGCATTGGCAAGCCCATAAAGGATGAGCTAATCTTGTGATGAAAACTGAGCTTCAGAATCTTCCTGAGAAATAGGCTGCTGCAAATCTCCAACCAAGACAGTTGTTCTAGGCTGCAACTGCCCACAGGTGCCACCCTTCTCCAGAGACCTGCCCTCCACTGATGGAACCTCCTCACAGCCCTCCTCGCATCCCTCTCCCCAGCAAGGTGGCCCACAACCAATGACTGACTGATATGAGACATAAAAGTTTGGCCCCCTTGTCTCTCATTGGAGTAGCAATATCCAAGATACTGCTTTAAGCAAACAGGAAATAGACAAAGCAAGGTTTTCAACCAGCTTGGTGTAGGAAAAAGCATCCTCTTTCAGATGGGAATCACCTTGGGATCTTCTTCTAGCGAAGGGGAAAAAAAATCAGGGAAAGAGGAAACAATGCATTTAAGTATCAGAAAATGTAGGGAACTGACATTACATGTGATGGTCAAGAAAAGAGAGAGGGATGTATTCAGGACATTGTGTGGAAATAGGAGGTGGGATATGATTAGGAGGTCTGACATGTGTGATCCAAGGCGGTGGATGATTCTGCTCTACTCGTCATTCGCAGACCTGGGAGGATGACTGCCATCCTCAGCTTGTAGCATCCATGTTTACTCTGTTTGAAGCACTTCTAGGTAGTGAGGAGAGAAAGAACAGAACTCCAGCGCCAGAGATTCACTCTTAAGCCATGAAGGCAAAAGCTGGCTATAGTTGGCTCAAGGGGAGCTGGCAAATGAGGTTCCTATCTGAGCAGTCACACCCCAGTAAAACCTCAACTGCTATGGAATAAAGAATGGATTTTGTAGACTGTTAGTGGTCTTCACTGCACCCTCCTCAGTTTCCCCAGGACAGGTCATAACCAAAAAGTATACAGTCCTGGACCTCCCTAGTAGTGCAAGGGTTAAGACTGTGCTTCCACTGCGGGGGGCGCGTGCTGTTACTCTGGTTCCATCCATGATGATGCTTTCTGAGGGGTGCAGGTGGGAGCCTTGTAGGTGTAACTATGTCCTGGGAGGGATAAGTCTAAATATGTCCTGAGAGGGTGACTTTTGCATTGGCAAGCCCATAAAGGATGAGCTAATCTTGTGATGAAAACTGAGCTTCAGAATCTTCCTGAGAAATAGGCTGCTGCAAATCTCCAACCAAGACAGTTGTTCTAGGCTGCAACTGCCCACAGGTGCCACCCTTCTCCAGAGACCTGCCCTCCACTGATGGAACCTCCTCACAGCCCTCCTCGCATCCCTCTCCCCAGCAAGGTGGCCCACAACCAATGACTGACTGATATGAGACATAAAAGTTTGGCCCCCTTGTCTCTCATTGGAGTAGCAATATCCAAGATACTGCTTTAAGCAAACAGGAAATAGACAAAGCAAGGTTTTCAACCAGCTTGGTGTAGGAAAAAGCATCCTCTTTCAGGTACCACTAAGACACTAAGAACATGATCTGCCTAGATGAAGTCAGAGAACCTATCTGTGATTAAACTGTGACAGAGAATAAGGTCTGGTAGCAGGAGAGAAGGAAAGGTAGGGAACAGGAAAGAAAATGGGAAGAAAATCTAATATTTGATGAGCAGCCTGTCTCTGCAGGCACTGTGCTGGGAGGCCCTCGAGGTAATTATTTTTTTAACCTCCTTCTATAGATGAAGTAACAGAAGCTCAGAGGTGAAATAGTTTGTTTAACATTCACTTAATTAATATGTAATGCTGTCTAGATTTTAACACAGACCTGACTGAATTCAAAGCCCATGTTCTCCCCAGCCCGGGGTTTTCCCCGCTGTCACTGGTCACTTTGAGAGTCACGTTAGATAGCCTTTCTTGAGACTAAACACTCCTAACCTCCCAGAAGATTTTGTGGCTGGCCTCTCTGCTCCCCTTCCAGGATCAAGGAGAGGAGCCAGTGTCTTGTCGTCACCTAGTTCCTTCTACTCCCAAGCAAGCTGCTTCAAAGAGAAGAGAGGGCATGGTCACAGTGCTTATGGAAGGAACAAGCCAACTGGGGCAGCTCTTGGGTGAGAGTCCCCAGGTCCTTATAGCGCTAAGCCAACACTGGGGATAAGAGACCAGTCACAGAATCTTGAGATCAGAGTTGTCAAATCTCAAGATCTAATGTGAATCATTGTTGGCTCTCCCTCACTGGGAGAGAGGATGAGATTATTTAAATACATTTCAAAAGATCTCTGTAGGACAGATACAGGTTTGGCTTATCATTCATTCATTCAAGAAATAAGTATTAAGTACTGCGATGTTAGGCAATGTGTTCGACAAAAGAATATATCAGTAAGGGCTTCTCTGGTAGCTCAGTGGTGAGGAGTTCACCTGCCAATGCAAGAGACATGGGCTCAATCCCTGATCCGGCAAGATCCCACATGCTGCAGGGCAACTAAGCCTGTGAGCTGCAACTATTCAGCCTGTGCTCTAGAGTAGCAATATCCAAGATACTGTTTAAACAGGAAATAGACAAAGCAAGGTTTTCAACCAGCTTGGTGTGGGAAAAGTTTTAGCCACTAAGACACTAAGAACATGATCTGCCTAGATGAAGTCAGAGAACCTATCTGTGATTAAACTGTGACAGAGAATAAGGTCTGGTAGCAGGAGAGAAGGAAAGGTAGGGAACAGGAAAGAAAATGGGAAGAAAATCTAATATTTGATGAGCAGCCTGTCTCTGCAGGCACTGTGCTGGGAGGCCCTCGAGGTAATTATTTTTTTAACCTCCTTCTATAGATGAAGTAACAGAAGCTCAGAGGTGAAATAGTTTGTTTAACATTCACTTAATTAATATGTAATGCTGTCTAGATTTTAACACAGACCTGACTGAATTCAAAGCCCATGTTCTCCCCAGCCCGGGGTTTTCCCCGCTGTCACTGGTCACTTTGAGAGTCACGTTAGATAGCCTTTCTTGAGACTAAACACTCCTAACCTCCCAGAAGATTTTGTGGCTGGCCTCTCTGCTCCCCTTCCAGGATCAAGGAGAGGAGCCAGTGTCTTGTCGTCACCTAGTTCCTTCTACTCCCAAGCAAGCTGCTTCAAAGAGAAGAGAGGGCATGGTCACAGTGCTTATGGAAGGAACAAGCCAACTGGGGCAGCTCTTGGGTGAGAGTCCCCAGGTCCTTATAGCGCTAAGCCAACACTGGGGATAAGAGACCAGTCACAGAATCTTGAGATCAGAGTTGTCAAATCTCAAGATCTAATGTGAATCATTGTTGGCTCTCCCTCACTGGGAGAGAGGATGAGATTATTTAAATACATTTCAAAAGATCTCTGTAGGACAGATACAGGTTTGGCTTATCATTCATTCATTCAAGAAATAAGTATTAAGTACTGCGATGTTAGGCAATGTGTTCGACAAAAGAATATATCAGTAAGGGCTTCTCTGGTAGCTCAGTGGTGAGGAGTTCACCTGCCAATGCAAGAGACATGGGCTCAATCCCTGATCCGGCAAGATCCCACATGCTGCAGGGCAACTAAGCCTGTGAGCTGCAACTATTCAGCCTGTGCTCTAGAGCCGGTGCTCTAGAGTCTCGGAGCCACAACTATTGAGCCCATGGCCGCAACTATTGAAGCCCGTGTGCCCTAGAGCCCGAATTCCACAATGAAAGAAGTCACCACAACAATAAGCCTGCCCACTTTAACTAGAGTGTAGCCCCCACTCTCTGCAACTAGAGAAGAGCCTGTGGCAGCAGTGAAAACCCAGAATAACCAAAAATAAGTAAATAAAATTTAAAAAAAAACAAATTAAAAGAAAAAAGAATATATCAGCAAATGTGAAAGGCACAGACTCTGCCTTCATGAGGGCAAGGATTAGTGTACCCACTTCAGATTTTCTACCTATAAAACTTTTGTATTTCTGTGAAGCTCTACTTTGAATTCCCTTCCTCTGCACAGGTTGAGGCATCTTTCACTGATATTACGGCCTGCTTAGGTTTTCATGTTACTCCCTCTATGCCTCCCACCCACTGTTTATTCCCTACAATGTCCATATAAGACCAGGATCATTTAGACAACATACTTAAGGTCACGCAACAGGAGTCTGTGTTAGAATCTATGTCTCCTGACATCTATTTCTGGACTTCTCCTCCCTGCATGGGGGTAGTTGACAAAAGAAAGGAACAGACAAAGTACTTAGGAACCCCCCTAAATTGCAAGCTCCCAGGGGTGGAGACAGTGGGGCTTGGCCCAGATCTTAGGGACCATCATCCAACTGCTATGAACACGACAGCTGACAGCTCATAGCTATGGCCCTCACTGTGCATTTTCCTGGGCCCCAGGGAATTGTTTCATCCAAGGCTAGAGTCCCTCCTTGGGGGCAGCTCATGACTTATGACAGGCTGATCCAAGGATACAAAGATCTGGTTCCATTGCCTTGATTTCGGACAACTCCAAGGAGCCATCTCAACTCCAGAACTCCCGGTAGGATCAGCTGAGGTTTCACTGCAACCACGCTGTGAATTAGCTTCTCTCTGCCCACCCCTGCTTCCTCACTTCCTCACTGGTGTGTCTCCCAAGAGCACTCTCCCAAGGACCTGCACGCCACTCTCCAGCTCAGTCTGTTTCTGGGGAATCACTTTCTCCCTATCCCTGTGCCTGTTCCAAAGTCCTTGTGATAGAGGATGGGGATGATAGAATATAGATGGAGGCAATGGTTCTAACAAAAACAAACAAGGCAGTTGGTAAGAGACTGGCAGTGTAGAAAAAAGAGGGTTATGGTCATTGTATAAGAACTGGCCACCAGAGGGCCCAGCACTACAAGTCTATAGCTCTGCTGCTACTGCACAGCAAAATTTTAATTCTGCCCTTGACTTGGCAGACACCACCCTAACTGTCTACAATAGGGAGAAACTTCTGATCGAATGCTTCTTCTCTTTTACCTATGCCATGCACATTAGTGTCCTAGTCTGTTCCAATACCCTGTCACCAAGCACTCTGTGCCATTACATATAAATATGTTCCCAGAAATCAAAGCTTCCAAAGCCTGTGTTTTTCCCACCCAGGGCTCTCATGGTTCCCATGGGGTTCCAAAGATCAGGAATGTGGAATTCCAAACATTGACTGTTGCACTTCTTATCCCAAGATGGAGAGAATCAGCAACATAACCTATCTAATCCTGTCACTCGCCCTTCCCCATCTTGCTTCCCCAGTTTGCAGTAAAGACACAAAGGATTACATGCTTCCCTGGTGGTTCATATCGTAAAAAGCCTGCCTGCAATGTAGGAAGCCTGAGTTCAATCCCTGGGTTGGGAAGATCTCCCGGAGAAGAGAATGGCAACCCACTCCAGTATTCTTGCCTGGAGAATCCCATGGGTTGCAAAGAGTCAGACACAACTGAGCGATTAACATACATAGTGCCAAGGGAGAAAGGTGTAATGGGAGTCTTCACAGGAAATGAAAATTTGATGATATTGTATATTAATTAATGATTACTTAATTAAGCAGTACAAATTTCCAAGGATACAAAGATCTGGTTCCATTGCCTTGATTTCGGACAACTCCAAGGAGCCATCTCAACTCCAGAACTCCCGGTAGGATCAGCTGAGGTTTCACTGCAACCACGCTGTGAATTAGCTTCTCTCTGCCCACCCCTGCTTCCTCACTTCCTCACTGGTGTGTCTCCCAAGAGCACTCTCCCAAGGACCTGCACGCCACTCTCCAGCTCAGTCTGTTTCTGGGGAATCACTTTCTCCCTATCCCTGTGCCTGTTCCAAAGTCCTTGTGATAGAGGATGGGGATGATAGAATATAGATGGAGGCAATGGTTCTAACAAAAACAAACAAGGCAGTTGGTAAGAGACTGGCAGTGTAGAAAAAAGAGGGTTATGGTCATTGTATAAGAACTGGCCACCAGAGGGCCCAGCACTACAAGTCTATAGCTCTGCTGCTACTGCACAGCAAAATTTTAATTCTGCCCTTGACTTGGCAGACACCACCCTAACTGTCTACAATAGGGAGAAACTTCTGATCGAATGCTTCTTCTCTTTTACCTATGCCATGCACATTAGTGTCCTAGTCTGTTCCAATACCCTGTCACCAAGCACTCTGTGCCATTACATATAAATATGTTCCCAGAAATCAAAGCTTCCAAAGCCTGTGTTTTTCCCACCCAGGGCTCTCATGGTTCCCATGGGGTTCCAAAGATCAGGAATGTGGAATTCCAAACATTGACTGTTGCACTTCTTATCCCAAGATGGAGAGAATCAGCAACATAACCTATCTAATCCTGTCACTCGCCCTTCCCCATCTTGCTTCCCCAGTTTGCAGTAAAGACACAAAGGATTACATGCTTCCCTGGTGGTTCATATCGTAAAAAGCCTGCCTGCAATGTAGGAAGCCTGAGTTCAATCCCTGGGTTGGGAAGATCTCCCGGAGAAGAGAATGGCAACCCACTCCAGTATTCTTGCCTGGAGAATCCCATGGGTTGCAAAGAGTCAGACACAACTGAGCGATTAACATACATAGTGCCAAGGGAGAAAGGTGTAATGGGAGTCTTCACAGGAAATGAAAAATTTGATGATATTGTATATTAATTAATGATTACTTAATTAAATAAAAGATTTTTTTCCCTACTGTGGACTTAGTGAAAAGACTTAAAGAAAATGCTTCTCTGTATCCTTTTTGGAAGGACAGTAAGTCCTTTGCAGGTTGGGAGGCTTTCTTTGCGGGGTGGGGAGGGAGGGTATGGACCATTTGGAGGTCTTTTTAAGTATTCTTTTTTAATCGAATAAAAATTCTTGAATTTCTATAGTGTTTTTTACAGTTTCCAAAGGTTTTACACACATAATTTCATGTAATCCCATAAAAGCTTTTTTCCCCTCTACTCCTCTATGGCCCTTCCCCTTTCCCTCTCCCCACTGGTAACCACTAGTTTGTTCTCTAAATCTGTGAGTCTGCTTCTTTTTCGTTTTATTCACTAGTTTCCAACATATACATTCTTAAAGGGACGGAGCTGGACTGTTTGGGAGGAGAAATGCCCTTAAGATTAAAGGGGAGGGCTTCCCCTGGTAGTCCAGTGGGTAAGGACACCGCCTTGCAGTGCAAGGGACGCCGGTTCGATCCCTGGCCTGGGAAGATCCCACGTGCTGTGGAGCGGCTGGACTGATGTATCCAATTAACGAACCAGAGCTCTGGAGCGCATGCGCCCAGAGCCGGCGCTCTACAACGACAGACGCCACTGCGATGGGAGGCCCACAGGAGCCAGAGAACAAAGACTAATGAAAATTGAGAAATGAAAGACCAATAGAAGTGGCCCGCCCACTCCCCTCCCTCCCCAACCCGACCCTCGCCCAAAGTAAATAAATAAATAAATCTTTAAAAAAAAAAAAAAGAAATACTCAGATCTTTAAAAAAAAAAAAAAAGATTAAAGGGGAAGCAGAGTTGGACTCTACATAGGCAGGAGGATAGGGGGGCAGTAAGGACCTCCACTCGGCTCTCTTCCAGTGTCTCTGGCAGAGGTGACTACAAGCACACCTGGGGAATGAACACCAAGTCATGGCTTTGGGAGTTCTTGGTGAATTGGTTTACAACAGAAGGAGCAGATGCTTTCAGCAACTGGGTGAGATACACCTGACTTGGACAATGACCTATAAATTCAATGGACCGAAGATAGTTTCCCAGGTTTTCTAGACTGGGTGCGCCATGAGGTTATTTTTTTTTTAATCCCATAAAAGTTCTTATTTTTCTTTTTTTTAAAATTTATGTATCTTTTTGGGGGGTGGGGTGGGGAGGGAGGGGGACAGGTGGGCCACTTTATTGGTCTTTCATTTCTCTATTTTCATCCGTCTTTGTTCTTTGACTCCTGTGGGCATCCCATCGCGGTGGCCTCTGTCATTACAGAGCACCAGCTCTGGGCGCATGCGCCCCAGAGCTCCAGCTCAGTAATTGGACACATTGGTCCAGCCGCAGGTGGGATCTTCCCAGGCCAGGGATCGAACTGGCGCCCCCTGCACTGCAAGGCGGTGTCCTTACCCACTGGACCACCAGGGAAGCCCCTTAATTTTCTTTTTAAGTTCTGGTACTGAATGTCCCACCAACTTGGTAGGTGAGGCTGAAGTTAAATTTGATTTGAACTAGAAAAAAAAAATTTAATTTGATTCAGAAAAAAAGTAAATATAGCGAGTGTCTTTGCACTTGTTATTGAACAAGTCAAATGGGTTACAATAGTTGAAGCTCTGATATCACAATCGTAAATCTAGCTTGAATAGGTTAGTAAAAGAATAAGAATAATGTTTTGAAAGACTATCATGTGTTAGGCAATGCACTATGGCACAGCGGTCCCCAACATTTTTGGCACCAGGAACTGGTTTCGTGGAAGACCATGTTCCACAGACCGAGGTGCCAGGGATGGTTTCAGGATGATTCAAGTGCATTACATTGATTGTGTACTTTATTTCTATTATTGTTACACCAGCTCCACATCAGCTTATCAGGCATTAGATCCCAGAGGTTGGGGACCCCTGCCATTACATTTAACGCTCACACTGTACCTATGAGGTAGGCTGAGACCTAGAAATGTTAAGCAGGTCACCCCAGGTCCCATGGTTAGTAAATGGTAGAACCAGGTTTGTGGACTCCACTTCTGTCTAGCTTCTACAGTCACTCATTCCCTGTCGTCTAGCCAGTCATTCACTGACATTTGTCCATTGCTCACAAATTCATTTAGCCAGATGTTCACTTAGACAATGAGTAGTATCAGCATAGTTATTCTGTGACTTGAACAGTACGACAGAGCTAGTAGTACCTTGAAGAACAAAAGAATCAGAATTATAAAGTCTTGTCCTGACAGCTGGTCCTGTAGGAAAAGAAAAATCTTTAGAGCCCAGTGAGCTCGCCTGGAATCCTGGCTCTGCTTCTCCCTCCCATGTGGCCTTGAGCAACTTATTTCACCTCATTCATTCTCAGTTTCCATATCTGTATCTCACAGATCCTAATATACATACATTCGACTGATGTGAAGGTTAGAGATATACTCTCTGTCTCATACACCTATCTACATGCACACAGAACCAGCTACATAATTTGCTACATTATTTTATAGAATGCAGTGCAAAATGAAAATGCAAAACCCCTTGTTTAAAAAACGATCAAGAATTTCAAAGGACTTCCCTGGTAGTCCTGTGGTTAAGAGTCTGCAATGCAGACGATGTGGGTTCAGTCCCTGGTTGGGAAACTGGGATCTCACATGCAGAGGAACAGCTGGACTCATGCGCTGCAACTCCTGAAGCCTGTGTGTTTTGGAGTCCCCTGCAGAAAAATAAGAATAATGTTTTGACAAAGAACTATGAAGCTCTGATATCACAATCGTAAATCTAGCTTGAATAGGTTAGTAAAAGAATAAGAATAATGTTTTGAAAGACTATCATGTGTTAGGCAATGCACTATGGCACAGCGGTCCCCAACATTTTTGGCACCAGGAACTGGTTTCGTGGAAGACCATGTTCCACAGACCGAGGTGCCAGGGATGGTTTCAGGATGATTCAAGTGCATTACATTGATTGTGTACTTTATTTCTATTATTGTTACACCAGCTCCACATCAGCTTATCAGGCATTAGATCCCAGAGGTTGGGGACCCCTGCCATTACATTTAACGCTCACACTGTACCTATGAGGTAGGCTGAGACCTAGAAATGTTAAGCAGGTCACCCCAGGTCCCATGGTTAGTAAATGGTAGAACCAGGTTTGTGGACTCCACTTCTGTCTAGCTTCTACAGTCACTCATTCCCTGTCGTCTAGCCAGTCATTCACTGACATTTGTCCATTGCTCACAAATTCATTTAGCCAGATGTTCACTTAGACAATGAGTAGTATCAGCATAGTTATTCTGTGACTTGAACAGTACGACAGAGCTAGTAGTACCTTGAAGAACAAAAGAATCAGAATTATAAAGTCTTGTCCTGACAGCTGGTCCTGTAGGAAAAGAAAAATCTTTAGAGCCCAGTGAGCTCGCCTGGAATCCTGGCTCTGCTTCTCCCTCCCATGTGGCCTTGAGCAACTTATTTCACCTCATTCATTCTCAGTTTCCATATCTGTATCTCACAGATCCTAATATACATACATTCGACTGATGTGAAGGTTAGAGATATACTCTCTGTCTCATACACCTATCTACATGCACACAGAACCAGCTACATAATTTGCTACATTATTTTATAGAATGCAGTGCAAAATGAAAATGCAAAACCCCTTGTTTAAAAAACGATCAAGAATTTCAAAGGACTTCCCTGGTAGTCCTGTGGTTAAGAGTCTGCAATGCAGACGATGTGGGTTCAGTCCCTGGTTGGGAAACTGGGATCTCACATGCAGAGGAACAGCTGGACTCATGCGCTGCAACTCCTGAAGCCTGTGTGTTTTGGAGCTTGTGCACCACAACTGCTGAGGCCATGAGGCACAAACTGGAGAGCCCGCACTGCAGCAAAAGATCCTGCATGACTTAATGAAGATCCCACGTGCCACAACTAAGACTTGATGCAGCCGAATAAATGGATGAATGAATAAATATAGAAAGAATTTCAAGATAACGATAGTAAATTATACCAAGCATGTGGCTCCTCTAAGGACCCTAATGGCATGTCAGTGCCTGGCAGAGAGTACATGTGCAATAAATGGTAGTCCTTTTTACTCTCTAAATGATTGATTCCAACCCTCTCCTTTGGCAGCTGTGGAAATTAAAGTCCAAAAAAGATGAAAAACGCCAGTTAATGGCGGATCCAGGACCACAACCCAGACCTTCTCTGTTCCCAGTCAGTAGTCTTCACCTCAACATTTCCCAAGTGTTTTCCATCTAATGATAATAGATATTCCATGACTAAAAGTTTCCATCAACAAACAAATTCGCAAAGCACTGGGTTAAGGTTAAAGAGAGGTCTTTGGCAGAGCTCTTCAAGCATCTTTTCTATGACCCACATGAATCTCCATGACAAAGATATAAAATGAAACATCCATCTCCATCCCCGCTACCACTGTATGGATACAGAGTCCTTTCTCAGGAGTATCTTAAATGTCTCTTAGAATGCCTTCTTCCACATTGCTGCAGAGCGGTGGAAGTTTCCATGAATTTTGATCTTCAGGGAGTGGTTGTTCTTATTCTAAATTAGAAATAAACGTACTCCCTCTATTAGGCCTGTGTGTCCACCTCTTTGCCTCTGCTGACTTGTGGGCCTGAGGATATAAAAATAATGAAAACCAGACTCCAGAAAGAGCATATTTGTTTAGAGTCACCTAATTGCATCCAAACGGCAGTTCCACTCTGCCCCTCTCCCAGGAGTAGGAATATGAGCAAAAAACCATACACATGACCCCCGAATTCTTTCCATTCTGAGTAATTTACTCATAGTCACCAAGGTCAGGAAAGCACGATGTGTGTTCAGTCCCTGGTTGGGAAACTGGGATCTCACATGCAGAGGAACAGCTGGACTCATGCGCTGCAACTCCTGAAGCCTGTGTGTTTTGGAGCTTGTGCACCACAACTGCTGAGGCCATGAGGCACAAACTGGAGAGCCCGCACTGCAGCAAAAGATCCTGCATGACTTAATGAAGATCCCACGTGCCACAACTAAGACTTGATGCAGCCGAATAAATGGATGAATGAATAAATATAGAAAGAATTTCAAGATAACGATAGTAAATTATACCAAGCATGTGGCTCCTCTAAGGACCCTAATGGCATGTCAGTGCCTGGCAGAGAGTACATGTGCAATAAATGGTAGTCCTTTTTACTCTCTAAATGATTGATTCCAACCCTCTCCTTTGGCAGCTGTGGAAATTAAAGTCCAAAAAAGATGAAAAACGCCAGTTAATGGCGGATCCAGGACCACAACCCAGACCTTCTCTGTTCCCAGTCAGTAGTCTTCACCTCAACATTTCCCAAGTGTTTTCCATCTAATGATAATAGATATTCCATGACTAAAAGTTTCCATCAACAAACAAATTCGCAAAGCACTGGGTTAAGGTTAAAGAGAGGTCTTTGGCAGAGCTCTTCAAGCATCTTTTCTATGACCCACATGAATCTCCATGACAAAGATATAAAATGAAACATCCATCTCCATCCCCGCTACCACTGTATGGATACAGAGTCCTTTCTCAGGAGTATCTTAAATGTCTCTTAGAATGCCTTCTTCCACATTGCTGCAGAGCGGTGGAAGTTTCCATGAATTTTGATCTTCAGGGAGTGGTTGTTCTTATTCTAAATTAGAAATAAACGTACTCCCTCTATTAGGCCTGTGTGTCCACCTCTTTGCCTCTGCTGACTTGTGGGCCTGAGGATATAAAAATAATGAAAACCAGACTCCAGAAAGAGCATATTTGTTTAGAGTCACCTAATTGCATCCAAACGGCAGTTCCACTCTGCCCCTCTCCCAGGAGTAGGAATATGAGCAAAAAACCATACACATGACCCCCGAATTCTTTCCATTCTGAGTAATTTACTCATAGTCACCAAGGTCAGGAAAGCACGATTCTCATGTTAGCTCTTCCTCTATGAGCCACTGGACCTAGACCAATTCATTCATCTGCTTATCCTCTTACTCTTACTGAAAACCCTTTTGCATCAAATTAACCTCTCCCTTCTTCCGGCTACCATACACTTATAATTTGTCGGTAGTACTCCTCCCCTGGGGCTCCTGAGTATCTCTTTGGAACACAGTTTGAGAACCAGAAGACTAAATGATCTCTACAGTTCCTTTCAGTTCTGATCATCTATAATTCAAATTTGCATGTAGTTTTGCAAGCTATTGTCTCCGCCTGTTCATAAAGGACCCTAGCTCTGTGAGAAAAGCATCTCTTAATTTCTGGGAGGTCCAGAGAGAGATTCTTACTTACTGGATTGTTGAGATGCCAGGTGATGTTGATGCTTCCCAAGTCCCAGACCACAGAATCCACTGGATGCACTGTGCAGAGAAAAGAACACTTTTTCTCCCACCCTTGTGCTGTATTTGGTCACATGAGCTTCCAATAGGCACTCTTTATGCTCTTTTGACTCACAGAGTTTTTCGAAAAGTAGGTTTTTTATATTTTGTTGATTTCTCCTCACTCCACAAATTACTAAGCATGAACAATGGTGGGGTAGGCATAGGGCTGCAGTGAGGCCAAGAACAAAATCTGAATGATAAACCTAACATTGATTGAACTTTCACTCACTCCTCTTTGACCTGAAGATTCTTTTGCTGGACCCAGTTGCCTAACTCCTTGCTTTTTTTTTTTAGGATGAGTTCCTCGACAAAGAGACTTTATGGCCTTCATGAAAAATACACTTTGTGGGGGTTTCCCTGGTGGCTCAGTGGTAAAGAATTTGCCTGCCAATGCAGGAGACATAGATTCGATCCCTGACCCAGGAAGATCCCACGTGCTACGGAGCAATAAAGCCCGTGTACCACAACTACTAAAACCTACGCTCTAGAGCCCCTGCTCAGCAACAAGGGAAGCCACCACAATGAGAAGCCTGAGCACCACAATTAGGGGAAAAAAAAAAAAAGCCTGTGCAGCAATGGTGACCCAACACTGCCAAAAGTAAATAAATAATAAATAAATAGAAAAAAAGAAAAATACACTTTGTGAGTTAGGCCCACTAAGGTGGAAGTGTCTGTTTGGGTCCTCTCAGAAGTAGACACCAAGATGGAACAAGAAATGTGAGAGACTTACTAGGGGAAGTACCGGGGAAGGATAAAGGGAAGAGGAGTAGGAGGAGAGCCGTAAACTGCAGTGCAGGACTGACAGTTGTGAAAGCAGAAGGCGAAGGAAGGAAGCTTGGGCAGGAGAAGCCTCAGGCTTCGATGCAGCCCTGAGAAAGTGTCAGCCAGGCTAATCAGATGCCACAGAGCGAGAGACTGGCCATTAAAATGGAGCCCTGTGTTAGGCAGGAATGGCTTGGCTCTAGCACATCTGCAGTGCTCATTGACAGGAGAGCTTGACTGTGGTGTAAACACAGCAGTAGACCATGAAGGTGCTACAGCCAGAGGCTGTCAGCTGACCACACTCTTCCCAGCAGGCTCTCCTTGTGGGAAATCTGAGCAGGGTGCTACCCAGTCCTGCCTCACCAGACATGTATACACCTGTGTGAATTCAAAAAGTGAATACAATTTAAGCTCAAGCTGAGGCATAGTTGACATATTTATTACAAATATTTATTGAGCCCGTAAAAAAGTATTACACTAGGCACTACTGCAGCCCTACCATCTCCAGTGGAATGACTGGGCCTGGGAAGGTTTCTTAGGTTTTTTATTGCCAGTATCATCAACACTAGGCATGTTTTATTTTCTTGGGCTCAAAATCACTGTGGATGGTGACTGCTGCCATGAAATTAAAAGATACTTGCTCCTTGGAAAAAAAGCTATGACATCGCTTTGCTGATGAAGGTTTGTATAGTCGAAGCTATGGTTTTTCCAGTAGTCATATATGGATGTGAGAGTTGGACTATAAAGAAGGCTGAAGCTGAAGAATTGATGCTTCTGAATTGCAGTGCTAGAGAAGACTTTGGGGAGTCCCTTGGACTGCAAGGAGATGGAACCAGTCAATCCTAAAGAAAATCAACCCTGATTATTCATTGGAAGGACTGAAGATGAAGCTGAAGCTCCAAAACTTTGGCTAGCAATGGTGACCCAACACTGCCAAAAGTAAATAAATAATAAATAAATAGAAAAAAGAAAATACACTTTGTGAGTTAGGCCCACTAAGGTGGAAGTGTCTGTTTGGGTCCTCTCAGAAGTAGACACCAAGATGGAACAAGAAATGTGAGAGACTTACTAGGGGAAGTACCGGGGAAGGATAAAGGGAAGAGGAGTAGGAGGAGAGCCGTAAACTGCAGTGCAGGACTGACAGTTGTGAAAGCAGAAGGCGAAGGAAGGAAGCTTGGGCAGGAGAAGCCTCAGGCTTCGATGCAGCCCTGAGAAAGTGTCAGCCAGGCTAATCAGATGCCACAGAGCGAGAGACTGGCCATTAAAATGGAGCCCTGTGTTAGGCAGGAATGGCTTGGCTCTAGCACATCTGCAGTGCTCATTGACAGGAGAGCTTGACTGTGGTGTAAACACAGCAGTAGACCATGAAGGTGCTACAGCCAGAGGCTGTCAGCTGACCACACTCTTCCCAGCAGGCTCTCCTTGTGGGAAATCTGAGCAGGGTGCTACCCAGTCCTGCCTCACCAGACATGTATACACCTGTGTGAATTCAAAAAGTGAATACAATTTAAGCTCAAGCTGAGGCATAGTTGACATATTTATTACAAATATTTATTGAGCCCGTAAAAAAGTATTACACTAGGCACTACTGCAGCCCTACCATCTCCAGTGGAATGACTGGGCCTGGGAAGGTTTCTTAGGTTTTTTATTGCCAGTATCATCAACACTAGGCATGTTTTATTTTCTTGGGCTCAAAATCACTGTGGATGGTGACTGCTGCCATGAAATTAAAAGATACTTGCTCCTTGGAAAAAAAGCTATGACATCGCTTTGCTGATGAAGGTTTGTATAGTCGAAGCTATGGTTTTTCCAGTAGTCATATATGGATGTGAGAGTTGGACTATAAAGAAGGCTGAAGCTGAAGAATTGATGCTTCTGAATTGCAGTGCTAGAGAAGACTTTGGGGAGTCCCTTGGACTGCAAGGAGATGGAACCAGTCAATCCTAAAGAAAATCAACCCTGATTATTCATTGGAAGGACTGAAGATGAAGCTGAAGCTCCAAAACTTTGGCTACCTAATGCGAAGAGCTAACTCATTGGGAAAGACTCTGATGCTGGGAAAGACTCAGGGAAGGAGGAGAAACGGGTGACAGAGGATGAGATGGTTGGATGGCATCACTGCAGAGTCCAGGAGACAGCGAAGGACAGGGAAGCCTGGCATGGTGCAGTCCATGAGGTTGACACGTCTTAGTGAACGAACAAGGCAAGGTTTACTAGCCTCCACTGTAGGTGGCGCTAGCGGTAAAGAACATGCCTACCAATGCAGGAAATGTATGAGACGTGGGTTACATCCCTGAGTCGGGAAGATCCCCTTGAGAAGGAAATGGCAACCCCTGCCAATATTCCTGCCAGGATAATCCCATGGACAGAGGAGTCTGGCAGGCTACCATCTATAAGGTTACAAAGAGTCGGACACAACTGAAGTGACTTCGCGCGCATTGTATACTGATACTGGGTCAAGCTTACTATAACAAAGAAAAATCTTTAGGGAGCTCAAGACAAGGTTGCAATAAAACATCCCTCCTCTTTAGAGAGCTCAGAGAAGACTTGTGAAGATTTCTACCATGCCAATCACCAGATGTACCAAGGAGGAAGGAAACTTTTAGTAGAATTAAATGTAGAGGTTACCAGAGAGACCTTGAAACTGATCTGGCAGCCAACTGGGTGGCACAAGGGCATGCCCCACCCCCAGGCTGGTGCCAGCCAAGAGTCAGGATTTGCTGAGAGGCAGGCCCAACACCTGTTGTAGCTCCTGGATCAGAGTCAAAGTTTGGGAGGGAGAAAGGGGAGAAGAGGAAGGAACTGGGAAAGAGGGATTTGTAGTGGGAAGAGATAAGACAGCAGGCTTTTCAGAAGCATGCCAGAATTCATCTCAACCTCACCACCTGGCAAAAGAGACAGTGTATGTGGCAGAAGGAATACTGGGCATGACACCCAAGCTCTGCCTCGAACTCCCTGGCCTGACCCCCCTTGTAACTCAAGCTAGCCTGTCTCCCTTAAGCAGTTGGAGGGGGAAAAACCAGTCAATCCTAAAGAAAATCAACCCTGATTATTCATTGGAAGGACTGAAGATGAAGCTGAAGCTCCAAAACTTTGGCTACCTAATGCGAAGAGCTAACTCATTGGGAAAGACTCTGATGCTGGGAAAGACTCAGGGAAGGAGGAGAAACGGGTGACAGAGGATGAGATGGTTGGATGGCATCACTGCAGAGTCCAGGAGACAGCGAAGGACAGGGAAGCCTGGCATGGTGCAGTCCATGAGGTTGACACGTCTTAGTGAACGAACAAGGCAAGGTTTACTAGCCTCCACTGTAGGTGGCGCTAGCGGTAAAGAACATGCCTACCAATGCAGGAAATGTATGAGACGTGGGTTACATCCCTGAGTCGGGAAGATCCCCTTGAGAAGGAAATGGCAACCCCTGCCAATATTCCTGCCAGGATAATCCCATGGACAGAGGAGTCTGGCAGGCTACCATCTATAAGGTTACAAAGAGTCGGACACAACTGAAGTGACTTCGCGCGCATTGTATACTGATACTGGGTCAAGCTTACTATAACAAAGAAAAATCTTTAGGGAGCTCAAGACAAGGTTGCAATAAAACATCCCTCCTCTTTAGAGAGCTCAGAGAAGACTTGTGAAGATTTCTACCATGCCAATCACCAGATGTACCAAGGAGGAAGGAAACTTTTAGTAGAATTAAATGTAGAGGTTACCAGAGAGACCTTGAAACTGATCTGGCAGCCAACTGGGTGGCACAAGGGCATGCCCCACCCCCAGGCTGGTGCCAGCCAAGAGTCAGGATTTGCTGAGAGGCAGGCCCAACACCTGTTGTAGCTCCTGGATCAGAGTCAAAGTTTGGGAGGGAGAAAGGGGAGAAGAGGAAGGAACTGGGAAAGAGGGATTTGTAGTGGGAAGAGATAAGACAGCAGGCTTTTCAGAAGCATGCCAGAATTCATCTCAACCTCACCACCTGGCAAAAGAGACAGTGTATGTGGCAGAAGGAATACTGGGCATGACACCCAAGCTCTGCCTCGAACTCCCTGGCTGACCCTTGTCACTCAATGCCCCTGTGGGCCTGTGCTGCCTGGCTATAATCTGCAGAGCTAGGCCAGACACTCCTTAAAGTTCTTCCCATTTGAACAGCCTAACATTTTTTTGTTTTTTGCCCCAGTATGGATTTTTTTGTATCTACCAACAAAATGAGCCAAAGACTATTTTTCATTTTAATCTCATAGTTTGTTTTATACATTTTAGAATTTTTAACTAAAGGATAATTACTTTACCACATTGTAATGGTTTCTGCCATATATCAATATGAATTAGCTATAGGTATACCTATGTCCGTGCCCTCTTGAACCCCCTCCCACCTTTCTCCCATCTAAACAGACATTTCTCCAAAGACAGATGACCAATAAATCATGAAAAGATGAACAGCTTAACATTCTAACAGCTTCCATAAAACAATCCTAGAAGAACCTGCAGAGAGGCATGAAAAGTGGGGGTGTAGGATGAAAAGAACTCCCAGTGAACTCAGGAGAATATAATATAAGGAAACATAAAAACATAACATAACAAGCATTGTGATAGATAGCAGAATGTAGGAATGGGGGCCAGTAAGGTCTCTAACGTTTTCATTTTATGATCAAGATTTTCAGGATATCAACCTGTGACTTGGTCTGTATGTAGAGGTACAGACGATCTGGGGAAGAAAATAGTTTCCCCTGTTATCTGGTTTTAAAAGATCTGAGATTTATAAACATTCCCTTAACACACAAACCTTCACTATTATTAAAACAAAGAGATACTACCGTCCCTATTCTTTACTGGACCCTCCTCCAGTTTTCTGTTATAAAAATGAACCATTTCTACTCCCCTTTCAGTCTGCACTTGCTGCTTATTTTCATATAGATAAGAATGCTGGGATGGGAGAGCATACTGTGGGATTTTTCCCAAGTCTAACGTTTTAAGGAGTTTAAGAACAGGATTTTATGCTCCCTTCTCACATGTCTCTCATATTGAGCTAAGAAAAACACCACAGTTAAAAAACAAAAACAAAAAACTGCAGTCCAAGGAATGGCATAATTAGCAGCCAATCAGGAGAAGGCTCCAGGTCTTCAGATACCGTACCCTCAGGCTAGCCCCTCCCAGAGAGGATCAGGTTTTCTCCTGGGGTTTCCCAAGCTCTGCCTCGAACTCCCTGGCTGACCCTTGTCACTCAATGCCCCTGTGGGCCTGTGCTGCCTGGCTATAATCTGCAGAGCTAGGCCAGACACTCCTTAAAGTTCTTCCCATTTGAACAGCCTAACATTTTTTTGTTTTTTGCCCCAGTATGGATTTTTTTGTATCTACCAACAAAATGAGCCAAAGACTATTTTTCATTTTAATCTCATAGTTTGTTTTATACATTTTAGAATTTTTAACTAAAGGATAATTACTTTACCACATTGTAATGGTTTCTGCCATATATCAATATGAATTAGCTATAGGTATACCTATGTCCGTGCCCTCTTGAACCCCCTCCCACCTTTCTCCCATCTAAACAGACATTTCTCCAAAGACAGATGACCAATAAATCATGAAAAGATGAACAGCTTAACATTCTAACAGCTTCCATAAAACAATCCTAGAAGAACCTGCAGAGAGGCATGAAAAGTGGGGGTGTAGGATGAAAAGAACTCCCAGTGAACTCAGGAGAATATAATATAAGGAAACATAAAAACATAACATAACAAGCATTGTGATAGATAGCAGAATGTAGGAATGGGGGCCAGTAAGGTCTCTAACGTTTTCATTTATGATCAAGATTTTCAGGATATCAACCTGTGACTTGGTCTGTATGTAGAGGTACAGACGATCTGGGGAAGAAAATAGTTTCCCCTGTTATCTGGTTTTAAAAGATCTGAGATTTATAAACATTCCCTTAACACACAAACCTTCACTATTATTAAAACAAAGAGATACTACCGTCCCTATTCTTTACTGGACCCTCCTCCAGTTTTCTGTTATAAAAATGAACCATTTCTACTCCCCTTTCAGTCTGCACTTGCTGCTTATTTTCATATAGATAAGAATGCTGGGATGGGAGAGCATACTGTGGGATTTTTCCCAAGTCTAACGTTTTAAGGAGTTTAAGAACAGGATTTTATGCTCCCTTCTCACATGTCTCTCATATTGAGCTAAGAAAAACACCACAGTTAAAAAACAAAAACAAAAAACTGCAGTCCAAGGAATGGCATAATTAGCAGCCAATCAGGAGAAGGCTCCAGGTCTTCAGATACCGTACCCTCCAGGCTAGCCCCTCCCAGAGAGGATCAGGTTTTCTCCTGGGGTTTCCTCCCTTTTGAATTAAGCACGACTGAGAGCTAAGGTCTGGAAACACAAACCCTAAACCTAGTCTCCGGTAGACAAACAGGTCTGGGGAGATTGTATAACCCGCAGGGACAGAGTTCTCTGAGCTCCCAGGAAGACCAGGCAGCAGTGAAGGGAAAGGGTGTCCATGCGGATGCAAGAGCAGCCAAAGGAGGACTGGGCTACCTAAATAAATAATGGCGTGCTTGGCAGCAGACCCAATTCAGGCCTGGGCCTCCAGGTGGGGAGTCTGCTAAGTCACGCTCAGTCTCTGGGTCTCAGCTTATATAGTATTTCCTCTGGGAAGCAGGGCGCCTCACAGGTTGTACAGGTTGCACACTGCAGATACCTAGGATGTGTCACAGTATAAATATTACAGAGTTATATATCTTTATGACAATGTTCTGGCTGTTGCTAGTCAAGTGTTTTGAGGAAAGGGTATCTTGCTTTGCTGATTCATAAAAAAGTGTCACACGGGCTGGCAGTGATCCTGCTGAGAAGCCTTTCCTAACTCAGCTCCTAACTGGCCCTCTTATCTGCTTCAGAAGGACCCCACACTCCCCCTACTGTCACACTGACCACACTTTGTTCTAAATGCCTGTATACTCGTCTTTTCCATTCTGGGATATCAGCCTTGTGAAGGTGAAAGTGTTCAACCTCGATCTGAGACTTAAACCCGGGGCCCAGACTTAATCAAATCTGTTTGGGACTTGAACCCACGTGGCCGGGACTCAAACCCAGCCAAAACCCTGTTTGGGACTCGAACCCAGCCAAAACCACTCACCCAATGTCTGGACCCACTGACGCTCAGGCTCTTCACGTCTCTTTGCAGAGAAGAATTCAGCAAGAGACAAAGTGATAGGTAAGAAATAGATTTATTCAGATTTAGAGAAAGCACACTCCACAGACAGAGTGTGGGCCATGGTAGAGCAAATCCAGCGGCCCCTAAAACGTGGAGTTGTTAGCTTTTATAGGCTGGGTAATTCCATATGCTAATGAGTGGGAGGATTATTCCAGCTCTTTTAGGGAAGGGGTGGAACTGTCATGGCGCCTCTGGGTGTGTCATTCTTTTCAAAAACTGTGCTCTGCCCCTTTCCCTATCCCTTACAAAGGTAGAGTCTGTGTCTTGTCCAACAGCGTACCCTGCATGGAGAATGGTGGTTGGCCCTAGTGCAGGGTCAGTGGCATCTGTTGAATGAATGTGCAACATATTTTGAGCCAGCCCAATGCTCTTGCCCAAGTGGACAGAGAGCCAGGCATAGTAGAAAGAGTCCTAGCCATACCTGGGGTTCAAGACCTTGCTCTGCCTCTCACAAACTATGTGACTTTGGGCAAGTCACATAGTGACTTCACTCCAGTGTTCCTGATGCAGAATAGGGAGGGCCCTGCCTTGCCCTGTCCACCTCAAAGGGTAATTATGAAGGATGATTCAAACTTCCACTTGGTAAACTGTAAAAACAGACAAAACAACATGCGAAGTAAGTGGCTGTTCCAGGGAAGCTGGACCTATGAGAGGCCCAGGACTAGGAGCAGCCCAGTCTGGACACTGTGAGTGGTGACCTCCAACAGAAAACTCAGGATTTCTGGGTCAGGCAGTGCTTTTTTGGTTGCTAGGAAGAGAAACCCCAAAATGTGAAAAGGCAAATATACTACTTCACATAACATGCGGAAAGTTGTATCTGGGCCTCCCGGACAATGGAAATAGGTACAATGATGCCACAAGGTAGAAAGCCTTTCTGTTCTCCTCCCCTTCCCCTCCCCCAACCACCCCCAGCCCTCCAGCCCTGCCCCCACATCTGCCTGCCTCTCCTTTCTGCTTACCTACCACAGAAGAGCTCAATCAACACAGCAAGGGACATGGCTACCCCTAGTTTCTGGCTTCATCTTACAATTTTACCATCAGAGAGAGTTGCTGTTGCTAAGTCACTAAGCCGTGTCCAACATTTTTCGCGACCCCATGGACTATAGCCTGCCAGGTTCCTCTGTCCATGGGATTTCCCAGGCAATAATACTGGAGTGGGTTGCCATTTCTTTCTCCAGAAGATCTTCCTGACCCAGGGATTGAAACTTCATCTTCTGTTTGGTAGGTAGATTCTTTACCACTGAGTCACCAGGAAGCCCAACTGAGGGAAGTCCCTCTGAGCCCCTTCTCTTATTTCCAATTTGCAAAATCTCCTTTGCCCTGACCTGAGCGATGTATCCAACTCTCCAAACTGAGGTAGATCTGTGTCTTGTCCAACAGCGACCCTGCATGGAGAATGGTGGTTGGCCCTAGTGCAGGGTCAGTGGCATCTGTTGAATGAATGTGCAACATATTTTGAGCCAGCCCAATGCTCTTGCCCAAGTGGACAGAGAGC
This sequence comes from Tragulus kanchil, assembly GCA_022376925.1. Taxonomy (NCBI): domain Eukaryota; kingdom Metazoa; phylum Chordata; class Mammalia; order Artiodactyla; family Tragulidae; genus Tragulus; species Tragulus kanchil. The sequence goes on from JAIOJX010000006.1 coordinate 79,880,062, forward strand.
CAGGCATAGTAGAAAGAGTCCTAGCCATACCTGGGGTTCAAGACCTTGCTCTGCCTCTCACAAACTATGTGACTTTGGGCAAGTCACATAGTGACTTCACTCCAGTGTTCCTGATGCAGAATAGGGAGGGCCCTGCCTTGCCCTGTCCACCTCAAAGGGTAATTATGAAGGATGATTCAAACTTCCACTTGGTAAACTGTAAAAACAGACAAAACAACATGCGAAGTAAGTGGCTGTTCCAGGGAAGCTGGACCTATGAGAGGCCCAGGACTAGGAGCAGCCCAGTCTGGACACTGTGAGTGGTGACCTCCAACAGAAAACTCAGGATTTCTGGGTCAGGCAGTGCTTTTTTGGTTGCTAGGAAGAGAAACCCCAAAATGTGAAAAGGCAAATATACTACTTCACATAACATGCGGAAAGTTGTATCTGGGCCTCCCGGACAATGGAAATAGGTACAATGATGCCACAAGGTAGAAAGCCTTTCTGTTCTCCTCCCCGTCCCCTCCCCAACCACCCCCAGCCCTCCAGCCCTGCCCCCACATCTGCCTGCCTCTCCTTTCTGCTTACCTACCACAGAAGAGCTCAATCAACACAGCAAGGGACATGGCTACCCCTAGTTTCTGGCTTCATCTTACAATTTTACCATCAGAGAGAGTTGCTGTTGCTAAGTCACTAAGCCGTGTCCAACATTTTTCGCGACCCCATGGACTATAGCCTGCCAGGTTCCTCTGTCCATGGGATTTCCCAGGCAATAATACTGGAGTGGGTTGCCATTTCTTTCTCCAGAAGATCTTCCTGACCCAGGGATTGAAACTTCATCTTCTGTTTGGTAGGTAGATTCTTTACCACTGAGTCACCAGGGAAGCCCAACTGAGGGAAGTCCCTCTGAGCCCCTTCTCTTATTTCCAATTTGCAAAATCTCCCTTTGCCCTGACCTGAGCGATGTATCCAACTCTACACTAAGGTTGAGGGACAGTATGATCTCTAAGCCCCATTGGAGCCACATGACTAGAGTGGGGCAATCAGTGTTTCAATAGAAGGGAAGTTACTCTTCCAAGAAAAATGGGTGGGTGCCAGGCATACAAAATAATAAATGTGCTCCATTCCTGTTATCTAAAGAGAATTCCCATTCTGACACCCAAAATGCCACCATTTGCAGTCAATTAGATTTGGTTTGGGTTCTGCTCCTCTAGGCTCATTGTATCACATACCTTCTCCGAGTGCCCTGAAACAGAAGGAGGCGAGCAGAAGGGCAACAAGAGCAGGAAGAAGGATGGGCAACGGAGTAAAATCAGTGTGCTTACCTCTGCAGACCTTCAGTGTATAATCAGAGGGGCTCACCACACATCTAGAAAGGTTCGTTTCCTTTTTAGAAATGGTAGCTACTGACTTCACCTGCTCAACACCAGACCCTAAAGTCCTCTGTGCTTGGCCAGGTTGTGACTCGAGTGATGGTTTTACTGAAACAGAACACTATTTATCTAGTCTGACCATGTTTACTTTCTGTCCTACAGCAGACCAGAGACAAAGCCCCTCTCTTCCTCCTTGTAAATAGTCTAGACCACACAACTCACAGATGGAGAAAGCAATTTCTGAGAGGGATTATTTCTTATCTAACCTCACATATTAAAAGGGTTCATAGTCACACCAAGACACACCAAGACACACCAAGACAAGAGCAGACTCCATGTCATCTGACACTTTTTCCCCCATAGTGCTACCCTTTGCTTCTGCATACTTATGACCTGAAAAAACAAGCCACTCCTTCATCTCACCTTCCCAGCCTTCTGTCTCTCTCTTTTGGGTCACCTACTGGAATGCCTTCTCTAGCTCAGCTTTACTATATTACTCTTTAGTCACCTCTAGGTTCCAGTCAACAGCTATTGCTTTATTTTCAGCTGTCAGGAATGAAAGATTGCCCCATCAATTACAGAGTACTTTCTTCTCTACTCTTGAACATAAATCCACTATTTAAGCAAACCAGTCTTGACTCGTGGAAGAATTTCAGGCATTAACTTGCTCACTCCTATTTACATCTCAGATATCCATCTAGATCACTTTATTTCAGAAATTAAGTGAATTTTATCAGGTCTGTCTCCCCTGGCTGAGTCAAGAATACCTCCTATTAGTGCCCCATACTTCCTCCAACAAAACATTTATAGTATCACCCTGGACAGTAATTGTCTGCTTATTTTATCTCTATTCTCTACTGTAACTTCTGTGAGCACAGAGACTATTCATTCCTGTTTCCCTATACCATCGCACCCCCAGGACCCAGCAAAGAGCCTAGCACATGGCAAATGCTGCATATTTATTGAATGAATGACCAGACTCTGACTCTATGGTTTCTAATTATTTGCACAGTAGCAATCAAATGACAAAAAGATGTGGATACTAACACTTTACAGTTGAACACAGACTGTGAAGGACTTAGAATATCAAAAGAATTCATTAAGCTGGTTATCACTATAATAAAAACTTTCTTTGTTTCTGATAAGATACAATATCTATCTATCTATCTATCTATCTATATCTATATCTGTATATCTCAACATTCCATCCATAAAAGTTCCTAAGATTCTTATGGTCAAACACTATCACCAGAATCAAACACTGCCTTTGGGATACTATCCTGACCTCAAGGGCTGGACTCCCTGCCTCTGGTCTCTTCCTCCATCTACTTGGTGTCCCTGTACTGAGTAGTCACTGTGAGTCAGTTCCTAAATTCTCACATGCTTTATCTCATTCAATTCTTACAGCAGCCCTAGGAAGAAAGCTCTATTTTTATTTCCTTTTAACGATGGGCATACTTAGACACAGAGAGGTTATACAACTTAAGCAAAGACACAGAGCTATCAACTGGAGTTTTCAAACCCAGATCTTGCTCTTTATCACTATGCTGTAAGACCCTTCTTTCTAATACTTCATAGACAACAACCTTCCATCTCACTTAGAATGGCCTCCTCCTGTTATCCAAACACACCTTGACTTTTACAGCTGCATGCATCTCAAATATAATTCTATTAAGAATCCAACAGAGCTTGGTAGACTATCTTACTGAATAATCCTATGTTATCACTGATAAGGAGTAGTAGGCGTCATGGAAAGAATACTAGTTTGGGAACAAGAAATGCCTAAAGTCAAAACTTGACTGTTTCTGTTACCTGTGGTCGTGTAACAAACCACTCCATAACTTAACAGTTAAAACAACAACAAATTTATTAGTTCTCACAATTATGTGAATCAGCTGGGCTGTCTCCCTGTAGGTTTCGCTTGAGCTCACTCACGGGGTGGCAATTAGTGGGATGGTCTGCAGGGCTGGAATGTTTATCATGGCCTTACATGTCTGGCTTTGCCACATGGCTGTTCATCTTCCAGAACTATATGGTGGTGTTGGTGAGAGGAACTGAAAAGACTTTGTCGCCATACTTAACCTACCTCAATTCCTAGCTGGTTGACCTTAGGCAATGTATTTCTCCTGAGATCAGCTTCCTTATCTGGGAAATTGTGAAAGTAATCCCAATGATCTTGGGTTCTTACAAGTATATATGTCAGGTACCTAACAAGCTCTCTGCCATGAAACAACTGTTTATCCACTGTGAATTTCACTTGCTCTAAGTCTCATAGCTACTCAACATTTCTAGGGTCTGGAGAGAATCCTTCCTCCCACTCCCCAGCACCCCTTTGCAATCTGCTTAAATCCTATCCTTCAATCAAAATACCATTCTGGTTTACTCTTCTTTACCAAAATTTTCAAAATCAATAGGCTTCAATAATTGTCCATATTAGGAAATGCCAAAGTTCTATTCGTAAATGAACTAGTCTCAGCCTTTTCCTCATCCCTACTATGTAAATAGATAAGTAGAAAATAGAAATGATAAATAGAAATGATTTGTAGTTCACAATTTGTAACTTCTTGCTACTTGGATATAATTCTACCCCTTTTTCCCCAATTTAAGAAACCATAGTGAAATGTGGATAAAAATGTCTTTATTATCCTAATTTATCGTATAAAGGTAAATTGTTTGCAAAATTTGCTCCATTATTAGCAACAAGTTATTTGTGATGCCAAATCACTCATTTGGTACTAAGCACATGCCCCTTTATTTTTAAATCTTTTTATAAAGACATGTCCTATCTTCTAACTAGGCTAAAAACACTGAAAAAAAGCAAAGACCCTGATATATATACGTACACATATATAAATATATGAATATGTCTATTTACTTTATCTTGTTTTCTATCAAAGTGCACTAAGCATATTTGAAGGGCAATTCATATTTCCCAAACTCTCCCTGTTGAGATTTGTGTCAACAGTGACCATGAAACAGCTTAGACAGTGGAGGGAAAAAAAGGATTTAGAAGCACAGGTTCCAGGTTTATGTGCTGGTTCTGAGACTCTGGACCAAGAAGTACACATTTATTTCTTAAACGTCTATGTTACAACGGGAGAAAATTGGATGAGTAGAGTGGGAACCCTGGAAGGCTCAAAAAGATTAAAAAGGGTTGATTCTATTCTTGGTGTTGGTGAGAGGAACTGAAAAGACTTTGTCGCCATACTTAACCTATAACAAGGCAATGTATTTCTCCTGAGATCAGCTTCCTTATCTGGGAAATTGTGAAAGTAATCCCAATGATCTTGGGTTCTTACATATATGTCAGGTACCTAACAAGCTCTCTGCCATGAAACAACTGTTTATCCACTGTGAATTTCACTTGCTCTAAGTCTCATAGCTACTCAACATTTCTAGGGTCTGGAGAATCCTTCCTCCCACTCCCCAGCACCCCTTTGCAATCTGCTTAAATCCTATCCTTCAATCAAAATACCATTCTGGTTTACTCTTCTTTACCAAAATTTTCAAAATCAATAGGCTTCAATAATTGTCCATATTAGGAAATGCCAAAGTTCTATTCGTAAATGAACTAGTCTCAGCCTTTTCCTCATCCCTACTATGTAAATAGATAAGTAGAAAATAGAAATGATAAATAGAAATGATTTGTAGTTCACAATTTGTAACTTCTTGCTACTTGGATATAATTCTACCCCTTTTTCCCCAATTTAAGAAACCATAGTGAAATGTGGATAAAAATGTCTTTATTATCCTAATTTATCGTATAAAGGTAAATTGTTTGCAAAATTTGCTCCATTATTAGCAACAAGTTATTTGTGATGCCAAATCACTCATTTGGTACTAAGCACATGCCCCTTTATTTTTAAATCTTTTTATAAAGACATGTCCTATCTTCTAACTAGGCTAAAAACACTGAAAAAAAGCAAAGACCCTGATATATATACGTACACATATATAAATATATGAATATGTCTATTTACTTTATCTTGTTTTCTATCAAAGTGCACTAAGCATATTTGAAGGGCAATTCATATTTCCCAAACTCTCCCTGTTGAGATTTGTGTCAACAGTGACCATGAAACAGCTTAGACAGTGGAGGGAAAAAAAGGATTTAGAAGCACAGGTTCCAGGTTTATGTGCTGGTTCTGAGACTCTGGACCAAGAAGTACACATTTATTTCTTAAACGTCTATGTTACAACGGGAGAAAAAATTGGATGAGTAGAGTGGGAACCCTTGGGTACTCAAAGCTCACTATCTTAGGGTCTCAAAAACTGCAGTGTTGGGGGGCGTCATTTTTTATCAAAACACACAGGTTTGATCCTTCCCTATTCTTGCTTGGATGGGAAGGGAACACAGAAAGATGTATTTGGGAAATGTTCTCCTGCTGAGAACCACTACAGGATTAAACTGAGATTAGTCAGTGTAGTTAACTCCAGCAGCTTTGTGCAGTGGCAGGGAGAAAGCATCTTCCTGCTTATCTCATGATTATTCTGATTACTAAGAGCTATTTTTATTCAATTGAACTCAATAACTGTTTTTTCAAAGTAGAGTTATCAGTTCCAGGAGACTGAAGAGAGAAGCAGAGATTCATAAGTGTCCTAAGCTCTCTGCTTACAAAAACTACCTGGCCAAATTCTAACCATATATAATTATTACCTTCAATGCTTTCCTTCTTACCACGGCCAACTCCTAAAGGCCCTTACACTGAAAGGAATTTGAATAATGCCTAGATAGCACAGTTAATGGTTACTGCTTCTCTCTGTGATAATTCACACGAGCAATTTTTTATGGTTGTATTTATATCTAGCACAGTAGAAGATACCAGAAGGTGCTTCATAGATGTTTTTGGATTGTTGATCTAAACATTTTCCAGGACAGTGGAGAAAATCCTCTAATTTAATACCACACTGGCTCTTAGTACCTCAATGGAAAGTCTCTAATGAAAAGCGGAGAAGATAAAACCTTAGGGAGGTTGTAAGCAATTTAGCATTACTGAGTCAGGTGGGAATGTTTAATTTGCTCATTAAAGAGAGCAACATGATCTCTAGGGTATGGCAAGAATAAAGTCACTGCTAATAAAAAGCCCTCATGTTTGTTTAGCCCTTTATATTAGGTTACAAAGTGCTTTCATAGCTCTCATCTCACTTGAGCCCCCAGCAACCTTGTCAGGCAGATGTTATTCATTTTAACTTTATAGAAGCAGAAACTAAAGCTTAGATGGCTTATGCAGCATGCCCAAGCTCACATAACTAGGAAATGGCAGAACTAAAACTATACCAAGGTACTCCTAGTTGAATTAATTAGGGCTTTTTCAAGACAAGAAAGAAACTTAATATACAATAGTGTAAGCAGGAAATAGCTTAGATGGCTGGCAAGATATAGAAAATAGGTGATTATCTCCCCAATATCTGTTCCCTTTTCTCTTGATAACTCCCCTAGTTGTTGTTCATTCTCTGTTCTCCCCTCTCCATCCCTACTGTGAAGCCCACATGCTGTGGGGAAAATTGACCCACCCCTGCCTGAATCAAAGACAGGGTGTTATGCTCCAGTATAAGCTAATGAGTATAATCCCAGCTCCTGACCACAGTTATTGGTTCAAAGATGAACATGTGACAATGTATGGGCCAATGAGAAGCAAAGAGAGGTTTGCTAGAAGTTTTAGGAAATTTTCTGAATTTCATGAGAAAGTACACAGAAGGAAATGTCTCCCACCAGATGTGAGGGGAATGAATATAATTTCCTTTATACAACCATGTAGAATAACAGCGTTAGAACAAAGATGTCAATGTGGATGGCAAACAAGGTCTTTAGTAACATTACTAAACTACTAGATCAACTATTTCTGAAGCCCAATATATCTCTGGACTTTGCAGTTTCACAAGCCATGAGCTATCTTGGTATACTTCATGGCAAGTAATAGAAAACTCAACTCAAATTGGCATAGACACTCATGGGCTTCTTGTTACTTGCCTGTTTGCCATGGAGTCTACTTAGGTAACTAAAGGAATGGAAGGAGAAGCTGTAGAAACAAGGGCTTCAGGGACTGAAATCCAGATCTTAGTGGCATCAGGACTTTCCCTCTTCATCTTGTACTTGCATTCTGTCTTTCTCTTCTACTTGGTGCATTCCTTTTCACTATGGGCAAGTAAATTACCACCTGCTACTGAAAAGAAATACATGAATAATAGGTTTCAGGGTATCAGAGAGACTGCTGACAGGAAAGAGAGGATTTCAGACTGAGTCAGAAGGAGAGTACAAAGAGACCATGTACAAAAATGTGGGTAGAGATACCACAACGGATAATGTAGTGCTGCAGGGCTAGAACAGCCTGGTGGGGAGAGGTTACCTGTCCAAAGCCTGAAGGGATGAAGGAAAGTAACAATTACTAGAATCAGAGACCAAAAAGCTGTGTGAAGAGGATCACCTGACAGGAGTTGCGCATGCATGCTAAGCCACTTCAGTCGTGTCCAACTTTGTGCAACCCTATGGACCACAGTCCACCAGGCTCCTCTGTCCATTGGATTCTTCAGGCAAGAATACTAGGTTGCCATTTCCTCTTCCAGGGGATCTTCCCAACCCAGGGATCAAACCCACATCTCTTACGTCTCCTGCATTGGCAGGCAGGTTCTTTACCACTAGTGCCACCTGGGAAATCCAACAGGAGTTGTGCCAAGAGATAAGTCGGATTGAGTTCCAACCTAAACTCCTCCTTCCTCTAGTTAGCTGCTGGTGTTCTCCCTTGGCCAAACAGACTGGAAGCAGAGGAGAAGGAAGCCTGTGGATGAACTCCATACAGGTCAACCCCCTGAGGCAGAGTGGGCTGGGGAAGGGTGGAGGGTAGATTTAGAGGGGCATATGGAAGAATTCAGCACACTAAGGTTAGCAGCCTCTGCAGAACGACAGCATTTCTTTTTCACATCATCTGAATGTTAACATATAAATAATTCCCTACTTTCAACAAACACTCTATATATAGAGTTGACCTTGAAAGAGTGTATCAGGGAGAGGTTTATTATAGAACATCAATATTACCATGAGTGAGCAGAATAGTTGGATCTTACTTGGTTTTCCATTGACCTTTATAATTTATGGCATAAAATACAAGACTAGGGCTATTATAAATAATCTCAGATCAATGTAGCAGTTTATGATGGCAACCACATCATTACTACCATTAGATTAGAGCAGTATTATTACTACTGTTAAAACAATGCATTATTAAACCACAGTTTAATGGTTACAAGTAGGACCTCTGCTCATAAACAGAAAAACTGAAAAAAGCTTAAACTTTCTTGTTATGTTCTCACAAAGATGTATTAATCAGGAATGAAAATAGTGACAAGAAAATTTTAATAATACAGAAAATCCTAGAAGATATATAGATTATTAAAAGTTTCTTATAAGAATAAAAACAAGTGGGTAGAGATACCACAACGGATAATGTGCTGCAGGGCTAGAACAGCCTGGTGGGAGAGGTTACCTGTCCAAAGCCTGAAGGGATGAAGGAAAGTAACAATTACTAGAATCAGAGACCAAAAGCTGTGTGAAGAGGATCACCTGACAGGAGTTGCGCATGCATGCTAAGCCACTTCAGTCGTGTCCAACTTTGTGCAACCCTATGGACCACAGTCCACCAGGCTCCTCTGTCCATTGGATTCTTCAGGCAAGAATACTAGGTTGCCATTTCCTCTTCCAGGGGATCTTCCCAACCCAGGGATCAAACCCACATCTCTTACGTCTCCTGCATTGGCAGGCAGGTTCTTTACCACTAGTGCCACCTGGGAAATCCAACAGGAGTTGTGCCAAGAGATAAGTCGGATTGAGTTCCAACCTAAACTCCTCCTTCCTCTAGTTAGCTGCTGGTGTTCTCCCTTGGCCAAACAGACTGGAAGCAGAGGAGAAGGAAGCCTGTGGATGAACTCCATACAGGTCAACCCCCTGAGGCAGAGTGGGCTGGGGAAGGGTGGAGGGTAGATTTAGAGGGGCATATGGAAGAATTCAGCACACTAAGGTTAGCAGCCTCTGCAGAACGACAGCATTTCTTTTTCACATCATCTGAATGTTAACATATAAATAATTCCCTACTTTCAACAAACACTCTATATATAGAGTTGACCTTGAAAGAGTGTATCAGGGAGAGGTTTATTATAGAACATCAATATTACCATGAGTGAGCAGAATAGTTGGATCTTACTTGGTTTTCCATTGACCTTTATAATTTATGGCATAAAATACAAGACTAGGGCTATTATAAATAATCTCAGATCAATGTAGCAGTTTATGATGGCAACCACATCATTACTACCATTAGATTAGAGCAGTATTATTACTACTGTTAAAACAATGCATTATTAAACCACAGTTTAATGGTTACAAGTAGGACCTCTGCTCATAAACAGAAAAACTGAAAAAAGCTTAAACTTTCTTGTTATGTTCTCACAAAGATGTATTAATCAGGAATGAAAATAGTGACAAGAAAATTTTAATAATACAGAAAATCCTAGAAGATATATAGATTATTAAAAGTTTCTTATAAGAATAAAAATAAGTAAAACAAACAGTGTATGTGATAAAAAGAAAAAAAAAAAGAAAAGCACTCCCTCCCCTAAAGTAATGATAAAAACAAATTCAGGAGGGTGGGTTGCTAAAGGCAGAAACTAGGGGTTGAGAAAGGAGAGGAGAACATAGGAAGACATAAGTTATTTGTTGTTAACTTGGATGGTGGATTCATGGATGTTTATTAGTATAGATAAGTAATTGAAAAGAAATACATGAATAATAGGTTTCTGCTCTGGACCAGTAATGACATTGTATCATACACCAAGGTTTGTGTTTAATCCAATACTCTCTTCACCAATAATAATGTTCATAGCAGCTTTATCTGTAATAAAGAAAACCTGAAAATAAACCAAGCATCCAACCCAAATAACACCAACTAAAGTGGTGAAAGATTTAACAAAACCTGCCACATCCATACAGTGGAATACTACTCAGCAAAAAAAAAGGTGGGGGGAGGGTAACTAGTGATAAACATAATAACCTGGATGGATATCAAGGGCATTATGCTTAGTGATAAAAGCTAATTTTGAAAGGCTATTTACTGCATGACGCCATTTAATAAGAGTCTCAAAATGGCAAAGCTATCAACATGGAGATCAAAGAAGTTGCCAGAAACATGACAAGGTGGGGGCAGGAAAGTCAACGGATAGCACCAGGGAGTTCCTTTGTATTTATGGAACCATTCTATATCTTGAATGTGGAGATAGTTTCACAAATATCCATATGGGATAAAGTTGCACAGAACTATACATATACACACACACACGGTATTTTTAAAGATATCATATTCTGCACATGTTGGTACAGACACATGAATGGACAAAAAAAGATCAATGGAATGGAAAACAGATCAGCTACAGATCCAAAAACATACAGAGGTTAAGTATCTGATAAGATATTTCGATCGATGACAAAGTTGGATTATTTAATAAAAATTATCTGCCCTATATATATCAAAGATATATGTAAGTAAATAGAAACGGCAAAAGAATTAAAGTGTTAGGAGAAAGCATGAGATAAATTTTTTAAAATAATTAAGGAGAAACTCCAAAAGCATAAAGTAAAATACTTACATAGATGACTACATAAAAATTTAAATAATGAACAGTAAATAATACAATAAACAAAGTCAAAAGATAAATTACAAGCTGGAGAAAATGTTTGCAAGACATATGATAAACAGAAAATTGATCTTCTTGATACATAAAGAGCTCTGACAATAAGAGACAACCAATAAAAAATGGAAAAAAAAACCCCACAAACAGAAGTTAATAACAAGCTACAAAGTGACTGCAAAATATATAGTATGATGTGTAATCTCATTTATAATTTTAAAGACATAAATTAAAAGATTCTTTAAAAGGTTGATAATGAATTAGCTAAGGTTTAAGGAGAGAAAATGAACTAATTGATACCTTAGAAGTCCAGAAACCCTAAACCTTACCGGTAAGTACCATTTCATTCATACACTTATTCATGCAACAAGCCACAATACTTAGCATTGACAAGTGCCAATTATGTACTGAATGTGCAGCAGTGAATAAAACAGATAAAATACCCTGCCCTTGTGAAGCTCACATTCATTCTGAAAAGGAATGGAGAGGGGCACTGGAGTGAGCTTTGGGAGAAGAGAGGAGCAAGATGGGAGAGACAGGGATAAATTTGACCTATTTTACTCCTCTGAATTTGAATCTCTTTTCTCTCAACTGTCTTGCAGTAGCCTACCTATCTATATCAGAGTTCATCTCTAATGAATCCTACTGCCTTCCTGACTACTTCCCATCCACCTCATGTTGTAAACACATTTAATTGTAAATAGTATATAATGTGGTGTTCTTTTTTACATTTCCTGCAATATATACAATTGTGTTGTGGATATATCAGATGTCAGGTAAATGAATAAATGAATTTTTGTTAAAGGCAGCATGTGGGTTATGTAAGTAGAGAGCTGTTACAAGAGAAACAGATGGCTTGCAGATGCAAAATATACCTCATATTAACTGCCCTATATATATCAAAGATATATGTAAGTAAATAGAAACGGCAAAAGAATTAAAGTGTTAGGAGAAAGCATGAGATAAATTTTTTAAAATAATTAAGGAGAAACTCCAAAAGCATAAAGTAAAATACTTACATAGATGACTACATAAAAATTTAAATAATGAACAGTAAATAATACAATAAACAAAGTCAAAAGATAAATTACAAGCTGGAGAAAATGTTTGCAAGACATATGATAAACAGAAAATTGATCTTCTTGATACATAAAGAGCTCTGACAATAAGAGACAACCAATAAAAAATGGAAAAAAAAACCCCACAAACAGAAGTTAATAACAAGCTACAAAGTGACTGCAAAATATATAGTATGATGTGTAATCTCATTTATAATTTTAAAGACATAAATTAAAAGATTCTTTAAAAGGTTGATAATGAATTAGCTAAGGTTTAAGGAGAGAAAAATGAACTAATTGATACCTTAGAAGTCCAGAAACCCTAAACCTTACCGGTAAGTACCATTTCATTCATACACTTATTCATGCAACAAGCCACAATACTTAGCATTGACAAGTGCCAATTATGTACTGAATGTGCAGCAGTGAATAAAACAGATAAAATACCCTGCCCTTGTGAAGCTCACATTCATTCTGAAAAGGAATGGAGAGGGGCACTGGAGTGAGCTTTGGGAGAAGAGAGGAGCAAGATGGGAGAGACAGGGATAAATTTGACCTATTTTACTCCTCTGAATTTGAATCTCTTTTCTCTCAACTGTCTTGCAGTAGCCTACCTATCTATATCAGAGTTCATCTCTAATGAATCCTACTGCCTTCCTGACTACTTCCCATCCACCTCATGTTGTAAACACATTTAATTGTAAATAGTATATAATGTGGTGTTCTTTTTTACATTTCCTGCAATATATACAATTGTGTTGTGGATATATCAGATGTCAGGTAAATGAATAAATGAATTTTTGTTAAAGGCAGCATGTGGGTTATGTAAGTAGCAGAGCTGTTACAAGAGAAAGCAGATGGCTTGCAGAGAGCGGGCAGAACAGATGACCAGGCTGCTGCTTCAAGATGCAAAATATACCTCATATTAACTGTGCAATAACTGAATCATCCGTACTGTGCCAGTAAATATGACATCACTTTTAGTAGGTCATAGCGGAGCTAAAAGAAGTAATTAAAAACAGTGAAGGCAGTCTGACATGCACACACATTTTTTTCTTTTTTTCTTATTTTTTAATTTGAAGTATAGTTGATTTACAATGTTGTATTACTTTCAGGTGTACAGCAAACTGATTCAGTTATGCATGTAACTACCTATTCTTTTTCAAATTCTTTTCCACTGTATGTTAATAGAAGATATTGAAATATAGTTCCTCGTGCTATATAATGGGTCCTTGTTGTCTGCATATAGTAGTTTGTATCTGCTAATCCCAAACTCCTAATATATTCCTCTCACCTTTTCCCTTTGGTAACCATAAATTCGTTTTTTTAATTTCTGTGAGTCTATTTCTGTTTTGTAAATAAGTTCCTTTGTATTATTTCTTATTTTTAACTCTTTTCCTTTTTTAAAGAGAAGTGCCATTTGTATCATTTTTAAGAAACTTCCACATATAAGTGATAGCATATGATATTGTCTTTATCTGAGGTGATACTTCACTGTAGTTTCAGTTTGCATTTCTCTAATAATTAGTAAAGCTGAGCATCTTTTCAGCTCATGCATTTTTGTTTGTCTATTTGAAAAGAAATATTAATAGCTAAGGCTATAAATACAATGAAAATACATTTAATTCATAGCTAAATAAAAACAATATCGGGTCACAGAATTACTTTCTAGTCTCTTCACCAACCTACATTTAACTAGCTAAAACTCTTTTGAAGTACAGCCTATTGAGCCTTCTTGAAATAGAATATATTCCCCAGTGGTATTACTACAAAGCTGGAACACAACATCTATGCCTTAGCATGTCACAGAAACCACTTCTTTTGTGTATACTTGTAATTCAAGCATGCAGTGAAGACAGTGTGCAGAACATTCAGAAATAAAAGCTGAGAACAAGTGGAAAAGAAACATAATAAAAAGCCACGGTCGTAAAGCTCAAATGACATGGTTGGTACTGGGAGCCTTAATGAATGCACTTTTCAAAGCTTACACACCACCAAACTCCCTCTTCAGAAACAGGAGGCCCGGGAGATCGAGAACGTAACACAAAAAACAGATTTACAATAAAGAAGAGACATAATTCAAATCATTATGAAAGAGTGATTCATTATGGAAGAGTTCCTGAGGGTCAAATGACTCATCATCAATTTTAAGCAGTAAAATTTTCCAATTCCTATTTTGGGCAACAAGTACTTGATCTATTCTTACTTGGAATCAGTACTGCAGTAAACAAAAAGTGATGCATAAAGAAAATATTTTTAAAATATAAAAAGTTTTCAAGTGAAAAACAAAGAGGGGTTTGGCATCTGTGATGGACAGAAATGAGAGTCAGTTCTGAAACTGTCCCTCGGGCAGGTGAAGCCCTAGAGGTGGTTGCACTCAGGGCAGAAGTGGACAGAACAAATTGCCAAGAATGGCATCCTGTGTGAAGTCCAGCCTTTACCAATGCATACCAAAGCAGTCCAGGTCCAAATTAGGCCATGTCCAATTTGGGAACAGCAGCCCTTTTCTCAGTTAGTCTCAGCTTGCCATTTGACAATGATACCCTGAGTCGCCGAAGGGGATGATGTTCCCCACTCCCCCACAAACACATACACCTTGGCTGGTCCATGAGTTAGGGACTTGCTAGCTTCTGCACTTTGGAGAGGACTTGTCAAAGGCCAGCTGCTGGGCTTCCCTGGTGGTCCAGTGGGTAAGGACACCGCCTTGCAATGAAAGGGACGCTGGTTCAATCCCTGGTCTGGGAAGGTCCCACGTGCCGCGGAGCGGCTGGACCAATGTGTCCAATTACCGAGCTGGAGCTCTGGAGCGCATGCGTCTAGCGCCGGTGCTCTGCGACAACAGAGGCCACCGCGATGGGAGGCCCACAGGAGCCAAAGAACAAAGACGGATGAAAATAGAGAAATGAAAGACCAATAGAAGTGGCCCACCCTCCCCTCCCTCCCCAACCCGACCCCCACCCAAAATAAATAAATAAATAAATCTTAAAAAAAAAAAGGCCAGCTGCTGCTACTCTGTCACCAAGTCTTCCCAGAGGGCACCTCAGCAAGACAGCATCAAGCTGTACTCCTGTCAGGTTGTACTCTTCTGCTCAAGATGTCTTGATAATAGGGAGTGGGGCTTGGGGGAAGTGATTTTTATTTATCTACTAAATATATATTTTTTCACTGTGTTACTTGCCTGGATGATGGACTGGGTGGGCTTGGCACTCATACTCTGGGGTGGATTAAAGCAGAAAATCTGTGAGGGGAGAGAGCAGGGGACATTGTGGCTATAGAAAACTTTTCTGCTCTACTGCCTCTAGGTTTTCCATGTCATATTCGAACACTCTGCACGGTAAATTTTTCTCAGCATCATGCCTGTCTTCCCTATAAAATAACATTAAAATGATCAGCAGAGTCACATCCACACAGTCCCCAGCTCTTATTGTTCCCTGATCTAAATCTGTGTTTCTACCTCTGTCCCAACTCTTCCTCCTAGTCAGTCCAGCAGTCAAAACAATCTTTCTCCTAAATAATAATAATAAAAAAAAACCCACCACAATCTTTCTTCCCACTGAGCTCTTCAGTTGTCATGGTAACGAAAAGACAGGTTCAAAGAAAGAATCACATAGCAAGGTCTGATATACAAAGTCTGAGCTATTTCCTGGTGACCTGCTAAGACCACTTCATTTCTTTTCATCTTGAATGCATGCACTAATTTAACTGTTAAACTGGACTAGTTAAGGAAAGGAGGTGGGGGTGGGGATTAGCTCAACCTATTTTTTTAGAAGCTTTTTTTTCTTAATTTATTTGACTGCCTCAGGTCATAGTCGCAGCACTCAAGAGATCTTTGTTGTGTCCTGTGAAATCTTTTGTTGCAGTGTTCAGGTTTAGTTGCCCTGCAGTATGTCAGATGTTAGCTCCCCGACCGGGGACCTAACCTACATCCCCTGCATTGAAAGCCAGGTTCTAAACCACTGGACCACCAGGGAGGTCCCTCTCAATCTATTTTAAAGAGGGTTGTTGCCAGCCTTTAAGGCAACTTGCTTTAACTGCTTTAGATTTTAAAGATCTCATGGGAAGAGGTCAAGTGGACTCATCAGTGAAATGAATGAAATTCCATTACAGACAAATAATGTTCCATTTCTTGATTGATAAAGAATGCTTTAAGTAAAAGCAAGTAGTCTACAGCACTCCATTCTAGCTTCCTTTGCTTTGATTAAGATCAAACATAGAGGGCTTCCCTGGTGGTCCAGTGGGTAAAGAGTCTGCCTTGCAGTGCAAGGGGCACTGGTTCGATCCCTGGCCCAGGAAGATCCCACATGCAGAGGAATGGCTGGACCGGTTTGTCCAATTACGAGCCAGCGCTCTGGAGCACATGCGCCTAGAGCCGGTGCTCTGTGACAAGAGAGGCCACTGCGATGGGAGGTCCACACATGCCAAAAAATAAAGATGAATGAAAAATAAACAATGACTTAGAAGCAAAAAACAAACAAGCAAAAAACCAAACATAGAAACAATTTCTCCAAGTATTCCATGACCACACATCATAGGGACAAAGGACTGTTCTTGGGACAGAACTTATGCCAAATATTTGAAAAAGTATTTCAGGGGGGTCAACTGTTATTTTCTCTAATGTAAAAGACCATATACTAAAAAATAAGAAATGAACACCTGCTAATGTCTACATTAAATCCTCTCTCTCTCTGTCTCTCTCTCTGTGTCTCTCTGTCTCTCTCTCTCTCTCAGACCCTGTGGAAGATGTATGATATTTCTTTCCCCAGGAAATTTTGATGCTACTGAGCATCCAAGAGTTTAGGACTGTATGGCCTCTATGTCTCTTGCTCTTTCTTTTAATGTCTCTGTCTTTCTCTCCTTGTTGTTGCCTTTCCTGCCTTTAGCAGATTATCACTGGAGCTTTTCCATATGCCACTTCTTCCTTATCTCATGCTGACGGACTCCACTTTTGAGTAGATTCCATCTTCCTGCTCCAGGCTCTCCAGTTTCAGCCTACTCCAGAAGTGAAGGATGCCTGATCTAAAGCACTGGACCGCCAGGGAGGTCCCTCTCAATCTATTTTAAAGAGGGTTGTTGCCAGCCTTTAAGGCAACTTGCTTTAACTGCTTTAGATTTTAAAGATCTCATGGGAAGAGGTCAAGTGGACTCATCAGTGAAATGAATGAAATTCCATTACAGACAAATAATGTTCCATTTCTTGATTGATAAAGAATGCTTTAAGTAAAAGCAAGTAGTCTACAGCACTCCATTCTAGCTTCCTTTGCTTTGATTAAGATCAAACATAGAGGGCTTCCCTGGTGGTCCAGTGGGTAAAGAGTCTGCCTTGCAGTGCAAGGGGCACTGGTTCGATCCCTGGCCCAGGAAGATCCCACATGCAGAGGAATGGCTGGACCGGTTTGTCCAATTACGAGCCAGCGCTCTGGAGCACATGCGCCTAGAGCCGGTGCTCTGTGACAAGAGAGGCCACTGCGATGGGAGGTCCACACATGCCAAAAAATAAAGATGAATGAAAAATAAACAATGACTTAGAAGCAAAAAACAAACAAGCAAAAAACCAAACATAGAAACAATTTCTCCAAGTATTCCATGACCACACATCATAGGGACAAAGGACTGTTCTTGGGACAGAACTTATGCCAAATATTTGAAAAAGTATTTCAGGGGGGTCAACTGTTATTTTCTCTAATGTAAAAGACCATATACTAAAAAATAAGAAATGAACACCTGCTAATGTCTACATTAAATCCTCTCTCTCTGTCTCTCTCTGTGTCTCTCTGTCTCTCTCTCTCTCTCAGACCCTGTGGAAGATGTATGATATTTCTTTCCCCAGGAAATTTTGATGCTACTGAGCATCCAAGAGTTTAGGACTGTATGGCCTCTATGTCTCTTGCTCTTTCTTTTAATGTCTCTGTCTTTCTCTCCTTGTTGTTGCCTTTCCTGCCTTTAGCAGATTATCACTGGAGCTTTTCCATATGCCACTTCTTCCTTATCTCATGCTGACGGACTCCACTTTTGAGTAGATTCCATCTTCCTGCTCCAGGCTCTCCAGTTTCAGCCTACTCCAGAAGTGAAGGATGCCTGATCTAAAGCACTCATGTGGTCTCATTCTCCTTGCCAGGGACTGATTCGGCATGTATCTAATTTGGGCCATTAGATACGTGTAGAAACCTGCCAAGGACCTCTGGAAAGGATTTCTCAGGCTAATAAAAAGAGATACACAGTCCTTTTTGCTCTTAGACATTACTGGATCCAGATGTGATGACTGGAAATAAACTAGTCCCTTATGAGGCACACTGAGGAGGGCAGAATTCTGAGTCACTGAATGAACCAACCGGGTTGTGGTCCCAATGTGGACCTTCTAGTTACGGGAATCAATACATTCCTCTAAGGTTACAGCCTTAAAATCAGTTAAGTTTTGTTATTACTCACAGCTGAAACATCCTAACAAAATTTCTCCCAAGTTTCTCACCGTTTCTAAGAAATGAACACACATTACCAAATTCTATTCAATTGGTAATAACCATTACAGTTGGAAATAACAGCAGACTAAAACTGACAATGGCTGAAGCTGCACACAGTAAAAATTTGGTGTTTTCAGAGAATCAAATCCTCAAAGGATTAATTTACTTCATTTTTTATTATGGAAAATTTCAAGATAACTCAAAAGAGTCAAAACTGTATAATGAAGTCCCATGTACTTATCACTTAGCTGCAACAACTGTCAACTCAAGGTCAGTTCTGTTTCATTTATATTCCCACCTACTCTCCTTACCTCTGGAATGCATGTGTGTACTAAGTTGCTTCTTTGCGACCTGATGGACTATTGCGCTCCAGACTCCTCTGTCCGTGGGATTCTCCAGGTAAGAATTCTGGAATGTGTTGCCATGCCCTCCTCCAGGGGATCTTCCTGACCCTGAAATGAAATCCAGGTCTCTTGTTTCTCCTGCATTGGCAGGCAGGGTTTGTTTTTTTTTTACCACTAGCATCACCTGGGGAGCCTCCATCTCTAGAATATTCTGAGCAAATCTGAAGACCTCATATTGTTTCATTAGATATAAGGACTTGTAAATATATAACAAAAAGAGCATTATACCTAAAAATGAATGACTCATTCTGCCAGTTAATTTATTTTTTGGCTTATAGGATCTTAGTTTCTCAACCAGAGATCTTACCCATGTCCCCTGAATTGATACACAGATTCTTAACCACTGTTCCATCAGGGAAGTCCCTGAATAACTTATTATTACCATTTTACACCCTGTCAATACTAAAAATTTCCAAAAAGCTGTTTCATACCATATATATATGGTTACTATACACACACACACACACACACACACACACGCACACATAGCGGTGTAACTTTCAACATTTTGCATACAGTTCTTTTTTTTAATTTTATTTTACTTTTTACTTGCACAGTGTTTTGTTGTTTATAGATATGTACAATCCAAGATTAGTCATATGTATATCCCTGGCTCCCATCCCTCCTCCACCCACCTCCCAGTCCCTCCCTGCCATGGTCCCATCCCTCCAGGCCATCTCACAGCACCCCTGCAAGATCCCCTATTCCCACAGCACAATGACAATAACTATCTTTTTCACATATGATAGTATAGGTTTCCATGTTACTCCCTCTATGCCTCCCACCCACTGTTCAGTCCCATGGCCCATAAGTCTGTTCTCTATGTTTGTTTTTCCAACTGCTTCATTGTGTGTGTTATCATTACCTCATTACCATCTTACTAGATTCCATATATATGTGTTAGTATACTACACTTATCTTTCTCTTTTTGACTTACTTCGCTTTTTGGGGGGGGGCGGGGGTCGGCTTGGGGAGGGAGGGGAGCGGGTGGGCCACTTCTATTGGTCTTTCATTTCTCTATTTCATCCGTCTTTGTTCTTTGGCTCCTGTGGGCCTCCCATTGCGGTGGCGTCTGTCATTGCAGAGCGCCGGCTCTGGGCGCATGCACTCCAGAACTCCAGCTCAGTAATTGGACACATCAGTCCAGCTGCTCCGCGGCACGTGGGATCTTCCCATGCCAGAGATCGAACCGGCGCCCCTTGCACTGCAAGGCAGTGTTCTTACCCACTGGACCACCAGGGGAAGCCCAGGACTGATTCTTACGCATTTCTTTTTACAGCTGAGTAGTACTTCATTGTATATATGTACCAGAGCTTTTTTTTTTATTATTTAAAAAAATTTTTATTTTACTTTTGTACCAGAGCTTTTTTATCCAGTCATTTGTCGATGGACATCTGGTTGCTTCCATGTTCTAGCTATTGCATAGACTGCTGCAATGAACACTGGGGCTTCTTTCAATTTTGATTTCATCTGGGTATAAGCCTAATAGTGGGATTGCTGGGTCGAATGGTGCTTCTATTTTTAGTTTTTTTAAGAAATCTCCAGACTGTCTTCCATAGAGGTTGTATCAATCTACATTCCCACCAGCAATGCAGGAGTGTTCCCTTTTCTCCGCACCCTCTCCAGCATTTATTGTCTGTCGATTTGTGGATGACGGCCATTCTGACGGGTGTGAGGTGATATCCCATTGTAGTTTGATCTTCATTTCTCTAGTAATAAGCAACGCTGAGTATCGTTTCATGTGTTTTTGAGCCATCTGTATGTCCTCTTTGGAGAGATGTCTCTTAAGGTCCCTTTCCCATTTTTTTGATTGGGTTGTCACTTTTCTGGTGCTGAGTTGTCAGAGTTGCTTGTAGATTTTGGAGATTAATTCTTTGTCTATTGTTTCATTTGCTATTATTTTCTGCCACTCTGTGAGTTGTCTGTTCACCTTTTTTGTAGTTTCTTTTGCGGTACAGAAGCTTTTAAGTTTCATTAGGTCCCACATGTTCCACTGTTCTAGTAGGTGGGTCACAGAAGATTTTGCTTTGATTGATGCCCTTGAGTGTTTTGCCTATATTCTCCTCTAAGAGTTTTATGGCTTCTGGTCTTACACTTAGGTCTTTAATCCATTTTAAGTTGATCTTAGAGTATGGCTGGGCTTTTGCCTACAAGAGGCACTAGCCCCCTGCTCCCCACTTTATTTCTTTGTCTTATTTTTCTTTAATCTTCTGCAGGACTGCACCTTCAGGTTTGTTCATTGTCAAGCCGGCCTCGACAAACTGTTATTTTTTGGTCTAGTTCTGTGAAGAATGTCATTTGTAATTTGATAGGGATCACACAGAATCTGTAGATGATATTTGGTAGTAAGGTCATTTTCACAATATTGATTCTTCCAACCCAGGAACATGGAGTATCTCTCCATCTGTTTAAGTCTCCTTTGATTTCTTTCATTAGTATCTTGTAATTTTCTGTGTACAGTTTCTTTGGGTAGGTTTATTCCTAGATATTTTATTCTTTTGGTTGCAATGGTGAAGGGGATTGTGTCTTTAATTTCATTTTCTAATTTTTCATTGTTTGTATATAGAAATGCAAGTGATTTCTGTGTATTGACTTTATATACCGCAACTTTGCTGGATTTGTTGATTAGCTCTAGTAGTTTTGTAATAGTGCCTTTGGGATTTTCTATGTATAATATCATGTCGTCTGCAAATGAGAGAGTTTTACTTCTTCTTTTTCAATCTGGATTCCTTTTATTTCTTCTTCTCTTATTTGTGGATGACGGCCATTCTGACGGGTGTGAGGTGATATCCCATTGTAGTTTGATCTTCATTTCTCTAGTAATAAGCAACGCTGAGTATCGTTTCATGTGTTTTTGAGCCATCTGTATGTCCTCTTTGGAGAGATGTCTCTTAAGGTCCCTTTCCCATTTTTTTGATTGGGTTGTCACTTTTCTGGTGCTGAGTTGTCAGAGTTGCTTGTAGATTTTGGAGATTAATTCTTTGTCTATTGTTTCATTTGCTATTATTTTCTGCCACTCTGTGAGTTGTCTGTTCACCTTTTTTGTAGTTTCTTTTGCGGTACAGAAGCTTTTAAGTTTCATTAGGTCCCACATGTTCCACTGTTCTAGTAGGTGGGTCACAGAAGATTTTGCTTTGATTGATGCCCTTGAGTGTTTTGCCTATATTCTCCTCTAAGAGTTTTATGGCTTCTGGTCTTACACTTAGGTCTTTAATCCATTTTAAGTTGATCTTAGAGTATGGCTGGGCTTTTGCCTACAAGAGGCACTAGCCCCCTGCTCCCCACTTTATTTCTTTGTCTTGTTTTTCTTTAATCTTCTGCAGGACTGCACCTTCAGGTTTGTTCATTGTCAAGCCGGCCTCGACAAACTGTTATTTTTTGGTCTAGTTCTGTGAAGAATGTCATTTGTAATTTGATAGGGATCACACAGAATCTGTAGATGATATTTGGTAGTAAGGTCATTTTCACAATATTGATTCTTCCAACCCAGGAACATGGAGTATCTCTCCATCTGTTTAAGTCTCCTTTGATTTCTTTCATTAGTATCTTGTAATTTTCTGTGTACAGTTTCTTTGGGTAGGTTTATTCCTAGATATTTTATTCTTTTGGTTGCAATGGTGAAGGGGATTGTGTCTTTAATTTCATTTTCTAATTTTTCATTGTTTGTATATAGAAATGCAAGTGATTTCTGTGTATTGACTTTATATACCGCAACTTTGCTGGATTTGTTGATTAGCTCTAGTAGTTTTGTAATAGTGCCTTTGGGATTTTCTATGTATAATATCATGTCGTCTGCAAATGAGAGAGTTTTACTTCTTCTTTTTCAATCTGGATTCCTTTTATTTCTTCTTCTCTTATTGCTGTTGCTAGAACTTCCAAGACTATGCTGAATAATAGTGGTGAGAGTGGATACCCATGTCTTGTTCCTGATCTTAGAGGGAACATTTTGCATATAGTTGTTTGTTTTTTTTAATTGTTACATCTTCTTTTTTTTTTTAATTAATTAATTAATTTATTTTTGGGCAGGGGTCGGGTTGGGGAGGGAGGGGAGCAGGTGAGTCACTTCTATTGGTCTTTCATTTCTCTATGTTCATCCGTCTTTGTTCTTTGGCTCCTGTGGGCCTCCCATCGCGGTGGCCTCTGTCGTCACAGAGCACTGGCTCTGGGTACATGTGCTCCAGAGCACTGGCTCTGTAGTTGGACACATTGGTTCAGCCACTCTGCAGCACATGGGATCTTCCCAGGCCAGGGATCGAACCAGCGCCCCTTGCACTGCAAGGCGGTGTCCTTACCCACTGGACCACCAAGGAAGCCCTGATATGTTTCTTTTTTTTTTTTTAAAGATTTATTTATTTATTTATTTTGGTGGGGGGGGGGTGGTGAGGGAGGGGAGCAGGCAGGCCACTTCTATTGGTCTTTCATTTGTCCATTTTCACCCATCTTTGTTCTTTGGCTCCTGTGGGCCTCCCATCGCGGTGGCCTCTGTCGTCACAGAGCACTGGCTCTGGGTACATGTGCTCCAGAGCACTGGCTCTGTAGTTGGACACATTGGTTCAGCCACTCTGCAGCACATGGGATCTTCCCAGGCCAGGGATCGAACCAGCGCCCCTTGCACTGCAAGGCGGTGTCCTTACCCACTGGACCACCAAGGAAGCCCTGATATGTTTCTTTTTTTTTTTTTAAAGATTTATTTATTTATTTATTTTGGTGGGGGTGGGGTGGGGAGGGAGGGGAGCAGGCAGGCCACTTCTATTGGTCTTTCATTTGTCCATTTTCACCCATCTTTTTTTTTTCTTTGGCCTGTGTGGGCCTCCCATCGCGGCGGCCTCTGTTGTCGCAGAGCACCGGCTCTGGGCGCATGCGCTCCAGAGCTCCAGCTCAGTAATTGGACACATGGGTCCAGCCACTCCGCGGCACATGGGATCTTCCTAGGCCAGGGATCAAACCGGCACCCCTTGCACTGCAAGGTGGTGTCCTTACCCACTGGACCAACAGGGAAGCCCCTGATATGTTTCTTAAGTCTGTTCTAATCTACAGTTTTCCATTTCTCTATTTTCCCTTGTAATTTATTTGTTTTTTTTTTAAAGCATTTAAAATATCAATACCAGAAAAAGCAGATTTTGTGGAAATAATGGCCACAAAAGAAATGCACAAAAGCAGAGATTATAGGAACATCTGACATGGATGAAAATTGATTAATGAATCAAATATTTGTTATAAAATGTAAAGGGAAAAGAATTTATTTTAAAATAATTTTAGAAAAGATAAAAATAAGAGAGAAAAACTAGGAAGAAATAGTATAAAAATATAACATTAAATAAATTTGATCGGATTTACTCCATAAAATCTTTTCTTAATAAAAATTCATCATATTGACCTAATTCTGATAAGGACTCTTTACTCTTAAAATGTCTTCATGGTTGAAATAGTAATAAAATGATGATACCAGAATACTTAATACTTGTCTATGAGATACCCAAGTAAAACTACTTCATAGGATTGGAAGGCTACACAAGAGAAAAAGTCTTGTGTCATTGGTTGACAAACATGATCAATTAATTAATTATTGAAGCCACAGGAACATTAAAAAATCCCCCAAGATAAATGTGAAAATTAAGGGCTTCAAAAAGAACACAGATTTAAATAATGGGCTGATAAAAAATAAATAATGGTGGATAGAAAAAAAGCCAGCAATGAAGACAGCAAAGCATGCCATAAATTGTAGAGAAAAAAAGTAGGAGAATGTGGTGTTTTGAATGCTATGGCAACCTAGAGAACGTACTTTCAAGACTCTAACCATAGGGAAGGTTACTGATTAGAGCTCCCACTACTGGATTCTGAAATCTGCTGCTGTGTTTGCCACAGAATTGATAGGCATTGATGTAGAAGTTGTATAAATTATACCAATAAGTTTATCAACTTTCCACGAAACATGTTATAAATTCTAAAGAGGTTAAGATGATAAACCCTTAAGTACACATTTTATAGTTCGTAGATTATCCAGATCTTGAGCCTCTATTTTCCACTTCTGCTAAACACCTAATGAATAACCATTCTTCTTTTTCCTTACCATTAGAAACTTGATTTCCAGGCTTCCCTGTAGTTCAGTGGTAAAGAGTACGCCTGCCAGTGCAAGGAGACATTTTTAACAATCATTTCCTTTTATTTCTTGTAATTTATTTGTTTTTTAAAGCATTTAAAATATCAATACCAGAAAAAGCAGATTTTGTGGAAATAATGGCCACAAAAGAAATGCACAAAAGCAGAGATTATAGGAACATCTGACATGGATGAAAATTGATTAATGAATCAAATATTTGTTATAAAATGTAAAGGGAAAAGAATTTATTTTAAAATAATTTTAGAAAAGATAAAAATAAGAGAGAAAACTAGGAAGAAATATTATAAAAATATAACATTAAATAAATTTGATCGGATTTACTCCATAAAATCTTTTCTTAATAAAAATTCATCATATTGACCTAATTCTGATAAGGACTCTTTACTCTTAAAATGTCTTCATGGTTGAAATAGTAATAAAATGATGATACCAGAATACTTAATACTTGTCTATGAGATACCCAAGTAAAACTACTTCATAGGATTGGAAGGCTACACAAGAGAAAAGTCTTGTGTCATTGGTTGACAAACATGATCAATTAATTAATTATTGAAGCCACAGGAACATTAAAAAATCCCCCAAGATAAATGTGAAAATTAAGGGCTTCAAAAAGAACACAGATTTAAATAATGGGCTGATAAAAAATAAATAATGGTGGATAGAAAAAAAGCCAGCAATGAAGACAGCAAAGCATGCCATAAATTGTAGAGAAAAAAAGTAGGAGAATGTGGTGTTTTGAATGCTATGGCAACCTAGAGAACGTACTTTCAAGACTCTAACCATAGGGAAGGTTACTGATTAGAGCTCCCACTACTGGATTCTGAAATCTGCTGCTGTGTTTGCCACAGAATTGATAGGCATTGATGTAGAAGTTGTATAAATTATACCAATAAGTTTATCAACTTTCCACGAAACATGTTATAAATTCTAAAGAGGTTAAGATGATAAACCCTTAAGTACACATTTTATAGTTCGTAGATTATCCAGATCTTGAGCCTCTATTTTCCACTTCTGCTAAACACCTAATGAATAACCATTCTTCTTTTTCCTTACCATTAGAAACTTGATTTCCAGGCTTCCCTGTAGTTCAGTGGTAAAGAGTACGCCTGCCAGTGCAAGGAGACATTGGTTCAATCCCTGATCCGGGAAGATCCCACATGCTACAGAGCAACAAAGCCTGTGAGCCACAACTGTTGAGCCTGTACTCTAGAGCCTTGGAGCCACGACTACTGAGCCCATGGGCTACAACTACTGAAGCCCATGTGCCCTAGAGTCTGAGTTCCACAACAAGAGAAATCACTGCAACAAGAAGCCTGCTCACCTCAGCTAGAGTAGCCCCCATACCCTGCAACTGGAGAAAAGCCTGTGGCAGCAGTGAAAACCCAGAATAGTCAAAATTAAATAAATAAATAAACTTGAAAAAAAGAAATTTGATTTCCCAGGAGTAGGCCTGTGACATATCTCTAGCTTATGAGATGTAAGGGGAAGTCTACTGGGAAGGGCTCATGGGAAGCAACTGCTTTTCCTATATTAAATAAAGATGAGTGGGCAATCTTGGCTGACAGATACCTTTATGCCTTTACCTTTCACTCTTCTTATCTAGAATTCAGATACAACTATAGTGAGGTTTAGTGATCTTTTAAAAATCATCTGCTTTTTAAGAGCAATTTTAGGTTCACAGTAAAATTAAGTGGCAGGTACCCAGATTTCCCAAATACCCCTGTCTCCACACATGCATAGTCAGTCTGTCCAACTATTAATATCCCCCACCAGAGTAGTAATTTGTTACAATTGGTGAACTTGCACTGACACATCTCTTTTTTTTTGGCCACTTTTATTGGTCTTTCATTTATTTATTTTCATCCATCTTTGTTCTTTGGCCTGTGTGGGCCTCCGTCACAGAGGCCTCTTTGTTGGCATTTTAGCCATGCGCCCAGAGCTCCAGCTTGGTTTTGGCTCAGTGTAAATTGATAGGCATTGATGTAGAAGTTGTATAAATTATACCAATAAGTTTATCAACTTTCCACGAAACATGTTATAAATTCTAAAGAGGTTAAGATGATAAACCCTTAAGTACACATTTTATAGTTCGTAGATTATCCAGATCTTGAGCCTCTATTTTCCACTTCTGCTAAACACCTAATGAATAACCATTCTTCTTTTTCCTTACCATTAGAAACTTGATTTCCAGGCTTCCCTGTAGTTCAGTGGTAAAGAGTACGCCTGCCAGTGCAAGGAGACATTGGTTCAATCCCTGATCCGGGAAGATCCCACATGCTACAGAGCAACAAAGCCTGTGAGCCACAACTGTTGAGCCTGTACTCTAGAGCCTTGGAGCCACGACTACTGAGCCCATGGGCTACAACTACTGAAGCCTGTGTGCCCTAGCGCCCGAGTTCCACAAGAGAAATCACTGCAACAAGAAGCCTGCTCACCTCAACTAGAAAGTAGCCTCCACTCCCTGCAACTAGAGAAAAGCCTGTGGCAGCAGTGAAAACCCAGAATAGTCAAAATTAAATAAATAAATAAACTTGAAAAAAAGAAATTTGATTTCCCAGGAGTAGGCCTGTGACATATCTCTAGCTTATGAGATGTAAGGGGAAGTCTACTGGGAAGGGCTCATGGGAAGCAACTGCTTTTCCTATATTAAATAAAGATGAGTGGGCAATCTTGGCTGACAGATACCTTTATGCCTTTACCTTTCACTCTTCTTATCTAGAATTCAGATACAACTATAGTGAGGTTTAGTGATCTTTTAAAAATCATCTGCTTTTTAAGAGCAATTTTAGGTTCACAGTAAAATTAAGTGGCAGGTACCCAGATTTCCCAAATACCCCTGTCTCCACACATGCATAGTCAGTCTGTCCAACTATTAATATCCCCCACCAGAGTAGTAATTTGTTACAATTGGTGAACTTGCACTGACACATCTCTTTTTTTTTGGCCACTTTTATTGGTCTTTCATTTATTTATTTTCATCCATCTTTGTTCTTTGGCTTATGTGGGCCTCCCGTCACAGAGGCCTCTTTTGTTGCAGAGCATCGGCTTTGAGCACATGCGCTCCAGAGCTCCAGCTTGGTTATTGGACACATCAGTCCAGCTGCTCTGCAGCATGTGGGATCTTCCCAGGTCAGGGATCGAACTGGCGCCCCTTGCACTGCAAGGCAGTGTCCTTACCCAGTGGACCACCAGGAAAGCCTGCACTGACACATCTTAATCACCTAAAGTCCATAGTTTACATTACCTTTTACTCGTGGTGTTGAGTATTCTATGTGCATGCTTAGTCTCTTCAGTTGTGTCCAACTCTTTGTGACTCTATGAACTGTAGCCTGCCAGGCTCCTCTGTCCATGGGATTCTCCGGGCAAAAATACTGGAGTGGGTAAGCCTTTCCCTTTTCCAGGAGATCTTCCCAACCCAGGGATCAAATCCAGGCCTCCTGCATTGTAAGTAGATTCCTTACCATCTGAGCCACCAAGGAAGCCCAAGAATACTGGAGTAGATAGTCTATCCCTTCTCCAGCGGAACTGCCTGCCCCAGGATTTGAACCCAGGTCTTCCACATTGCAGGTGGATTCTTTACCAACTAAGCTACAAGGGAATCCTGTTGCATATTCTATGAGGTTTGGACAAATAGTGACCTATATCCACTGTAACAGTATCATACATAATAGTTTTACTGCCCTACAAATCCTTTGGTTTCTCATTCTCTCTCCTCACTGACCGATGCCTAGCAAACAATAGTCTTTTTATTGTCTCCATAGTTTTGCCTTTTCAAAATGTCACATAGTTGGAATAATACAATATTAGCCTTTTCAGATTGATTTCTCTTGGCTAAAGTTTCTTCCATGTCTGTTCATGGGTTGATAGCTCATTTTTTTCAGCAGTGAAAAAGAGAGTTGACTTTTGGAGAACACAGACTTGAATTGTGAGGGTACATTTATATGTGGATTTTTCCCAACAAGTACACATAGTATTATATGATCTAGAGTTAAATCTGGGGTGTAGAAATACAAATATAGAGGGTTACCTATGGGTTTCAAGCATCTGTGGATTGTGGCAACTGTGGTGAGTCCTGGAACCAATACCCTGTGAGTATCATGGGACAACTGTACTATATGGTCCAGATGTACAAGCCATTTTGTCCATTCACCTACCAAAGGACATCTTGGTTGCCTCCATGGTTTGGCAGTTATGAATAAAGCTACTATACATACCCATGTGTAGGTTTTTGTGTAGGCATTAGTTTGTACCTCCTTTGGGTAAACACCAAGGAGTATGATTGCTGGGTTTGATGGTAAGCGTATGTTTAGTTTCATAAGATACTGCCAAACTAGCTTTCAAAACTGCTGTACTACTTTGCATTTCTAACAGCAACGAATGAGAACTCCTGTGCTCCACATCCTTGTCAGCATTTGGTATTGCCAGTGTTCTGAATTTTGCCTATTCTATGTGTAGTGGTATCTCATTGTTGTTTTCAGTTGTATTTTCATGATGAAAAATTATGTGGAATATCTTTTCATATACTTGTTATCTGTATATCTTTGGTGAGACATCCATTACGGTCTTTGGTCCGTATTTTAAATTGGATTGTTTATTTTCATATTGTTGAGTTTTAAGAATTCACTGTATATTTTAGATAACAGTGCTTTATCAGTATATCTTTTGCAAATACTTTCTCCCAGTCTGTGTGTTTTCTTTTTATTTTCTTAACAGTGTCTTTCACAGAGAAGAAAATTTTAATTTTTTTTTCATTGCCCACTTCTATTGGTCTTTAATTCACCTATTTTAATCCATCTTTGTTCTTTGGCCTGTGTGGGCCTCCCATCGCAGCGGCCTCTGTCACTGCAGAGCACTGGCTCTGGGCACATGCGCTCCAGAGCTCCGGCTCGGTGATTGGACACATCAGTCCAGCCGCTCCATGGCACGTGGGATCTTCCCAGGCCAGGGGTTGAACCAGCGCTCCTTGCACTGCAAGGCAGTGTCCTTACCCACTGGACCACCAGAGAAGCCCGAAAATTTTAATTTTAGTGAAGTTCAGCTTACCAATTCTTTCCTTCATGGATTGTGCCTTTGGTGTTATACCTAGAAAGCCATCACCAAACCAAGGTTATTTGTCATGGTAGGTGTAGAAGGAAAAAAGGTGTTCTATAGTCCTAAGACTAGGTTGTTGTTGCTTAGCTGCTCAGTTGTGTTAAACTTTTGTGACCCCACGGACTGTAGCCTGCTAGGCTCTCTGTCCATGGGAGTTTCCAGGTAAGAATACTGAAATGGATTGCCATTTCCTTCTCCAGGGGCTCTTCCTGACGCAGGGTTCAAACCTGCATTTCCTTCTCCAAAAAGTTTAAGATAAGTGTTCAACTTATTAGATATTATTTTTCTATTGTTGAGATAATAATATCCACCTAATAGACATTATTAGATATTATTATTAGGTGTATAGCTACAGACGCTGGAATTCAAAAAGAGTATGTCTTTTTCTCTGTGCTTGCTACTTAGTTCAGTGATGTTTTCTCCTTGGCAGTTTGATAAAAGAGACTTGATATTTGTCATTTTGCACTTTCAACACCCAAATATTCTTCTGATGGTTGCCGTGGGGAAGAATGGAGGGAAGGGATAGTTAGGGAGTTTGGAGTGGATACATACACCCCGCTATGTTTAAAATGGATAATCAACAAGGACCTCATATATAGCACATGGAATTCTACTCGATGTTTTGTGGCAGAGTGGATGGGTGGGGAGTTTGCGGGAGAATGGACACATGTATATGTATGGCTGAGTCCCTTCGCTGTTCACCTGAAACTGTCACAACACTTTTAATGGGCTATACTCAATACAAAATAAAAAGTTTTTTTAAAAAATAGTGAGATTTGTCTTCTGATTTTATTAATTTTGCCTAAAATGCTATATCCCTATTCCCTGTCTAACTCCCATTTACTCTTCAGTTCCAAGCCATGCTATAAAATGAAACCATTTATATTTGTTTAAAAGAGAAAATATTTAGGAATATGTTTAAGACCTGTAAGACCTCTACACTGAAAACGTCATAACACAGATGGGAGAAATAAAGAAACCCTTTAAAAATAAAGAGATACATCATTTCATGGATTGGAGAACTCCATATTGTAAAAATGTCAGTTATCCCCAAATTGACATAGAGATTTCACATAATTCCAATCAAAATCTCAGTAGGCTTCTCTTTTTTGGTAGAAATTCACAAGCGTATTCTAAAATATACATGGAAATGAAAAGTACCTAGAAAACTTAAAGAATACTGAAAAATAAGGACAAAGTTGGGGCTTCCCTGGTGGCCCAGTGGGTAAGGACACTGCCTTGCAGTGCAAGGGGCACGGGTTCAATCCCTTGCCTGGGAAGATCCCGTGTGCCGCGGAGCAACTGGACCAACGTGTTCAACTACTGAGCCGAAGCTCTGGAGCGCATGTGCCCAGAGCCAGTGCTCTGCAACAAGAGAGGCCACTGCAATGGGAGGCCTTCACAGGCCAAAGAACAAAGATAAATAAATGATAGATCAATAGAAGTGGCCAAAAAAAAAAAAATTAGAATTAAGGACAAAGTTGGGGCTTCCCTGGTGGTCCAGTGGGTAAGGACACCGCCTTGCAGTGCAAGGGGTGCTGGTTCGACCCCTGGCCTGGGAAGATCCCACGTGCTGCGGAGCGGCTGGACCCATGTGTCCAATTACCGAGCCGCAGCTCTGGAGTGCATGTGCCCAGAGCCAATGCTCTGCAACAACAGAGGCCGCCGCGATGGGAGGCCCACACGGGCCAAAGAACAAAGATGGATGAAAATAGCCAAATGAAAGACCAATAGAAGTAGCCCGCCTGTTCCCCTCCCTCCCCACTCCACCCCAACCCCCAAAATAAATAAATAAATAAATCTTTAAAAAAAAAAAAAAGAATTAAGGACAAAGTTGGAGAACTCAGGTTACCTGTTTTCACATTTTACTATGCATAGCTATTACTTCTCCTAGGATATCTTCCATGGCCCTTCCAGTCTGGCTAACTGTCTCTCTTCTGTACTCCCATAGTATTCAGGACTACTGTTGTCAAAGCACTAACTACAGTGCATTTCAATGATGTGTTAGGTTTCATAAGGACATGGACCGAAATCTATCTGGTTTATCACTGAATCTGCACCACCTGCAGAAGGCTGCCTGTATGCTACAGACATGCAAGTGTTTACTACATTAGGTTGAACTTAAATAATTTTTATTAAAAAGTTAATATTGTAAAAGAAAACTCATAAATGTCATCTTTTGCCTAAGGACTATTTACACAGGTGGCCAGGGCTGATCTATCTGGCTTGGTTTTAAAAGACAGTAATATTACCATGGGGCTTCCCAAATGGCACTAGTGGTAAAGAATCTGCCTACCAGTGCAGGAAATGTAAGAGATGTGGGTTCAGTCACAGGGTCAGGAAGATCCCCTGGAAGAGGACATGGTATCCCACTTCAGTATTGTTGCCTGGAGAATCCCATGGACAGAGAAGCCTAGTGGGCTTCAGTCCATGGGGTCTCAAAGAGTCAGACATGACTGAAGCAACTAAACATGCATGTGCATTACCATGACAAAACTAAATAAAGATCATGCAATTTTTTGCAACTCAGAAAATTGTATCAATCCTTTAGAAATCAAATGTCCTAAGCACCTACAGTATACTGCTCAGTAATTGTACTCCCAAGAAGTCAGGTGGAATAATGTAAAAAGCAAAAACAGTTCTATGCCCAAATGTTTATTGTTATTGTTATTTATGATAGAAAAAAATGGAGACAAGCTAAGAGTAACATAAATGAGACTCATTAAAAAAATAACATGGTAGATCAACTTGATTAATATTTTATAGCCAAAAGATGGCTATCAATATAATAGTTCTTAAAATGGAAGACTAGTTTTTCATTATTATTATTATTAACTTTCCTGCTATAACTAGACAACAAGGTTCAACTAATAATTTTTCACCTTCTTTTAAATCATGGAAGAAAGGTGACAAACTGACAGAAAATTACTAGGCCAAAAGTGAAGGAAAGAGAGGCAACTGTGGAAATGTGTTTTTGTTCTTGAAAGCATCTGTCAATCCTTAAAATTTTGAACCTTAAAAACCTTACGGGCAAAAAAGACAGAAAGTAAAGTCCAGGGCCTACAAAAGAGTCAGAGTCTCATATGAGAAACTTCTCACAATATGTTGGTACCTCACACCCAGAGTAAGGATAAACTAGGAGAAAAATATTTTACACAGAATGACACCCTAAGTAGGGTAATAAGAGCACCAAAGAATTATAAGCCTTAATGTAGAGGAACTCTAAAGAACTTAGCAGGAGCAAATACAAATTCTCTCTAGATATAAGTACTTTCTTTACAAGTCTCAACATACCTGCACAAATAATTAGTCAGATATAATATCCAGCATAAACACAAAGCTCACAAAGAAACCAGACTCTCTGAGCAAGAACTAGCAATAACAATAGACAATCAGAACACATTCACAAAGACTTGAACAACTATGCTAACTAGATAAAGGAAAACCCATGTCTGAAGATCTCTGTAGATAGTAAGAAATGATAAAAAGTGCTATAATAAATTTGTAAAAGAATCTAAAAGAATTCTAGAAATAAAAAATACAGCAACTGAAATTAAAACCCCAAAGGTTTGGGTGAACACATCCAGGTACTAGGATGGTGGCAGTACCCTGGGAGGGAATGGAAGCTCCACACAACCCCATCCCTCCAAACTTACGCCTGTGCATTTCTGCCGTTTGGCCGTTACTGGAGGAGGAGAAGGCCACATGAAGACAGGGGCAGAGGTTCGAGTAATGCAGCCATAAGCTAAGGAACACTTAGAGCCACCGGAAGCTGAAAGTGGCAAGGAAGGATTCTTCCCTAGAGCCTTCAGAGAGAGCATCGCCTTACTGACACTTCAACTTGGACTTCTGGCTTTCAGATTCTGAGATAATAAAATTCTGTTGTTTCAAGCCCAAAACAAACCCCTCTGCTGCCCCAAAACTCAAGTCCCTGCTCTGAAGTAATGGCTCTCAGCCTTGGCTACACATTGGAAACACCTGGGAGATTTTAAAACAAAAAACAAGCCAGCCAAAAAAGCACTTGTTACCATGCTCCAACTCAGATTAGTTGAATTAGAATCTTAGGGAGTAAAGCCCCAGAGTCAGTTCCTTAAAATGCTATGCATTCAGGGTTGGCAATACTTATCTTTTTTACATAAGACAGTATAGGATTCCCTGTTACTCTTTCCATATCTCTCACCCACCTTTTTTTAGAGATAACTATTGTCAATGCGCTGTGGGACTAAGAGATCATACATGGGGGCTATGTGATGGCCTGGAGGGGTGGGATGGGGGGAATGGAATATACATATGACTAATCTGGAATTATACATATCTATAAACAAGAAAAGTCTGTAAAATCAAAAAAGCAAAATAAAAACTTGTAATTGTGGAATAAATAAATAAATTTGAAGACTGTTGAGGGGGAAAAACAAATGCTCTGCATTCAGGGTTGGAATTCATTACCTTGGATCAGGAATTTGGCTCAAAGGCCAAATCTGATCTGCCACTTGTTTTTGTAAACAAAGTTTTACTGGAATCCACATACCCTAAACCCAAAGCCCATTCATTTTAGTAGAACACATTCACAAAGACGACCTATGCTAACTAGATAAAGGAAAACCCATGTCTGAAGATCTCTGTAGATAGTAAGAAATGATAAAAGTGCTATAATAAATTTGTAAAAGAATCTAAAAGAATTCTAGAAATAAAAAATACAGCAACTGAAATTAAAACCCCAAAGGTTTGGGTGAACACATCCAGGTACTAGGATGGTGGCAGTACCCTGGGAGGGAATGGAAGCTCCACACAACCCCATCCCTCCAAACTTACGCCTGTGCATTTCTGCCGTTTGGCCGTTACTGGAGGAGGAGAAGGCCACATGAAGACAGGGGCAGAGGTTCGAGTAATGCAGCCATAAGCTAAGGAACACTTAGAGCCACCGGAAGCTGAAAGTGGCAAGGAAGGATTCTTCCCTAGAGCCTTCAGAGAGAGCATCGCCTTACTGACACTTCAACTTGGACTTCTGGCTTTCAGATTCTGAGATAATAAAATTCTGTTGTTTCAAGCCCAAAACAAACCCCTCTGCTGCCCCAAAACTCAAGTCCCTGCTCTGAAGTAATGGCTCTCAGCCTTGGCTACACATTGGAAACACCTGGGAGATTTTAAAACAAAAAACAAGCCAGCCAAAAAAGCACTTGTTACCATGCTCCAACTCAGATTAGTTGAATTAGAATCTTAGGGAGTAAAGCCCCAGAGTCAGTTCCTTAAAATGCTATGCATTCAGGGTTGGCAATACTTATCTCTTTTACATAAGACAGTATAGGATTCCCTGTTACTCTTTCCATATCTCTCACCCACCTTTTTTTAGAGATAACTATTGTCAATGCGCTGTGGGACTAAGAGATCATACATGGGGGCTATGTGATGGCCTGGAGGGGTGGGATGGGGGGAATGGAATATACATATGACTAATCTGGAATTATACATATCTATAAACAAGAAAAGTCTGTAAAATCAAAAAAGCAAAATAAAAACTTGTAATTGTGGAATAAATAAATAAATTTGAAGACTGTTGAGGGGGAAAAACAAATGCTCTGCATTCAGGGTTGGAATTCATTACCTTGGATCAGGAATTTGGCTCAAAGGCCAAATCTGATCTGCCACTTGTTTTTGTAAACAAAGTTTTACTGGAATCCACATACCCTAAACCCAAAGCCCATTCATTTTAGTAGACTGCATTCTGATGGAAAGAGAATTAGGAAATTAGAAGAATAATAAAGATTAGAGAAGTTAATGAAGTAAGGACTAGAAAAACAGTAAAGAATATCAATGAATGTAATATTTCATATCAATATAATAAAAAACAAAACTTACATGAACATCTCAATAGATACAGAAAAGCATCTGACAAAATCCAACATTCTTTCAGGATGAAAATACTCAACAAGCTAGAAACAGAAGGAAACTTCACCAATATGATAAAGGACACACACACACACAACCCAGAGTTAGCATTATACTTACCGGTGAAAGGCTGAATGTTTTCCCCTTAAGGTCAGGAAAGAGACAAGGACATCTGCTCTTGCCACTTCTATTCAACCTTGTCCTGGAGGTTCTAGTCAGGGCAAATAGGCAAGAAAAAGAAACAAAAGGCATTCAGATTGGAAAGGAGGAAATATAACTATCATTTCACAGGTGACATGCTAGTATATATGGAAAAATCCTAGGAAATTCACTGAAAAACAATCAGAACTAATAAAAAGTTCAGCAAGTTTTCAAGATAAAATAAATATACAGGGCTTCCCTGGTGGTCCAGTGGGTAAGGACCGCTTTGCACTGCAAGGGGCGCTGGTTCGATCCCTGGCCTGGGAAAATCCCACGTGCCGCGGAGCGGCTGGACCCATGTGTCCAATTACCGAGCATGCGCCCAGAGCCGGTGCTCTGCGACAACAGAGGCCACTGAGATGGGAGGCCCACACGGTCCAGAGAACAAAGATGGATGAAAATAGATAAATTAAAGACCAATAGAAAGCATGGAGGAAGTAACAAGGAAACCTATAGTGTTATGTGTGGAAAAGATAGCTAGTGTCACAGTGCTAAGGGAATAGGAGTGCTTACAATGGCTTGGGGCATAGGTCTGGAGGGGTGGGATGGGGGGATCTGGGTGGGTGGGGACCATGGATATGCATATGACTGATTCATTAAACCTTGTAGATTTGGCTCAAAGGCCAAATCTGATCTGCCACTTGTTTTTGTAAACAAAGTTTTACTGGAATCCACATACCCTAAACCCAAAGCCCATTCATTTTAGTAGACTGCATTCTGATGGAAAGAGAATTAGGAAATTAGAAGAATAATAAAGATTAGAGAAGTTAATGAAGTAAGGACTAGAAAAACAGTAAAGAATATCAATGAATGTAATATTTCATATCAATATAATAAAAAACAAAACTTACATGAACATCTCAATAGATACAGAAAAGCATCTGACAAAATCCAACATTCTTTCAGGATGAAAATACTCAACAAGCTAGAAACAGAAGGAAACTTCACCAATATGATAAAGGACACACACACACAACCCAGAGTTAGCATTATACTTACCGGTGAAAGGCTGAATGTTTTCCCCTTAAGGTCAGGAAAGAGACAAGGACATCTGCTCTTGCCACTTCTATTCAACCTTGTCCTGGAGGTTCTAGTCAGGGCAAATAGGCAAGAAAAAGAAACAAAAGGCATTCAGATTGGAAAGGAGGAAATATAACTATCATTTCACAGGTGACATGCTAGTATATATGGAAAAATCCTAGGAAATTCACTGAAAAACAATCAGAACTAATAAAAAGTTCAGCAAGTTTTCAAGATAAAATAAATATACAGGGCTTCCCTGGTGGTCCAGTGGGTAAGGACCGCTTTGCACTGCAAGGGGCGCTGGTTCGATCCCTGGCCTGGGAAAATCCCACGTGCCGCGGAGCGGCTGGACCCATGTGTCCAATTACCGAGCATGCGCCCAGAGCCGGTGCTCTGCGACAACAGAGGCCACTGAGATGGGAGGCCCACACGGTCCAGAGAACAAAGATGGATGAAAATAGATAAATTAAAGACCAATAGAAAGCATGGAGGAAGTAACAAGGAAACCTATAGTGTTATGTGTGGAAAAGATAGCTAGTGTCACAGTGCTAAGGGAATAGGAGTGCTTACAATGGCTTGGGGCATAGGTCTGGAGGGGTGGGATGGGGGGATCTGGGTGGGTGGGGACCATGGATATGCATATGACTGATCTGGGAACATACATGTATGTGAACAACAAAACTCTGTAAAACCTTTAAAATAAAGAATAAAAATAAATTTAAAAATTAAAAAAATAAATAAATAAAAAAAGGAAAAAAAAAAAAAAGACCAATAGAAGTGGCCCACCTGCCCCCTCCCTCCCCAACCTGCACCCCCTCAATAAATAAATAATAAATATTTTTTAAAAATAAAAAAATATACAAAACCCAATTGGTATTCTATACACATGCAATGAATGATTCATTAATGAAATTATGGGAATTCCCTGGTGGTCCAGTGGTTAAGAATCCACTTTGCAATGCAAGGGATGCAAGTGTGCTCCCTGGTTGCGGAACTAAGATCCCACATACTGTGGAGCTGCTAAGCCTGGTGCAACTACTGTGCATGCATACCCCAGCTAGAGAGTTTGTGGGCTGCAACAAAATATCCCACTTGACACAATGAGGATCCCATGGGCCCCAATTAAACCTGATGCAGCCAAATCAATTAATTAATTTAAAAAGAGAAAACATGAAATTAAGAAAACTCCATTTACAATTGCATCCAGAAGAATAAAGTATTTAGTGAAAAAAATCATGAAAGAAGTACAAAAATTATACAGTGAAAGTTACAAAACATTGTGAAAAATATTAGAGAAGATCTACTAACTGGAAAAATATCACATGTTCGTAGATCAGAAGACATAACGTTGGTAAGACAATAATATTCCCCAGTCTGAGCTATAGATTCAATGCAACCCCAATCTCAGTTCCAATCCCAGCTGGCTTCTTTGTAAAAATGTACAAACTCCTGGACTTGTAATGGACTCATAAGGGACCTAGAATACTCAAAATAGTCTTGAGAAAGAAGAACAAAGTGCAACTCATACTTCCTAATTTTAATTTTAATTCTTATTTTATATTGGAGTATAGTTGATTTACAATGTATTGGTTTCAGATGTACAGCAAAATGATTCAGCTATACATATACCTATTATTTCTCAGATTCTTCTCCTATGTAAATTATTACAGAATATCGAGCAGACTCACTGTAATATACAGTAGATCCTTGTTATCTATTTTATACATAGTAGTATATGTTAATCCCAATCTCCTAATTTATCCCTTTGTTGCGAGATTTCAAACCTTACAACAAAACAGCAGTAATTTAGACACTATGGTACTAGCACAAGGATAGACATATAGATGAATGGACTAGAACTAACACTCCAGAAATAAACCCATATGTCTATAGTTAACTAACTTTCAACAAGAATACCAAAATCATCCAATAAGGAAGGGATAGTCTTTTCAACAAATGGTTCTGGGACAAATGAATGGCAATATGCAGAAGAATGAGGTTAGATCCCTTCCTAATATCATATATATATAAATTAACTCAAAAGGTGGAAGTGTTAGTTGCTCATTCGTGTCTGAC
This sequence comes from Tragulus kanchil, assembly GCA_022376925.1. NCBI lineage: Eukaryota > Metazoa > Chordata > Mammalia > Artiodactyla > Tragulidae > Tragulus > Tragulus kanchil. Next base: position 79,919,407 of record JAIOJX010000006.1, read on the forward strand.
TCTTTGTGACCCCATGGACTGTCCATGGAATTCTCTAGTAAGAATACTGGAGTGGGGCTTCCCTGGTGGTCCAGTGGGTAGAGTCCACCTTGCAGTGCAGGGGGCGCCAGCCTGGGAAGATCCCACGTACCGCAGAGTGGCTGGACTGGGGTTTCCAATTTTGAGTCAGCACTCTGGAGCGCATGTGCCCAGAGTCAGCGCTCTGCAACGAGGAAGGCCACTGCGATGGGAGGCCCACACAGGCCAAAGAATGAAGATGGATGAAAATAAATAAAAAATAAAAGAGGCATGATGGGCAGGGGGGAGAAAAATACTGAAGTGGGTTGCTGTTCTCTTCTCCAGGGGATCTTCCCAACACAGGGATCAAACCCAGGCACGCTGCATTGCAGGCAGATTTTTTACTATCTGAGCTACCAGGGAAGCCAAAGACCTAAAAATAAGTGCTAGAACTATAAAACTCTTAGAAGAAAATAAAAGATAAATCTCCATAGCCTAAAATTTGGCAAAATATTCTTAGATACAACACCAAATAAGCAACAAAAGAAAAAATAAACAGGACTTCTTCAAAATAAAAAACTTCTGTTTTTCAAAGAACATCAAAAAGCATATGGGGAACTTCCTTGCAGTCCAATGGTTAGGACTCTGAGGTCTCACTGCCAAGGACCCAGGTTCAATTCCTGGTCAGGGAACTAGGACCCCACCAGTCACTGCCAATAAATAAATGAATAGGATACCTAAAAAATACATATGTGAAAATACAACTTGTTATCTATTTTATACATAGTAGTATATGTTAATCCCAATCTCCTAATTTATCCCTTTGTTGCGAGATTTCAAACCTTACAACAAAACAGCAGTAATTTAGACACTATGGTACTAGCACAAGGATAGACATATAGATGAATGGACTAGAACTAACACTCCAGAAATAAACCCATATGTCTATAGTTAACTAACTTTCAACAAGAATACCAAAATCATCCAATAAGGAAGGGATAGTCTTTTCAACAAATGGTTCTGGGACAAATGAATGGCAATATGCAGAAGAATGAGGTTAGATCCCTTCCTAATATCATATATATATAAATTAACTCAAAAGGTGGAAGTGTTAGTTGCTCATTCGTGTCTGACTCTTTGTGACCCCATGGACTGTCCATGGAATTCTCTAGTAAGAATACTGGAGTGGGGCTTCCCTGGTGGTCCAGTGGGTAGAGTCCACCTTGCAGTGCAGGGGGCGCCAGCCTGGGAAGATCCCACGTACCGCAGAGTGGCTGGACTGGGGTTTCCAATTTTGAGTCAGCACTCTGGAGCGCATGTGCCCAGAGTCAGCGCTCTGCAACGAGAGAGGACACTGCAATGGGAGGCCCACACAGGCCAAAGAATGAAGATGGATGAAAATAAATAAAAAATAAAAGAGGCATGATGGGCAGGGGGGAGAAAAATACTGAAGTGGGTTGCTGTTCTCTTCTCCAGGGGATCTTCCCAACACAGGGATCAAACCCAGGCACGCTGCATTGCAGGCAGATTTTTTACTATCTGAGCTACCAGGGAAGCCAAAGACCTAAAAATAAGTGCTAGAACTATAAAACTCTTAGAAGAAAATAAAAGATAAATCTCCATAGCCTAAAATTTGGCAAAATATTCTTAGATACAACACCAAATAAGCAACAAAAGAAAAAATAAACAGGACTTCTTCAAAATAAAAAACTTCTGTTTTTCAAAGAACATCAAAAAGCATATGGGGAACTTCCTTGCAGTCCAATGGTTAGGACTCTGAGGTCTCACTGCCAAGGACCCAGGTTCAATTCCTGGTCAGGGAACTAGGACCCCACCAGTCACTGCCAATAAATAAATGAATAGGATACCTAAAAAATACATATGTGAAAATACAACCCACAGAATAAAGGTATATATTTGCAAATCACATGTCTGATTTGTCTCAGCAGTTGGGTCCAGAAATATAAAGAAACCTTACAACTCAGTAATTTAAAAAAATTTTTTAAAATGTGCACAGGATCTGATTAGACATTTCTCCCAAGAAGATATAAAATGGCTAATCAGTACATAAAAAGATGCTCAACATTATTAGCCTATAAAGAAATGCAAATAAAAACCATAATGAGACACCACTTTACACTCACTGAAATGGCTAGAATCAAACATTGAGATAATAACAAGTGCTGAAAAATCTATGGAGAAATTGGAATCCCAATACACTGCTGGTGATACTGTAAATGGTGCAGCTACTGTGGAAAACAATCTGGCTGTTTCTTCAATGATTAAACATTGAAGTTAGCACATGATCCAGGAAATCTACTCTTAGGTCTTATGGGAAATGAAAACACTCTACACAAAAAATGAACCTAATTGTAACAGCAACATTATTCATAGTAGCCAAAAGGCCAAAATAACTCAAATGTCCATCAATGAATAAGCAGACCAACAAAATGTAGTAAACCTATATATTGGAATATTATTCAACTACACAAAAGAATGAAAGACTGTTAAGATTTACAACATGGATGAACTTTGAAAACATTATGCTAAGTGAAAGAAGTCAGTCACGAAAGACTTCATATTCTTTGATTCTATTTGTATGAAATGTTCAGAACAGGAAAACCTATAGCGATAGAAAGTAGATTAGTGGTTGTTTAGACCTTAGTCAATTTTTAATTAGGGAGTGGGAGATAGGCCAACAGGAGTCTAACAGCTCAAGGTGATGAAAATGTCTTAAAATTGATTGTGGTGATATTGCACATATCTGTGAATAAAACAAAAAAACATTAAGTTGTATACATTAAATAGGTAAATTGCTTGGTATGTGACTATATCTCAATAAAGCTGTTTTAAAATCTGTAATGAGACACATTCTCAGGTGCGAATTCTGCACTTCCACAAACCTAAAAGGAAGAGCCTCCTTAGATTTTGCACCATAGGTCCTTTGCCTTGCTTCATCCTAATTCCAGATGTGCTCTGCATCTTTCCCCTTTATACAAAGAAAGTCACTTCTATTTGTTGTTGTTGTATCTCTTGTCTCAGGAGAGGTTTTATGTAAAGGAGCTAAAAGTAGAAAATTGCTTGCAAGATAATCGTTTCCTTTCCTTTCTTTTCTTTTTTACTACAGCATTCACTAGAATGTATGACAAGCACCTTTGGGAATAAGAAATACTTCTCTTTTCAGACTGATCACAAGCAAAATGATAGAATGACAGATTTCTTCCCATTTTAAACTTTAAACTGAGGAGGGTAATGCTCCTCTTCTTGGTGGCAGCATTCCAAGAAACTGGCGGGATTTTAAAAGAGATGGTCAAGTGCCTAGGTAGACGCTTTGGGGTTTGTAGCCTCAGCCAAGTTTCCTGGCCAGACCTGAATGTATGCAAGGAGAAAGCTGTCAGACTTCCAGAGATGACTATGACCTTGGACAATACAGATGTTCCCAGAAACCTTGAGGAACGAGAGCTACCTGTTCTTTCTCTTTCCCCAGCATCATTTAAAGCCTGGGCTAGAGATGAGAGACTCTGATATTGATGAAAATTTACTTTCGTGCTACCTGACTGAATGAGAGCTTTAAGTATCTTAATTAGAATTTTTAAACAATAAATAAAAGGTGTATATTAGGGCCATGAGAGATATTCTCTTTCATAATATAGTTAGAATGATCAAATTTAGCAAATAATAATACAGGATCCTCCAGGCAAGTTCCAACAGAAATGAAAGCTTCTGAGCTTCCCTGACTAGGAAAACTATTATACTGCCTCTTCTGGACACACTTAGATATTGTTCTAGGATATGATGAGTTTTGGGGTCCTCCTGATTACCCTTCAAATCCTAAGCAACAAGTTGGAGATGCTGGACAAAGTTTCTGGTAACTCATTTATGTCTGTCAAGATCTTGGTGGTAAGAGTACATATCTGTGAATAAAACAAAAAAACATTAAGTTGTATACATTAAATAGGTAAATTGCTTGGTATGTGACTATATCTCAATAAAGCTGTTTTAAAATCTGTAATGAGACACATTCTCAGGTGCGAATTCTGCACTTCCACAAACCTAAAAGGAAGAGCCTCCTTAGATTTTGCACCATAGGTCCTTTGCCTTGCTTCATCCTAATTCCAGATGTGCTCTGCATCTTTCCCCTTTATACAAAGAAAGTCACTTCTATTTGTTGTTGCTTGTATCTCTTGTCTCAGGAGAGGTTTTATGTAAAGGAGCTAAAAGTAGAAAATTGCTTGCAAGATAATCGTTTCCTTTCCTTTCTTTTCTTTTTTACTACAGCATTCACTAGAATGTATGACAAGCACCTTTGGGAATAAGAAATACTTCTCTTTTCAGACTGATCACAAGCAAAATGATAGAATGACAGATTTCTTCCCATTTTAAACTTTAAACTGAGGAGGGTAATGCTCCTCTTCTTGGTGGCAGCATTCCAAGAAACTGGCGGGATTTTAAAAGAGATGGTCAAGTGCCTAGGTAGACGCTTTGGGGTTTGTAGCCTCAGCCAAGTTTCCTGGCCAGACCTGAATGTATGCAAGGAGAAAGCTGTCAGACTTCCAGAGATGACTATGACCTTGGACAATACAGATGTTCCCAGAAACCTTGAGGAACGAGAGCTACCTGTTCTTTCTCTTTCCCCAGCATCATTTAAAGCCTGGGCTAGAGATGAGAGACTCTGATATTGATGAAAATTTACTTTCGTGCTACCTGACTGAATGAGAGCTTTAAGTATCTTAATTAGAATTTTTAAACAATAAATAAAAGGTGTATATTAGGGCCATGAGAGATATTCTCTTTCATAATATAGTTAGAATGATCAAATTTAGCAAATAATAATACAGGATCCTCCAGGCAAGTTCCAACAGAAATGAAAGCTTCTGAGCTTCCCTGACTAGGAAAACTATTATACTGCCTCTTCTGGACACACTTAGATATTGTTCTAGGATATGATGAGTTTTGGGGTCCTCCTGATTACCCTTCAAATCCTAAGCAACAAGTTGGAGATGCTGGACAAAGTTTCTGGTAACTCATTTATGTCTGTCAAGATCTTGGTGGTAAGAGTAAGGACTGGTTGACTGTGGTATTGAATTAAAACTTGTATTTCTCCCATCCTCTGCACTTGCCCTATAGAGTTCCACCTCTTGAACATCCTGTTGACTGAGTAGTATTTCTCAAAATTGAGTAAGAATTGCCTTATAAAAACCACTGCTTAATCACATTTAATATATACAAATCATCATTTGTTGTTGTTCACTTGCTCAGTCATATGCAGATTCTGATTCAGTAGAATTAGGATGGGGCCTAAAATTTTATATTTCTTAATAAGCTCCCAGAGGAGTAACAAGTTGGTCCTCCTATTACATTTTGAGTAGCAAGATTATCACCATTTTTGTCACAATTGATAGGTAACTGTTAAATATGTAAGCAGCTAGGGCCTATCCCACTGAACTGACTCAGAATCTCTGGGGCAGTGTCCACAAGTATATATTTTAAACACACTCCTAGGGAGACCAATGGTCTAGGGTTTGAAATGCCCTCTACCTTTTTTCTCTAGTTATTAATTTTCTTTTGTCCTTCAAAGCCCATTGCTGGTCCCTTCTGCCACATAATGCTCTTATCGACTGACACTCTAAATTCTTAACAGTTGTCTGTAGCAAGCACTTGCTCTTTATCATGAGCCTCTTTTCTTATATACATATGGTCTTCCCAGACAGATTTTATTTTGTACTTTTTTTTTTTAAGATTTTATTCTTTGAAATGAACAATTTTATTATATACTTTCTCTTAGACTTAGCCCCTAGCATAAACACTTAGCATAGAGTACAGGACTCGTGTATTTCCCAGGCCTACTGTGATTAAAAGCACCTGCTGACTTCATAAAGGAAATCCTTTACTGATTAACAAAAACTGTAATTCCCAACTACAGCACATTATTTTTCAGGGATTGGTGCTCCAATCCTTCTGTACCTTAGTATTTGAGACTTTATGATGATAAATGGTATTTTTAAAGGAAAGAAATACTTTGAATGTACTATGTCCTTTATCTGTGAACCTCAAAGCATTTTAAAACCATTTAAACTACTCCAGCCAATGTGTAAATACTATTACTCTCTCCTTGCATAAAAGTTGATGAGAGAAAGAGTGGTAAGACACTTGGTCAGAATCATAGAAATACTGTAAGAAGGCTACACCAAGAAACTCATGAGCAGTTGCGTCTGACAGGTAAGCACCTATCAGCATCTCCCACTCCTGAAGCGTGTGATCTGAAAGGTGAACATTCTCTGGAAAAGAGAAGGCCAAAATAAAGAACAATTAAAGGCTATTTCATTCTTCCTGCTCCATATTCCTATTGCCAGTGCTTTTTGCACTCGAACGCTTATTCATTCTCGTGTTATGGTTAAATGCTGACACATCTTCCCTCTTTCACAACTTGGTTGTTTTTTTCCCAGCTATCTTGTTCTCCTTACCTCCTAGTCCACTGTAGCAGCAGAGCGAAAAGAACTGCCATCTGAGATCTGAAATGAGGCTGAATTCACTTATGAATTCCGCCTCTGAATAAGTCGGTTCACTCAGAGGCAGTTTCCTCTTTGTGCGTAAAATGCGGATGGATCACCGCCTTTTTACTCTATCACACAATGGCTGAGACGACAGGAGGTGATTCGCAAACTGTAAAGCACTGAATAGATACCAGCCGTACTCTTATGCACCTGCCCTTGTTTAAGTTAATTGAAGCCCAGGACCACAATCTGCAGTGTACCTAAAGCGGACGGGGTGTTCCTGCCGGGAAGAGCCTAGAGGTGTATCTTTTTTTCTTTTGAGAAAACGCAAGGCAGGGAGCTGCTGGGAGTTGTAGTCTTTGCGGTGGTCTCCACACGCCTCGAGGAAAGAAAAGAACTACAACTCCCTTGAGGCCGCGCAGGGACAGCCCTCGCACCCTCCCGCCAGGCGCGTTACCCAAGAGGAAACAGGGCTGACCCTTCGCGCGCAATGGGGATTCACAAAGCGAGCCCAGAGGCGGGCGCGTCGTGGTGGCCACGGCGGCTGATGCGGAAAAGGAGACGCCTTGGCGGTGTGTGGGGATTGTAACAAGGAAAGAAATACTTTGAATGTACTATGTCCTTTATCTGTGAACCTCAAAGCATTTTAAAACCATTTAAACTACTCCAGCCAATGTGTAAATACTATTACTCTCTCCTTGCATAAAAGTTGATGAGAGAAAGAGTGGTAAGACACTTGGTCAGAATCATAGAAATACTGTAAGAAGGCTACACCAAGAAACTCATGAGCAGTTGCGTCTGACAGGTAAGCACCTATCAGCATCTCCCACTCCTGAAGCGTGTGATCTGAAAGGTGAACATTCTCTGGAAAAGAGAAGGCCAAAATAAAGAACAATTAAAGGCTATTTCATTCTTCCTGCTCCATATTCCTATTGCCAGTGCTTTTTGCACTCGAACGCTTATTCATTCTCGTGTTATGGTTAAATGCTGACACATCTTCCCTCTTTCACAACTTGGTTGTTTTTTTCCCAGCTATCTTGTTCTCCTTACCTCCTAGTCCACTGTAGCAGCAGAGCGAAAAGAACTGCCATCTGAGATCTGAAATGAGGCTGAATTCACTTATGAATTCCGCCTCTGAATAAGTCGGTTCACTCAGAGGCAGTTTCCTCTTTGTGCGTAAAATGCGGATGGATCACCGCCTTTTTACTCTATCACACAATGGCTGAGACGACAGGAGGTGATTCGCAAACTGTAAAGCACTGAATAGATACCAGCCGTACTCTTATGCACCTGCCCTTGTTTAAGTTAATTGAAGCCCAGGACCACAATCTGCAGTGTACCTAAAGCGGACGGGGTGTTCCTGCCGGGAAGAGCCTAGAGGTGTATCTTTTTTTCTTTTGAGAAAACGCAAGGCAGGGAGCTGCTGGGAGTTGTAGTCTTTGCGGTGGTCTCCACACGCCTCGAGGAAAGAAAAGAACTACAACTCCCTTGAGGCCGCGCAGGGACAGCCCTCGCACCCTCCCGCCAGGCGCGTTACCCAAGAGGAAACAGGGCTGACCCTTCGCGCGCAATGGGGATTCACAAAGCGAGCCCAGAGGCGGGCGCGTCGTGGTGGCCACGGCGGCTGATGCGGAAAAGGAGACGCCTTGGCGGTGTGTGGGGATTGTAACAAGCATAACACTTGTGGAAAAGGGCAAACTAAAAAATAAAATGGCCAGGCCTCAATTCCTCATTCCCCAGCAGGGCTGTAACTCGCGCAGCTAGGGAGGCGTCGGGAGCGCGCTTCCCAATTCGCGCCCCGCGTCCCCGGGAGGGAAGGGAATCGGCAGGGAAGGGGCGGGGCCAGAGGCGCGAGGGCGGGGCCTAAAGCTGCGAGTGCGGCGGTAGCAGCGGCCGCCAAGACCCAGACATCTGGGACTGTTGTTGTTCTCTCGAGGCGGGACCGCCTAGGAGTCTGTTCTCCAGGAGAGACCAGGAGCTAATTTAGTGGAAAGAGGGCGGCCACGTCCCCCCTCTCTCCTGCTTCTTCAAAGCTGCGGCAGGACCTGGCACAAACACCGTGCGGTTGGTCTCCGATGCCTTTCAGTGAGGAGGGGGCGTCGGGATCCCGGTGAGCGCACGTCTAGCCTCCAGCTCCGTGTCTTCGCTGCCCCCCTAGGCCCGCACCTGTCTGGCTGCCATGACTGAGAACGCAGAGGGGGACCTGAACTCCAACCTGCTCCACGCCCCCTATCACACCGGGGACCCTCAGCTAGACACAGCCATCGGGCAGTGGCTCCGATGGGATAAGGTGGGTACCTGGTCGGCAGGGCATCCGCTCCTTCCTCCTGCACGCCTTCCCACACAGTGTACGCCCTTTCGCGTCCCCACCCAGTGCTCCGCAGGCTGTCGGGGAGATGGCTGGAGCCATGCGGCGGGGGCTGTTGGAGCTGGGCGTTGCCACCCACCTATGCCTGAGCTGCCTCGCTGGGGTCGTCTGAGCTGGGAAAGGACGCCTGTGGTCGCTTCCTTTTGCAGTGCGAGATATTGCTACCTTCCTTCCCCCCCCCCCCCGCCAAAGTATATATCATATCTTTTTTCTCCAAAAAAAAATAATAATAATTAATCATCATCATTGTAAGTTATAGCCTTAATAGAGCTATTTCCTATCCCCTTTCTTCTCCCTTGACTTCCTACTCTGCAAATCTGAAAGTGGTTTTTTTTTTTTTCTTTCCTTTGCCACGGCGGCTGATGCGGAAAAGGAGACGCCTTGGCGGTGTGTGGGTTTGTAACAAGCATAACACTTGTGGAAAAGGGCAAACTAAAAAATAAAATGGCCAGGCCTCAATTCCTCATTCCCCAGCAGGGCTGTAACTCGCGCAGCTAGGGAGGCGTCGGGAGCGCGCTTCCCAATTCGCGCCCCGCGTCCCCGGGAGGGAAGGGAATCGGCAGGGAAGGGGCGGGGCCAGAGGCGCGAGGGCGGGGCCTAAAGCTGCGAGTGCGGCGGTAGCAGCGGCCGCCAAGACCCAGACATCTGGGACTGTTGTTGTTCTCTCGAGGCGGGACCGCCTAGGAGTCTGTTCTCCAGGAGAGACCAGGAGCTAATTTAGTGGAAAGAGGGCGGCCACGTCCCCCCTCTCTCCTGCTTCTTCAAAGCTGCGGCAGGACCTGGCACAAACACCGTGCGGTTGGTCTCCGATGCCTTTCAGTGAGGAGGGGGCGTCGGGATCCCGGTGAGCGCACGTCTAGCCTCCAGCTCCGTGTCTTCGCTGCCCCTAGGCCCGCACCTGTCTGGCTGCCATGACTGAGAACGCAGAGGGGGACCTGAACTCCAACCTGCTCCACGCCCCCTATCACACCGGGGACCCTCAGCTAGACACAGCCATCGGGCAGTGGCTCCGATGGGATAAGGTGGGTACCTGGTCGGCAGGGCATCCGCTCCTTCCTCCTGCACGCCTTCCCACACAGTGTACGCCCTTTCGCGTCCCCACCCAGTGCTCCGCAGGCTGTCGGGGAGATGGCTGGAGCCATGCGGCGGGGGCTGTTGGAGCTGGGCGTTGCCACCCACCTATGCCTGAGCTGCCTCGCTGGGGTCGTCTGAGCTGGGAAAGGACGCCTGTGGTCGCTTCCTTTTGCAGTGCGAGATATTGCTACCTTCCTTCCCCCCCCCCCCCCCCCCCGCCAAAGTATATATCATATCTTTTTTCTCCAAAAAAAAATAATAATAATTAATCATCATCATTGTAAGTTATAGCCTTAATAGAGCTATTTCCTATCCCCTTTCTTCTCCCTTGACTTCCTACTCTGCAAATCTGAAAGTGGTTTTTTTTTTTTTTTCTTTTTCTTTTTTGCACCCTTCTGGGACGCTATCTAACCGCTATCAGCTTTAGCTTTGGTCTGGTGTTTCCACCTTGCGTCGCTAGGTAGTCTCTGGTCTTTTATCGCTCCCGCGTATCCTCTAACACCACCTTTTGCTCTTGAGAAAGATAAGGGTTCTCTTTATTTCTTTGGCAAGGAGTTATTTTCTGGAAATCTCCTTTTCCAAAAATTATGTTTTCCGGGTTTTATGTGATGCTCCTGTTACAGCCTTGTATCCATTCCTTTTCTATCCCCTGGCCCCATCCCCTCCAAATTATTGAGATGATTTCATCTTGTGCAGGCGTATGGGATGGATATACCAGAGCTAGAATTAAAATGCAGCCATCTCACTTGTAAAAGAGGCCCTTGACTCCAACAGAGGAAGATGATCCAAGCTTTTGCTTTGTGGAGTACATTAAATGCGTTTGTTGAAGTAGAGAAGGCAACGTAGTTTAAATGAAGTTAATAATTAATTTAATGTGTTCATATGTGAAATCATGTTATTCAGTTTCCTAGAGGATTACTAGCCTTCTGAAGAAAGTTTATTTTCACTTTGTTCAGTCATTCATGCATTCCGCATAAAATATCCATTGAGCCCTGGGTGATGTTTCAGGGTCTGTTAGGTCCAAGGTATGCTGTTGGTGAGGAGGCTAAAAAGGGTTCCTGCCCTCAAAAAGCCTTCAGTCAGTAAATAAGGAAGACCAGCAAATAAACCATTACGTGTTTAGTATTACATGATCATATGTATCTTGGACATTCTAATTTTTCCTCTGGAGTCTAAGTCAGTGCATTTCAAAGTCTGGTGTGCTTACAGATCACCTGGAGATGTTAAAATCCACATTGTGATTTAGGGGTCTGAGGTGGGGCCCGTGATTTTGCCTCATAATGAGCTCCCAAGTGATACCAATGCTGCTGGTCTGTGGACCGCACATCCAGTGGCAAGGTTCTAGCATGTTCTCACTGAGAGAGCTAACACCCTTGTGGTAGGATTTGACCATTTATATAAAAACACATATGTACATATTTTTTCTGGTCGTGTGCAAAATCTGAAAGTGTTTTGTTTTATCTTTTTCTTTTTTGCACCCTTCTGGGACGCTATCTAACCGCTATCAGCTTTAGCTTTGGTCTGGTGTTTCCACCTTGCGTCGCTAGGTAGTCTCTGGTCTTTTATCGCTCCCGCGTATCCTCTAACACCACCTTTTGCTCTTGAGAAAGATAAGGGTTCTCTTTATTTCTTTGGCAAGGAGTTATTTTCTGGAAATCTCCTTTTCCAAAAATTATGTTTTCCGGGTTTTATGTGATGCTCCTGTTACAGCCTTGTATCCATTCCTTTTCTATCCCCTGGCCCCATCCCCTCCAAATTATTGAGATGATTTCATCTTGTGCAGGCGTATGGGATGGATATACCAGAGCTAGAATTAAAATGCAGCCATCTCACTTGTAAAAGAGGCCCTTGACTCCAACAGAGGAAGATGATCCAAGCTTTTGCTTTGTGGAGTACATTAAATGCGTTTGTTGAAGTAGAGAAGGCAACGTAGTTTAAATGAAGTTAATAATTAATTTAATGTGTTCATATGTGAAATCATGTTATTCAGTTTCCTAGAGGATTACTAGCCTTCTGAAGAAAGTTTATTTTCACTTTGTTCAGTCATTCATGCATTCCGCATAAAATATCCATTGAGCCCTGGGTGATGTTTCAGGGTCTGTTAGGTCCAAGGTATGCTGTTGGTGAGGAGGCTAAAAAGGGTTCCTGCCCTCAAAAAGCCTTCAGTCAGTAAATAAGGAAGACCAGCAAATAAACCATTACGTGTTTAGTATTACATGATCATATGTATCTTGGACATTCTAATTTTTCCTCTGGAGTCTAAGTCAGTGCATTTCAAAGTCTGGTGTGCTTACAGATCACCTGGAGATGTTAAAATCCACATTGTGATTTAGGGGTCTGAGGTGGGGCCCGTGATTTTGCCTCATAATGAGCTCCCAAGTGATACCAATGCTGCTGGTCTGTGGACCGCACATCCAGTGGCAAGGTTCTAGCATGTTCTCACTGAGAGAGCTAACACCCTTGTGGTAGGATTTGACCATTTATATAAAAAACACATATGTACATATTTTTTCTGGTCGTGTGCAAAATCTGCAGTATCCCGTTGTAAGAATGTGCAAAATGCAAATAACTTGAAATCCATCTGCCAGTTTTAATTATTGCCTGCTGTGAATCTAGTTCCTTGTCGTGGAAGGATACAAAAGAACTGAAGCTCCACAGAGGACTCTTCTGTTTTGGGTTCCTTAGGGAGGAGGAAGCCTAGTAGGAAAAAAAAGAGCTAAGGCTTAGCATATTGTGAAATGATAATACACCACAAACTGACCATGTGTATCTCTTCAGGAGGGAAATCCAACTCAATTACAAATGAATGTTATCCTTATGTGCTTAATCTAGTTAACTGCTATTGTTTGTTTAAAGCCATCTGCTGTCAGTAAATGAATGTGGTTGCACTTGTGTCTCCATGAACTGAAAGGAAGATGAAATTCAAAGACACTTGTAGAATTCAAACCCAATTTAATGTACTAGCAACTATTATGTGTGTCAAAGCCTTTGGCCTTTCAGCAATAGGAGTTTGTTTCTTGCCATGGGAGAAATCTTTTGTTCTCTGAAAGTGCCAGTTTTGACTATGCTTTTCCTAATGAATCTCTTGATTTGATTATCTTTTAAAATATTGGCTGAATGAATTAATATTTATTGTCATGCTGTACCTAAATACTGTTGGGATATACTAAAATGTGAAAAGACTATAAAATACATATTCACATAAAAACCTAGCGCTGAGGCAGTATTGGTGGCAATTAAATGGTTTATAGGCTGTCAGTTTTTATAGGAGTTTAAAAGTAAGTGACCTGTGGACTGGGATAGTCAAGGAAGACAAAAAGAAGATGGGATGCATATAAAAAAGAATGAGGAGAGTCCTCATTGAAAGTCGAAGAGCAATTAATTTATATTTAAAGAGCCCTCTGTATACAAGGCACTGACTGAAAACCTGTGGGAAGTACAAAGATGAACTAGATATGGATTGTTCCTTCAAAGAACATAGAGGGGAAGCTAAAACAAAAGCTTATAAATATAATACAAGGAGCAAGTAACAACTGCTTTTAACAGATAGATTTGAATAAGCTTAATAATTATTTAACAAAAATAATATTTACTTAGCCAGTTGCTCTCTCAATGGGAAAAATGGTTTTTTTATTATTAATAATTATTTTTATTTTACTTTTTACTTTTACAGAGTTTTGTTGTTTACAGATATGTATAATCCCAGATTAGTCATGTGTATATCGCTGGCCCCCTCCCTCCTCCACCCCACTCCCAGGGGAAAAATTTTGTTAATTAGTAAGATACAGCTATTGTAGATTGATAGTGTAGGTAAACCCGGCTATGGTGTCTCAGGACACTGAAATGTAGAGTGCAGAAATGTAAAACAGTAGTTTAGACTCGCAGCACATGCATCACACATTGATGATGGCATATGTGGTCTTCTAGCGTAGAGAAACCAAGTTTAATACCTGGTTAATACCTATTAATTTTTTTTATAGTGGAGAAAAAGAACCTACCAAATGCCCTGATGACCTTGATGGCTCTGGTGAGACACATAGTACTAAGTCATAAGTTGATCTGAAGGTAATGTGCTACTTGCCGAGGTCACCAGTATCGCTAGTTTTAGCCATGATGGGTGGTGTTCTTGAAATCTCTTCCTAAAACAGGTATTATCTGTGCTAAGCCCTTCATAATTAGGTTAAGTTTTTGACTTGTCAACATTGAGAGGAGGAATATTCCAAGCAGAGAGAAAAACATTAATGTGTGTACTTAGAACACTTGTTTCTGCTGTAGCTTAGGGTACATAGAAACTGTTGGAAAGGCATGTAGACCAAGTCATAGAAAGGCATTAGTATGTGGCTAGTGGCCTTGAATAGTGCAACAAGACAGGGTATTCACTGGGGAGGTCCCAGCTACCCTTTGCTGTTGCTATGGAGCAGCATACTGTTGCTCTGTTTACTATAGTCCAGGATCTGACCCTGGCTTCCTGTGCCTTCAGACTGATTTGTTAGTCTGTCTTGTTTCAGGATGAACTTACCCTGCTCAAGGTCACAGTAACTGATGTCAGAATTCAGAAAGCTGTTTCATTAATTTATGGTACAGATGTAATTTAGATGAATTTGTCTCAGGCCATTTTCTAGATGCATCATAAGGGAAGTCCAAGAATCAGAAGATTTGTAGTGACTATGAAATCAAATCAGAGGGTTTCGGATATATGGTATACATGTTTAAAAGCATCAGCCTGTAATAAGTGAATGCATCCCTCTCTATGATGGGACTGTCCTAACACTGGAATCCAACAAGTCTATGGATCAAGGTGTTTCTCTAGGCAACACACACATGCCTCTTCTACAGTGCTCTCCCCTTCTGTCTTTCAGAGCTGACTGAGGCCCCCCACTTCCTTCCTTCTTCTTTCAATGTTTTCATACATTCTGTCAAATTACAGACAATTCTTGCTGGCTAGAAGCTAGATTCACTATACCATGACAACTCTCTGCTGCTTTTTTTATACTGTCAATTTTAATTTTTTGAAAATAGCCTTATCATAGACATTAAGCACTGGCCAAGTTTGGGTCTGTAAATGTGGGTAGGGAGTGGGATGGGACCCAGGGCAGAGCTGCTTAGCCGTCTCTATCGGCAACAACTGTATTGACAGTGATGTGGAGGCAGGAATTGGTCGTGGCATTTTGAGAAATGATGACCATAGCACTCTTGCTATGGTCTCAGAAGGTAGGTTTTTGTTGAGAAAGAGTAGAATGTAAAAGTAAAGATAGGTGAGTTAGGTTAGGGCTATGAAATGACTGAAAATAGAAAGAAAAGATCTCATCCTAAAGTCAGTGATTTTCAAACATCTAGCAGTGAAAGTTTTTCAAGCAAATATAGCCCACATTTTTTTTTAAGTGTTGAATGAATTTTCTTTTAAATCATCATTGTGGGATGGAAAATACACCCGTGAAGCTCTTCTTCAGAGGTTGTCTAGTCCAGTTTCATAGTGCACAGACCCAAAGAAGTTGTGGAAATTATCAGTTGTGGTAAGTAGAAAGAGCTTGAATCTACCACTTAATTCAATCCATTTTTACAATACTAGTCTATATTACATTTTTTGTTTACATTTTTGTAATACTTCACATAATTTGACATTTAATCATTGAAGACTACTTATCACTTTATTAATTTATGGTACAGATGTAATTTAGATGAATTTGTCTCAGGCCATTTTCTAGATGCATCATAAGGGAAGTCCAAGAATCAGAAGATTTGTAGTGACTATGAAATCAAATCAGAGGGTTTCGGATATATGGTATACATGTTTAAAAGCATCAGCCTGTAATAAGTGAATGCATCCCTCTCTATGATGGGACTGTCCTAACACTGGAATCCAACAAGTCTATGGATCAAGGTGTTTCTCTAGGCAACACACACATGCCTCTTCTACAGTGCTCTCCCCTTCTGTCTTTCAGAGCTGACTGAGGCCCCCCACTTCCTTCCTTCTTCTTTCAATGTTTTCATACATTCTGTCAAATTACAGACAATTCTTGCTGGCTAGAAGCTAGATTCACTATACCATGACAACTCTCTGCTGCTTTTTATATACTGTAAATTTTAATTTTTTGAAAATAGCCTTATCATAGACATTAAGCACTGGCCAAGTTTGGGTCTGTAAATGTGGGTAGGGAGTGGGATGGGACCCAGGGCAGAGCTGCTTAGCCGTCTCTATCGGCAACAACTGTATTGACAGTGATGTGGAGGCAGGAATTGGTCGTGGCATTTTGAGAAATGATGACCATAGCACTCTTGCTATGGTCTCAGAAGGTAGGTTTTTGTTGAGAAAGAGTAGAATGTAAAAGTAAAGATAGGTGAGTTAGGTTAGGGCTATGAAATGACTGAAAATAGAAAGAAAAGATCTCATCCTAAAGTCAGTGATTTTCAAACATCTAGCAGTGAAAGTTTTTCAAGCAAATATAGCCCACATTTTTTTTTTAAGTGTTGAATGAATTTTCTTTTAAATCATCATTGTGGGATGGAAAATACACCCGTGAAGCTCTTCTTCAGAGGTTGTCTAGTCCAGTTTCATAGTGCACAGACCCAAAGAAGTTGTGGAAATTATCAGTTGTGGTAAGTAGAAAGAGCTTGAATCTACCACTTAATTCAATCCATTTTTACAATACTAGTCTATATTACATTTTTTGTTTACATTTTTGTAATACTTCACATAATTTGACATTTAATCATTGAAGACTACTTATCACTTTATTAATTTTGGAAAATATTGGCAATTATCACTTGAATTGATTTGTGTGCTGTTTCAAGCCTTGATGATCAGAATCATTTGATACTCACAGCAACCCCGTATGGGTGGCAGGATATCCCCTCTTTTACTAGTAAAGAAACTGAGTTTCAGACAAGGAAAATGACCTGCTCAAGGACATATGGCTTTTAAGTAGTAGACTTGGAACTAAACCTACAGAATCTGATCTTTATTCTAGTTTTCTTATCACTGTACTAGACTCTGTAACCTGAATGTTTAGTAAATCTTAGTGACATCATAAACCAAGTTTCAAGGACCTCATTAAAACCATTTTATTGGTTTTTTGTAAAAACTGAAGTAGACTGTAATATTCTGCAGAATAAATTGCCATGGAATTTTTTCTTTAAAGAACTGAATTTGCTGCTCAACAGTTGCTTTGGTTTCCTTGGCAACAACATTCTCCCTCTGTCCAAGGTATTTAGTACATATAAATAAGGGTTTGGAGATATATACACACACACACACACTCATACACACACATATTTATTTTTTTCTTTTATATATTTCCCAATTTCTTACATTTGCTCTTTAGTTTCTACCATTTTAAATTTATTTTTCTTTATTTCAAAGACAGACATGCTTATGATTTTTTACAATAGTACTAAGATTATATATAAAGCAGTGTTCCTAATTGCCTCTTCTCATCCTCAGTTTTTCCCTTAGAAACCATTTTTGACTGTCTTTATTCTCATGACTACCATCAAAAGACTAAATAATATGCTAGTACCACTATTCCTTGATTTATTTTACATATCATCTGTCAGATGCATGCTATGAAAAATGAGAGCTCACTCACACTGTTATTCAAAACCAAAATCTGTGCCAGCTTCCTAAAAAAATTGGTGGATATTAGTGACTAACAAAGGATCACGTTATGTAAAGAAAACAAGCAGCGTGAAGAACGAAAACAAAGCAGTGGACCCA
Source organism: Tragulus kanchil (assembly GCA_022376925.1). Taxonomy (NCBI): domain Eukaryota; kingdom Metazoa; phylum Chordata; class Mammalia; order Artiodactyla; family Tragulidae; genus Tragulus; species Tragulus kanchil. The sequence goes on from JAIOJX010000006.1 coordinate 79,937,054, forward strand.
GAAAAAAGCAAAGTCAAGGAATATAAGAACTTAAAATCAAGTTTAAAAAGATAATTATTCTATCAAGTAAAGAAAGATACTATGTAAAAGTAACAGGACAGAAGAATTGAGCTCTTGGAAGCTAAGATCAGGGGAGAAGCTGTATGATTTCACCCCCTACCAAATGCACTAGAAAATATGAAAGTTTGAGTTGGAGACCTATAGCAAAAGGGAATAGGAGATCTGACAGAAGCTGACACAAAGGAACCACCTAGCACTCCAAGGCAAAGAAATCACAAATGACAACTGTGTATTAGTTCGACATGGAATTTGGGCTAATTTTTTAAGTAGTAGACTTGGAACTACACCTACAGAATCTGATCTTTATTCTAGTTTTCTTATCACTGTACTAGACTCTGTAACCTGAATGTTTAGTAAATCTTAGTGACATCATAAACCAAGTTTCAAGGACCTCATTAAAACCATTTTATTGGTTTTTTGTAAAAACTGAAGTAGACTGTAATATTCTGCAGAATAAATTGCCATGGAATTTTTTCTTTAAAGAACTGAATTTGCTGCTCAACAGTTGCTTTGGTTTCCTTGGCAACAACATTCTCCCTCTGTCCAAGGTATTTAGTACATATAAATAAGGGTTTGGAGATATATACACACACACACACACTCATACACACACATATTTATTTTTTTCTTTTATATATTTCCCAATTTCTTACATTTGCTCTTTAGTTTCTACCATTTTAAATTTATTTTTCTTTATTTCAAAGACAGACATGCTTATGATTTTTTACAATAGTACTAAGATTATATATAAAGCAGTGTTCCTAATTGCCTCTTCTCATCCTCAGTTTTTCCCTTAGAAACCATTTTTGACTGTCTTTATTCTCATGACTACCATCAAAAGACTAAATAATATGCTAGTACCACTATTCCTTGATTTATTTTACATATCATCTGTCAGATGCATGCTATGAAAAATGAGAGCTCACTCACACTGTTATTCAAAACCAAAATCTGTGCCAGCTTCCTAAAAAAATTGGTGGATATTAGTGACTAACAAAGGATCACGTTATGTAAAGAAAACAAGCAGCGTGAAGAACGAAAACAAAGCAGTGGACCCAGAAAAAAGCAAAGTCAAGGAATATAAGAACTTAAAATCAAGTTTAAAAAGATAATTATTCTATCAAGTAAAGAAAGATACTATGTAAAAGTAACAGGACAGAAGAATTGAGCTCTTGGAAGCTAAGATCAGGGGAGAAGCTGTATGATTTCACCCCCTACCAAATGCACTAGAAAATATGAAAGTTTGAGTTGGAGACCTATAGCAAAAGGGAATAGGAGATCTGACAGAAGCTGACACAAAGGAACCACCTAGCACTCCAAGGCAAAGAAATCACAAATGACAACTGTGTATTAGTTCGACATGGTGCTTCAAAGAACTGTGTCTTAAAGCAAGAATGCAGTGTCTGTGCCATAAATAATAAAAGGCTGGAAGATGTTAATGATAATGATGAAGGCCGCATGTTATTTCTGGCAACACCAACATCAAAAAAAGTAAAGCAGTTAACCACAGATGGGAGAAAGGGAGGAAGGGGAAGAGTGGGGGTGGTGAGGAAGGAAGGAAGACAGACCTTAATAAGCAAGTTACGGTTCAGAAGTAAAGCAGACTAAAATGGGGTGTGATTTTTGAAGAATTAATTGATGGAGCTAAGGGGGAAGAAAAATCCATTTGATCTCAGTACCTTCAGGAGTCTCAAGGTGGGCCTGGAGAGATGAATTTTATCCAAGCCCACTACTGGGGTCTGTAGTGAACAATACTTAGATAATCTTAACCTAATACTAGCATTATTTTCAGTTTTGAGGATCAATCTGAAGACAAAACAGAAAATTAAAAACTCCTTCAGGAGTCTGATGGTGGGCCTGGAGAGATGAATTTTATCCAAGCCCACTACTGGGGTCTGTAGTGAACAATATTTAGATAATCTTAACCTAAAGCTTGCATTATTTTCAATTTTGAGGATCAATCTGAAGACAAAACAGAAAATTAAAACTTTTATTGTAGTTAAAAACACATAAAATTTGCCATATTTATGGTTTTTAAGTGTACAGTTTTGTAGCATTAATCAGATTCTCATTTTTATGAAACAGATCTCCAAAACATTTTTATTTTGTGAATCTGAAACTCTATACTCATTAAAGAAGTCCTGTCACTTCCGCTCCCTCCAGCCCCAGTACACGATGCTAATAACAAAGCAGTGGACCCAGAAAAAAGCAAAGTCAAGGAATATAAGAACTTAAAATCAAGTTTAAAAAGATAATTATTCTATCAAGTAAAGAAAGATACTATGTAAAAGTAACAGGACAGAAGAATTGAGCTCTTGGAAGCTAAGATCAGGGGAGAAGCTGTATGATTTCACCCCCTACCAAATGCACTAGAAAATATGAAAGTTTGAGTTGGAGACCTATAGCAAAAGGGAATAGGAGATCTGACAGAAGCTGACACAAAGGAACCACCTAGCACTCCAAGGCAAAGAAATCACAAATGACAACTGTGTATTAGTTCGACATGGTGCTTCAAAGAACTGTGTCTTAAAGCAAGAATGCAGTGTCTGTGCCATAAATAATAAAAGGCTGGAAGATGTTAATGATAATGATGAAGGCCGCATGTTATTTCTGGCAACACCAACATCAAAAAAAGTAAAGCAGTTAACCACAGATGGGAGAAAGGGAGGAAGGGGAAGAGTGGGGGTGGTGAGGAAGGAAGGAAGACAGACCTTAATAAGCAAGTTACGGTTCAGAAGTAAAGCAGACTAAAATGGGGTGTGATTTTTGAAGAATTAATTGATGGAGCTAAGGGGGAAGAAAAATCCATTTGATCTCAGTACCTTCAGGAGTCTCAAGGTGGGCCTGGAGAGATGAATTTTATCCAAGCCCACTACTGGGGTCTGTAGTGAACAATACTTAGATAATCTTAACCTAATACTAGCATTATTTTCAGTTTTGAGGATCAATCTGAAGACAAAACAGAAAATTAAAAACTCCTTCAGGAGTCTGATGGTGGGCCTGGAGAGATGAATTTTATCCAAGCCCACTACTGGGGTCTGTAGTGAACAATATTTAGATAATCTTAACCTAAAGCTTGCATTATTTTCAATTTTGAGGATCAATCTGAAGACAAAACAGAAAATTAAAACTTTTATTGTATTTAAAAAACACATAAAATTTGCCATATTTATGGTTTTTAAGTGTACAGTTTTGTAGCATTAATCAGATTCTCATTTTTATGAAACAGATCTCCAAAACATTTTTATTTTGTGAATCTGAAACTCTATACTCATTAAAGAAGTCCTGTCACTTCCGCTCCCTCCAGCCCCAGTACACGATGCTAATAACAACAGGGGAAGTGGTGGGTTGGGAGGTTTGAGGTACCTTCCCCTACTATCTGTTCTAAAAATTAACGTCTGGGGCTTCCCCTGGTGGTCCAGTGGGTAAGGACACCACCTTGCAGTGCAAGGGACGCTGGTTCGAGCCCTGGCCTGGGAAGATCCCACGTGCCGTGGAGCGGCTGGACTGATGTGTCCAATTACCGAGCCCGAGCTCTGGAGCGCATGCGCCCAGAGCCGGTGCTCTGCGACAACAGAGGCCACCGCGATGGGAGGCCCACAGGAGCCAAAGAACAAAGACGGATGAACATAGAGAAACAAAAGACCAATAGAAGTGGCCCGCCTGCTCCCCTCCCTCCCCAACCCGATCCCCGCCCCAAAAATAAATAAATAAATCTTTAAAAAAAAAATTAAAAAAATAAAAATAAGAATTAACGTCTGTGAATTAAAAGAAAAAAAAAAAAAAAGAAAACCCAAACACTTGAAAGGGAAAGTATTCTAACTTGAAAGTGCTCTCTTTCCCACCTTAACATTTCAAAATAGGTAGACTGACTGCTTCTTATTTTTATTTGGAGTCTTCTTTGCCCATTTTTTTCTTTTAAAAATGAATTTGTTTAGTTCCTTTACATTTTCTACAAGGCCACTAAAAGTCTATTTGGATATATCTTTAATCTAGAATTATTTTCTCCCCATTTCTTCTTTTACTCCTATTTGAAAAATCAAAGAACCTAGAGAAGCTAATGGAAAGGGATTGTCTTTATTTGACTCTTTCAAGTTGTACTTATAAGATACATTAAATTAAATGTAATGAAATGTAATGAAATGAAAATGTAAATGCTATGAAATTCCATGGACTCGGATTTTCATGGTCTCTTCCAGGATAATCTAAATTTGATGTATCTATCTTTGTGGAAAGGTAGTACGTTTTGCTTATTTAGTTATTTTTACCTATTTCCTGTGTCTCTTCTACATTTTAGAAACACTTGCCTCAAAAATACAAGGTTGGTTAGTAATTTAGTCTAGATTTTGCTAAAGGAGTATTTTTTCCCGTTAGTTACTCTCTGCATTATTGCTAATTAGTACTGAGGCTGCTGCCCTCTGGTGTTGGGAGTTAATGAAGAAAATGATTAATGCTGGTGGAAAGAATACAGATAGTGTATCCAATCTTGCGTGGGATCTTTTATATCAAAGTAATTTAATGAGCACTATATCTTACCAAACAAAACTATGAAAATTGTCTTATTGAATGCCCAAAAGAGTATGAAAATTATAATGTAAATGAAAAATACTGTGCTTCCTAGATACAAAGTCATCTTAGCTTTCAGATCACCAGACTTGTTAGAAGATCTTTTCAGTGCAAGCGGTAGTTCTGTGGTTTCTGCTTCAGAATTTTCTCATGTCATTTTACCTCTGAAATATTTCATTATTTAAGTAGGTAAAGACTATTAAAAACCTAAATGCTTACCAATCAGAGAAAGGATAAATAAGCTAAATACTGCAGTGGTTGAAAAAGAAAACTTCAAATGAGAGAAATGGACTAATAAAGTGGAATGAAGGCAGTCAGGAGAATTAAACTGAACAGGGTACCTACAAAGACAATGAAGATATTTTTAAAAATTGAGGTATTGTTGCTATACAATGTTATACTTCAGGTGAACAACATAGTGATCCAAAAATGTTATAAATTATATTCCATTTAAAGTTATAAGACATTGGCTGTATTTCCTGTGATGTAAAATATATCCTTGTAGTTTATCTTATATATAGTAGCTTGTACCTCTTAATCTCCTGCCTCTATTTTGTTCCTCATGTCTTTCCTCTCCTCATAGTTTTTTCTCTGTATCTGTGAGTCTGTTTCTGTTTTTTTTGTTTGTTTCTTTCTTTTTCTTTCTGTTTCTGTTTTGTTGCATTCATTCATTTTATTTTTTGTATACTGCTTATACGGGATCACATACAGTATTTGTCTCTCTCAGTTCTATTTCACTAAGCACAGTACGCTCCAGGTCCATTCATATTATTGCACATGGCACAGTTTCATTATTTTTTATGGCTAGGCAATATTGCTTTGTGTGTGTGTATTACATCTTCTTTATCCATTCACCTGTTAATGGACACTGGGTTGCTTCCATAGCTTGGCTATGTTAAACAATAATGCTGCTATGAACATTAGAATGCATGTATCTTTTTTTTTTTAATTTAAAATTTGGCCTCTTTTTATTGTTTATTTATTTATTTTCATCCATCTTTATTCTTTGGCCTGTGTGGGCCTCCCATCTCAGTGACCTCTCTCGTTGCTGAGCACTGGCTCTGGGCACATGTGCTCCAGCTGGCTTGTAATTGGACATACCGGCCCAGCCGTTCTGCTGCACATGGGATCTTCTTGGGCCAGGGATCAAACCAGTGCCCCTTGCATTGCAAGGTGGACTCTCTACTCATTGGACCACCAGGGAAACCCTGTCCAAGAACATTCTATGCTTTCTTCTAGAAGTTTGATAGTTTCCAGTCTTACAGTTAGGTCTCTAGTCCATTTTGTGCTTATTTTTGTGTATGGTGTAAGAAAATATTCTTATTTCATTCTTTTACATATAGATGCCCAGTTTCCCTAGCATACATGTTGAGTAGACTGTCTTTTCCCTATCATATATTCTGTCTTGAGGAAAGTTGTTGTTGTTCATTTGCTAAGTCATGTCCAACTCTGTGACCTCATGGACTGCAGTATGCTAGGCTGCCCTGTCCTTCAGCATCTCCTGAAGTTTGCTCAAACTCATGTCTGTTGAGTCAGTGATGCCATCCAACCATCTCAATTTTCTGTCTCCCCTTTCTCTTCCTGCCCTCAATCTTTCCCAGCATCAGGGTCTTTTCCACTGAGTTAGCTTTTTGCATCAGGTGGCCAAAGTTTTTGACCTTCAGCTTCAGCATCAGTCCTTCCAATGAATACTCAGGGTTGATTTCCTTTAGGATTGACTGGTTTGATCTCCTTACAGTCCAAAGAACTCTCAAGAGCCTTCTCCAACACCACAGTGGAAATGCATCAATTCTTTGGCACTCAACCTTCTTTATGATCTAAGTCTCAGATCTGTACATGATTACTGGAAAAACCATAGCTTTGACTACATGGACCTTTGTCATCAAGGTGATGTTTCTGCTCTTTACTATGCTGTCTAGGTTTGTAATAGCTTTTCTTCCAAGAAGCAAGCATCTTTTAATTTCATGGCTGCAGTCACTATCTGCAGTGATATTGGAGCTCAAGAAAATAACATGTCACTGTTTTCATTGTTTGCCCATCTAGTTGCCATGAAGTGATGGGAGTAGATGTCATGATCTTTCTTTTTTTTTGTCTTTTATTGTTTATTTATTTATTTTCATCCATCTTTATTCTTTGGCCTGTGTGGGCCTCCCATCTCAGTGACCTCTCTCGTTGCTGAGCACTGGCTCTGGGCACATGTGCTCCAGCTGGCTTGTAATTGGACATACCGGCCCAGCCGTTCTGCTGCACATGGGATCTTCTTGGGCCAGGGATCAAACCAGTGCCCCTTGCATTGCAAGGTGGACTCTCTACTCATTGGACCACCAGGGAAACCCTGTCCAAGAACATTCTATGCTTTCTTCTAGAAGTTTGATAGTTTCCAGTCTTACAGTTAGGTCTCTAGTCCATTTTGTGCTTATTTTTGTGTATGGTGTAAGAAAATATTCTTATTTCATTCTTTTACATATAGATGCCCAGTTTCCCTAGCATACATGTTGAGTAGACTGTCTTTTCCCTATCATATATTCTGTCTTGAGGAAAGTTGTTGTTGTTCATTTGCTAAGTCATGTCCAACTCTGTGACCTCATGGACTGCAGTATGCTAGGCTGCCCTGTCCTTCAGCATCTCCTGAAGTTTGCTCAAACTCATGTCTGTTGAGTCAGTGATGCCATCCAACCATCTCAATTTTCTGTCTCCCCTTTCTCTTCCTGCCCTCAATCTTTCCCAGCATCAGGGTCTTTTCCACTGAGTTAGCTTTTTGCATCAGGTGGCCAAAGTTTTTGACCTTCAGCTTCAGCATCAGTCCTTCCAATGAATACTCAGGGTTGATTTCCTTTAGGATTGACTGGTTTGATCTCCTTACAGTCCAAAGAACTCTCAAGAGCCTTCTCCAACACCACAGTGGAAATGCATCAATTCTTTGGCACTCAACCTTCTTTATGATCTAAGTCTCAGATCTGTACATGATTACTGGAAAAACCATAGCTTTGACTACATGGACCTTTGTCATCAAGGTGATGTTTCTGCTCTTTACTATGCTGTCTAGGTTTGTAATAGCTTTTCTTCCAAGAAGCAAGCATCTTTTAATTTCATGGCTGCAGTCACTATCTGCAGTGATATTGGAGCCCAAGAAAATAACATGTCACTGTTTTCATTGTTTGCCCATCTAGTTGCCATGAAGTGATGGGAGTAGATGTCATGATCTTTGTTTTTTGAATGTTGAGTTTTATGTCATGTTTTTCACTCTCCTCTTTCACCTTCATCAAGAGGCTCTTTAGTTCCTCTTCATTTTCTGCCATTAGGATGGTATCATCCACATATCTGAGGTCATTGATATTTCCTCAAGCAATCTTGTTTCCAGCTTGGGATTTATCCAGCCTGGCATTTTTCATGATGTATCCTGCATATAAGTTAAATAATCAGAGTGACAATATATAGCCTTGAGGTATTCCTTTCCAAGTTTTGAACCAGTCCATTGTTCCGTGTCCAGTTCTAACTGTTGTTTCTTGAGCTGCATACAAATTTGCAGAAAGTTGCTTCATGCCCTTTTGTAGTGAATCCCATTACTCCATCCCCTCCAACCACTGATCCAGCAGTTTTTAATTGAGATATAATTCACATAACAAAATTATAAAATTAACCACTATAAAATATATAATTCCATGGGTTCTAGTATATTCAAAAGTCATGAGGAGGGAGATGGGAGGGAAGTTCAAGTGGGAGGGGTCAAGTGTATACCATTGACTGAATTGGGTTTATGTATAGCAGTAAACAACAAAATTCTGTAAAAGTAAAATAAAAATAAATTTTAAAAAACAGTTATACAATCACCTCTAATTTGAGAACATTTTAATCACCTTAAGAAGAAGCCCTATAGCCATAATAGTGGTCATTCCTCTCTTCTCTCAACTCCTGACAACCACTAATCTGGTTTCTGTCTCCATGGTTTTGCCTGTTGTGGCCCTATCATATAAATGGAACCATACAATATATGGCCTTTTATGTTTCTCTTCTTTCAACTTGGCATGTTTTCAACCTTCATCTGTGTTGTGTCATGAATCAGTTGAAAGTCAAAAGTGTTAGTGGCTCAGTCACATCAGACCCTTTGCAATCCCATGGACTGTAGCCCTCCAGGCTCCTTTGTCCATAGAATTCTCCAGGCAAGAATTCTGTCCTGCATACAGTTTTTGCAGAAGGCAGGTAAGGTGGTCTGGTATTCCCTTCTCTTTAAGAATTTTCCACAGTTCGTCGTGATCCACACAGTCAAAGGCTTTAGAGTAGTCAGTGAAGCAGAAGTAGATGTTTTTTTCTGGAATTTTCTTGCTTGGTGTATGATCCAATGGATGTTGGCAATTTGGTCACTGGTTCTTCTGCCTTTTCTAAATCCAGCTTGTATACCTGGAAGTTGTCACTTCAGGTACTGTTGAAGTCTAGCTTCGATAATTTTGAGCATTACTTTGCTGACATGTGAAATGAATGCAGTTGTGCAGTAGATTGAGCATTCTTTGGCATTGCCCTTCTTTGGGGTTGGAATGAAAACTGACATATTCCAGTCATGGGGCCACTGCTGAGTTTTTCAAATTTGCTGGCATATTGAGTATAGTGTTTTAATAGAGTCATTTTTAAAATATTTGAAATAGCTCAGCTGGAATGCCATCATCTCCACTAGCTTTGTTCTTAGTGATGCTTCTTAAGGTCCACTTGACTTCACACTCCAGGATGTCTGGCTCTAGGTGAGTGATCACGTCATCGTGGTTATCTGGGCCATTAAGATCTTTTGTGTATAGTTTTTCTGTGTATGCTTACCACCTCTTCTTAGTATCTTCTGCCTCTGTTAGATCCATACTGTTTCTGTCCTTTATTGTGCCTGTCTTTGCATGAAATGTTCTCTTGGTATCTCTGATCTTTTTAATCTGAGATGTTGTATCTTTCAGTTCTAAAATTTCTGTCTGGTTCTTTTGTATAGCTTCTATTTCTTCTGTGAGATGTCTCATCTTTTCCTCCATTGCAAGAACATTTTTATTTAAGAAACTGTTGTAATAGACCCTATTACCTCTCTTCTCTCAACTCCTGACAACCACTAATCTGGTTTCTGTCTCCATGGTTTTGCCTGTTGTGGCCCTATCATATAAATGGAACCATACAATATATGGCCTTTTATGTTTCTCTTCTTTCAACTTGGCATGTTTTCAACCTTCATCTGTGTTGTGTCATGAATCAGTTGAAAGTCAAAAGTGTTAGTGGCTCAGTCACATCAGACCCTTTGCAATCCCATGGACTGTAGCCCTCCAGGCTCCTTTGTCCATAGAATTCTCCAGGCAAGAATTCTGTCCTGCATACAGTTTTTGCAGAAGGCAGGTAAGGTGGTCTGGTATTCCCTTCTCTTTAAGAATTTTCCACAGTTCGTCGTGATCCACACAGTCAAAGGCTTTAGAGTAGTCAGTGAAGCAGAAGTAGATGTTTTTTTCTGGAATTTTCTTGCTTGGTGTATGATCCAATGGATGTTGGCAATTTGGTCACTGGTTCTTCTGCCTTTTCTAAATCCAGCTTGTATACCTGGAAGTTGTCACTTCAGGTACTGTTGAAGTCTAGCTTCGATAATTTTGAGCATTACTTTGCTGACATGTGAAATGAATGCAGTTGTGCAGTAGATTGAGCATTCTTTGGCATTGCCCTTCTTTGGGGTTGGAATGAAAACTGACATATTCCAGTCATGGGGCCACTGCTGAGTTTTTCAAATTTGCTGGCATATTGAGTATAGTGTTTTAATAGAGTCATTTTTAAAATATTTGAAATAGCTCAGCTGGAATGCCATCATCTCCACTAGCTTTGTTCTTAGTGATGCTTCTTAAGGTCCACTTGACTTCACACTCCAGGATGTCTGGCTCTAGGTGAGTGATCACGTCATCGTGGTTATCTGGGCCATTAAGATCTTTTGTGTATAGTTTTTCTGTGTATGCTTACCACCTCTTCTTAGTATCTTCTGCCTCTGTTAGATCCATACTGTTTCTGTCCTTTATTGTGCCTGTCTTTGCATGAAATGTTCTCTTGGTATCTCTGATCTTTTTAATCTGAGATGTTGTATCTTTCAGTTCTAAAATTTCTGTCTGGTTCTTTTGTATAGCTTCTATTTCTTCTGTGAGATGTCTCATCTTTTCCTCCATTGCAAGAACATTTTTATTTAAGAAACTGGTAATAGCTGTATTAAAATCCTTATCTGCTAATTCTAACATCTGGATGCATTAGAGTTGGTCACCGCTAATTACGTTTGCTCTTGAGAATGCATCGCATTTCTCTGATTCTTCATTTGTCTGGTAATTATGGGTTGCATCATGGACATTATGAATATTACATTGTGAAGAGCTTGAAATCTGTTATTCCTCTGGAGAGTGTTTATTTGGTTTTAGCATGTAATTAACTAGGTTGACTTCAAACTGCATACTCTATTTTCTGGTAGGCTGTTCAAATCTCAATTTGTTCTTTTGTCTTAGCTGATGTCTGTCCTACACATATGTAGTAGAGGAGTCAGCTAGAGTTTTAGACAGAGTTCATGCACAGAATGTGGGCTTCTTCCTTTTTGATTCTGCTTCCTGGACCTGTACTCCAGTTGGTGTGGTTGCCCTGAATTCTGTGCTTGGCTCTTCAGGCCACAAAGACATCGGATTGGCATTGGCGTATTAGCCACTGCATAGGCTCTGACTACTGTCTGCTCGCAAAAGCCATAAAAATAGGAAGCTCATCCATGCTGGTTCCTTCTCCTAAGTGTTAACTCCCTTGAGAATCAAATATGCACTTCTTCACCCTCTAGGACCTTGAGATCTCTGTGAAATTTGGGTTTCATTTCTTTGTTTTTTATTTGGTCTAGAGGTTATAGTTTTTATCTGTGGGAAGGTCAGATATGGTTGGAATTTACTTAGCTGTACAGGAAACAGATGATACGTGATATTTTTTGTGCCATTTAAAATTAATTTTTTTCTGTTTGCTGGTATAGAGAAATCCAATTGTCTTTTATACGTTGCCCTTGTATCCAAAAACTAACATTCTAAAAATTATTTACTCTTCTAGATTTTTTTTAATGTGCGCAATCATTCCATTTGCGAATTATGTGAGTTTTGTTTCTTTTCAGTTCTTGTACCTTTTCTCCTTTTCTTGCTTTACAGGTTTGGCTAGGACTATAGGATTTTCTCCACTCCCCCTCCACTTTCCCCATCCTGTCTTCCTCCTTCTCATTCTCCTCCTCCTCATAGCTAGCCATTATCAGATTCAGGAAGCTCCTTTCTGTACCTTGTGTGCCAAAAATTGAAACTTTGAACTTGTACTTAAATTCAAAAGAAACAAAACTCACATGATTTGCAGATGAAATGATTGAGCACATTAAAAAAAAAAATTTATCTTAGGGTTGCATTCCCTAGTAGCAAAAATAGGAGTTTCTGTGCAAATGATTTATAAAAGGAATGCTCTCAGGAGGAACCTGTAAAGGAGTGAGGGAATCAGGATAGGGAAAGGAAAGAACTGAGCAAATGATATAGTTTCAGGTGAAGTTTAATCTTGGCTTAATTCTGTGCTCGCTGGAGTGTTAATGCATAACAGAGTTATATTCTTGCACCAGATGTCTTTGGCTGTTGACTGTGAAGTGTGTATAATCCTCAGGTCCTCTGCATAAGCTGGCTTCTGATCATCCCAAGGAAGCTCTCCAGAGAACGCTGCATGTATGAACTCATAGCAGTAGTTACTATAGCAGCTAGTGATGGACACAACCATCCAGTTAAAAGGATCTCTGGAGAATCTCAATGGGATCTTAGCACCACACATCTGGAGTTTGTATCTATTCCTTGTTTGCTGAGATTTTATTATATGTGGTAAGTGATTTTGCCCAGAGAATTCCACGCAGAGGAGCCTGGCGGGCTCCATGGGGGCCTCAAAGAATTAGACACGACGTAGCAACAGATCACTAGCACTAGTGTTTTACTTTGTTAGGTATTTTCTCTGCATCTATTCAGATTGTCATTTGATTTTTCTTTTCAAACCTGTTAGTGTTGTAGATAACCTTGATTGATCTTCAGATATTATACCAACCTTATATTCTGGGACAGTACACCTTTGTCATGATTTATTATCCTTTTTATGTATTGCTGGATTTGGTTTGATACATTTTACTTAGGATTTTTGCACTTCATTAGTAAGGTCAGATAATGATTTTTTCTTTCTGATGATGTCTTTGGTTACTGTACCTTTGGTTAAGCTAGACACAGGAAAAGAATTGATAAGTGTATATTTTTTGTCTTCTCTGGAAGAGTTCTTTTAAGATGTGAATAATTTATTTCTTAAATATACTTTAGAACTTGCCATTAGAGTCAACTGGACCTTGAACTTTCTTTGTGGGTACATTTTATGATTTAATGTCTCACAGGTTTATAATTCTAATCAGGTTTTTTTTTTCCTTTCCTTGTGAAATTGTCCATTTGTCTAAATTTTCAAGTTAGAGGACTTTTTTCTTTTCCAGAAAAAGATTTTGTATGCCGGAGTGTGGAATTGCTTGATCCTATGGTAACTCTATTTTTAGTTTTTTAAGGAGCCTTCCTACTGTTCTCCATAATGGCTGCACCAATTTGCATTCCCACCAACAGTGTAGGAGGGTTCCCCTTTCTCCATATCCTTTCCAGAATTTATTACTTGAGGACTTTTTGTTGATTGCCATTCTGATCAGTGTGAAGTGATATTTCACTATAGTTTTGATTTGCATTTCTCCGATATTTAGAGATGTTGAGTACCTTTCATGTGCCTGTTGGCCATCTGTATGTCTTCTTTGGAGAAATGTCTATTTAGATTCTCTTTTTATTGGGTTGTTAGTTGTTTTGATTACAAATGTTTTTTTCCCTTAATTTGTCTTTTAGGTTTATGCAATTTTTATCATGCAGAAAATAATTATAATTTTACTGACAGATAACACTTGGTAGATATGTCATACTTAACATTTTCTGTTTGTGAATATCTTAAAAGTGTTTCTGATGTTTGTCCAGTTTTATTGAGAAACAATTGATATATATCACTATATAAATTTGAAAGGTATGGGACTTCTATTGTGGTCCAGTGATTGAGTCCATGCTTCCACTGCAGGGGGCATGGGTCTCACAGCGATCTATAGCATAATGTTTTGATTTATATATATTGTGAAAGTATTACCACAGTAGGCTTAGTTAATATCCACCATCTCATATAAATACAATGAAGTATTTCTGATTTTTTAAAAGCTACTTAAATAATTCTAAGAGCATTGTTTTGCATATAGCTTTTTTCCTTTGAATTATTTCTATAGCATATGTAAAGATGGCATATATACAAGATTCTGATACGAGATAATTTCTGAGTAAGGCAATCAGACAATAACTGTAGCATGATTCAGAAGAATATGAAAATTGGGGTTTATTAAAAACTAAAAATCCATCTTATGGTTTCCTTCTTTGATAGTTTTTATTCTGATAAGAAAGTCTCTCCTGATTGTGAATAGTATTGTCACTATTCCAAAATATATATTAAATATCAGGCCATGAATCTTTCTGATACAAATTAAATACATAATTATAGAGTCTCAATTAACAGGGATCCAGATATCATTTTGTTTAACCTCCTACTTAGAATTAAAGTGTCTGAAATATCCCTAATAGGTAACTTCAGTGTCAGAATATCCCTAGTATAGTGGACTCTTGTCTTACTTGGAAGTTAGATGTTAGAGTCAATAAATAATGAAAATTTTATGAAGTAAAAAATTCTCTTGGAAGCCCTTAAATTGCCTATGAACTATAGAATATGTGAGTTTAAGTGTCTATCTTTATATAGTAATATATGATAATAATGTATATAATAATTTGGGCTTCCTTGGTGGCTCAGTGGTGAAGAATCCACTACCAGTGCAAAAGACGTAGGTTTGATCCCTAGATTTGGAAGATTCCCCTAGAGAAGGAAATGGCAACCCACTCCAGTATTCTTGCCTGGAGAATTCCATGGACAGGAGCCTGGCAGGCTACAGTCCATAGGTTCACAAAAGAGATGGACATGAACTGAGCAACTAAACAATAACAAGAACATATAGTAATTCACTATACATAATGGAGCACATGCACTAAATGTAGTTTTTAGCAGTGCTTTGGGAGGTAGAACTAAGTACATGTAGTTGGGTATGTGTAAGTTAAGTGTATATAAAACTATATGATATAGTACAGTATTGTATAGTAGAAGGACCTTTGGGTCTGGTAATGACAGATGAGGTCATTTGGACAGCATTCCTCTAACAGCTAGAAAAGACAGACAAAGAGATCAAGAATTCAGCAGTGAATGAATTTAATGACATTTCAAACAGAATTGAAAAGAGAATTACTCAGCTAGAAGATGGAAAATATTTAGAATGAAGGATGGAAGGACCAAAGAATGGAGAGGAAGATAAAGGAGAAGGTGTAAGACTTAAGATGACACAGTGAAGAAGTTCCAAACTACATTTAGTTGAAATCTGTTAATAAGAGGAAAGAAAATGAAGTAGAAACCATATTTGAAGAGATAATAGCTGTGAAGTTTCCTAAACTGTTGAATGACAAATCCACAGATAAAAGAGTTTGGGGTTAATTTATATGTTCTCTTTTTAAAAATTAATTTATTTGGGCATCCCTAGTGGTCCAGTGGGTAAGGACATTGCATTGCAGTGCAAGGAGCACCAGTTTGGTCCCTGGCCTGGAAAGATCCCGCGTGCCGTGGAACAACTGGACCGATGTGTCCAGCTACCAAGCCAGAGCTCTGGAATGCACGCGCCCAGAGCCAGTGCTCTGCAGTGAGAGAGGCCACTGTGATGGGAGGCCCACACAGGCCAAAGAACAAAAGTTGGATGAAAATAAAAATAAATGAAAGACCAATAGAAGTGGCCAAAAAAAAAAATTTAATTAATTTTTGGCTGTGCTGGGTCTTCATTGCTATGTGGGCTCTTCTCTAGTTACAGCAGGTGGGGGCTACTCTTTAGTTGCGATGGGTTAACTTTTCATTGCAGTGGTGTCTCTTATCAGGAAGCATGAATTCTAGGCATGGGCTTCAGTAGTTGTGGTATGAGGGCTCCGTAGTTATGGCTTCCAGGCTCTAGAGCACAGGCTCAGTAGCTGTGCTTAGGCTTAGTTGCTCCTCAGTATGTGAGATCTTTCCAGATCAGGGATTGAACCTGTGTCTCCTGCATTGGCAGGGAGATATTTTACCACTGAGTCACCAGGGAAGCCCAGTTTGTATGTTCTAAATCTTTCCTCTGATTATATGATCCTTCCATATAAGGAAATAAAGGAATAAAAAGATTAATACCACGAATAGTCTGTCTCTTTTTAGTTTTATTTTTCTATGTATTTGTATGTATCCATTTTATAAATCTGGAATCATATTGTACATATGGTATATATACATTCCCCCTTAATATATCATGAATTTTTCCCATGTCCTGGAATTATAAAGTGATTTTTAGTATACTATTCTAATGTACTATAACATCATACTTTTTATTTAACCAGTTTTCCATTGGATATATAGTTTGCTTTTAATTTATTATTGAAAAAGATGGAAAATATTTAGAATGAAGGATGGAAGGACCAAAGAATGGAGAGGAAGATAAAGGAGAAGGTGTAAGACTTAAGATGACACAGTGAAGAAGTTCCAAACTACATTTAGTTGAAATCTGTTAATAAGAGGAAAGAAAATGAAGTAGAAACCATATTTGAAGAGATAATAGCTGTGAAGTTTCCTAAACTGTTGAATGACAAATCCACAGATAAAAGAGTTTGGGGTTAATTTATATGTTCTCTTTTTAAAAATTAATTTATTTGGGCATCCCTAGTGGTCCAGTGGGTAAGGACATTGCATTGCAGTGCAAGGAGCACCAGTTTGGTCCCTGGCCTGGAAAGATCCCGCGTGCCGTGGAACAACTGGACCGATGTGTCCAGCTACCAAGCCAGAGCTCTGGAATGCACGCGCCCAGAGCCAGTGCTCTGCAGTGAGAGAGGCCACTGTGATGGGAGGCCCACACAGGCCAAAGAACAAAAGTTGGATGAAAATAAAAATAAATGAAAGACCAATAGAAGTGGCCAAAAAAAAAAATTTAATTAATTTTTGGCTGTGCTGGGTCTTCATTGCTATGTGGGCTCTTCTCTAGTTACAGCAGGTGGGGGCTACTCTTTAGTTGCGATGGGTTAACTTTTCATTGCAGTGGTGTCTCTTATCAGGAAGCATGAATTCTAGGCATGGGCTTCAGTAGTTGTGGTATGAGGGCTCCGTGGTTATGGCTTCCAGGCTCTAGAGCACAGGCTCAGTAGCTGTGCTTAGGCTTAGTTGCTCCTCAGTATGTGAGATCTTTCCAGATCAGGGATTGAACCTGTGTCTCCTGCATTGGCAGGGAGATATTTTACCACTGAGTCACCAGGGAAGCCCAGTTTGTATGTTCTAAATCTTTCCTCTGATTATATGATCCTTCCATATAAGGAAATAAAGGAATAAAAAGATTAATACCACGAATAGTCTGTCTCTTTTTAGTTTTATTTTTCTATGTATTTGTATGTATCCATTTTATAAATCTGGAATCATATTGTACATATGGTATATATACATTCCCCCTTAATATATCATGAATTTTTCCCATGTCCTGGAATTATAAAGTGATTTTTAGTATACTATTCTAATGTACTATAACATCATACTTTTTATTTAACCAGTTTTCCATTGGATATATAGTTTGCTTATAATTTATTATTGAGATAATATAATATCAAATTTTATATCCTCATGACTAAATTTTAATATGCATCTATGATTTATTCCTTAGGATAAATTTCTAAAAATAGAATTACTTGCTCAAAGGCTAGGTAATATTTAAGTTATTTATAACATTGGTAAATTGTCATCTGAGATATCAGTTTATATTCTCTGCATGATATATTTTTCAAAGATGGCTTCATCCATATATATGATATATATGCATATATGTTATATGGCTGTGTATCATTTTTGGTATCCTATGCATTTATCTTTTTTGTATCACGTATACCTATCCCATCTCACATGCTGTAAGTTTGGTTAACCTCATTTGAAAGGTAGGATCCATAGTCCCTCCTCTGACACCTGAGTCAATGTTTGTGACTGTCTCCAGAAATACAGTACAGTGGAAGTAAAGCTTTCTGACTTTCTTTTTTTATTGTTGTTCTCTAATATTATTTATTTATTTGGGCTTCTCAGGTGGCATTAGTGGTAAAAAATCTGCCTGCCAATGCAGGAGACACAAGAGACATGGGTTTGATGGATGTGGGTTTGATCCCTAGGTTGGGAAGATCCTCTGGAGAAGGAAATGGCAACCCACTCCAGTATTCTTGCCTGGAAAATTGTCTGGACAGAGGAGCCTGGAGGGTTACAGTCCATGAGGTCACAAAGAGTCAGACATGACAGAGTGACTGAGCACAGCATATTTATTTATTTGGCTTCACCTAATACTTAGTTGTAGCCTGTGGGACCTTTAGTTGCAGCATGCAAACTTTTAGCTGTGGCATGTGGGATCTAGTTCCCAGACCAGGGATTGAACTCAGGCCCCCAGCATTGGGAGTGTACAGTCTTAGCCATTGGACCACCAGGGGAGTCCCTGAAGCTTCCTGACTTCCAAGGTTAGGTCATAAAAGATAATGTGACTTTCCTGTGGCTTGCTTGCCCTTGGAACCATGCCACATGTAGTGAGCACTGTAAGTATTCCAGTTGACAGCCCCAGCCGGCCCCATCCTGACTGTGCCCTTTCTGAATCCATGACCAACAGAAACTATGAGAAGTAAATGATTACTGATTAAGTCACTAAGTTTGGAGTGGTTTGTTACCCCTGCCATAGTAATTAGTTTACCCTCCCTTCCCAGAACTGGGCTTACAGTTTGAAAATTCTTTTTTTTCTCTCTCTCTTTAAATTTGGCCTCTTTATATTGTTTTTTTCTTTTTTATTTTTTTCGCCACTTCTATTCGTCTTTCATTTATTTCCATCTTTGTCTTTTGGCCTGTGTGGGCCTCCCACTGCAGTAGCCTCTCTCATTGCAGAGCACCGGCTCTGGGCACATGTGCTCCAGAGCTCTGGCTTGGTAGTTGGACACATCGGTCCAGCCACTTCGCCCCATGTGGGATCTTCCCAGGCCAGGGATCGAATCAGTGCCCCTTGCACTGCAAGGCGGTGTCCTTAACCACTGGACCACCAGGGAAGCCCTTAATTTTTATTTATTTTCATCCATCTTTATTCTTTGGCCTGGGTGAGCCTCCCATTGCAGTGGCCTCTCTCAGTGCAGAGCACCGGCTCTGGGTGCATGTGCTCCAGAGTGCTGGCTCATAATTGGACACACCAGTCCAGCCGCTCTGCGGCATATGGGATCTTCCTGGGCCAGGGACTAACTAGTGCCCGTTGCACAACAAGGCAGACTCTTTACCCACTGGACAACGAGGGAAACCCTGCAGTTTTGAAAGTTCTTAATAAAAGTCTTAAGTGAAAAGTAGTATCTTGTTTCAGTTTTTATTTCCTTAATTACTAGGAAGAGGCTCTGGGGTAGGGAAGTAAGAGCTGGCATGCTAGCTTTAGATATCATTTCAAACTTAATAAGTCAAATGCCAAAGTCATTATCTCTCAACCCTCAACTTGATCCTCACCCTCTACCCTCCAATTTCTACTCAGTTTTCAGTTCAGATATTACGTCCTCCAGTTAGCTTTTCCTGACTCTTCTCGCTATCTTTCAATCCATTCTGGTTTAGAGACTTATCTTATGTGCTCCTCCAGAGCCCTATTACTTACTCCTGTTTTAATACTTATTATATTCGATGTGGTAATTGCCCTTGTACTTATGTTTATGCTTCAGTAGATCTTGAGCTTTACGAGACCAGAGACAGTGTCTTCTTGTCCCTTATAGTGTTACCTGTGCCTAGCACATAGTGTATGCTTAATAAGGAGATATTTTTAATTAATTCAAGAGACACTTGAATGCCTACTGGGTACCAGGTTCTGTTCTCAATGGTGAAAATATGGTAATAATTAAAACAAAGTAATATTTTGATTCATCTCATGAAGTATATATTTGTGATTTAATTTAACCTCAAAAATAACATGAAATTATTTTTTTCCAAAGGCCTTTATCTTAAAACATATATCTACTTAATTAGAAAATTCATTTCAATTGGGAATTCCATTTGATTGCATGATTACTTAAACCTGTTATAATATTTTCTTTCTCTAATTTTTATGTTTCCTGAAAGAACATGGCTATTTTATCACTATTTATGATTCGGAGTCAACATATCTATATGTAAGGTGTAGGTCATATATTGTGGGGGATACAGGGTTGTTTAAAATATGGTCACTGCTATAAACTGTGAAGGTACCACCATTATGTAGTTGGGTTTCCTTGATGGTAAAGAATCTGCCTGCCAATACAGGAGACCTGGATTCAATCTCTGGGTTAGGGAGATCCCCTGGAGAAGAAAATGGTAACCCATTCCAGTATTCTTGCCTGAAATATCCCATGGACAGAGGAGTCTGGCAGGCTGTAGTCCATGGAGTGGCAAAGAGTAGGTACACGACTCAGTGACTGAGCACATGCCATGAGTATGTAAGTGATTACTCTTTTTAAGAAAATTCTCACTATCATCTGCTAACTTTTATTCTAATATTTTCTTTTGAGTGACATTACACTTGGGATTATAGGAAAAATACAAAGAAGCAAAAACATAGTGATTTCCCTCAAAATGTTTGCACAATAAAGATGAATGAATGCTGGTTTAATATATTGATGGAAAGAAGAATGTTTAGAAGCATAGAAGAAGGAAAAATGATAAGGGATGGAATTCAGTGTATTGAGAAACTACTTTATTGGAAGTCAAGAAGGCTCAACCTTATTTCACATCAGGTAACAAACATTACCTGCTATCTTAGAGTGCAGTCTAAGCTATATAGCAAAGATTATGAAATGTAAGGATTTAAAGCAGAGAGAAGATAATTTCTCTCATAACATTCAGAGGTCAACAGCTGACCAGGACTTGTGTGGAGGACCTGTGCCATCCTCAAAATGTGACTTACACTGTTGGTCCAGGGTGGCCTCAGCTGGTGGGAAGAGGAATAAGATTTAGGAGAGTGTACACTTAATCCTTTTCAGGGAAAGACCTGAAAATGGAACATATCATTCCCATTTTCATGCCATTGGCCAGAACTTAGTCACATGGTCACACTTAGCTGTAAGGTAGACTGAAGTATAGCCGTTTACCTGGGCTGCCATGTATGTGCCCAACTGTATGTTAAAGGAGAGAGAAATATTGGGAGATATCTAGCAGTTGGGTGCTATTTATCATTCTGGGGTCCTCAGTTTCCTGACTCACTGTCAACCTTGTGAAACACCTTGGGAAATTTATGTGTGTGACTGTTTATCATCCAGTTAAAATACTAACTTTTTTTTTGCTTTTGATTGAACTTAGGAGTGTATATAGTAGTACTTAAGATACACTGAGTATTTAGCAATTAGAAGTTCTCCTTTTTTTTTTTTTTTTTAAATTTTGACCTCTTTTATTGATTTTTTTGTTTGTTTTCATCCATCTTTATTCTTCGGCCTGTGTGGGCCTCCCATTGCAGTGGCCTCACTGGTTGCAGAGCACCAACTCTGGACACATGCGCTCCAGAGCACTGGCTCACAATTGGACATACCAGTCCAGCCACTCCACGGCACATGGTATCTTCCCAGGCCAGGGACTGAACTGGTGCCCCCCTGCATTGCAAGGAGGATTCCGTACCCACAGGACCACCAGGGAAGCCCCTAGAAGTTGTCCTTGATTTAAATTTTTAAATAAATTGATGTATTTTATTGGACAAAAAATTTCCAAATATAAACTTCATTGGAGAAAAAATTAAATAGAGAGCAATGAGGAAGCTGCATTGTTGACTAGATTCCAATGTGAGGCTAACAATCAAAATGTTAGAGTTCGAAGGGAATTTTTCTTCTTTTTTTAAGAAATGCGTATAGAACAAAGATTTAAAAAATAAATAAATAGGGACTTCCCTGGCTGTCCAGTGGGTAGCGAGTCCACCTTGCAGTGCAAGGGGCACCAGAGCCGGTGCTCTGCACTGAGAGAGGCCACTGTGATGGGAGGCCCACCCAGGCCAAAGAGTAAAGATGGATGAAAAATAAATGAATAAAAAAACAATAAAAGAGGCCAAAATTTAAAAAAAAATAATAAATGAAAAAGAAGAAACAACAAAAGGAAAAAATCAAGAAAAGTAAAAAAAAAAACAGAACAAATAAAAAAGAAACAAAAAAAAAAGAAAGAAAGAAATGCGTATAAAGAAGCTATATACTAGAATGAGGTATTTTCAAATTAAATTCCAACCCCTAAATTGTACTGATGAGCTTCAGAGAGAAGTGACCTGTCCAAGGGCTCATCGTTTATTTGATAGAAGAAGCTGAGTAGAGAGCTCAAGGCTTCTGTCAGTCTTAGTCTGTTAAACAAACCTACAACAATATGGAAAGAGTAAGCTCAGCCAGGCTGCTGTCTAAGGCCCGAAGATAAAAACAGAGTGAAGTAATTTCTTTCAGTCTACCACCAGAATAAGTTTTGAGGGATATGTGAGTATCCCTCTGTGAATACTAATTTTATGAAACTAGAAGGACGGGTTAACTGTGGTAACAAATACTCCTGCCTCCTGGAGGCAGGAGGTGGAGGGAAATTATGCTCTGTGAATTATCTCCATCATGATGCTACGTACCTCTGTCAGTCCTTGGAGCCCTCTCTCTTTTGTGGGTCGGTGGGGAGAGAGAGGATTGTTGGTGGGAGGCGAGGGATGTGGTGTGGTGGTGGTAAGGGAGTGTTTAATGGCCCAGAATGACACACATCTCTTTCACTCAGATACATTGACCAGAACTCTGTCATATGATCTCACCTAGTGCTACAAGAGGCTGGAAAATACATCATAGCTGTGTGCCCAGGAAGAAGAACAGAACATTATTCTTCTTTCTTACATGCGAGGGTACTAGAGCAAAATGCTACTGTCTGGAGATTTAATATACACAGTCCCTCACATGTTTTCTTACTGTAGATCTTGAAAAGATAATCTCAAACATTGCACACTACTGAGAATCTAAGGTCTAGGAGGAGGTCAAGTGACTTGTTCAGAATTATGTAGCTAACCAAGTCCAGACTCAAGAATCAGGACCATGCTTCCTAGAAACACAGTTCTGTGTTCTCTTCATTACCCTGCAGTGACCTCCTGATCTATTTGGTCAACAGTCGGGTTCTTCATTTGTCAAGAAAGGATATATCAGGATATATTAACAAAGCAGCAACTATTTGAAATGTTTTGACTACCTTATATGAGAAATATTTTTAATTTATACCTTAATAGAGACATATATTACTATGTCATTGAATGCTGAACTTCAACTCAGTGTGTGTGCTTTATTAGGAAAAAAACCCCTATAAGTTAAAAAAGACTGTTTATGTAATTTTAAGTTTTTAAATAAACTAATAAATGCTTTTATATTTCACACTAATCTTGGCATAATCAGTATTATACTTAAATGATGATGTCTTTTTTTTATTTATTTTCTACTTTTGGAGTAGTTAGCATCTTTATTTACTGGGTATGATTTTTATATTCGTTTCAGTTCAGTTGCTCAGTTGTGTCTGACTCTTTGCAAACCCATGGACTGTGGCACACCTTATATTCACTTAGCGATTATTATTCAAAGTTTATGAAGCCAGTTATTAAGTAAATTTCATGTTTTATGACAAGGGTAGTCATTCAAGTTGTTTTTTGTCTAAACCAATCTAGTTTATGTTAATTTCTACAATTTTTTTAAAGATGGAGAAATTTAAATTTAGAATTACACCAAGATTAAAGGGGAAAATATGATTGCTTTAACAAGAATGTATGTTGGACTCAGTCAGGAAGCATCTGGTTTGGAAAACATGTTCTGCTTCAGGACTCTAGACTTGGATCTCCAAGTTGGCTGACCCTCAGAAGCAAATGTCAATTGCATCTACCCTTCAGGTTTTCAGATTGCAGTTTCCTATTTTAACTTCTGTCTAGAAATAAACAATTTTTTTCTCTGTCATTAATATAAAACTGCTGTTGACTGTTTAGATACCTGTCTCTATCAGAAACATTTAAAAGTGTTACTTACAGCTTTGTAGTTTTGGATATATTTGAGTTCCTAAAAAGATCAATTTTATATATTTCCTCCTGTGTAACAGTATTAAGATCTGGAGTTGTTAATATATATCTATTGTTTCTTCAATTTATAGGCTTCCTGCTCTACTCTAGTTGCAATTAAGTATTAGAAAGTGTATTCAGTAACCGAATAGCATTCATGTCTGGTGATCATTTTTATATTTATATAGCTGTAATAAAAAGGAATATTTATTGCTTTGTAGCTGGAGTTAATTACTGTTAGGAGCATTATTTACCTGCCCAACATAATTATTTTGCTTATAGTGAGATGGTACAGACTTTAGAGCTGGGCCAGTCTGGATTCAAATCCTGTCTAGACTACCAGAATTAGTTTAGTGTTACAAGGCTCCCTCTCTAAATCTTTATCTCTTCATCAATACAATGATAATAATACTATTAGAAGTAAGATACTGTAGTGAAAAATGTATGAATGAATCTTGTTGTTCATTTGAAGGTATTACTCTGGACAGAGAAATCTATGGGCCAAATGGCATATGCAATTTAAATATTGAGAATTGCACCAAAACCCTTCTAAAAACACTATCCTAACTAACTTTTATGATACTGTCTTGTATTCTCTATAGTACTGAAGTGTTTCAGTCTTTTTGTTTTTGTCTTTCTTATGCCTATTTTTACATGTTAATCGTCTTCAGTTTCTCTGACCTCTGTATCAAATTTGGTGGTATCTTAGACGTTGGAATAATATATAGTAGCCCAGATAATCTTACTGTTTATAGATTTTTCTCTTAATAGCTATTCATATTTTAATGGTGACTGTTAGTTTGTGCCATTTATGAAAAAGAGACTCCTTGAGTCAAGGCGCATGTGTTCTCTCTCTCTCCCTCTCTAAACACACACACACACACACACACATATTTTTATTGTCCATCTAGTTTAAGCAGATTACAATTTCATTTCACCAAAAGTTCCATGGCTTCTCATTAAAATTTGTGGCATATACCCTGATAACTTTAATTTCCACTATTACTAGAACACTTTTTTGTTTAAATTATATATAAAGTATAGTTGCTTAGTTGTGTCTGACTCTTTATGACCCCATGGACTGTGGCATGCCAGGTTTCCCTGTCCTTCACCATCTCTCAGAGCTTGCTCAAACTCATGTCCATTGACTTAGTGATGCCATTACACCATTTGTCCTCTGTCATCCCCTTCTCTTTCTGCCTTCTATTTTTCCCAGCATCAAGGTCTTTTCCAACAAGTTATCTCTTGGCATCATGTGGCCAAAGTATTGGAGCTTCAGCATCAGTCCTTCCAATGACTGTTCAGAATTGATTTCCATTAGGATTGACTGGTCTGATCTTCTTACAGTCCAAGGAACTTTCAAGAGTCTTTTCCAACACCACAGTTCAAAGGTATCGATTCTTCAGCACTCAGCCTTCTGTATGGTCCAACTCTCACATCCATAAATGACTACTGGGAAAACTATAGCCTTGACTATGTGGACTTTTGTTGACAGAGCAACATCTCCTCTTTTGAATACACTGTCTAGGTTTGTCATAGCTTTTCTTCCAAGGATCAAGCATCTTGCTGCAGTCACGATCCACAGTGATAGTACAAGGATACATTTTTTGAAGTAAGATACTGTAGTGAAAAATGTATGAATGAATCTTGTTGTTCATTTGAAGGTATTACTCTGGACAGAGAAATCTATGGGCCAAATGGCATATGCAATTTAAATATTGAGAATTGCACCAAAACCCTTCTAAAAACACTATCCTAACTAACTTTTATGATACTGTCTTGTATTCTCTATAGTACTGAAGTGTTTCAGTCTTTTTGTTTTTGTCTTTCTTATGCCTATTTTTACATGTTAATCGTCTTCAGTTTCTCTGACCTCTGTATCAAATTTGGTGGTATCTTAGACGTTGGAATAATATATAGTAGCCCAGATAATCTTACTGTTTATAGATTTTTCTCTTAATAGCTATTCATATTTTAATGGTGACTGTTAGTTTGTGCCATTTATGAAAAAGAGACTCCTTGAGTCAAGGCGCATGTGTTCTCTCTCTCCCTCTCTAAACACACACACACACACACACACATATTTTTATTGTCCATCTAGTTTAAGCAGATTACAATTTCATTTCACCAAAAGTTCCATGGCTTCTCATTAAAATTTGTGGCATATACCCTGATAACTTTAATTTCCACTATTACTAGAACACTTTTTTGTTTAAATTATATATAAAGTATAGTTGCTTAGTTGTGTCTGACTCTTTATGACCCCATGGACTGTGGCATGCCAGGTTTCCCTGTCCTTCACCATCTCTCAGAGCTTGCTCAAACTCATGTCCATTGACTTAGTGATGCCATTACACCATTTGTCCTCTGTCATCCCCTTCTCTTTCTGCCTTCTATTTTTCCCAGCATCAAGGTCTTTTCCAACAAGTTATCTCTTGGCATCATGTGGCCAAAGTATTGGAGCTTCAGCATCAGTCCTTCCAATGACTGTTCAGAATTGATTTCCATTAGGATTGACTGGTCTGATCTTCTTACAGTCCAAGGAACTTTCAAGAGTCTTTTCCAACACCACAGTTCAAAGGTATCGATTCTTCAGCACTCAGCCTTCTGTATGGTCCAACTCTCACATCCATAAATGACTACTGGGAAAACTATAGCCTTGACTATGTGGACTTTTGTTGACAGAGCAACATCTCCTCTTTTGAATACACTGTCTAGGTTTGTCATAGCTTTTCTTCCAAGGATCAAGCATCTTGCTGCAGTCACCATCCACAGTGATAGTACAAGGATAGTCAAGTATTTAGTGTCTTTCAGATGCCTTGGTGTATCATTCTGAATATGAATTTTCATTATATAGACTGTAGATGTAGACAGTCTAAACAGTTAGTATGGACTAAATCCATATTATCTCTGGTAATGGAAGAGAGATGTTATGGTTTACCTTATTATTATTTGACTTTCTCCTAAAAAGAAAATACTGGAAAATTCCATGTAAGTTTTATTCTTATTTGTAATTGTATTTCTGTTCAAAGCTTGTTGACTCACTTGTGAAGCACTATTTTCAGTTATAGGCATCCTTAGCTTTATGAAAATAACTTGAAATAGGAATCTTGAAGTTAAGATGTTGGCATATCTTGCTTCACAAGCCAAGTTTGAACTGAATTTTCATTCTCATTCTTAGCCAAGTCCATATTTAAGCCTCTTTATAGGGACTTCCCTGATCATTCAGTGGCTAAGACTCTGCCTTCCAATACAGGGGGCCTGGGTTCAATCCCTGGTCAGGGAACTGGATCCCACATGCCACAACTAACAGTTCACATGCTTCAACTAAGACCTGGTTCAACCAAATTAAAAAGAAGAAAAAAGAAGACCTCTTTATGGTCAATTTTTGCTATAGGTCAATTGAACAGTTTTCTGTGGTTTGAAAGAACAGTGAGGCTTATCTGGGGCTCCCCTTGAGGAAGGAATGGCAACCCACTCCAGTGTTCTTGCCTGGAGAATCCCACAGACAGAGGAGGCTGGTGGGCTGTAGTTCATGGAGTTGTGAAGAGTCGGACTCATCTGAGCGCACACACATATACCCACACACACGAGGCTGATCTGGTCATTCTGGATTACAGATGTTTAGGATCCAAAGTATTGGAGCTTCAGCATCAGTCCTTCCAATGACTGTTCAGAATTGATTTCCATTAGGATTGACTGGTCTGATCTTCTTACAGTCCAAGGAACTTTCAAGAGTCTTTTCCAACACCACAGTTCAAAGGTATCGATTCTTCAGCACTCAGCCTTCTGTATGGTCCAACTCTCACATCCATAAATGACTACTGGGAAAACTATAGCCTTGACTATGTGGACTTTTGTTGACAGAGCAACATCTCCTCTTTTGAATACACTGTCTAGGTTTGTCATAGCTTTTCTTCCAAGGATCAAGCATCTTGCTGCAGTCACCATCCACAGTGATAGTACAAGGATAGTCAAGTATTTAGTGTCTTTCAGATGCCTTGGTGTATCATTCTGAATATGAATTTTCATTATATAGACTGTAGATGTAGACAGTCTAAACAGTTAGTATGGACTAAATCCATATTATCTCTGGTAATGGAAGAGAGATGTTATGGTTTACCTTATTATTATTTGACTTTCTCCTAAAAAGAAAATACTGGAAAATTCCATGTAAGTTTTATTCTTATTTGTAATTGTATTTCTGTTCAAAGCTTGTTGACTCACTTGTGAAGCACTATTTTCAGTTATAGGCATCCTTAGCTTTATGAAAATAACTTGAAATAGGAATCTTGAAGTTAAGATGTTGGCATATCTTGCTTCACAAGCCAAGTTTGAACTGAATTTTCATTCTCATTCTTAGCCAAGTCCATATTTAAGCCTCTTTATAGGGACTTCCCTGATCATTCAGTGGCTAAGACTCTGCCTTCCAATACAGGGGGCCTGGGTTCAATCCCTGGTCAGGGAACTGGATCCCACATGCCACAACTAACAGTTCACATGCTTCAACTAAGACCTGGTTCAACCAAATTAAAAAGAAGAAAAAAGAAGACCTCTTTATGGTCAATTTTTGCTATAGGTCAATTGAACAGTTTTCTGTGGTTTGAAAGAACAGTGAGGCTTATCTGGGGCTCCCCTTGAGGAAGGAATGGCAACCCACTCCAGTGTTCTTGCCTGGAGAATCCCACAGACAGAGGAGGCTGGTGGGCTGTAGTTCATGGAGTTGTGAAGAGTCGGACTCATCTGAGCGCACACACATATACCCACACACACGAGGCTGATCTGGTCATTCTGGATTACAGATGTTTAGGAAGTGTTTAATAGGCATGTTTTGATAGTATTTACCTAATAGTTTCCATATTTCTTTTAAAACTTAACAAGTTGGTAATAATTGATGTCATTTTTATCTAAGTTTTATTTTGGATCCATAGCTCATAAGTTTGTCAGTTTGTTTAAAAACAATTCTTAAATACACTATTTTTAAAATATGATTATTAGAGGTACATAAACCATGTTCAATAGAGTCTGACCACTTTGGGGACTCAGCAAATGGCGGGTGTTTTTACTATATATACTAATATTATTACATAGCACTGTGGAATTGGTGATGAACATCAAACCTTATAACATATGAATAAAACTTACTGGCTTCTCTGAAGGGCTTCATATTAGCACTCTGCTTGTGATCCTGATTAAGTTTTAATGTATCTTTTTAAATAGAATCCCAAAACAAAAGAGCAAATTGAAAATCTGTTAAGGAATGGGATGAACAAGGAGCTGCGAGATCGACTTTGTTGCCGAATGACTTTTGGAACTGCGGGACTTCGTTCCACTATGGGGGCGGGATTTTGCTATATTAATGATCTTACAGTAATACAGTCAACACAGGTAAGTATTATAAAGTATTTTATGTGTACTTTTATCGCTGTTTTTTGCTTTATAGTTTTTTTCTAAAAAAAAAAAAAAGAATGAAACAAAAAAAAGCTTTATATCCAGCAAAATACTCTCTTATAAATAAAAAATGTAGATTAAATTCTGACCTTTGACCTTGCACAAGACTCATCTTAGAAGTCATTTATGTATCTTTAGGGTCACAGACTGACTTTCTAGTTGAGTAATTTTGGTTGCCATCCTCAACTCCTTGGCAATATTACTTTGCATTTGAAACCAGGAAATGGTTATTGATATTTCCATCTAATACAAAGAAACAAACTTAGAAAGAAGTTAGTTATTCATCTTGGTATATGGCCATTGATAAAGGTTAACCAGAGTATTTGGGAAATCTAATTGAAATATTTCCCTTTAACATGGCTTTCCATATAATTTGAATTTCTCCCCATTTCTATGCAACTTATTCTAGAAACAATTACTTCTCTTTCCAGTGAATCATCCTTAACTGTTTCAGGGAACTTTGGAGGCCAAAATACCTTTAGCATATAATAAAAATAGTCCCAAATTATAGAGAACTGCTCAGTAGATATAATTCCAATTGATATTGGCAAACAATACATCTTATTCAGAGGGAATTCTCTAAATTCAAGGGCTAACGCAGGGGACTGGGGAACAAACCAGAACAACATGACTGACTAGTAGGATACTTGGCACCTCCTGCCCCCATCCCTTTTCTTTTCCTGGTCTAGAAATGCTTCAGTTAGATCTTTTTAATATCTTTTTTATAAGCTCTCATTTTTACTGAAGATTCCTTGACTTTACAAAAAAGGCATGAAGAAGGTGTTTGAAGATCAGTTTCTGTAGAAATGCAAATGTGTACAGGAGTTGAGATTACAGTATATGAAGTAAAAAAGCCAGATAGAAACTTATTCTTAAGCCCTAGTTTTTTTTTCCAGAACCTATCTGTAGAAGGATAAGATAAGATGAATTTTTATACCAGAGAATGAGATTCTGTGAGGTCTTAGGATAGTATCATCATCAGAAATAAATAAGTTGGTTAAACTTATTGTTGATTTAGCTGTGCCTGCCATACAGTATATCTTGAATAAATCAGTGTAACATAGGAATGGACGGCTTTGGGCAAGTCATTAAATGGAGCTTCAATACTATTTTGTCTCTTTTTTGGAAGAGATGTTAAAAGACAAAGACAAAAATAGGTCTGATATGTGCTTTTCTTTCTTTTTGGTGATGGTGTGAGAATTAACTGTGGCAACATTCAAGAAGGTAATTTTAAAAGTGTTTGTTTTATATAGTTGAAAGTGTTAAAAGTTAGCAAATCATTCATGAGATAATTAAATGTCTTCGACTTAACTCTTGTGATATTTTCAATATTAAATCCTTCATTCCACTTTTTGTCTCCTTTGACAGCAAATTTCCCTTGTTTATGAGATATTTATGAGATTTTCTTATTGTAAGATTTTTAAATTCCAGAATGGGATCATCTATCTTAAGAAATGTTCTCATGAAGGTTTATAGTGCTGATTTAAAATATTTGTATCATAAATAGGCCAAAATATGGTTAGCTTTGGTCTTTTGTTTTCACTTTTGTGTGTGTGTGTGTGTATGTGTGGGGGGGTTGGTTTTTTTTTTTTTTTTGCCTCTAAGTCATCGTTTTTTTTTAATTTTTCATCCCCATCTTTATTCTTTGGCCCGTGTGAGCCTCTCATCGCATTGGCTTCTCTAGCGCCTTAAGGCAAAAAGCAATTTCTTTTGGTTCTTCTAGAGTTTTTCTTTTTTAGCATACTGACTCTCGTGTCCCATCTTTTTTTCCCTAATGTTTGATGCATCATGTTAGATTTAACAGTTACTTGATATTTCCATGATATCAGGTGTGTCCAAAACTCCAGGAAATGGGTGTTTGTCACTGTGCATTTGAGGACTGAAGATTGTTTTTCTCACGTTGGTGAACATGGGCAAAGCAAGGAAACTACTTCAAGTCACTGAAAGTGCCGGCAGTAGTCAAAGAACTAATCTTTTGTCTTTATCTACTTCAGGGGATGTACAAATACCTTGAGAGATGTTTCTCAGACTTCAAGCAAAGAGGTTTTGTTGTTGGGTATGACACCCGGGGTCAAGTAATTAGCAGCTGCAGCAGTCAGAGGTACAGTATTACTTGTTTCAGAGATTAAGCAGGACTGGAATAAAATCTGAAAAAAAAAAACTTACGCCCAGTAATAGGATTTCTGAAAAAGGGAACTGTCCAAAACATGTGATCACATGCTAATGTTTCTTTCAGAGCTGGTATAGAAACATTTCAAAGATAATCTTTGTATTTTACAGAAAAGAGTAAATTTTAAAATATTTAGAGTATTTAAAATGATATCATATGTCATGTTATGATTTTAATATTTTGGCAATGGCACTGGGTAGGGTAGCAATATTATGTAAGTTGTATTCCCTTGTTATAGTTCCATTTTATTAGATTTTGGGTATTTTTCACACATAGATAATCAAGATATAGTGATCCTTTTTTCAGGGGGTAAATAGGCATATTGTGTTTATAAAAGCCTCTGGTTTCACTTTCTTCCATGTTTTCTTTGCCTTTTGCATGTTTTATTTCTTAGTAGAATAGCCATCAAAAGCCAAATAAGAAAAAAGGAGGAAATTAAAATGTTAATTCTGTTCCTTGTTAAAATTCCTTTAAAAATTTTTATTTATTTAACATTTTAAAGTTGGAACATGAAGCTTAAATAACTAGTGATTACAAGAATTGGTTGGATTAGGCTACTGTACATTCAGCATAATTGTAATGCATTTATTTTATGGGAGGTTGTTTTTTTAAAAAAGTATGGTAAGCTAGGGCTTCCCTGGTGGTCCAGTGGGTAAGGACGCCGCCTTGCAGTGCAAGGGGCGCCGGTTCGATCCCTGGCCTGGGAAGATCCCACGTGCCGCGGAGCAGCTGGAACGATGTGTCCAATTGCCGAGCTGGAGCTCTGGAGCGCATGTGCCCAGAGCCAGTGCTCTGCGACAAGAGAGACCACCGCGATGGGGGGCCCGCATGGGCCAAAGAACAAGGATTGATGAAAACAGGCAGGTGAAAGACCAATAGAAGTGGCCCGCCCGCCCGCCGTGCTCCCCCCTGCCCCCCACCCCCCCCAAATAATAATAAAGCTTAAATAATAAAAAAAAATATATATGGTAAGCTAAGGACCAAGTGAAATCTCTGTCCTTTTTTTTCAGACTAGCTAAACTCACTGCTGCAGTCTTACTGGCCAGAGATGTTCCTGTGTATCTTTTCTCAAGATATGTTCCTACACCTTTTGTAGTAAGTGTGTTACATCATTGATCATACAGATTGCTGCTTTTGAAAATATTTCATAAATCAAGTAGGATTCAAATCTTTTTTTTTTCTTTTTTCTTTGCTTTTTGTTTGTTTGTTTTTCTTTTTTAGGATTCAAATCTTTGTCATACATATAGTTCTATATTAAGTGATAGGAAGGACCTAAAAAAACAAATTGTGTTCTGACTTTATTTTCATTCAACAAACAAGTGTGGAACCACCTAAGAATCTGATCTATAACAAGTTGATAAGCCCACAGTCATGGTGGGATATTTTAATACTCTTCTTTCAGAAACTTATTTATCAAACAGGCAAAAGTTGTTATAAAACACTCCCTTGAGTGCTTTATTTCCTCTTAAAAAAAGTGTCAAGAATGTGGCCAGTGCTTTCTTGTTGTCATATAACTTAACAATATTGAGCATCTTTCTGCTTTTGCAGTACTTAGTAGATAGCCATCAAAAGCCAAATAAGAAAAAAGGAGGAAATTAAAATGTTAATTCTGTTCCTTGTTAAAATTCCTTTAAAAATTTTTATTTATTTAACATTTTAAAGTTGGAACATGAAGCTTAAATAACTAGTGATTACAAGAATTGGTTGGATTAGGCTACTGTACATTCAGCATAATTGTAATGCATTTATTTTATGGGAGGTTGTTTTTTTAAAAAAGTATGGCAAGCTAGGGCTTCCTGGTGGTCCAGTGGGTAAGGACGCCGCCTTGCAGTGCAAGGCGCCGGTTCGATCCTGGCCTGGGAAGATCCCACGTGCCGGAGCAGCTGGAACGATGTGTCCAATTGCCGAGCTGGAGCTCTGGAGCGCATGTGCCCAGAGCCAGTGCTCTGCGACAAGAGAGACCACCGCGATGGGGGGCCCGCATGGGCCAAAGAACAAGGATTGATGAAAACAGGCAGGTGAAAGACCAATAGAAGTGGCCCGCCCGCCCGCCGTGCTCCCCTGCCCCCTCCCCCCCCAAATAATAATAAAGCTTAAATAATAAAAAAAAATATATATGGTAAGCTAAGGACCAAGTGAAATCTCTGTCCTTTTTTTTCAGACTAGCTAAACTCACTGCTGCAGTCTTACTGGCCAGAGATGTTCCTGTGTATCTTTTCTCAAGATATGTTCCTACACCTTTTGTAGTAAGTGTGTTACATCATTGATCATACAGATTGCTGCTTTTGAAAATATTTCATAAATCAAGTAGGATTCAAATCTTTTTTTTTTCTTTTTTCTTTGCTTTTTGTTTGTTTGTTTTTCTTTTTTAGGATTCAAATCTTTGTCATACATATAGTTCTATATTAAGTGATAGGAAGGACCTAAAAAAACAAATTGTGTTCTGACTTTATTTTCATTCAACAAACAAGTGTGGAACCACCTAAGAATCTGATCTATAACAAGTTGATAAGCCCACAGTCATGGTGGGATATTTTAATACTCTTCTTTCAGAAACTTATTTATCAAACAGGCAAAAGTTGTTATAAAACACTCCCTTGAGTGCTTTATTTCCTCTTAAAAAAAGTGTCAAGAATGTGGCCAGTGCTTTCTTGTTGTCATATAACTTAACAATATGAGTGAGCATCTTTTCTATGCCTTAAATATTCCTTTCTAAGTCTGGGTCAGCTTTCCACATTTTACCTTTTGTGCTTTCACTGTCATAAAATATTTTTGAGAATTCCTTTTTCTCCAGGATCACTTACTCTAGGAAAACTTCATCCTTTTCAGCACAACCACATCCGTCGCTTATTCCCATACATTCACCTTCACTAAGCTGTTCTGGTTGCATATCTAGAGTCTATTGAATGACGAAGTATCAATGTTCCCAGTTATTTTTTCTATAACTCTGTTTATGGCCAATTCAGATGTCACCTCCACCATTATTACTTTTTGTTTCTGCACTTTCATCTTTGTTGGCCATTTCCTTCTTTCAGTTATCCAATTTGGCAAGACTATCACATGAATTTATCTCTGGGAGATAAGGAAGCAACACAGTTACATGCTTTACTGTCTTTATGAGAATTCACAGATGCACAGTGGCCAGCAGTGAGGTGACTAGTTACTAATCATGATGGACCTCTTATATGCATAGTTATTTCAGACTGAAGAGCTAGCAGCCAAGTTTGGACTTGATATAGTTACTGACAGTTTAAGTAACTGAAATTTGAGCATGTTTTTGGGAGATTGGTATTGTATACTTAAACATGGTATCAGAAATTCATGTGTATTGGAACTTTGCAAAGCAAAGACTGTCTGGATTTTAAAATGAGCAACAATGGAAATAATAAATAGCAAAAAACTATAGGATATAACTAAAGCTCTACTTAAAGGGAAATTTATAGTGTTAATGATATAATATATTAATATATTAGGAAATAAATTTAAATAATGAGCTAAGACTTTAGTATGTTTGAATCAAAACAGAATAAATTTAAGTAAAATTTTAAAAATAATAAAGATTGAAGAAAAATAAACTAAACAAAATAAAGAAAAAGAGTGTATCAACAAAAGCAAGATTTGGCTTTCTGAAGAGACAAATAATAAAGTAGACCTTTTGGCAAAGAGGTGGAAGAAAAAGAAAAGACAAAGAAAGTAAAAGAGTGTATGATAAGTACATAGTGATTAAGAAAATCACGATATTCTAAACAACATGTTGCAAATAAATATGAAACTTAGAATTGGCCAATTTTCTAGAATAATTAATACAAAGAAATAGCAAACCTGAACAGACTTATAACCACTAAAGAAATTGAACTGATTTTTATTAATCTCTTCAAAATAAAAATGCCAGGTCTACATAATTCTACTGGCAAATTTAACCAAATATTTGATGATTAGATAATGTCTGCATAAACTGTTCATAGTGATTTATTAGATGTATACAGAGTGGCCTAAAGAACTGAAGGAATTTTTAAACAACTAGCTCTCACGAATGACAGAAACCAGGGAGGGCCCAGAATTGTAGAATTTTTCTATAGGAGTCTACCGTTTGGGTTACCATTTCCAACTTTAACTCTGTGTTGGCCTTCCTCTCTTATTGTACGTGGATTTACTGTAGCTGCCAGGGAAGTTATTTTTGGCACCATTTACACCATGTCTTTGAGTGAGAGGCAGTCTTCTATGACTACCTACAGCAGAAACATCTTGGAGAAGGATTGTCACTAGGCTTGGGTTTTATGAGCCAGTCTCTGCATTAAGTTATCAAGGGAATAGGCTACTGTAGTCAGGTCAGAGTCATGTGCCCATCCCGCCGTGGCCAGGAGGAGAGAAGTTGCATGTGATAGTAAAAGGAGTAGGGGGAACATCTTAGGTAAATAAATAATAACTGAATAAAAAGGGAAATTCAACCTGGGAACTAACTTTGAGAGATCTTTATTTGCTATCGAGGCCACAGAGTGTATGTAAAGAGCTTCAAACTGGAAGGCAAGAGATCTATGTTTTATGTTTATATATTCTTCCTTATGATTACATAATATTGGATAAGCAGTATCCAGTATGTAAAATATGATCAGTTAGATGATTTCTAACTTTACTTCTAGGTCTAACATTTTATGTTTATATTCCCCTCTCATGTCTCCAGAGTCTGATAGAATATCTGGCATATAGTAGGTGTTTTTTAAAGGAACAAAATAATGATACAATCAAGTTAAATGAGACCAGGGGGAAAAAACATTCAGTCTAACAGTTAGGTCATTATTGATGACCTAATAGCTAGGTGTCTTTAGTTATATCCTACCTGGTGAATCTGGAGTTGATTATTGAGGTTTCAGGCTATTTATTGGAGAAGGAAATGGCAACTCACTCTAGTATTCTTGCCTGGAGAATCGCATGGACAGAGGAGCCTGGTGGGAGGCAGTCCACGGGAAATTGGACACAACTGAGCGCTATGCCAGGTCTACATTTTTGGCAAATTTAACCAAATATTTGATGATTAGATAATGTCTGCATAAACTGTTCATAGTGATTTATTAGATGTATACAGAGTGGCCTAAAGAACTGAAGGAATTTTTAAACAACTAGCTCTCACGAATGACAGAAACCAGGGAGGGCCCAGAATTGTAGAATTTTTCTATAGGAGTCTACCGTTTGGGTTACCATTTCCAACTTTAACTCTGTGTTGGCCTTCCTCTCTTATTGTACGTGGATTTACTGTAGCTGCCAGGGAAGTTATTTTTGGCACCATTTACACCATGTCTTTGAGTGAGAGGCAGTCTTCTATGACTACCTACAGCAGAAACATCTTGGAGAAGGATTGTCACTAGGCTTGGGTTTTATGAGCCAGTCTCTGCATTAAGTTATCAAGGGAATAGGCTACTGTAGTCAGGTCAGAGTCATGTGCCCATCCCGCCGTGGCCAGGAGGAGAGAAGTTGCATGTGATAGTAAAAGGAGTAGGGGGAACATCTTAGGTAAATAAATAATAACTGAATAAAAAGGGAAATTCAACCTGGGAACTAACTTTGAGAGATCTTTATTTGCTATCGAGGCCACAGAGTGTATGTAAAGAGCTTCAAACTGGAAGGCAAGAGATCTATGTTTTATGTTTATATATTCTTCCTTATGATTACATAATATTGGATAAGCAGTATCCAGTATGTAAAATATGATCAGTTAGATGATTTCTAACTTTACTTCTAGGTCTAACATTTTATGTTTATATTCCCCTCTCATGTCTCCAGAGTCTGATAGAATATCTGGCATATAGTAGGTGTTTTTTAAAGGAACAAAATAATGATACAATCAAGTTAAATGAGACCAGGGGGAAAAAACATTCAGTCTAACAGTTAGGTCATTATTGATGACCTAATAGCTAGGTGTCTTTAGTTATATCCTACCTGGTGAATCTGGAGTTGATTATTGAGGTTTCAGGCTATTTATTGGAGAAGGAAATGGCAACTCACTCTAGTATTCTTGCCTGGAGAATCGCATGGACAGAGGAGCCTGGTGGGAGGCAGTCCACGGGGTTGCAAAGAGTTGGACACAACTGAGCGCCTAAACAACAAAGGCTATTTATATCTTAATGTCTTTTCTAGGTATTTAATCAGAGTTATTCTGTGTCGAATGTATGCATAGCAAGGAAACAGAATGACAGTATTATTGCTTTTTCAGCCATATGCAGTCCAGGAGCTCAAAGCAGTTGCAGGTGTGATGATTACTGCATCTCACAACCGCAAAGAAGACAATGGATACAAGGTAAACCTGGACTCCTCATCTTTGGTTATTTCATAGTTCTTATTTTATATAAATATTATGTACTGAGTATATTTTCTACAGTGAGAAGCAGGGTTAGACATTGGGAACAGAAAGATAGAAATATTGAGGCTGCCCCTCAAAAAATGTGTATCCCTACTGGCCTTTATTACATCTCAATATTATACTATTATATACTCATATACTATTACACAAGTCTGTTCAGTGGCCTTTTTACTTCTGATATCTTACAGCCTTTGATTTCCCCATCCCATCCCAAATCATCCTTCCATTTCAGAGATAAAGTCAGTTTGTACCAAGAACTTGAAAAATAAATGGGAATTTGAAGGACAAGAGCTGGAGGAATGGTGAACTCATTCACCTCTCCCTCCAGCCTTCTGTTTGGACTCCCTTCTGGCCATGGAATCTGTTTGATGTGTCAGGCTTCATGGCAGACGACAGGGTCAGGGAGGCTGAAGAGTGACTCTGAAGGGGCAAACAAGATACGGCATCATATTGAGCCAGTGTTTGGGACTCTTGGCTAATGAGTCCATGATCTTATATTTCTTTTTCATCTTGTGTAGTGGGGACTCCAGGCACACTAAACTCTGTTTTACTGGGGAAAAGAATATTTTATACTCATCTAAGATTTTGACTTTAGCCAGCTAAGTGGGTAGTATTACCATTTACAGAAGCAGTGAGGAAGCATATAATTAATTAGTTTGGGACTTAATTAACTTTGAGGGATTTGTGGGTCAATCAGGCAGCAGCAGTCTGAGGTAGGAAGTTGTATATGTAGATCTGTTGCCTAGGGAAGAAATTTGGGATTGCCATACTTATGTTGGAGCATTTAAGAATATTTGGAAGTTCTTTATTTGGATAGGCAGCCCAGAGACAGTATAGGTTAGAAAAAGAGGTCAAGAATGGA
The DNA here is from genome assembly GCA_022376925.1 of Tragulus kanchil. Taxonomy (NCBI): domain Eukaryota; kingdom Metazoa; phylum Chordata; class Mammalia; order Artiodactyla; family Tragulidae; genus Tragulus; species Tragulus kanchil. Next base: position 79,975,737 of record JAIOJX010000006.1, read on the forward strand.
TCCCTAGGGAATATCAACTTCAAATGAAGGGAGAAAGAGAAGCTAGAGAAAGGACAAAAACAGGAAGGGACTGGTGTTATAAAACTAGAACAGTAAGAGAGTTTCAAAGAGGGAGATGTCATCTGTCAAAGAGCAAAGAACCCAGATGTGTTCTCTGATTGGACTCCTGCGTCCACCGTTGGGAGGCCTAACACGTCTCAAAATTAGTGGCTATAGAACAGAGGTCTTGATTGCCCTGCAGCCTGCCACTTGCTTACTCAAACATGTTTCTCCCCAAAGCTTACCCATCTCTATAAATTCTTACTACCACCCACCCAAGCAAAAACCAAAATCCATTCTTGATTATTCCCTCTCCTTCACTCCACACATTTAATACTCACAGAAATTCTACATCCAAACTCAGTGTAGAGTATGTTTACTTCTGCCCGTGTCTTCTACTTCCACCATTCTAAACCACTGATGCTAATGGTTTAGAATCAGCAGCCTAGCTGATTTCTTCCTTGCTTCCATTGCTTTTCCTTGCCGTCCATTCTCCACCAAGCAGCCAAAGGATCTTTTAAAATATACCCAGCTCATGTTAACTTTCTTGCTAAATCCAAACTCCTTTCCTTGGGACTTACAGGACTGTCTCCTGTGAGCCTCTTCTGCCTCGTTCCCTTCATTCCTCTCCTGTGATCCCTACGTCCCCGTCACACTGCAGCTCCTTTCCATTCTTCGGGTTCCTCCAGTATGCCAAGCCCTTCCGCTCCACGTCGCACCCCCACCCCGGCCTCGCTCCGAGCCTTTTGTTTGTTCCTCTGTTTGGATTGCTTTTCCCCAAGTCTTGCTGACTTGCTTATTTTCATCCTTAAGTTTCCTGTCCAGATGTTGCTTCCTTGAAGAGACCTTCCTTGGCCACCTTATCTGAAGTGCCTTCCCTCAGTGACCTTCTCTTCATCTTGTTTATTTCCTTCAGAGAACTTATCACTATCTGTAATTACCTGCTTTCTTTATGATGAATTATCTTGTTTGTTGACTGGTTTGTTTGACCCTCCCTACCCTGTTCCCCAGTATAAATTCATGGGTGGTGGGACTTTGTTTTCATATTTATTATTGAGCATATAGACCCTCAAAGATTTCTTTTCTTAAAGTATAAGCACAAGGTAAGTATAAAAGTTAAACATTATAAAAAGTTAAATAATAAAGAGTATTTTCCCCACCTCTTTCCCCTAGTATCCCTTTTCAGAAGCTAACACTGTGTCTGGTTTTAGTTTCCTTCCAGAGGTAATCTATACCTGTGTAATCATAGATGTCGTATTGGTCAATCCCTCTCCCTCCACCCCCACTATAAATGACAGGATACTATATATAGTGTTCTGCACCTTGTTTTTTTCATACAACAGTGTGAAACAGCCTTAGAGATGATTGTCTACATTGATCCATCTGTAGATAGGTTTGCCTCATTCCCCTATCAAAACCCATATGGATGAGTCCTAATTTATTTAACCAGTCCTCTGTTGATGAATATTCCATTTGTTTCTGATCGGTTGCTGCTTACAGACAGTGATAAGTGAATGTTCTACATACATATTTGTTCATATGCTCCAGTAGATTTATAGAGTCACTATAGAACAGTGGTTAAGAGTTTCATGGGGTGGGTTTGAAACTTACCTCTACCACTCAGAAGCTTTATAACCTATGACAATTTACTTAATTTCCCTGTGCTTTAGCTTCCCCATTTGTAAACTGAGAAGTAATAATAGAACCAATATTATAGGACGAGAGTTAGGATTAAGAGAAATAGTGCATGAAAAATGCTTTATATAGCATCTGACTCTGATAAATATTCAATAAATGTTCAGTCAGTTCATTCATTCAGTTGTGTCTGACTCTTTGTGATGCCATGGACTACAGCATGCAAGGCTTTGCTGTACTGTTTTTTGTTTTTTTTTCTTTTTAATTTTTTCCCCATCACGCCTCTTTTATTTTTGTATTTATTTTCATCTATCTTTTATTCTTTGGCATGTGTGGGTCTCCCATTGCAGTGGCCTCTCTCGTTGTAGAACACCGGTTGTGGGTGCATGTGCTCTAGAGCACTGGCACGTGATTGGACACACTGGTCCAGTCACTCCATGGCACGTGGGATCTTCCCAGGCCAGGGATCAAACCAGTGCCCCTTGCACTGCAAGGCAGACTCTCTACCCACTGGACCACCAGGGAAGCCCCCCTGTACTGTTTTTATTCTTATCCTCTATTGCTACACTGTCCAGTCTGATAGCTACCAGCCATTTGTGACTACTGAACTCTGAAAATATAACTAATCTGAATTGAGATGTGCTCTAGATGTGAAACACAAATACTTTTTTTTTTTCAAAGACTTAATACAAAAAAAAAGAATGTGAAATATGTAGCTTGCACTGTGGCTCACATTATATTTCTGTGGCCCTACTGAGCTACAGAATACGTTTCTAGATGTGAAACCTCAAAGAAACTATGAAATAAAGTTTGTCATTCTCTATTCGGGGTAGTTGCTCAGATCATAAAGAATCTGTCTGCAGTGAGGAGACCCGGGTTTGATCCCTGCGTTGGGAGGATTCCCTGGAGGAGGGAGTGGCAGCCCACTCCAGTATTCTTGCTTGGAGAATCCCATGGGCAGAGGAGCCTGACAGGCTGCCATCCTTGGGGTTGCAAAGGATCAGACACCCTGAGTGAGCATGCATGCTGCTCTCAGCAACCATACAGGAGGGTTTTTCCTCTTATCTGACCCATCTTGGGGTGGGTTTGAAACTTACCTCTACCACTCAGAAGCTTTATAACCTATGACAATTTACTTAATTTCCCTGTGCTTTAGCTTCCCCATTTGTAAACTGAGAAGTAATAATAGAACCAATATTATAGGACGAGAGTTAGGATTAAGAGAAATAGTGCATGAAAAATGCTTTATATAGCATCTGACTCTGATAAATATTCAATAAATGTTCAGTCAGTTCATTCATTCAGTTGTGTCTGACTCTTTGTGATGCCATGGACTACAGCATGCAAGGCTTTGCTGTACTGTTTTTTGTTTTTTTTTCTTTTTAATTTTTTCCCCATCACGCCTCTTTTATTTTTGTATTTATTTTCATCTATCTTTTATTCTTTGGCATGTGTGGGTCTCCCATTGCAGTGGCCTCTCTCGTTGTAGAACACCGGTTGTGGGTGCATGTGCTCTAGAGCACTGGCACGTGATTGGACACACTGGTCCAGTCACTCCATGGCACGTGGGATCTTCCCAGGCCAGGGATCAAACCAGTGCCCCTTGCACTGCAAGGCAGACTCTCTACCCACTGGACCACCAGGGAAGCCCCCCTGTACTGTTTTTATTCTTATCCTCTATTGCTACACTGTCCAGTCTGATAGCTACCAGCCATTTGTGACTACTGAACTCTGAAAATATAACTAATCTGAATTGAGATGTGCTCTAGATGTGAAACACAAATACTTTTTTTTTTTCAAAGACTTAATACAAAAAAAAAGAATGTGAAATATGTAGCTTGCACTGTGGCTCACATTATATTTCTGTGGCCCTACTGAGCTACAGAATACGTTTCTAGATGTGAAACCTCAAAGAAACTATGAAATAAAGTTTGTCATTCTCTATTCGGGGTAGTTGCTCAGATCATAAAGAATCTGTCTGCAGTGAGGGAGACCCGGGTTTGATCCCTGCGTTGGGAGGATTCCCTGGAGGAGGGAGTGGCAGCCCACTCCAGTATTCTTGCTTGGAGAATCCCATGGGCAGAGGAGCCTGACAGGCTGCCATCCTTGGGGTTGCAAAGGATCAGACACCCTGAGTGAGCATGCATGCTGCTCTCAGCAACCATACAGGAGGGTCTTTATCTCACACCATCCGTTACTGTTCATGAGACCTTTTCATCTTTGCCAGTCAAATATATGGAAATGTTATGTTTACTCTGGACCTGTATTATGAGTGAGGTTGAGCATCTTTTCATACATTTGTAAGATATTGGTGTTCCATTTCCTGCAAAGTCTGTCAGAGGCTTTATTCATTTTTGTCTTGGGTCATTGCTTTTTACCTTGTTGATTTGTGGAAACTCCAAAGTAGCTCTTTGTCATCTGTTTTTCAGGCATTCCCTCCCATCTTATTGTTTACCTTTTGTCTCTATCATATTTTTCTGTGCATGGTATCATGGTATATTTATTCATCTGGAAAAAGTATTTTGGCATTTTTATTGTTATCGTATTTCACTTGTACATTCATTTAAGGAGCTTGCATTATTTTTGTAATATTATTGAGTCTCTTTATTCAAGAACAGAATGTATCTTTCTATTCTTCCAAGACTTCTTTTAGACCCTTTAGTAACATTTAATACATTTTTTTATGTTTCACATTTCTTTTTAAGTTTATTCCTGGGTATATTTTTGCATGGATTTTTCTGTTCCCATATTAGGTAGGAATGCTTTCTGCTGCAGACTCAGAAAACCCACAAAAGTGACTTAAGTTGATAGGAGCTTATTTTTCTTGCATAAAGAATTGAGAAGTGTGTGGCTGTCAGCATGGTTCTGTAGCTCGATGTTGTTGGACCTGGCATCTTCTGCAGTTTTGGCCTTTTCTTCAAGCGTGGCCATTGTGTAAGGGTTGCCACACCTCTAGGCATCACATTCACATACAAGGCAAGAAAAAAAGCAGTGAGAAAGGCCAAGATTTTTTTTTCTCATACTGAATAAATTTTCATGGAGAGCTTTCCAGGCCAATGGACAGGACCTTGTTGGTTGCCTGGAATGTGGGAGCATCCTTTCAGTGCGATTTTTGGGTTTGTTTCTTAAATTTTTGCAGGAACCTCAGGAGTTTCAGAGACTGGGAACAATTTCTATGTTAATTTAGACCTCAGATTTGAAATTTTTCAATCACTCAGAACTTAAGGTGAAACAGACATACTACCTTATCTTTCAATAATAGTGGATAGAGCTTCTTCTATATTTCCACTATGAAGGGCATCTCAGGCCCAGTTTCCTGCTTTCCACATGGGCATTACAATCAAAAGCCAGATAAATGAACAGTTCCCAAGACCCAGTTGGCCACAGCATCAGTGCACAGCTTTATCCCTCAGGTTTACCATTCTTTTATTTCTTCCCCACTGCCTGGAGTTTTCCTTTCCTTCTTGTGAACTAAGCTACGCATTTTAATAATACTTTTTCTACTCTCTCTAGCATTTTGAGGTGTTTCTAGAATAAGAATTTTTAGGTCATCTAGTCTACCGTATTGCCTGGCACAGAGTTTAGTACATAGTATATATTCATAAGTATTTTTTTCCCTTCATTCAGGATGTGGTAGGAGGGATTCATGTCAAATACATGGGAGAAGTTTGTATAAATGAGTCCCTTCTAACTCTGAGATCCTGTGAATTATAGAAATATATTTGCTTGCTTTTTTGGGGTTAACTGTTCCTAACGTCTAGTTGATCCGGCTACTTGACAGACTTGCAACTTAATGAAATGTATTTTCATTAAATACTGAAAATACAGATACTGAAATGTGTATAGAATAATTAGCATGTTGTCTTTCCTGGAATAGACTTTATGTGGCATGACATAAATTCTAAAGTCAAATATCCCTGCTATGGCTAAGGAAACACATGGCCAACATTTCAAATAATTAGAGCTGTGTTTACCTGTCATCTAGGTTTATTGGGAAAATGGTGCTCAGATCACATCTCCTCATGATAAAGAAATTCTGAAATGTATAGAAGAATGTGTGGAACCCTGGAATGGTTCCTGGAATGATAATCTAGTGGATACCAGCCCACTGAAGAGAGATCCTCTGCAGGACATTTGTAGGAGATACATGGAAGATCTGAAAAAGATCTGCTTTCACAGGTATCCAAGTGGGAATGTAGAATACTATTACCTTAACATCAGATTAACAAATAAGAGGGAAAATAGGATAAAAATATGTTGGCTATTTATTATATTAAAATTATAGCTAAACTGGGAACAATTTCTATGTTAATTTAGACCTCAGATTTGAAATTTTTCAATCACTCAGAACTTAAGGTGAAACAGACATACTACCTTATCTTTCAATAATAGTGGATAGAGCTTCTTCTATATTTCCACTATGAAGGGCATCTCAGGCCCAGTTTCCTGCTTTCCACATGGGCATTACAATCAAAAGCCAGATAAATGAACAGTTCCCAAGACCCAGTTGGCCACAGCATCAGTGCACAGCTTTATCCCTCAGGTTTACCATTCTTTTATTTCTTCCCCACTGCCTGGAGTTTTCCTTTCCTTCTTGTGAACTAAGCTACGCATTTTAATAATACTTTTTCTACTCTCTCTAGCATTTTGAGGTGTTTCTAGAATAAGAATTTTTAGGTCATCTAGTCTACCGTATTGCCTGGCACAGAGTTTAGTACATAGTATATATTCATAAGTATTTTTTTCCCTTCATTCAGGATGTGGTAGGAGGGATTCATGTCAAATACATGGGAGAAGTTTGTATAAATGAGTCCCTTCTAACTCTGAGATCCTGTGAATTATAGAAATATATTTGCTTGCTTTTTTGGGGTTAACTGTTCCTAACGTCTAGTTGATCCGGCTACTTGACAGACTTGCAACTTAATGAAATGTATTTTCATTAAATACTGAAAATACAGATACTGAAATGTGTATAGAATAATTAGCATGTTGTCTTTCCTGGAATAGACTTTATGTGGCATGACATAAATTCTAAAGTCAAATATCCCTGCTATGGCTAAGGAAACACATGGCCAACATTTCAAATAATTAGAGCTGTGTTTACCTGTCATCTAGGTTTATTGGGAAAATGGTGCTCAGATCACATCTCCTCATGATAAAGAAATTCTGAAATGTATAGAAGAATGTGTGGAACCCTGGAATGGTTCCTGGAATGATAATCTAGTGGATACCAGCCCACTGAAGAGAGATCCTCTGCAGGACATTTGTAGGAGATACATGGAAGATCTGAAAAAGATCTGCTTTCACAGGTATCCAAGTGGGAATGTAGAATACTATTACCTTAACATCAGATTAACAAATAAGAGGGAAAATAGGATAAAAATATGTTGGCTATTTATTATATTAAAATTATAGCTAAATAGTACAGTTCATAGTGGTCAAAAAGTAGAAATAACCCAAATATTCATCAACTGATGAACGGATAAAATGTAGTATATACATACAATGAAATATTGTCAAGTAGTAAAAAGAAGTACAGTTGTATACTAGATAGATTTTAAAAATAGGCTAAGTGTGGAACTTCTCTGGTAGCTCAGTGGTGAAGAGTTCGTCTGCCAGTGCAAGAGACACAGGTTCAATCCCTGTGTCCCTGATCTGGGAAAATCTCACGTACTGCGAAGCAACTAAGCCCATGAGCCACAACTATTGAGCCTGTGTCCTGGAGCCTCAGAACCGCAACTGTTGAGCACATGTGCCACAACTACTGAAGTCTGTGTGCCCTAGAGCCCAGCTCCACAAGAGAAGTCACCACAACAAGAAGCCTGTTCACCTCAACTAGAGAGTAGTCCCCACTCCCTGCAACTAGAGAAAAGCATGTGGCAGCAGTGTAGTTGCTCCAGAATAGCCAAAAATAAATAAATAAGTGAATAAATAAAATGCATTTCTTTAAAAAAAAATAAGTGAAGGAAGCCAGTCACGGAGGACCACATATTATATGGTTATAGTGATACGAAAATAAAGAAGGCTGAGCGCCGAAGAAGAATTGATGCCTTTGAACTGTGGTGTTGGAAAAGACTCTTGAGAGTCCCTTAGACTGCAAGGAGGTCAAACCAATCAATCTTAAAGGAAATCAACCCTGAATATTCATTGGAAGGACTGATGCTGAAGCTGAAGCTCCAATACTTTGACCACCTGATGCAAAGAGGCAACTCTTTGGAAAAGACCCTGATGTTGGGAAAAATAGAAGGCAGAAGAAGGGCACGACAGAGGGACAAGATGGTTGGATGGCATCACCAACTCCATAGACGTGAGTTTGAGCAAGCTCTGAGAGGTGGTAAAAGAACGGGGAAGACTGGCATACTGCAGTCTGGGGGGATCTCAAAGAGTCGAATACAACTGAGTGACTGAACAGAACTGATTGATATGAAATGTTCAGTGTAGATAAGTCTATAGAGATAGAAACAGATAGTGTATTAGTAGTTGCCTATGGCTGGGAAAAATGGGAAGGTTAAGGTGTGGTGGTAAAGAGGTATGGAGTTTTTTGAGGGGTGATGAGAATTTTCTAAAATTGATTATGGTAATAGTTGAACAACTCTGTAGATATAGTGAAAGTCATTGAATTGTATACTTTAGAAGGATGAATTTATAGTATATTAATAGGTTTCTTTGGTGGATCAGACAGTATTCACCTATAATGCAAGAGACCTGGGTTCAATTCCTGGGCCAGGAAGATCCCCTGGAGAAAGGAATGGCTACCCACTCCAGTATTCTTCCCTGGAGAATTCCATAGACACAGGAGCCTGGCAAGCTACAGCCCATGGAGTCACAAAGAGTTAGACATGACTTAGCCAATAACACTTTTAAACTACTACAAATTACCTCTTAATAGCTATTAAAAATTATAACTTAATGTATATATTCACTCTATATAAGGAAATTTCCTCTAAAATTTGATTTTTCCTTATCTATTTCCATATTTCTATAACTATTCTTTAAATAACACTGTTTTTAGAAAACACTGTGGTTTACTGAGTATAGTTTCCCTATCCTAACAAAATAGCTTTTAGCCTTTACTCTAGATTATTTTAATTACACAAGAAGTAATGAATTTTATGACATTGATTAAATGGTTATTTTTCTTTACAGGGAATTAAACTCAAAGACCACCTTGAAATTTGTGCATACATCTTTTCATGGAGTCGGACATGACTATGTGCAGTTGGCTTTTCAAGTATTTGGCTTTAAGCCTCCAATTCCAGTACTGGAACAAAAAGATCCTGATCCAGACTTTTCTACTGTTAAATGCCCAAATCCTGAAGAAGGAGAATCTGTGCTGGTATATTTCTTCTGTACTTAAATTATGATTAATGTATTAAAGTTTATCATGTAGATAGGACTCTGACAACTTGCAAAAACAAAAACCACTTTAGTTTATGTCTTTTAAGTTATAGTAGAACCATATATTCTTTTTTTTTGAAATCTCTGTGGTGGAATATCCCTGCTCCTAAGCTTATTTTAAATTTAGCTGAACTAGATTAGCAGATGCAAACTATTATATACAGTATGGATAAACAACAAAGTTCTACTGTATAACATAGGAAACTATAATGAATATCCTATAGTAAACCATAGTGGAAAAGAATTTGAAAAAGAGTGAATATATATGTGTAACTTAACTGCTTTGTTGTACAGCAGAAATCAACACATTATAAGTTAATCATTTATGAAATAAAGTTTAAAAAAATTAGCCATGCTATATGCCTTCTAAAATTCATTATTATTATTCACATAGTGCATACATTTAGGAATATTAATACTGAATTTAACATCTTCCATATAATTCAGCTTTGGGGGTCACTATTTCAGGAACTTTCTTTGAGACTGGCAGAGAAAGAAAATGCCCGGGTAGTGCTGGCCACAGACCCTGATGCAGACCGACTGGCAGTGGCAGAACTTCAGGAGAAGTAAGTAGAAACTGTTATTTGATTAAAAGCTTAAACTTTGAAAAACAGTTTTTAATTTTTGTCTTACAGGCTAATTGGAAATAATTTTTTAAAAAAGAGAAAATAAATCTCCGGTAAGCCCATTATCTAGAGATAACCAGCTAGGTTGATATTTTGACATTTCCTTCCTAAGTTTTCTTCATTCAGATATTCAAGATAGATTTGGTTTTTTTATGATATATATGTATATATATTATATATATATGTATATATATATTAATAGTTTTTATCTTGATTATTTTCTACTTAATGTTGTATAGTCAGCATTTTTCTCTGACCTTAAATATTATTTAAAATCTTACATTTTAAACTCACATAGCATCCCAACAGGTTGCTTTATGAATGTAATCATTTCCTATTTATGGTCCTTTGGGTTGCTGTGTATTTTCGCCATTATAATGTCGTGACAAATGTCCTTACATAAAGAGGATGCCATATTGTAACTTTTTTCTCATTAGGTAAGAAAATACAAGTAGCAGCGTCAAAATTTTTAAAAGTACATTGCTGTCACTCCTACCCTAAGCTCACTCTGGTCAGTTAGAAAAGTAATAGTCCATGTTTTCTCAAAAATCTCACATGGGTAGCTTTGGATTTTTGTTTGTAAAATTGCTTTGCAACCTCATGGACGAGCCATGGAATTTTCCAGGCAAGAATACTGGGGTGGGTAGCCAGTCCCTTCTCTAGGGGATCTTCCCAACCTAGGAATTGAACTGAGGTCTCCTGCACCAGGCGGATTTTTTACCTGCTTAACTACAAGGAAAGCCCAGCCTTTCCTTTGTGAAGGATGGTAATTTGCAAGTCTTGGGGTTGCAAAGTTTTAGTGAAAAGGTATAAAGATCTTAACTTGAGTTTTCATTCTCTCTACAGTGGTGTTTGGAAAGTTTTCACGGGGAATGAGTTGGCAGCCTTGTTTGGGTGGTGGATGTTTGATTGCTGGAAGAAAACTAAATCAAGAAATGCTGATGTGAAGAATGTTTATATGTTAGCCACCACAGTCTCTTCCAAAATTTTGAAGGCAATTGCACTAAAAGAAGGATTTCATTTTGAGGTAAGATAAAGTCATATCTGTGTGCTCCTTTTCTGTAAGTTAAAGCCACCAAAACTGACTTTTATTGATTTCATTTCTAATTCTCTCTTTTCTTCAAATTCTATTCACACTTTCTTAATCTTTTTGATATTTGGAAAACCTTGAGCCAAATTTCATCCTGTATGTGAGTTTTTGAAACTAAGATAAACATTCTTAAAAGTTGCATTAATGCTTATTTTTCCATCCAACAGTATCTGGCTTTCTTACCAAGAAAACCTGGCTTCCAGTGACCTCATCAGTAACATAAACCCCACTCCAAAAAACTGTAGGTGTCCTGACTGTTGTCTAGACTCTTCAGGTTCAGTCTTAAGAAACTTTAACTAGTCTCCTAAATTGCAAGTTACGACCCAATGATTCTACATCCAAAAAACAAGTAGTGATTGTCTCTCAGCACAGATCGTTAACCTTTATGAACCTCGGTTAAACTGACCACTTTTATAGCTGCTGGGTTTTCGCCATTATAATGTCGTGACAAATGTCCTTACATAAAGAGGATGCCATATTGTAACTTTTTTCTCATTAGGTAAGAAAATACAAGTAGCAGCGTCAAAATTTTTAAAAGTACATTGCTGTCACTCCTACCCTAAGCTCACTCTGGTCAGTTAGAAAAGTAATAGTCCATGTTTTCTCAAAAATCTCACATGGGTAGCTTTGGATTTTTGTTTGTAAAATTGCTTTGCAACCTCATGGACGAGCCATGGAATTTTCCAGGCAAGAATACTGGGGTGGGTAGCCAGTCCCTTCTCTAGGGGATCTTCCCAACCTAGGAATTGAACTGAGGTCTCCTGCACCAGGCGGATTTTTTACCTGCTTAACTACAAGGAAAGCCCAGCCTTTCCTTTGTGAAGGATGGTAATTTGCAAGTCTTGGGGTTGCAAAGTTTTAGTGAAAAGGTATAAAGATCTTAACTTGAGTTTTCATTCTCTCTACAGTGGTGTTTGGAAAGTTTTCACGGGGAATGAGTTGGCAGCCTTGTTTGGGTGGTGGATGTTTGATTGCTGGAAGAAAACTAAATCAAGAAATGCTGATGTGAAGAATGTTTATATGTTAGCCACCACAGTCTCTTCCAAAATTTTGAAGGCAATTGCACTAAAAGAAGGATTTCATTTTGAGGTAAGATAAAGTCATATCTGTGTGCTCCTTTTCTGTAAGTTAAAGCCACCAAAACTGACTTTTATTGATTTCATTTCTAATTCTCTCTTTTCTTCAAATTCTATTCACACTTTCTTAATCTTTTTGATATTTGGAAAACCTTGAGCCAAATTTCATCCTGTATGTGAGTTTTTGAAACTAAGATAAACATTCTTAAAAGTTGCATTAATGCTTATTTTTCCATCCAACAGTATCTGGCTTTCTTACCAAGAAAACCTGGCTTCCAGTGACCTCATCAGTAACATAAACCCCACTCCAAAAAACTGTAGGTGTCCTGACTGTTGTCTAGACTCTTCAGGTTCAGTCTTAAGAAACTTTAACTAGTCTCCTAAATTGCAAGTTACGACCCAATGATTCTACATCCAAAAAACAAGTAGTGATTGTCTCTCAGCACAGATCGTTAACCTTTATGAACCTCGGTTAAACTGACCACTTTTATAGCTGCTGGGACTAATGCCAATTAAGTTGCTTTTCCTCTGCCCTCTTTGCCAAATATCAGAGAAAAACTCACCTCTGAGTGTTTTTCTTGAGTCACTGTCAAGTTACAGGTCTTAACACTAATAGGCTAACTAAAAGAAAATTGTACCTTTTTTTGGTCACTTCTATTGATCTTTCATTTATTTATTTCCATCTGTCTTTGTTCTTCTGCCCTGTGTGGAGCTCCCATCACAGTGGCCTCGCTTGCTGCAGAGCACCGGCTCTGGGCGCATGTGCCCCAGAGCTCCAGCTCAGTAGTTGGACACATTGGTCCAGCCTCTCCACGGCACGCAGGATCTTCCCCGGCCAGGGATCGAACCGGCGCCCCTTGCACTGCAAGGCAGTGTCCTTACCCACTGGACCACCAGGGAAACCCTGTACCTTTCTTTTTTAAAAAAACATTTGTTTACTTGGTTGTGCTGTGTCTTTTTTTCGGGGGTGGGGCGCGGGTAGGCCACTTCTATTGGTCTTTCATTTATCTATTTTCATCCGTCTTTGTTCTTTGGCCTGTGTGGGCCTCTCATCGCAGCGGCCTCTGTTGTTGCAGAACACCGGCTCTGGGCACATGCGCTCCAGAGCTCCAGCTCGGTAATTGGACACATGGGTCCAGCCGCTCCGTGGCACATGGAATCTTCCCAGGCCAGGGCTCGAACCGGCGCCCCTTGCACTGCAAGGCGGTGTCCTTATCCACTGGACCACCAGGGAAGACCCCCTGTACCTTTCTTAATGAAAGAAAACTTTCAATCTCTGATACTCTAAAATACAAATAGCAAGATAGAGGAAATTGAAAATTTATTCAAGTCTAAAATTCTGAATTACAGCTGTTGTTGTTCAGTCACTCAGCCCTGTCCAACTCTTTGCAGCCCCATACACTGCTGCACACCGGTATTCTGGGGCTTTTTTAAAACCAAAGAAAAAACCTGGCTTCCAGTGACCTCATCAGTAACATAAACCCCACTCCAAAAAACTGTAGGTGTCCTGACTGTTGTCTAGACTCTTCAGGTTCAGTCTTAAGAAACTTTAACTAGTCTCCTAAATTGCAAGTTACGACCCAATGATTCTACATCCAAAAAACAAGTAGTGATTGTCTCTCAGCACAGATCGTTAACCTTTATGAACCTCGGTTAAACTGACCACTTTTATAGCTGCTGGGACTAATGCCAATTAAGTTGCTTTTCCTCTGCCCTCTTTGCCAAATATCAGAGAAAAACTCACCTCTGAGTGTTTTTCTTGAGTCACTGTCAAGTTACAGGTCTTAACACTAATAGGCTAACTAAAAGAAAATTGTACCTTTTTTTTTTGGTCACTTCTATTGATCTTTCATTTATTTATTTCCATCTGTCTTTGTTCTTCTGCCCTGTGTGGAGCTCCCATCACAGTGGCCTCGCTTGCTGCAGAGCACCGGCTCTGGGCGCATGTGCCCCAGAGCTCCAGCTCAGTAGTTGGACACATTGGTCCAGCCTCTCCACGGCACGCAGGATCTTCCCCGGCCAGGGATCGAACCGGCGCCCCTTGCACTGCAAGGCAGTGTCCTTACCCACTGGACCACCAGGGAAACCCTGTACCTTTCTTTTTTAAAAAAACATTTGTTTACTTGGTTGTGCTGTGTCTTTTTTTCGGGGGTGGGGCGCGGGTAGGCCACTTCTATTGGTCTTTCATTTATCTATTTTCATCCGTCTTTGTTCTTTGGCCTGTGTGGGCCTCCTATTGCAGTGGCCTCTGTTGTTGCAGAACACCGGCTCTGGGCACATGCGCTCCAGAGCTCCAGCTCGGTAATTGGACACATGGGTCCAGCCGCTCCGTGGCACATGGAATCTTCCCAGGCCAGGGCTCGAACCGGCGCCCCTTGCACTGCAAGGCGGTGTCCTTATCCACTGGACCACCAGGGAAGACCCCCTGTACCTTTCTTAATGAAAGAAAACTTTCAATCTCTGATACTCTAAAATACAAATAGCAAGATAGAGGAAATTGAAAATTTATTCAAGTCTAAAATTCTGAATTACAGCTGTTGTTGTTCAGTCACTCAGCCCTGTCCAACTCTTTGCAGCCCCATACACTGCTGCACACCAGGCTTCCCTGTCCTTCACTATCTCCCAGAATTTACTCAGACTCATATCCGTTGAGTCAGTGATGCCATTCAACCATCTCATCCTCTGTTGCCCCCTTCTCCTCTTGCCCTCCTCAATCTTTCCCAGCATCAGGGTCTTTTCCTTGTAACTAGAAAATGCATACTGAGCACAAAAGAGAAAAAAAGAATATGATTCTAAATACCAATATTATATATGTGCTTTCTTGTTTTTGTGGCAGGGGGTAGTGCTGCAGAGATTTGAGACTTTTTTTTTTTCCAATGAGGAGGTAGCGAGATAAATGAGAAATTTTTAAAAATTTTGGCCTCTTTTTATTTATTTATTTATTTATTTTTATTTTCATCCATCTTTATTCTTTGGCCTGTGTGGACCTCCCATTGCAGTGGCCCCTCTTTATTGCAGAGCACAGGCTCTGGGCACATATGCCCCAGAGCACTGGCTTGCAATTGGACACACCAGTCCAGCTGCTCTACAGCACACGGGATCTTCCTAGGCCAGGGATCAAACCGGTGTCCCTTGTACTACAAGGTGGACTCTACCCAATGAACCACCAGGAAAGCCCGAAAAATCTTAAATTAGTAACAGAGAGCTCTAGAGTCACTGTGTATTACATAGCCTTTCTATGACTCTGAAACAGTTCATGTCTTTAAAATGAATGGCTTATCAGATGAAAAGTTCTCAAATCTAAATACCAAAGATGGACTTAATAGCTTTCTTGATGGTTCATTTGGGCCCAATGTATTATGGTAAAAGTACACTTGATTCAAGTGTAGGTTGTGATAATGTTGAAAGTGCATTGTTAAATAGCTTCATGGCCTTTGGATACTCAGAGGGACTAAATTACAACTTTCATAGGCATTTTTACATTAGTGCTTATAGTGCAGCTGAAAGAGCAGTTTCTGGGAAGCCATGTAGTTGAATCCTGTCTCTTTCATACACAGTGCAATCATGGACAAGTTTACTGAATCTCTGAGCCTCTGTTTCAGCAACAGAGATTTTGTGAGCATTAAAAAAGATAATGATGGGCTTCCCTGGTGCTCCAGTGGGTAGGGACACCACCTTGCAGTGCAAGGGGCGCCGGTTCAATCCCTGGCCTGGGAGGATCCCACGTGCCGCGAATTGGCTGGACCGATGCCAACTACCGAGCCAGAGCTCTGGAGCACATGCGCCCAGAGCCGGTGCTCTGCAACGAGAGAGGGCACTGTGAGGGGAGGCCAAAAGAGCAAAGATGAATGAAAATAAATAAATGAAAGACCAATAGAAGTGGCCAAAAAAAGAGATAATGATGTAAAGCAGCGATTACAGTGCTTGATCAATAGCACATGATTATAATCTGTGTGTAGATTTATGGTGCTTTGTGACTGTATGCATCACCACTTACTGGATTATGTTTGTGGATTATATCACCTACTACTGTGCTTGATAAATAGCTGGTCCTCAGTCGTGGCAGTGTGTGTATCCATGCATTTTATGACTCTATGTTTACCACTATATAGATCTTTGTGGACTGAAGGCCGTAAAAGAGGGTCACTATGGAAGTGTTAAGTGCATTTAGTGATGAGCTTTTCTCTAATATGTACTTTTATGAGAGAGTCACTTAACTAGAGTAGCCTCCTCTGCATTTCAGGAAACATTACCAGGTTTTAAATGGATTGGAAATAGAATAAAAGACCT
Source organism: Tragulus kanchil (assembly GCA_022376925.1). NCBI lineage: Eukaryota > Metazoa > Chordata > Mammalia > Artiodactyla > Tragulidae > Tragulus > Tragulus kanchil. Next base: position 79,991,891 of record JAIOJX010000006.1, read on the forward strand.
CCTGGAAAATGGGAAAGAAGTCCTTTTTTCATTTGAAGAATCTATAGGTATGTAGTAAATATTAAAATATTTGAAACATGAATGAGAGCACTTTTTTAAAAATATAATAATTCTATAGAAAGGAATTTTTGTCAACTGGGTTTACACTTTAAGTTATAAAAACCACCAGTAACTCAGAAATGGGTAGATACATTTCTCATCCAAAAAATAGAAAAGACCCTTAAAGGTCTTTAAACATGTTAGTATGTTCAGTATCAGTGGATTTCATTTACTCCCAGGCTTTTAAATTCATTGATCCTTTTGAAAACCTGTAAAACTATTGAAATTATACATAGGCTATGTTTTCCTCCTATTTTAAAAAATGTATTTATTTATTTATTGGCTATTCTGGGTTTTCACTGCTGCCACAGGCTCTTCTGTGCTTTCAGGGAGTGGGAGCTACTCTCTAGTTGAGGTGAGCAGGCTTCTTGTTGTGATGACTTTTCTTGTTGTGAAACTCAAGCTCTAGGCTCACAGGCTTCAGTAGTTGTGACACATGGGCTCAGTAGTTGTGGCTCTGAGGCTTTAGAGCACAGACTCAATAGTTGTGGCTCGTGGGCTTAGTTGCTCTGCAGCATGTAGGATCTTCCTGAATCAGAAATCAAACCTGTGTCTCCTGCATTGGCAGGCAAACTCTTTACCCCTGAGCTAGCAGGGAAGACCTGTTTTCCTCCTTTTTAACAATGTTTTTTTATCCTCAGGCTTTCTGTGTGGAACTTCAGTTTTGGATAAAGATGGGGTGAGTGCAGCCGTGGTTGTTGCTGAGATGGCATGTTACCTGGAAACCATGGATATAACATTGAAACAACAACTGATTAAGGTTTACGAAAAGTAAGTTCCACTATTAGGAATTGCATGTTCTAATTTTCTTATTTTGGGGGTGCTACTTTTAGCTTTCTGAATTTGTTTTTGAGGAATAGTAATTCCGTTTTAAAGAGCAGTAAAACTGTCTGCATTAAGAACTGCCACTGTCTGCTTAGTGCTGTAATAGGCTTATCTTTAATAAATACTTTTCTAAAGAGTGATTGGAAATCTGACTTTAACACTTAAATCTTTGTACAGATATGGTTATCATATTTCAAAAACTTCGTATTTCTTATGCTATGATCCAACTACCATCAAATGTATATTTGAAAGGCTTCGCAATTTTGATTCTCCAAAAGAATACCCAAAGTTTTGTGGGACATTTGCTATATTGCATATACGAGATATTACCACTGGATATGACAGCAGCCAGCCTAATAAGAAATCAGTAAGTACCTGGATTTTTAAGAATCTGTAATAATTCATATTGTAGTAAAATAGAAGGTCAAACCTGTGAGTTTCTTTCTTTTTTAAAAAAAAAAAACATTTATTTTTTACTTATTTATCTTTTTTGGGGGGAGGGGTGGGGAGGGAGGGGGATGGGCGGGCCACTTCTATTGGTCTTTCATTTCTCTATTTTCATCCGTCTTTGTTCTTTGGCTCCTGTGGGCCTCCCATCGCAGTGGCCTCTGTCGTTGCAGAGCGCCGGCTCTGGGCGCACGCACCCCAGAGCTCTGGCTCGGTAGTTGGACACATCAGTCCAGCCGCCCCGCGGCACGTGGGATCTTCCCAGGCCAGGGCTCGAACCGGCGCCCCTTGCACTGCAAGGTGGTGTCCTTACCCACTGGACCACCAGGGGAATCCCCTTGTGAGTTTCTTAAAACTTAGGATCCATTGTTTTTTCCAGAGCTGTTGTAAGTTCACTAACTGGCTCTGACTCCACCCATCCTGTCCTCAGTTCAGTTCAGGGGCTCACTTGTGTTCGACTCTTTGTGACCCCATGGACTGCAGCACACCAGGCTTCCCTGTCCATCACCATCTCCTGGAGCTTACTCAAACTCATGTCTATTGACTCAGTGATGCCATCCAACCATCTCATCTTCTGTCATCCCTTCTCCTTTTGCCTTCTTTTTTCCCAACATTACGGTCTTTTCCAGTGAGTCATCTCACATCAGGTGGCCAGAATACTGGAGCATCAGCTTCAGCATCAGTCCTTCCAATGAATATTCAAGGTTGGTTTCCTGGGATTGACTGGTTTGATCTCCTTGCTGTCCAAGGGACTCTCAAGAGTCTTCAACACCACATTCAAAGGCATCCTGTCCTCATCACTCCCAAAGTGTATGGCGACCCCTGGGGGTGGAGAGCGGGAAGGAGAATGAGGGACAGCAAGGCCGGAGGTAGAAGGTGTGATGATGCTCAGTAATGTTGAAAATAAAGTCTAAAAGCCCATGCTTACATCATATGATATTGCTTATATGTAGAATCTAAAAAACATACAAATGAGTTTATTTGCAAAACAGAAACAGACTCACAGACATAGAAAACAAACTTTTGGTTACAAAAGGGGAAAGAGGATGGAGGATTAATTAGGTGTTTGGAGTTAGAATAAACACATATTAAATAGATAACCAACAAGGACCTATTGCATACTTTAAACTATACTCAATATCTTATAATAACTTAAAATGGAAAAAAGAGAATACACATACACACATATATATTGGTCTTTCATTTCTCTATTTTCATCCGTCTTTGTTCTTTGGCTCCTGTGGGCCTCCCATCGCAGTGGCCTCTGTCGTTGCAGAGCGCCGGCTCTGGGCGCACGCACCCCAGAGCTCTGGCTCGGTAGTTGGACACATCAGTCCAGCCGCCCCGCGGCACGTGGGATCTTCCCAGGCCAGGGCTCGAACCGGCGCCCCTTGCACTGCAAGGTGGTGTCCTTACCCACTGGACCACCAGGGGAATCCCCTTGTGAGTTTCTTAAAACTTAGGATCCATTGTTTTTTCCAGAGCTGTTGTAAGTTCACTAACTGGCTCTGACTCCACCCATCCTGTCCTCAGTTCAGTTCAGGGGCTCACTTGTGTTCGACTCTTTGTGACCCCATGGACTGCAGCACACCAGGCTTCCCTGTCCATCACCATCTCCTGGAGCTTACTCAAACTCATGTCTATTGACTCAGTGATGCCATCCAACCATCTCATCTTCTGTCATCCCTTCTCCTTTTGCCTTCTTTTTTCCCAACATTACGGTCTTTTCCAGTGAGTCATCTCACATCAGGTGGCCAGAATACTGGAGCATCAGCTTCAGCATCAGTCCTTCCAATGAATATTCAAGGTTGGTTTCCTGGGATTGACTGGTTTGATCTCCTTGCTGTCCAAGGGACTCTCAAGAGTCTTCAACACCACATTCAAAGGCATCCTGTCCTCATCACTCCCAAAGTGTATGGCGACCCCTGGGGGTGGAGAGCGGGAAGGAGAATGAGGGACAGCAAGGCCGGAGGTAGAAGGTGTGATGATGCTCAGTAATGTTGAAAATAAAGTCTAAAAGCCCATGCTTACATCATATGATATTGCTTATATGTAGAATCTAAAAATCATACAAATGAGTTTATTTGCAAAACAGAAACAGACTCACAGACATAGAAAACAAACTTTTGGTTACAAAAGGGGAAAGAGGATGGAGGATTAATTAGGTGTTTGGAGTTAGAATAAACACATATTAAATAGATAACCAACAAGGACCTATTGCATACTTTAAACTATACTCAATATCTTATAATAACTTAAAATGGAAAAAAATCTAAAAGAGAATACACATACACACATATATATAGCTGTACACCTGAAAATTAACACAACATTGTAAATCAACTATATTTCAACTAATATTTTTAAAATATAACTTTAATTTTAGAAAGATAAATGATTTACCTAGTAACCTTAACACCTAAAAGATAAGTAAGTGAATAAATAAATAAATACCTACAATATAAAAGCTATATGTCTTTCTAGTTTTCACTTCCCTTTTCAACCTTATGCCCTATCCTGCCAGCCAAATGGAGTAACATACACTTCTTACATATACACATTAAAGAAATTATTTTTCCATTTTTGCTCAAGCTGTTTCCTCAATCTGCCTTTTCTTCCCACTGCTGCAGATCCGCACTTTAGCCATAAATTAAGACTTCAGACAGATGTTATCTCCTCCCTATGCCCTCCAGGCCTCATGACCAAATACCTTCCTCCTCAGGTTTCTTTATGTATGATGCCTGCCTTCTTCATTTATCACTTTCTATCTTATGTTACCATTGTCTTGTGCATGACAGATTCGTCTCTAATAAACCTTTATGCCTTTCAGAGCTCCTGCCTACATAGTAGGTGCTCAACTGTCATTTACATGCCATAGATTGTTGATTATATTTGTTTTGTTATTGTTCTATGATTGTTTATTATTAGCCTAAATTTCCATTTTATAATATTCTGATGTTGTCTCCAGAGTCCAGGAGCGTAATGTGTTTTGGAAAATCAGCAGCCTTTTATGCAAAATACTACCCATGTTCCTTTGTATATTTTCATCCAATCAACAGAAATTGGTTCCTAGTAGTTGTTATTCTGTCTGTGCGCACGTAAGGGTGTATCTACTTTTCTGTGTTTATAAACTACTTGAAAAGATGAACCAAATGTTTTGCTTCTTTTTATTTCTCTAATGTTGCGAAATGAGTTTATTTGCAAAACAGAAACAGACTCACAGACATAGAAAACAAACTTTTGGTTACAAAAGGGGAAAGAGGATGGAGGATTAATTAGGTGTTTGGAGTTAGAATAAACACATATTAAATAGATAACCAACAAGGACCTATTGCATACTTTAAACTATACTCAATATCTTATAATAACTTAAAATGGAAAAAAATCTAAAAGAGAATACACATACACACATATATATAGCTGTACACCTGAAAATTAACACAACATTG